>OY735202.1:14262987-14982987 GCA_963457665.1 Thysanoteuthis rhombus
TTTTCTTTACACAATGTAAACAAAAAGTCTGGCACCAACTCTTTGACATGAGGGCTTGGATTGGTCAGTAATCGGCAAAGTCTGCAAAGAAACAAAATTATGGGGTCATATAATAAAGATGATTAGTAGAACCACATGATGACATTTTTTTCTTGGTGCGCAACATTCTGATAGCTGGGATGCATGTGAGTGGAATATTAAAATAAGAGTCAGATATTATTACAAGTGTCCCTGAAAATAGTGCAGTTAGCGATATAAAGCGGGTGGATGGTGGACGTCCGAATTTTGCCCTTATCATTGCCATCCTGTTCAGAAAATGTTTCCTTGTTTCCTTACCTCTAAATGGTCAAAAAATATACGGTTGTCAGCAAAAAGCCAATTTGGCAAAACATCACCTTGTCTATGAAGCATCCCCATGAAAAAAGTGCAGTCAGCTGGTGCAGTCAGCTGGTACAGCATTTGACAAAATGAACAGACACAGATGAACTTGTTTGGCATTCATAATTGAATTTTGATTATCTGTAGTTCAGTTGAGTGATTATCTTTTTGGACCACAACACCAGCATTATAAAGGGGGACTACTGTATTTCATGAAGTATTCAGACTAATATCCTCATCTATGTTTCAGCAAAAGCCAGTTGTAGTTCACAAATAGTCAACTTTCATACAGAGGAAGCTATTTATAATTATAGATAATGTTATCAAATGGTTATTGTTATCAAAATCAATCCATAACACTTTATTGAAAATTCATTCAGGAAGACAATAAATTTCTAATCAATTTTTTCATAATGTAGAGTTGTTTATAACAATGAATGTAAATTATTCCAACTTCTATAAACTTAGCTCAATGTTTTAAGCCTTTTATTGTTATCTAAAAGACTGTGTCCCAAATTGATCACAATAAGTGACTTCCTCTTAATATAAAATAAAATTCATATTTATGGCATCTGCTATGTAGAAACACTTGGGTTGGTCTACAGACAGACACCGTTTCTCACTAGTACAGATGATGTAATCAATTTGAGTAAGTTTCCATTAATCATTAATTCCAAAAATTCAAATTTCCAATTACAACTGAGTGCAATTTGATAAACATATCAACTCTTATGGTAGTCAAATTGAGTTAACCAGTTTAAAAAATATCAGTTAATACAAAAACAAGTTTGATGAGATCTAAAAATTCAAGTGCAACATATCCCAGTGAATAAAAGTGCTGGTAAACCTCATTTGGTTCTTGGGAAATTGTGTTCAATCCCCAGGTCAGGTAGCATAGATATATACACTGGCTTAGCAGTGATGCAAAATGGCATCATAAAGAAGAAGTGACAGTTACGAGTTCTGAAATTCCCCAGGAAGGATACCAAGAAAGTTACCAAGTGCAACAAACACTTGAAAAAGGCTGGAGAGTACATCAGCCAAAATATAAGAACGATGAGATCAGGAAATGGGTCCAAATGAAAATATGTATGAAGAAAATTACCTGTTTCTCAGGGTATCTCCTTCTTCAGGAAGACTTTTCACCTCATCACGCAAATGTGGCAAAACCTGAAAAATGTAAATATTACTCTGATTATTATTCTTTGAAATATTTTCAATATTCTGGTGAAAGTTCTTATTTAAACTGTTCACTGACATGTATATTGTTCTAACTCCTGTGCTAGTTTTTTCTCATGAAAAATTGATGAAAATAGAAAATCTTTGTTTACTAGTTGTTATATCAATAGAGCAAATATACAAATTTCCTTAGTTTGTACGAGAAGATGCTGTCATTGTGCAAAAAATAAATAAAACTATTGTAAATGAGTTAATTTGTCTGACTGGACTGATGACTTGCTAAGACGGGTTACATTGACCTTGGCAGCTATCAAGTTAGGTAATTTTTGAAAATTCATAGTTGTAATTTATAAAAGCTCAAAAAAGATGCTATGTTACCGTACAGTATTGTAAATTGTAATAATGCAGAACAGTAAAGTAGAAATGGGACTTGATAGAAAAAGCAGTGTAATTCACCTTCAGGCGACAAAATTTCCGGATAGATCGATTGTTACGGCATGCTTCACACAAGCAATGTAGAATGGGGGCAAGATTTTCTTTCAAGTTACTGAATGGCTGCAATTCAAAAGGAAAAAAAAATCTTTTAAAATCTGGAATTCAATCTTTGAGATGAAAAAAAAATTGGCAGTAAAAATGCTTTAAAAGAAAATAAACTAACATGGTACTCTTAAAATTATTTGGTACCACATGAAAAGAATTAACTTTGAAAAATTTCTGTGGTGTTTTCTAAATTTAGTTTTTAGCGATAAATTATGTGCTATTATTTTAAAGCATTAATTTATGTAATTGATTGTTTTTACAATTTGTTTACAGTGCTGGTAACTTTCACGATTACTAAGGTATTTTGAGGTTTATTCATACAAAATTTTTTTTGAGAAAAAGAAAATGATATTGAACAAGACACTGTCAATTTTATATTCATATCTAAAGGCTGCGTAGTTTTATTTTAATTTTCAATTAGAGAATCAGTTTTTTTTCAATTTTTTATACTTACAGCCATGAAACATTAACTCAATGATTTTCAACCAATTTTTCAAATATTCATAATTTTGAAAAGTTATCACAGAATATCTATGTGTTGTGCTATGCAGGTAAGGTAATCAGAGCTGCATTCCCAAGGGCATTAGGGCCAAGTTAACATAAGCAGCTTCAGTGAAAATTTGGATTCAGTTTGCCAATTTGGTTTTCTGTGCTGAAAACCATAACGCACCTTGCACCTCCACAAGAATATGCAGACTAAATGTAGTGTGATTTTTTGTGAATATTTAGGGTCAGGTTCTACTTGAAGCTTTCCGCCAAGGTTGTCACAAAAGCAAATGTGTATCAAAGACATTGGGTGACCAGTGCTGAAGGCTGTGTAAATCAGAATCAAACTGATATACTAACTTCGAGTATAATTGTAGATTTTGACATCATGGATAATCGTCGCTCAAGTTGTTGTTTAAGGAATCCTTTTGCCTGCATTGGTAGATCAATACTTACCCTTTCGAGTCGATGGTGCAAAAAATTCAACAGGACAACAATACTCTCCATGTTTTTGCCATCGTACTCAATATCTTTATTGTCTATGGAGTCTGCTCCACTTTCATTAATAGGAGTGAGAAGTTGTTCAAAACTATCAACTGGCATGTTGGTTAGGAGGTTCACAGTGTGACTGCAATAATAAATATACAAAAAAAACATTAGAACAACTTGAAGTAAAAATTAACTTTAATACATTTTTTGCTCAGGCCACATTCATGATTATTTGAACAGCATTAGCAAGGAAAAGTACACAAAGAGCATAAAGACATCTGACTACAAAAAAAAAAAAAAACTTCCCTAGGTTTGATATAAAATTCAAAGAATAATGTTTATGTTTACGGGCCAATTTTTCCATTATAATATTTGATTCGATATAAATCAGGATGTTTTGCTCGTGCGCGAACTTGGAACATCTGTTTCTGACTTAATGTCCTCATCTCAAAGATTCATCATCCAATGACATTGAGACATTCTTCTGCCCCTGAATTCCAGAACAGCACTGTCGATAAATCATCCATTTGCAATGTTGTAATCACTGTCGGAAGGAGGCTAACAGGGACTACACCTTGTCCAAGCGTGACCTGGAACTATGCAAGGCTGGGGCGTCCAGCTCCAAGGTATCTTTACATGCCCACATATGAATGTCATTGAACCTGGAGGAGTTGAATTGCAAATGTTCCCCACTTGACCTGGGGGGTTGGGGGGGGCTGGTCTTCCAAAGATGGAGAAAAGGGGTTGGTGCAATGTCGATCCCTAGAGACTATATCAGCTTTGCCAGGAAGTAAATTTCGGGATACCAGGAAAGAAAAAATAACTTAATCATTCACAGTTCCATAAATGAAGAACTTACCTGACCAATTCCTCTTTCCGATCCTTTGACTCTGTTTTGCAGATGAGCAACTCACGAAGAACACTGACTAAACGCATCAAGTGGCCATCTTCTTCCTGCAAAAGTTATATTCAAATATTTTGGTATTAAAATAAGATTTTGGAAACTTTTTACATCATGAAAAGAAAGAAAGAAAAGAAATAAAGAAAAGAAAAGAAATAAAGAAATAAAGAAAAGAAAAGAAAAGAAAAGAAAGAAAATTAGCAACCAACTTAAGGATGCAAGTCTGAAAGAACCATTGTAATAAGAATTCACCCCGTAAAATGGATTGGCCGAATTGTTATATTACACAAACAAGGAGTCCGAAAAACTCTTTGAATGTAAATGACCCTTCACAAAACTATGGTCAGAAAGCTGTTCATAATGATCTTGGATAATGTTATCAAAATCAGTCAGTCCCAAACACTTTATCTAAAATTATTTTAAAAAATCATACTTAACTACTTATATCAATATCCTAAAATGTAAATTGTTCATAACTATGAATTTAACAATATAATGAATTTACAAGAATGCACATAAATCATTCCAATTTTATTTCTCTTGTTTAATGCTATCAGTCAGTTATTTTTTCTAAAAAAACACAGTTCCATCAATAAGCAGCTTCCTCTGTAGTTGGTTGATGGTAAGTAAAAAATTTAAGTAGTGTCTAGTACCAGCTAGTTTATGAATATTTAGACGCAAGAAGTACTATATCTTTAAAATTATTCAATGTTCAGAAATTAATGACAGTCTTTACGGAGATTTTTATGCAGGTTTGGAGCCTATAATGTTGATCAGAGTTTTTTGATAGCACTGAGTAGGTCATCTTGTTGGAACAAAAGATTTTGACAACTGTTTTTCTAAAAATAAACATGAAACACTAAATGTTGATACAAGAGCCATTTAAAACAAAACTCTGGCATAAAACTCAAGTTTGTTTTTGACTTTGTGGTTCCAATATTACTCGTAACCTTTCTGTTCTAATCAAATCTTTCAAAATAATTTGGGAAATTTGCATAATGCACATATACACACAAAATTTGATTCTGATTTTCAAAGAAAAAAAAAAAAGGACCATGGACACATAGGCAGTGATTCTCACAATCTACATGTATAAAATGTAATATTTTTTCAATAAGTGTATACATACTACACTCTGATCCTAAGTAGAAGTGCCAGCAAGATACTCTTTGATATCAAGTAGAACATGCAGATACTACACTCTAATCTTAGGCAGAGAGATGAAGGGATACACCAACATTGTTCCTAAGTACACAGATCCTCAGTAGAAATGTTGATCAATATGTAAATAACCCTGTCATTTTTCACAAGTATCATGATACTATTATTAGAATTTTATCAGATAAAAGCCTCTGTTGGTTTTTGTCAGAAGCTAGGCAGAAGCAAACTGATACATAAAATTAAATCAAATGAATCTTGTGATGATTCAGACGTACAACCTGTAGATAGGCAGGAAAGTGACACATCAATTAGGCCACTATCCTGCTCATTGAATATAGGATGAAATTAAATAGAAGTTACAAGGCTTTTCATTACTTGAATTAATAACTTTCTTTCAGCATTTTTTTTTTTTTAAATATTGAGGAGTTAAAATTTTGAAATCAACAAAAAACAAATTTAACATTTTTTTCAAATTTTTTATAAGATTTTAAAAAGACAGACTTTTATTGAATCTACAACAGCTTTGAAATTTTTTTTCACCAAATAGTTATTTTGGGGGGGGGAGGGGGATGTTAATTTCATAGAAGAAAAATAAAAAATAAAATGCAACAACAATCTTTATTTTTTTCTTTACATACGGTGCTTGGTATCTTTTGATAAAGTAGGTATCTTCCTCTTGCAATCTGTCTAGCCATGGCAAACTGTATACAGCTCTGAGTAAAACAAGGAATCAGACTAACTTAAAAAGTACTGATGGAAGATTATGGAGGTCATGGTAAACTCATAGGAACACGTTTCAGCAAAGAATGTTGTCCTCAAAAGATTATTACAATAAATACATTTAAATTAAAACATATATTTGTATGATTTATCTATATATAAATAATACTTTCATATTTGACAGGTACTATGCTAGTTATTGAACCACCATAGCCATGATCACCGACCTGACCAAACAACAAAAAACATAGGCTAGAGGTATCCTTCCCTATTCACTTGTCTATTCATTAGTCCCTGTGTTTATTTCAGTGCTCCTGGCCACATATTTGGCATAGAGCCTTGAAAATTTTCAAGTGTAGACCAGTAGGCGCCTTCTAAAAATGGGTTTTACATTTTTGGAAATTCGTCTTTTCCACTTGTTTTTATCGGGGTACTCAATTTACGATAATAATCCATTGTAAAATGGACCCTCATTTCGTCGCAGCTATGATATAGCATTCTATGTTTGGAGAAGCTTGGTTGGAATGATAGAGATGTAGAAGAGAGGGAAAGACAGAGTAGCTGAGAGGGGAAATGAGGTGGCAGTGAATTGATTGAAATAAAATACAAATTTCATCTCAATTTCTATAATGTAAAGTTGTTTATTCAGTAATATAATGTATAGAATGTAAATTCATAACAATCACAATAATAAACAGTTCTAATGAACAGTCCTAATTTTTACATTCTTTGCTGAATGTTATCAGTTAGTTATTGTTATCTGAATATCCTGTCTCAAATTGATCACATTAAGCAGCTCCCTCTGTATATAGCAGTCTATAGATAACCTTTTTAGCTTAAAAACTGATCCATTTAAAATTTAAATGATGAAATAGTACAAAATTACATTTAATCTAAACCAAAGTTCTGAACTAAAAAATGTTGAAGTCAACCTATGTGCTGATATTCACAGAAGAGAGAGTAGCAAATTGTGGCAGAGGCCATATATTTGATTTATGATAGAGATATTAAGGGATCACTTCAACAGCTTCCCCATAGACTGGTTTAGGGGTGGGGGGATATTAAAGTGATCTGTTACATCAACTTATGGCTGACAACACATTGAACAACATTTTATAGGTGTAACTATAACTACAACCCTGACCTTTTTTTTTCAAAGAAATACCAACAAAGAATTTACGTGGCATGACAGATTTTGCAATAATTTGTAATAATATGAGTGAAGAATATGTATACCTTTGTTCATAAAATATAACATTTAAAAATTAATGCTTCCATATGAATAAACGATATCTTTAATTTTACTAACTGGAAATCCACCCAACTAGGCAGGTTTCAAGCTAGTTGGCCTTATATCACAAATAGGCTTCCATACTTTCCATTTCTTGCTTTTGTAAATAGTACATTTGGCCAGCTGATTATTATCAGCAGTAGCATAACCTGTAAAGCAAATGAACACACTACACCTGAAAGTAAGTCATTGTCCCTACATAAAATGATGGAGTCTTCCACATTTCAAAATAATGTACATTATCTCTTTCTGCTGAACCCCCCAAAATTTTGGTCTTTATTTCTCAATTCACAGAACTCTATAAAAAATATAGTTTGAACCAAACCCAGTGAAATATCTAAAGCATAGGGCTGTTTTCTTGGGTAGAACAATTTTCTGGGAGAAAAGTTACCTCAGCCATAAAGACAAATAAAAATAATTAATCCATGTCTTTCCGAGTTTCCTAAACTTTCTCTAATTATGATGGTTTGCATTTAAAACATCCTCTATAGTGGGGAGGATGTTCAAATTGCCTCTCTGGGGGAAGGATGTTAAAGTGACCCAAGTTAAGTAATATATAGAAGTGATTATACAGAAAAAAATTTTTTTAAATTAGCAAGGAAAAAAAATATTAAAGATTCATCAAAAATCTATACTTACCTCATCAAGGGATTTTTTCTTAAGAGACATTGTCAAATTGAAAAGTATCTTGAGTATTTCACAGCACAAATCAACTTCCTGGTCAGTCAAACCAGTTTGTCGCTCTTCGGCATCACGCAATGAAAGATCAATGACTTCCATTAAATAGCTGAAACCATGCAGCTCAGAATGAATCCTTGGTCTGTAAAGCATGAAAATAATGTTTGCATGATAATCTGCGATGAAGAAGGTTAAAGAGTACAACAGTTAAAATCCTTGGATGAAAATCAACACTAGAATGCTGTTTTTTTATATCATTAATATCATTATTAATTACTATTAATCATCATCAACCTCCGTAGTTGGACATAGACCTTTCCCAGGATTCGCTAGACCTCTCTATCATAGATGTTGTGGAGCCAATACTTTCTGAACTTGTCTAGTATGTCAATCCATCTTATATTATTTCGGACAGTTTCACATATGATCTCTGGAGATCCAGCCCATTGCCATTTGAGTTTTCTAATGGTTTCTTTGATATCCCTGACTTCTGTTTTTTCTCTAATATACTGTGCTTTTTTGTGATCTCTCTATGTGATGTTGAGTATGATTCTCATGTTCATGTAGCATGGATCTCAGTTTGAGGGTCATCTTTTGGTTAGGTTTCATATTTCAGCTCCATAGATGACCATCAAAAGAATGAATTGGTTGTAGAATCTTCATTTTAAAAAAAATGGGGTTTTCTTGTTCTTCAAAGTTGAGCTTGCCATCAGTAATCATTATTATTACTGCTAATAAAAATTATTATTACTACTCCTATTGTTATTAATTAATACTATTATTTATCACTGCTACTAATTATTATCACTACTGCTACAAATATCAATTGATATTATAACTATCATTAATTATTACAATTATAATTAATGAGGAATAGTATCAATATTATCATTACTACTAATATTAGTATTATCACTATTAATGATATTATTATTACTACTACTAATATTATTACCACTACTACAAATATTATTACTACTACTACAAATATTATTACTATTATTATTACTGCAACTACTATTAGTACTACTACAACTACTACTATTATTATTATTATGACTAATATTAGTATTATTAATACTGTTATTATATTATTATCAGATGAAGTATCATATCATTATCAGATGAAGTATTATAACCCAATTTTGCATTAATTTCAAACAGATTTTCACCAACATCTTATTCCTTAAAATGTTTTTATCACAACTTGATTTAGGTTGTCATTTGACAGCAGTGAGAAAACAGCACGATCAGAAATTAAAATTTCAGTTGTGATGAAAAAAACTAGAAAAATCAAGATGAAGGTAAAAAGTAGTCAAAATTAATTAGATATTGAGTTACAATATTCCATTTAATAATAATCCATACATATAATAATAACATTACCATAATAATACCACTAGTTCTAAAAACGAAAACATGGTACTGACAATTGGAATAAAGGATAGATATGATTTGACTCCTGCTGACCATGAAACTTTCTGTGGCTGAGTGGTCTAAGCAGCTGTACATAAAACAGGCTTCTTTCTGGCAAGAGGGATGAATCTCACCAGAAACTTACTCATTATTTCTGATCGATCTGGAAATCTGATCAGGACGTGTGCTGATCCCCTAACTTACCATGAATTTCATGATTAAATATTGGTACAAACTATTTGAAGTAAGTAAGAACATTAAACCCAGCTATGAAGTAAAGGTTTGTAACATTACTAATAAAACTGGTCTAGGTAAGAGACAATGGGTTGTTTCCGGTTGATTACAAGCTACCTCATGCAAATAGGTCTCCAAGTGATATTGTTTATGGGCATGTAAGCTTATACTCAAATATGACGTGAAAAAGGTGAATAGAAACATGTTATTTATCCAAATTTAACGAAAACAAGAGAGAAAGAGAATTTTGGATTAAACTAATAGTCATTCAACCAATAGAAATATTACCGACAACAAGAATTTAACAGATACTACTGAAATGAAATACACTAACTGAAAACTTGCCTATAGGGTGGGATTTCAGGTAGTTCCTGCAGAAGGCATAAATAGGGTCTACTGATATTCTAATCTGGAAATTATAAGTTATTCATTTGAAAAATCAAATTTGCTTTTATTTTTTTTATATATAACGAGTAGTGGTCCCTGTCATGAGGAAATTTGACATAAACATCAGAATTTTCACTAACCGAAAAGAAGACCAGCCGTTGCCATTGTGTTGTAAATGATTTTCAAAGAAAAACTTTGGAGTTCCTATATTATCACTTTTTATAGAAGAATATAAAGTTCATGAAACACAGTGATTTCATGACAGGTAAGCAAAACTGACCATATATATATATATATATATATATATATATATATATATATATATATATATATATATATATATATATATATTAATGATAATTAAAT
This sequence comes from Thysanoteuthis rhombus, assembly GCA_963457665.1. Taxonomy (NCBI): domain Eukaryota; kingdom Metazoa; phylum Mollusca; class Cephalopoda; order Oegopsida; family Thysanoteuthidae; genus Thysanoteuthis; species Thysanoteuthis major. Next base: position 14,273,214 of record OY735202.1, read on the forward strand.
GATTGAATGTGTGAGTGTGGGCATGTGTATGGAGTGAGAGTGGACTGGAAAAAATAGAATATCTTGAAATATTCACCAAAATAAGCAAATATGTAGAAAACTATCTTCCTATGAAATGTAGAATACTGATAATTACTTTTAGATTAAAATGCATATCAATTTTTCAACACACTGATGTGTTGTTAACTGTGTATATAATATTTAAGGGTTCCTTCAGATTTGAAAGTTATTTCAAGGGTTCCTCCAGTTTAAAAAGGTTAACAAAGGCTGATTTAGATGTAACTTTGTCAAACTCCAGTACAGAGTCTGGAGTTGACCGTTATCCTACCATAACATCAAGAACAATCTTCACCAAAATGAAGGGTGTAAACCAACATGAAAAATTCAGATTCCCCTACTGTGAAATTACAACTGATTGAGGTAAATTGTCAAGTTTTGGATATTAACGAAAATTTACCATACTGATATGCATGGGCTTATTTCATTCTAATAAATATATATTTATACAAAAAAATATATCTTTATAATTTTTTTTCTATTTGTTACATACACAAAACAAAAGTTGCAGCATTCATCTTCAGTCAGATTAGAAGTTGGAGTAGAATTGGACCCTGCAACAACCAACCTTGTCTGTTTCAAATTCACCAGGTTGTTACTCTGACCCTTTGTTAATGTTTTAATAGTGTTAGCAACAGTATCAGCAGTCAAAAAGCAAACCTTTTGTTCTTCTGTAATTATAATTAGACTGAACTGATAAAAAAATCTATCTTGGTTGGGCTGTACAAAAAGAAGTGTGCCTAGCATGGCACAAGGTTTAGCAAGCTAGTCTTACACAGACATTTTCTGGGACCCTAGCACATTTAAAGGGGGCCATAAACTGAAAATAAATGACTTTCCATCTGTTAGTGTTGTATCCCTGTCTGACAGGCAGCCCAGGGACCTGAGAGAGCTGTGGCTAAAAAAAGGTTGAGAATGGCCAGTCTAGCAGACCACTTTGCTAGTGTAGTAAGCTTTATGTTCACAGGTTCCTAACAAGTGTGGCTTTGTACCAGACTAAGCTACACTTAGTGAGTTAATATACCATATAAGCTCTTATTGTATGATAAAAAGAAAAATTGCTCCCATTCTTTATCCAACTTGACTGTATCAGATCTGGAGATAATCCCTAATCTGCCAACACCCCCAATCCAACAGTTAAAGCCAATGGTATATAAGCCAGGAAAGGATTGGAGGCATGCCTCCCACAATTCAGGCAAAACTGTACCAATTTTCAGGCAAATTGAGCCGTGTACCCCTGTAATCAAAGAGTTCCCAAGTACTCATGACTATAGCAATGGTCAAAAAAAAAAAAAAAAATTCCAAATCCTCATTGGAGTTAACGTTTCACTCCCATACAAACATGCACTATTTAACAGGTATCTCCTGATTTTCAAAAGTTAGAAATAACGATCAGCATTTGTTTTACAGCGAGCCATCGTACAGGCAGCTTGCACCCTCTTCCTCTCTCTCTTACATCTAAGTCTCCTGAACTTCCCATTATGGGGCTTCACCTATGGTGATGGCCTCAAAAACTATACTAAACCAGCCGTGGTTCCGGGTTAGTAAAAAGACAACAAGTCGGAATTTCGTTTAAATGTTTTATATAGAATATTGATTATCAATATCTCTGGAGACGGGAAATGCCTATTCGCAGTTGAAAAGAGAGGAGGCCGATTTTCATCTAAGTCAAACTGACGACTGGTCTCTCATGTCACGAACGGTAGTCTACTGAATGGTAGCAGCGGTTGACGGTTACTAAGGGCGGCGTCTAACACGAGAGAGACTGGCCGCGATTCTCTTCTCCAAACCCAATTTTACTCTCTGCTGCTGTTACGAAGATCCCTCCTATTTAAGCCCTTGGTATCAACACTGTATTTCTTTGTGATTGACTTCCTTTCTTTCTTTTTCCTGTTATCTCGATCTTTCCGGAAAACCCCAAATATTGACCCTCATCCATCTCGCGACGCAAGTCCGTCCAAGATCATAAATTAGTCTCCCCCTCTCTCAAGGACTCAGCAAATAACTTTTCTTTCATAAGCTTTACTCTTTCTCTCAAGACCCCAGACACTGGCCCTTATCTGGCCTTGTTTTTGAAACCCAGGGAAATGACAGAAGATATTAAATTGAGAAGGCACAGGTGCCCGCACTTGGAAGCATGTAATTCTCACTTCCTACAGTATCTTCAAAAAACATATTAAGCCCTTATCTGGTCATCGAATCGGGAAGAAAACCTTCTCCAAAAGCATCTGGCTTTTGCAACCCAAGGATTTGACATAAGATATTAGATTGAGAAAGTACAGGTGACTCCCACTTGGAAGCACACAATTCTCACTTTCCACAGTATCCTCAAAAAACACATTATCCCTTTTAACACAGATAACTCCTTTTGTAATAACCATAGTAATTACTGGTAATAACCATAGTAATTTTTTGGTAACAGCCATAGTAATTTTCAGGACACGGGGGACTCCTGGCCCCCTAGTGTCACACCCATCACCCCAACAACTCAGCCTAACATACCATCATTACTTTTTTTTTTTAGTAGAGGGATATTCTGAATTTTTTCCAGAGAAATATTATTTGTTAGTGTAGAAAATGATAGCTAAACAGGTGAATGATTAGCAGCATAGTCAATGGGCAGTAATGGCACCCTTTAACAAGGTTCCTGAACCTGTGTTAGGCGGAACCGTTGGTTTCCACATCATATATTTTGGGCTCTGTGCTCAGTTTTGAGATATAAACTGTTCATAATTTCAAATGAAATATTGAAATACTGATGCAAAAAAAAAAAAAAAAAAAATGCATCTATTGTAATAGATTTAAGTTGTTGGTCTTCATTAGGGAAGCCATACTGACTGTAGAATTAACCTTATAGATAACCAGAGTCATGTATTTTTATGAATTTCGTAATTGAAAAAATTAAGAAATAAATTGAATTTTCTTGGTATTTTTTCCTACCCCTGTACATGTCTTTTTATTTGTCAGTCCATCTGTTCTTGTGGTCTTTACCCACTTAACTAGCTTCTGCATTCAACTATACCACTTATGATGACTTTGGGACTTTAGTTCAGGGTTTTGGCACTTTTAGATTATATGTTTAATAACCTAGGCTATATATATATATATATATATATATATATATATATATATATATATATATATATATATATATATATATAAATATATAGATTTATTTAGTTTCTCAAGATTTTTCACTCAGTCACGAGGGTTCCATGAACGCAAAAAGTTTGGGAAACCCTGCCCTTCAAAATCCAATGATTATAGCAAAGGTCAACAAGTACTCATAATTTCATAACTTGCTATCACAGTCAATAATTGAACAACCATAGCATCATATGAAAAAATTCCATTGAAGAATAAATATGGTTAGAATAAATTCTATTTATGCCATCATTGTCATTTTCCGCTGGAATTTATGGAGAATCTAAACGTTACTAATAAACTATACCCGTCAAAATGAGGTCAAAAAAATATTTTTCAATGGTGTTTAGTGGAGTACTGATGCCAATTTTCAAGTCTAGACAAAACAGTATGGCCAGGAGTGTGGGTACACACAAATACACACACACACGCATATATATATATATATATATATATATATATATATATATATATATATATATGAAAAAAGATAGAACCCTTCACTATGTTTGGTGGCTATGGTAGTTCAATTCCCAAAACTTCATCTGATGCATATGCACGCGCACACACACACAGCATTACCTGCTTGCTTAATATTTTAGATAATAGATAAACTGATTGCATGCTGTTTTTGGTAATACTGCTGTTACTGATCAATGCAACATGGCACTTATGGAAGGCTTAGTGAGAATGCAGCTGAATACAGCTTGTTTGCTTTTACTGAGCATGCTGTGTGGCAAGTAGGTCATCACTTGGGCATCAAGCTGCTTACTGGGTTTGTCAATAATCCAACATGATTTTGTCTTACAGAGAAATCAATACAATCCTTTGATCCATTCGTGATTTAGGGAAAGGAAGGTATACAGACAGTTTGCAAATTTTACAATCTAATAACCTAACAGCAGTTATGACAGCTCATCCAAGTTTGATTATTATGACTCTAAAGTGCATTAAAGAGGTGCGGAGTGGCTTAGTGGTTACCAGTACAGAAAATGGAATTGGCAAACTCAGTTCAACTTTCAGCCCAAACTGTTTATGTTCACACTAATGCCCTTGGATCAGGCATGAATCCATTTCTCCCAGTTACATGTAAATAGCTGTGCAATTGGAGCTCTTTAGCCTGGTAAGGTAGTCAATCTTAGGCATGGAGTTGGCCACTCCACCTTGTGAAACCTACTTACTACTGGAACTGAACCGTGTCCCTATGCTGTTCAAGAAGTCTACAGGAAAGAAATTCTCTGAGAGGACATAAAAAAGTGACAGGTGCTACACTTTACAAAGTAGGGTGCTGGCAGAAAACTTCAATTCCTAACATAATTTCATATATTAATTTTATGGACAATTGTGACCTTTCCAATTTCAAGATGGCCACTGCCCCGGTTGCAGAGTAGCACATGCTGATGGCTAATTTAAAGTCAAAGAAGCAGACAACAATAAATCTAGCCTTAACATCAAATATACAACAACCCTCAAAATACCAAACCTAAAAAACACTGAGGCTTGAGTGGTAGCTATTTTGAAACGGGAAAGGTAACAATAGCCTTTTTATGGCCTCATTTAAAACTCCAAGCATAAGGATTTATTTTGATCAAAATTCTAACAGATAAGTATGAAATAAAAAGTCATTAAATTTGATTAAGTTTCATAATCTATTGTCTGAAATTTATTTATTCATTATCATTATTCATCATCATCATCCTGGCTGGTTATACCACTAGGTTTCAGCTCATATGTTCAACATTCCTCAGAAAACAGAAATAGTTCTATATCTTCTAATAGCTGGTTCTAGATATAAGCATAAAAGATTCATGGAGACAGCTGTAATTCACTTGGGAGTCTGAAAGAAGAATCAAACTAAAAATGTACTGAATCAATCAACACATACTGATTTTCCACAAACATTCCCGAAACGCTGTCATTACTATTTTTCCATTATAGAAAGCTTTCCTTTTCTAATTGTCTTAATGGTTAAATAACAGTCATTATTTACTTGATTTGTTACACAGATATCCTACGCTTTTCAAAAGTCCACTTTACACCACTTTTTTGTTTAAAAAGAAAAGAAAAAAAAGATGGTGAAAAAGCAAAAATAGCCTTCGGGGTTTATTTCACAGTGAGCTCTTATTATTCCTGCTTTTATTACATGATAGTATTATTCTAGGTTCTACGTATTATTTGGTAGGTTATTTTTTGGGAACAAAATTTTTCCCATATAAATTAATGGTAATTGTTTCTTCACTTCATGCCATTTGGGCTTACAAAAGGTTTTTATAAGAAATGCTCTACTTTTGGATTACGAGGGAAACATGTATTAATGTTTCAAGTGCTCATCTATAGGTAAAGTTTTACCAGATTTAACCTTCCTAAATCTAAGTAGGAGCTTGGGACATCAGATACAGCAATATCAGCTTGATCAGCAATCTATAGCAAGAGTCTAGAATTGATTCTGTAAGCAGTTTGCTAACAGTCTTTATCACATGATGATGTACTGCATAGCAAAGAGAGAATAGAAATTCAGAGAACATAAAAAGTTATAAATTCAGTCATATAAAATATGAATTATTCAGTTTGTAAAAGCAACTCACCTGATCTCAGAAACCAGAGCAGTTAATAAGAAGAGCATTCGCATGTCAAAAAACTGAAAAAGAAGTAAAAGGATAAATATAAAGAGAAAAAAAAAACAATCAAATAATTTACAAAGTACAGACAGGAAAGAAGACTGAGGAGGGATGACACCCACACTCAAAGGAAAAGACCTCCATCTGTTTTGGTAGACTAGAAAACGACATTAAAGTGACCTCTCCAGGGTATAAGCCTGCATGGAGTGTATGGAGATCCTGGAGTGCCCAGTTGACAGAACCCCTCCCTAAGCCTTGCTGATGTAGTCCACAGGAAAGCAGAGCGTGATATGTTTGGTGTCAGCTTAGCTGTCAGAAGGAAGTCAAAGATGACATCCAGCTGCCTCAAACTCCCTGGTTTGGAGTTGTCTGTTTGCTAAACCGGTTGCCAACCATGGCTAGAAAGCCCAGTCTGCCCTGCTATTTACCCATAGCCGGAGGAGGAAAAAGATAGATTCATGCCTATCCCAAGAGCATAACTGAAAAGTGAATGCAATCTGTCTCAGCAGGTTTTGAATTCAGTTGGAAGATGCCATTCTCTATGCTCTTATCAGTGAAATGATTCAGTCTTATGAATAACAAAGTTTATAATAAACTACTAGTGTACTCATAAAAAATGATGGGATTGTTCATGTTAAATTATAAATATATATTTTAGTATAAACATATCAAATGAAAAAAAAAAACACATCTAAAATCAAATTTATTTTCATACCACACTTCATATTTTGTTTTTCTCAATGATTTTTAAACAATAAGGAAACATAATTGATTAAAAGAAAATTTCTTCTTTAATATGTAAAAAATGTCAGTTTTATCGAAAATCAGAGATACTTATATTTAGTGGAATTGTTTTCCATGCTACCACTGAGCAATCAGCAGAAGATGCAGTAGTAGTAGTGATCTAGATGTGAACACACAGACATGGTTGCTTCACCCCTACCTCTCTTTCTGTTTGCTTCAATGTATGCAAACATAGATACAGTGGTTTCACCCTCTCCCCCTTTTAGTTTGTTTTAGCATTGTAAAAATCAACCGACATGCAGAATAGTGACACAGGCTTTTATATTTGAAGATTTTAGTTGTTTCGATTCCAATTTTAGTATTGATTAGTTTACTTTCGGATATAGCTACAAGTCAGAATGACATTGTGACTGGATACATCACTGTCTATCTGCAGATATTAAGCAATCATCGAAATCTGTGCTTATTTCTCTATAAAGCTTTAAACGATTGAGTCTTTGACCATTCATTTCACTTAAATGGAAATTCTTCCTTTCTTAATGTCAATGAAAACTTATAACTACTTGATACTTGGAATGAACTTTTAAAACAATTACATTAATTCTTCAAAATAAAGCTGACATTTATGCATCTACACGAAGATCACCAAATATGTCAATCATTAAACAAAATATCTGACCTCTTTTATTCCTGTGGGCTACATGTGGAGCATAGACCTGCATTGTGATCGTGGTTTCAGTAGCAAAATATCAGACCCCCCGCCCCTGTCAACTACTTGAGAACCATAGAACTACATTGTGATCGTGGTTTCACTAGCAAAATATCAGATCTCCCCTGAAAACTCTTCGTGGAGCATAGGACTGCATTGCAGTTTCAGTAGTATCAGATCTAGTCATAAAAAAAAACCCCGAGTTAGAAAATATAAAGAATCCCTTCAAATTAACAAAATAAATCTGACTGAAGAATTGAAAAGTCCTCTTAGAAAGAGTAAAAACATGGATGTAACTAGTTACACCCACTATATAAGAATCAATGTGTATGTGTACAATTACTTTTTCAAGATGACTCAACTATGTTTATCAAAGCTTTTGAATAATTAGTAATGACATGACAAGATGATCATATTGTACCAAAGCGTATCAATGAGTACCAAATATAATATTTCACAATGATAGGTAGAATACCAAAATACAATGGTATCAATATTGGTCCGCCCCCCCATCTAAAAGTAGAGCATTCCTAAAAAAAAATTTCATAAGTCGAAATTAAAAAAACAAAGGAGCAATTAGGAGTGATTCCTGTGAGAAAATCTTTTGAGAATTCCCACACACCAAAAATGGTGATGATGGTATTGTCAGACGTAAGGGTGGTGGGGGTGTAGGAGAGAGAGAGAGGAAGCAGGTGCACACTGCCTCTATAATGACTCACTACAAAACAAATGGTGAATGCCATTTTTACTTTTTGCCTTTTTTTGTAAAAGCAAAACAGTGGCATAAAGCAAACTTTAAAAAGTGGGTATATATGTATATGTATACCTGTATTTTAGAGCTACACATCTCAGACAAGCCTGATACTCACAGACACAGATGCAAACAACCCCTGACCCCTAATCTTACAGATTCTTATTTCATGATGAACCTCACTCATCTACACAGGTAAAAACACTTCCCTTTCAAACTCCTACTAAACAACCCACACTACAGAAATATCCCCATTTTTTTCCTCGAATCTCAAACATGTAAACAGCATACAGTTTTCTCTGCACCGCTGCTGGCATCCATCAAAACATGCCCACGAGATAAAGTTTTGAGATGTACCACCAGTTTTTCTTAGATTTCCTCTTTATCTCCAAATTGTCAATTTACCAACACAGTGATCAAAGTAGATCGCACATATATATATATATATATATATATATATATATATATATATATATATATATATATATAAAAAAGGAAACCAATGTTAAAACATTGTCCCAGTTAATTGGTTGATATTGCATACATATAAAATATTGGAAAGTATATAGCAACTCTCAGACTATTTTTACACTCTTTTCAAATGTATTATAACTCAATACCTCCCTTGAAAGTTCAATTTTGGTTATAAATGCAAGAAAAAAGCATGAAGTTAGCTGTAAAAAAAAAGAAAAATACTTTCATCTACTTACAGGAAATTTCTGAGCAGATTAAGGTCATGTTTGGGTTTTTAGCGGAAATTCCATTGATTCTGCCTAAATTGACTGATATGTCACTACGAAAAATAATTTCCTCAATCTTTCCTTTATTAACAACACAAAGATTATTACTATAAAATTGATAGATTTCAAATAACAGACATTTTAATTAATAGATATTGCTTTTTGCCATAAATCTGCACAAGTTGCTTATATACACCACACACTGAACATGATAGGACATATATATTTTATGGAATTGATTAATACATCAATTAATACCTGACTCCTCTGAAAATCCATAAACCATTATAACTTTGTTCATTTCTACACGTGGACAGGTAATTTTAGTTGTAATTTCGAAGTGGTCCAGTTATGATACTATGCTATGAATGATGATTATGGTCTTTCTGGTCACTCTCTCAACTCAGGTTTTGTCTGGCTCAATGGGAGGGGGGGTCCATTTTAATGATGTTGCACTCTGTGTGTGTGTGTGAGTGTGTGTATATATATATATATATATATATATATATATATATATATATATATAAATAAAGATTTTATCATAAATCAAGAGACACAAAAATCCAAGTGTCCAAGGCCTTCCTAAGACAAGTGGACAAATACCTAACATTGAATTCAACCAATATGAAAAGTCTATGAGCAAGAATGTGAGAATCTTTAATCATATTGCATTGGATTGTGAACAAAAGGAAGTTTGAAAGCTTCAACAACTTACTTTGATTTCATACTTGAGTTCTGGGTCCTTATAAGTTTTAAGTCTCTGTACAATTCCTTCAACACAGCCATTCATACTGAAAGAAACAAAAGTGAACAATATTGGTTAAAGGCTGAAGCAAATTACATTACAACAAAGCACAAACATTGAATTCTACATCTTGGATACTTTTTTCTGAATTTATTTCATATAATCAATTACCTTGATGAAAATAACTTCTCAAAACCTTATTGGGCTTTAGTGATGAATTATACTCATAATATTATAAAAAGTCTTTCACCCTGGGCAGCACCAGGTAGCATTGAATTACTCAAGTATTGAAGGTAACACAAAGCATTAATTATAACCATCCATTCAAGAATTTGGAAAAGAAATTAACAAGATTAAAAAGAAAAGACAATGATTATCTTTTATTATTGATTTAGATAAAATAGTGTAAATCATTATCATAAACTAACATTTTCCTTCATCTCAAGTTGCTTTTTCATTATAACTTTACTCAGGCTGTTGAATAAAAAGCACTCATTGGAATTAAGGTGATATTCAAACTCACCAGGGAAGTCTGGTAAATACCCAGCTGCTCTTGACCACCTGAGCTACGAGAAAATTACAGCTTGGCTGAAGATCAAATCTAACCTTTAAATCCACTCCTTACTCCCAATCTCTCTGGTGCCATGTTTGTTTTTGTACAGATAGTATCAGGCAGAAAAGTTAAACCACACTTAATCATCATCCAATAGCCACAACTAAACAGATAAATACAGATTCATTTGAAAATAGGAAAAAAAAAAAAAGAAAGGTTCTAGGAAGAATTTTATGAATCTAAATGCATTCATACAGAAGCTGGTTTCCCTATCAGAAACTATTTACTAAAACCGACAATATAAGTTTCTTCATTTTTCAAGTGATTTTGCCTGGTTGGCTATCCATATATCAATGTATGTGCCACAGATACAGGCTGCAGCAAAGGTGCTAGAGGGCTGAAAATTTATAAATTTACTCCTTATTATGTTTAAAAAAAAAACATTTTTCTTGTAACCCCCTCCAATAAGTTTTTAGTGGGGGTCCAATTTACGATGAGTGTTTATGCTAAATCGGTCAGTTGGTTCATGTCCAGCAAAATTCATGCTTCTCTTTTGAAAATTTGGACTCATCTTGTGATCACTGCCCAACAAAAAGCAAGATAATTAACTTATTTATTGATCGTTACTTGACCCTAATCTTTTAATTGATCAACCCCCAACACAGCATGCTGCCAAAAGACATTGGTCAGTTTACGGTTTCTAGTTTATCTTCAACATCAGCCAACGAGCATCGCTTTGCAATTTACAGTATGAAGAATTGAAGACCATGCCGAGAATCAAGGTCATCATCCCAGAAATAGACAACACTGAAAGATTGTTCAGCAATCTGGACAAAGCTCAATCAACAGCAATACCATTGCTAACAATAAGATCTTAGCTTAAAATAGAACCAGGGATAAACAAAGAATTTGTTGTACCTTGATATTAAGAATGTTTGCTTTTTTGGTTTGTCTACTGATAGAACAAACTGTTCACAAAATGCTCAACTGTTGCTAAAGAATTCAGATAAGACTAATTCTCTGCAAAATAAGTAATGGAATAGATGGGAAAAAATGAAAGTAGTCAGTCAATCAGAGAAAAAAAAGATGAACTAAATTCATCCCAAAAAATGGATTGAACTGAATAACATTTACTTTTGCTTTATATCTGATTATTTTCAGGCACCTTTGGTTCCAGAACTGTACTGAATTATCCATTTTGCCGGACCAACAGAGACCACATGAAAATAATTCAAAAATACACCTCTGACCCACTATTTATATACCTTTTGTATCGTTTGAGCCATTTAGCTGCAGAGTGCACTGGGAAATGTGTCCAAATGAAGAGTTTTCCACACTCTTTAATGATATAGAGATCGAACTCGGAACTTTCTCAATGTGAGGCAGACGTTCTACCATTACACTATCTGAGTGGACACCTGTAGTAAAGATTTCTATAATTCTTTGCAAAGACAAAATGTAACCCTATTAACTCAGGTCAGTTATTTGGAAAGTTTATTTTTCAAATTGTTCCCATCAAGTTCCAGTTCACCTGACCTCTTAGATGTGTCTTGCAGACCACACTATAGTCTACAGACACTTTGAGAAACACTGTTCTAAACTAACAATGTCAATCCTGGAACATAATCTTTAGCAAAATCAAACGTGAATGTACATACACACACACACACACACATATAATATATATACTTCTTTACTTACCTGCAACTCCTCTGTGCATTTTGACTGTTATATATCAAATTGCTTAAGCATTTTTGAGCTTCAACAATAACTGTAAAATAAGAAAAAAAATACAAAAAATTTGAAGTCATTTCTTTCAAGACAAATCATCTCTGTATGAAAACTGTATGAAAACTTTTTAAAAAATGAAGTATCAAGTTGTTACACATGAAGTGTCATTTTTTTACATCATAGAGAATAATGCTAAAAAAAGTGGATGATTTTCTGATGTAATTGCATTTGTTGTAGATTCAATGTAAATAGAGATATAATTCATTATCCTTATCAAAGGTTTCTGAGCCTTTAACAGCAATGATGTCTACCCAAGAAGTTTCAAGTAAGATTTCAATTTAGAACATAATGCCGCTTAAGCTACTGATAACATCAACAAAGCATTTGAAGTGAAGCCATAATTTGTAACCACTAAACTTATAGAATTCAAAGAGATGGTATATTATCATTAGAAAATCATTACAAAAAGGTTATTTCTTCAAATTGGGAAAAAATAGGATCTTCGCCACCAGAAAATACTTTTTGTTTTTACGAAAAAATGATGAGAAAAACATCAGTTTTATTAATGAAAAATCAGAGATTTTTTCATGTTTGTTTTCTATCCTCCTACAAAGACATCTTCAGTAGTAGTAGTAGTAGTAGTGAAGTAGATGCAATCAAACAAGCACATAGCAGTGTCCTTCAGTATATGCAAACACACAGACACAAGCTTTGCTTTATACTCTTCCTCCCTCTGTTTGCATAAGCATGAAGAAAAACAACTAACTAGAGTGACATTGGCTTTTACATGTATGTTTGAATGCAATGCTAAATGTGAATCAGACAAAAATTAGCCGATAAAGAACAAAGAAAATCTTTGGATCTATTTTAAGACAAAGTTGAATAACATCTGAAGTAAATCGTATTTTGTGTCTACTAGGCTGATCAATTACTTCATCAGATGACACCACCTGTCTCCTCCAATCCTGCTGTTAAGGTGGAACTTTTCGTACAGACAAGAAATGAAAAGCTGTCAGGTGGACCCCAAGTGGTGAAGAATGATTGAGTAGTAGAGAGAGGGTGAAATCAGGGAATAGAGAGAAGTGTAAGCAGCATAGAGTAAGGAAATCGATTACTGCAGTAGCGGAAGGTGTCAAGTGGAATTGTGCAGTTGTTTGCAATCTGGGGAAAATACAAAGAAAGCTAACACAATGTTGCCAACTCAAAAAAGATTTGTGCTAGTCCGATTGGTAAAAGATGTTAAATGAATAGAAATAGCCCCCACAAAATGGCCAAAAGATGCTTAAGACAGTAAAAAAAAAGGCCAAAATGCTAGAACAAGCCCATGCTAATTCAGTAGCTTTTTGCATGGCCAAAACAAGGAATGCATTGAATTTACTACTTTTTGTGCTAAATTGGCAATTCTGGGCTAATGTTGAGGAAAACAAGTCCTTCGCAAAATGAGGTTGGGTGGGAGGAATGTACAAGGATATACTCTGTTGAAATCAAAATGCAGATATGATACATTTGAGGTGTGGAGTAATGTAGGAGTTGAAGGGTCTCCATCCTGTTTCTACAGATAATAGAAAGTTCCCTCCAGTGCACACGCCAGGTTGAAACATATGAATATCCCGAGATACCCAGTCTTCAGAATCCCCCACCCCCCGCCTTGCTGATGTAGTCCAGAGAGAAAACAGAGAGCGATACATCTAGCATCAACTTGGCTGCAGGATGGACGTCAATCTGCCCTAAGGAGATTCCACACTCTGGTTTGGAATCAGAGACCTCCCTTCTTCTAGACTTGTTACCTTCTGAAGGCTAGAAAGTTCAATTTACTCCACTGTACCTGTAGTGATGGGGGAGGAGTACAAGAGATGGATTCATGCTTTTGCCAGGGGAACTAGAGTGAATTGAATGTAAACAGACCCAAGCGGAATTTGAACTCAGGTCTTCCATTGTCTGAGCTGTAACTGACAACACCGCTTGATTTTTGGCTGAGACTGCCTACTTTTACTTCACATTTTTGCCCTTGGTAAAAGCATGAATTGACTTCTACCTTCAGAAATGGGTAGATAGCAGGGTAGTTGGGGGGAGGGGACAGTTAGCAACTCCACCCTATGAAACATACTTGCTACTGAAACTGAAAAGCAACCCTATGTTCCACAAGAAGTCAACAGATCTCTTTCTCATTCGCTATTGAAATAAAAATGCTTCTATGATGTATCAGGCTTTCACAAATTAGAATTTTTGAGATAAAAGTCTACCTGGAAATATACAAGTCTCAGCATGATAGACCACAAGTAGGTTAAGTGCAAAGAACTGTGGGCATGAAATCTTACACAAGACTCAGTCAGTATACATTAGCAAAGAAAAAAAAAAAACAAAACAAACCTACAATAAACGACAAACCTGCAACATTCAAGTGGAATGCATATCCTACACATTAATTCAGATTGCTGGTATGTATAACCATTACTGATTATTAATCGTTTCTTCCTTGGTGTCTTCTCACACCAAAAAAAATTGTTGATTTGTTATAAGATATTCTAAAGTTTTACTACCCCTTTCAATATTTCACTGCTTAGAAGATGTGTAAAGAAGGCTAGGAGTCACTAGCTGTCCACAGAAACTAAAGCTTAGTATCTTCCAGCAATGAAATTCAAATTCTCATTTTATTCATCCTTTCGCTTCTCCCTCATCACTGATCCCACCGTCCGATGTAATATATGGGGGCTACGAAAAAAAGAGGTGCTTAAGCTTGAGTGGGAGCAAAAGAGACTCAACCTTCATTAAAACCATCATTCATTTATACCTCCTCTCTCACAAGTCTGAAGCCTAAAAATTGTGATTTATATGTATATATATATTTATTAGTAATAGAACACAATTATATAAACAGATAGCAAAAGTAATCATTAGTAATAATAACAACAACACATATTAGTTTCATTTGTCTCCACATATTATTATGGTTAATATAAATACATTCCTTAGGTAATAAAATGCTTCAACAAATTGAACACTTTCACTGCAGAAATGTGCAAGGTGGGTGAAAAGAAACTCCCTATTGGAAAGGTTTCGGATTCCCTGGTTAATTCCAGTGAAAAAAATTAATGGATATACAAAAGTGACATGTAATTTCTAATAGGGAGTCGATGCTCGCTCAACCTGTATATGCAAGAGTAATGATATCTCAGTTGTCAATACCCATGGAATTTCCACAGATCTAAGTAAAAATGAATGGATTTTGGGTGATAGCTCAGAGCATTGCACCAGGGACATAAGATTAGCAGTTCAATTCCTTTCGGCAGGTAAGCGAATCTCAATAGTTTTTATTAAAGCAAAAGTTTTAAAGTTGCTAAATCTTCAAAAATGGTTTGGACATCAAATGAATATACAATCTGCTTATTCATTATAAACCGTCAAACAAAACTTTCAACAGAGGTTTCTTCAGTTTTTAAGTTGGTCTAGCTGGGTTTGTATGTTTGATGCATACAAGATGCACTAATTAGGTTAGAAAACTGAAAATTCAAATATTTACTCCATATTATGTCTTGAAAAGAACACTTTTTTAAAATCCCCCCCCCAATGTTATTTGGGGGGGGGGGATTTGCAATGTAAGTTTATGCTAAATTAGTCCCTTAATTTGTGTCTGGCAGTAATCACACTTGTCTTTTGAAAATTTAAACTTTTATAGTGACCGCAAAAGGCGATAAAAGTAACTTATTCGTTGATCACCTCATTCTTCTAATTTTTTGATTGATCCCCCAAACACAGCATGCAGCCAAAAGACATTGGTTCCATGATGGTTTTTATTGAGTGACTAACATATGTACACACTGATGGTGCTCTTCACATTAAATTAAATCAGTCCATCTCAGCAAAAAGGAAGAAGTTATATTGCTAGCAGTGACGTATATATATGAATAAAAAAATGAAGGTGAATATCAATTTCACTACCTGAGCTTTTCCACAAAAACCTTGAGTATTTTCTGTTAAATTTGAGCTCCTTGGGTACAACTGAAATAAAGATTATGAATATATTCAATAGTTCCTCTATTCATCCTTATCTCTAAGTACTCATTTTCTCCCCCTTCTTTTCTTCCTCCGTTGATATTTGTATCCAACATATGCACACACTGATGGTGCCTTTCATATTAGGTTAAAATCAATTCATCTTAGAGGAATGCAATAAGTTATGTAATAATAGTATCAAATCCCTGTAGTTCCACAAATGGCTGTCTTTGCTCATACGTATGTGTGTGTCCAGGTGCTCTTGGTCACATTTTTAGGGATACAACCTTGAAAATTTGCATTGGTACACCACCAGGCACCATATAAGAATTTTTTTTTCTTCTTTTTTTCGAAAAAGTGCTTTTTTGAGTTTCTATGGTCCTTCTTGGATTAACAATGCCCAGATCTTGTGCTAGTATTTTTTAGATAATTTCAGATAAAAGATCCATTTTAAAAAATTTTTTTTATAAAAGACTTACTGTTTTTTTGAGGATAATTTTTTTTAGGTAATTAGTTCTGGAACGTGCGCGAACTGCAGGGATTCATTCATGTGAAGTACTGATATATAAATAAATTTTAACCCATTACCAACAGATCACTGAAATTTTGGTCCCTTCTACTTATTCAAAGTTATGGATGAGTTTCTGCTTGTTCCTATGTTCCTCTTTCAGTAACTTCAAGAGAAAGGTTCATTGTTTTTAGTGGAAACAAACTATTCAGGTTATTTTGCACCACCTTGAATAATCATAGCAACCAGCATATTCAGAACACGGCAACTGAGCTGCTCCCACCACAATTAATAGGTTGTAGCACTCATGGCCATACCATTTTGGTATCAGTACTCCGCTAAACCCCTTCAGAAAATTTTTCATTTTTTTAAAAGTTTTTTTGACGGGTTTATTAATAAGTAGTTTTAGATGGTTTTTTTATACTCTATTTTAGATGTCTTCCAGTAGAAAATATTGGTGGTCATAGATAGAATATATTCTGACCATATTCATTCTTCGATGAAATTTCCCTTCTTTACATGACTTTAAATTTTGACACTCCAGTTGTTCAATTATTGACTGTGATAATAATTTTTTTCAATTGATGACTTGGCAATAAAGTCTGATGCTTACAAGTAATTCAAGTATGCCAAATTGAGAACTCATAGAAACATAATTGTGTTTGGCAGCTGCTTCATTTCATGCAAGTTCTCAAATTTTTACTTAAAAAAGGAACCATATTCATTTGACACTTTTTTGGTAATTTGAGATTGACTCTACTCGACTTGACAAATTGGTACATCTGCACAAAACAGGCTGCTCAACATAGAGGATTTGGTTGATTCAATCAATATTCTGATGTTGGCGATAATAATAAGCATACACACATATAATAATTAGCAATATGCAGATGTCTTCAACCACACCAAGAGATGCAACTGAGGTAGTAGAATAGAATTGCATTTGTGCAATTGATGTAATAAGAAAAAAGAATTTCTATCATGTTATAATAAAAATCTGTTTGTGGTCAACAGAGCACTATTCTCCAATCTCACTGCAATGCAAACTTCTATTATCTATGCATATAAAATGATATGTGTATCCATATACTTCATATAAGCCATCATTTTTGACAGCATGGTTAAACTAATACTTATATCAAGAGGCATGTTTGACACACTTATAGTATACTACAGTATAGTAACTATTCATAACTATTACAATTCATTGTGTTTTGTTTGGTAAATAAATGTAAACAAAACAGGTCTGGTGAGCCACTCAATAGAATCTGTTAGTGACCAATGTCTTTTAGCAACAAACCATGTTGGGGTGATCAATTAAAAAATTGGGAAAAGGAGTGATCAATGTATAAGTTACTTCTCTCTATTGTATAACTGAAGTATCAGAATTTTTTAAAACAATCATGCCAAAACAAAACTGCTGCCAAACACAAACTAAGGAGCCAATTTAGCATAAAATTACAAAGTAAACGCACTACCAACAATCTTTTCTCTTCTTCTAGATACAAAGGGGTTAATCTTGAAATCTTCAGCCCTCTAGCTCTATTGATGTAGCCTGGACACTTGACACATACATAGCCAGCCAGCCAGCCAGGATCACTTAAAAACTGAAGAAACCTGTCCGATAGATTTGTTTGATGGTTTCTAAAAAATTAAAAGCCCCCAACACAAATTAACCATTACCCTGACTGACTGACCCTAGTCAACTTGCCAAAACGTTCTTAGCATTCTTTATTTATATCTATTTAGCAGGAAAATATATAGCCGGGTTGTAATAGCTAGAATTATTCAGTGTGGTCAGTACTAACAAAGGGCCCCCAAAAAGTATGGTCTTTTGTTAAAACTTTTGGGGAAAGCTCTGCCTCACCAAAACACTGTAACCTATCAGAAAATAATTAAATATTGTGCATAGGATAAAATAATCATTACCAAAATTAAAGTATACAATCAATGTCTTGTTCTGCTACTAATGTACGGTAGTGAAAATTGGATATTATATCATCATTGAGTCAGACAACTCCATACAATCCAATGTCATCTCAGAGCCATTATGAAGATTGAATATGTAATGAAGAAGTTCAGGAGAAAGCAGAATGGACAATGATAGACTACTTAAAGCCTTGCTGTATAGTGAGTTGGCCAATGGGATCCAACCTATTGGGCATCCTATACTGCACCATAAAAAGACATGCAAAAACATTCTGAAATATGTTGGCATCTTAGACCAGTAGAAAAGAAAGTAAACAATTGTTAAGAATGGAGACAATTCATCACTCCTGCAAAAAAGTCAATGTGAAGAGAATTGATGAATACGAGAAAAAGAGACAAAAGAAAGAGAGAGAAAACAACAATAATCTATTGAACTTTTCAAAACTATTATATATCCTGTATCTAATTTGTCTAAATGTTAAATGGGTCATATTTGTTTCAGGCTTTAGGAATATATATATATATATATATGTGGGTTAAAATGACAACTTACCATCTGTATCACCATTTTGAATGGTTGCAATCTCATTGCTTTCCTTAGCAAAGTGCTGTAACCAGGCATGCTTCATAAGAAGCTTCAGATTGTCATCTGTCACCAACATGTCCAAGTTATTCTTATCACGGCTAAATATACGCACTGCAGATAAACACTGGATATAGCATTTGGAAGAAGCCTTCTCTTTCAATTTTTTGATAAGAGCTCCAATTATTTTCTGTAAAAGAAAACAAATGCCACACATAATAGACAATGAATTATCAATCTAAAAATACAAGTTAAAATTTTAAAATAAAACATCAATTTAATCCTTCCAGTTTTAATCTGTTTGCTTCCATAGATGATATATATTAGGATAGTACATTTTTCTGTCCAGTGCCACTAACAGAAGGACTCATTCTACAATAGTGTTATTCCTTCACAATCTGGCTATGTCCCTCTGTGAAATCAAAGGAAATTTCCATATTTACTATGGAGATGAGATCAAATCAAATATCTTATTCCAAATTCTCAAATACATACAAGACAATTTATATGGAACATCTAAATACAATAAAATAAATTTAAGATACATAAAATATAAAATATAAAAAATAACATACTAAATCAAAATATACTACATTAAACAATACAAAAGAATTTTAGAATTGAGGAGAAACTCAAGATAGGTTGACTAATCAAGAGCCCCCCCCCCTACAATCAGCTAATTTAGAAGAAAATTCAGTATAATAAAATTGAATTGATTTTTTTTTAAACGCATGAAAACCAGATTAAAAACCTCATCAAAAATCTATTAGTATTGTTCAAGAAAGTATGCTTCCAGTTTTGATCTAAATGAAGCAAATGTATCTGCAACCCATGTTAGTAAATGGAGACTTTATATTTTCATTATTTTTACGATAAAAAATCTAGTGCAGGAGTTTGATACACTTGGCAATGAACAGGCAGTGATTCAAAATTCTATTTTAAATGAAAAACAAAAAAACTAATATCAAGAAAGATGTTTTCAAGAAATATTTCGAAGTAATGTTTAAACATTGATCTTCTTGTGGTTCTATAATTGGTCCTTGTTAAGAATGACAATGAGTGCAATAACTTTTCAAATGCTAGTGACTAGGCAGTTAAAGCAACTTTGAACAATTATATAATGCTTGAAGATTAATTTCTCATCGTCAGTAGGCACAGAGTTCAGTTCTCATCGTCAGTAGGCACAGAGTTCAGTTCTCATCGTCAGTAGGCACAGAGTTCAGTTCTCATCGTCAGTAGGCACAGAGTTCAGTTCTCATCGTCAGTAGGCACAGAGTTCAGTTCTTTTGTTTATATTGTCTGTAATGAACTTATTTGAGGGGATTTTCACAAATTCTCTTATCTTCCCCATCACAATCTTTTTAATCTTGTCCATAGTCAGAAATCATTTTAGGAAAAAACAGAATTTGTAGGGAACCAAATCTGGACTATATGAAAGGGAATGATAGACCTTGGTGGTGCCATGTTTTGACAAAAAACCCTCCATGAGACATGGAGGATGGGCAGGTGATTGTGAATGTGACGGTCGCACAATATACAAGCTCACTCAACAGTGTTTGTTCATTCATGCTCAATAAGATCCCCTCTAATTAGTTACCAAGTTGCATGGAGAACCTGCAACTAATTATCAAGATATTCAAAATAGCTGGATACCTTGTAGATAATTAAGTTTTTAAAAAGTTCACCGAGAATGTTATTTCTTGACTACTCACCTTTCTGAATTCTTCCGTCATATCAGGAAAGGCAAACGTTGAAGCATTCTGAAAGAAAGAAAACAACTTCTGTCAGCCAACAAAAAAAGAAAAAAAAGAAAAAAAAAGAAAAAAAAAGAAGGTTGGTACAATGCAAATAAATTAGAAACAAGTTCTGTGAGCCCTGTGATTAAAAAGAAAATGATCAAGACAGCAGACATTGATCGTAAAATCAATTTATGTAACTACGTCATCAAAACTGTCAACATGGGTTTCAGTGGTCCCGACTGGCTGGCTATGTATGTATGCATATATATATATATATATATATATATATATATATATATATATATATATATATATATATATATATATATATCATGCTTATAGTCTGCAACTATGGAAGTAGATAGCTAAAAATTTCAATATCCACATTACCCCCCTCCCCAAATAGGCTCTTAGGGGGTGTATTTAAAGTATATTCATGCACATTAAAACTTAATCTACTGAGAGATTCAATTTTATAACAATGGCTCATTGATAGAGTAGCAGTCAAGCAGTCAGAAATCTCAGTTGTAATATACTTAGACATAAGAACCGTATATTTTGGCAGGTAAGACTAACTTGAAGCATAAAAAAATCACCCCCCAAAAATGCGGTTACCCTGAGGACAGATACAAAAAAAGACTTGACTGTGAGTTAGAAACATTAAATGGGGGTCTCATCTTATCTGAAGGTCACCTAAATACATTAAATGGAGGTCTCAATGAACAAGCCTGGAGCAAGAATAGACTTTTAAATACTAGTTGAAATACTTCACGATGAACATTCAAAATAGTTAGCAGGAGGAGACCTTAAATTCAGTAAATATTTTTTTTTATCTGTTAACTATGTAACTCTAAGTGACCTAAAAATCTTTTTGAACTTTTTTCTTTAAGAGATCTTTAGTTTGTTTCCTGTATTAAATGTCAACGGCGACATCTATTTTTATTGCTATTACAAATAAAAATAGCAAAAATCAATTTGCGACTCTGCAAGGAATGAGTCAAGTACTAATCAAACAACAAAAATAGTAGAAACATGCCTAGCTGCTACAGGGTCTAACATCACTCCTACTTCAACTGAAAATGATTAGTGTAAGTTTCAGATAAATCTGTTGCTATGTAAGACTTGTCAGTTTGGCTCGGTCGGTATGAGTGTTGGCTACCAATCACTTGGTCATGTTGATTCTATAAATGTATGCATTTATTAGAATGAAATAAGCCCTTGCTCATTTTTAAAATAAATTTTTGTGGATAAGTAACAGGTATCAATTT
Organism: Thysanoteuthis rhombus; assembly: GCA_963457665.1. Lineage (NCBI taxonomy): Eukaryota > Metazoa > Mollusca > Cephalopoda > Oegopsida > Thysanoteuthidae > Thysanoteuthis > Thysanoteuthis major. The sequence goes on from OY735202.1 coordinate 14,295,026, forward strand.
AGTCCAGTTAGAAAACCACCTACCAATCAGATGGTCATGATTTCAAATTGCGGTAAGCAAGTGTTCATCTAACATATCAGTTTGGTTTAATGTTATAGCACAGACAATTGCAAATGATGAGGATTGTTCTTGTTGTTGTTGTGGAAAGGAAACAAACTCCAGACTTGAACTACAATTTCACAATATGACTATTTTGAGATAACTTTTTATATCATTCAAATGTAACCCTTATTAAATATCAATAAAGATTAGAAGCTATAATATTTTTTTTTTTTTTAAATCAAAACAGCTAAATTTTTATATGAGCGCCATCATGAAGAAATCCAGAATCTTATACAAATCTCAATGTATTATCATTTGCTTATAAAAATAATAGTTCAAATGTAGAGGGTCATGACAGGAATACCTTGAATACAGCTGTTTTGATAAATGCAGGTTTTGATGAAATACAATTAAGGTATTGCTGTAGTAGCTAAAACAAAAACATTGAATTATGATAAGGTTTGGAACAGTGTGAAAAATTTAGAAACAAATTAACCATACTATTCACAATATTACAGGTTTCTCTTGTTTAATGTGATTAAATTAATCCTCAGATGATACACCACGTATCAAAACTGCGCAACTTGAATACAACAATCAATGACAAAAATGACAATCAATCCATGAGTGATTATTAGCGCCTTAATATATTCAAGTATGGCTACAATATAAAGTACATATGATACGTTTCTGAAGAAAATAACTGAAATGAAAGCTTATTGAATAGATTAAATTTGTTTTAGCAACATTTACTTTTAGAGAAAAAATTATCTTTAATTAATTTAGATACAAATATTTTGAAATAATAAATATTCAGATATATAAGTATAACCCAAAATGAAGAAATACTCCTTGACTAACAGCCACAAGGAATTATATACCCCCAAGCTAAGATCCTATCCTAAAAAAAACTCTAAACCTTGACATTTTTACCCTAAAAATGCAATTTTAAATAAATGAATATGAACTTTACCATTTGCTTAGAGAAAGACTTGTAAGGTTCTAAGGTAAATATAGTGCCAAATAATAGTGGTTAGTATTGGTTGAATATTCAACAAGGAAGAGAGAACAGGATGTGAGAATTGTTTGGGTTTTCTTCATGAAGAACTGAGAATATGCATTCAAAACCATTATTGCTCTTACTGTTCGCATCAATAAAAAATACAACTGAAAAAAAAAAAAAAAACTTCATCTAGGTGAAAATTCACATGTAAAATAAAATAAAAACATGCTAGAAATGAAAGCCACTATAAAGGATGAGATTCACATCAGTTTGAAAAATAAATAACAATAGATTTTTTTATAGGTAGACATCTTTAAAAGGTAATTTCTTTTGAAGAAAAGAAATGTATGAATAAGATGAAATAAGTTATTTAAATTCATTGTATTTTCCAGCCCCAGTTATGATAGGAAAAAATCACATTATTGTGAATCATGTTAGCAGTTCACTAAAATGGAAATCAATTTTTTTCCCTTCACCATATAGCTTTCTATACATAATTTTTTCCCCTGGCTTAGCTTTCATTACTTAAATTCTGTCTTTACACTGATTTAATTTATGCTGACTGACTATCGTAGTCCTGCTGGCATTAAGTCTTGTCAATCCGGCAACTTCTTTAAAGAACAACAAAAAAAAAAATTGATTTTGAGGATTTCCTCCTCACTTTGGTTTTGTACCAGACCATCCTTAGAAAGTAACTAAACCTTACAACTAAGACTTTTAAGCTATTCACTATCGAAGTATATTTTTCAACTCCCATGGCATAAGGGTTATCTTGTTAGCAGTACTGGATAGATAACTTGCTAAGACAATCTCAACCATGGCAAAAAATTCTACAAAATGACTTGCCTAAATGCCATTATTTCATGGTTTTAAAGAAAAATAACAGCAAGAGTTTTTTTTTTTTTACTACTATTATTATTGTTAGTCAAATTATCAAGAAGAGAATAAAAAGTGTTTTATGGATCATGTAACACCAGGCATCATTTCCTTTTGGAATTACAAAGCTACAGCAAACAAAACTACTCTTTGTAAATAAGGTAACTTCTTTTCATGATCAACGAAAATAAACAGGGAATCTCTTGATATTGAAACAATAAGTAAATGGTTTATGAGGTATTTTGAGGACTACTACTCACTGCAATTCATCCAAGCCCCATAACTGTCCATATTGAGCTTTAGTACTTGCCCTTAGTTAAAATACCAGTGCATTGGGGGCTGTATAATAGTTACATAGTTTGTTTGTTTTTCAAATCATATGCCTGTCTTATATGCTGGCATATATAATAAACACATGATTTCCAGCAGCATGGCTAACAATCAAAAATGCAGAGCTGAAGAAAGTAGACCACTGCTTCTCCCTAAGACAACAAATATCCATGGAATCCATGAAAGAAGAAGAAATCAAGTGAAGAATCATGTTATGTTGGCAAGCTTTCGATAGAGTAAGCTCAACCTTCAAGAATAAAACAATCCAGGACTAGTTATCTTGTTGGCAGCACTGGACAGACAACTAGTCCTGAAAAGAAGGGTAAACAACTAATGCGTCCTCTCGATAATCATTTACAAAGCTGAAACATAGAACTTAACCGAAAGATTGGCCCTTACAAAACTTTGCAGTATATTAGAGAAAAAATAGGAGTTGTAGAACCCTTTAAAAAAATCAAATGGCAATGGGCAGGCCATGTTAAAAGAATGTCAGGCAACCATTGGACATCATAACTCACAACATTTATCCCAAGAGATCAAATGTGAAACTATGGCTGACAGAAAATAAGAGGGTGTAATGACCTAAACAGAATCAGGAGATATTGGTGCTGTCATGCCTGTGATAGAGATCTAGTGAATCTTGGGAAAGGTCTATATCCAGCAACAGATACTAAGAGGCTGATTATGATGATGATGATGATGAGGGTGAATGAGAAGTAGAACTAAAATCAAAAAGTTTCTAAAGAAAAAAAAATGCCTCAGGAAATTTTATAGAATAATTCAAACTTATCTTTATTCAAAACATAGACTTTTATTCAAAATACATGTAACTTTATTCAAATTTATAAGTACCCTTATTCAAGAGATAAATATCTTGAGAAAATGAAAGCCTAAATGATTTCAAGGAGGAAAATAGTTAGGTTAGTATATTACAAATTTTGGAAATCATTTGGCCAATTACTTTGCTGTTCTCTTTCACCTTAGCATCATACAAGCAGAAAAAATCTGTACCTTGTGAAATGGTGCATTCAGCACAAAAATGGTTGATGAAGGAATAACATTTTTTTTTAAATACAACATATTCTAAATTTGTCAAAAAAATGTCAAACAATGCAGTCAAAAAATTACACAGCATAATGGAGTTGTTGAAAACTTCAATCCGAGCAGAAAAAAAAATCTGGAATAATGGTACTTATGTCTCTAATATTGGCATTTAAAAATCTGAATAAAGTACTTACATTTTGAATAAAAAAATACTTATGAGTTCAAATAACCTTACAAGACTGTTGTCAATCCAATTAAATCATATATACGATAAGAGCCATGCCTGTCAAACAAAGTATTAGTAGCAGCTATCAGTCCCTCTCTCTTCTTATTAGACAATATAACTTCACTTTCTTTTTCTTTCTCACCCTCTTACAAAACTACCAAACATTCTTTTCTCACATCTCCCTTCCTACCATATCTGTCACCCTATAGTATAATCCAAGCATTATCAAAGCAACAGGTTAAGGACTAGTATGTATTTAAAAAATACTGGTTAGTCACTCAATAGAAACCATCACATGACCAATGTCTTTTGGCAGCGTGCCATGTTGGGGATGATCATTGAAAAAAATGGGTGATCGATGAATAAGTTATTTGGCTCACCTTTTGTTGGACTATGATAACAATGATAAGTTGGGATTTTCAAGAAACAAGAGTGAACAGTGCCAGACGTAAACTATGGGACCAATTTCTGATTAACTTACACTGCAATTTAAGTAAGGGGAATTTCGGAAAAAAACGTTTTTTCCAAACATGATAAGGAGTAAATGTTTGAATTTTCAGCCCTCTAGCTAAATCGATGCGGCCAGCACTTGCAACACAGACAGATGGACTGGCTTGAAAACTGAAGAAACCTATGTTGACAGTTTTGGTTGACAGTTTCTAATAAAAATTGAGAGTAAGTAATGTCAAAATGTTATTCCCTCAAGCTCCCATTCAAAGTTCCATCATAATCAAGAGCGGACAGACAGCAGAATGATGTACTTATTTATTCAACAAGTGGATATTAAAGGAGGAAGAGGCATTTTTATTCACAAGAAAAGGTAAAAACAAAGAAGGCATCAGGCCTAGCCAAAGGACAAACTGAACAACTGCTCTGTCAAGGATCTTGGACTGGTTTCCATGGATAGTTGTCAGGGGAAAAGAATAAAATGTTCCTCTTAATATTGAATCCACTCAAACCCACTAAAAGGCCATTGTCAAAGAAGAGCCCTCACTTAGTCCTTCTAATCGTCTTAGTATACTTTGTTTTCAAGGTCTTTTGATTTTGTTGACATTTATGATAGAAAGACACTATTGGTTCAGACAGTTCATTCATTCATTTCTGGTCACTCACAGCCAAGTCAGTTGGCAGGTTCAGGGGTGGGGTTTGAGGCCTTTGGCTTGAGTTATCAATAATGTAAACTGTTCTCTATTGGAGGATCAATGGGATTGCCACAGGATACACTACAAGATTTCTTGCAGCTTACAGCATAAGTACTTCCCAGACAGTCACCCATCTTGGTGCTGACCAGGCTCTACATGGCTCAACTTTGATGATTGTACGAGAACAGGTATATCTATGTGATTTTGCTATAACTATTGGTTCAGATAGTAATATAGGATGACCAAAACCAGACATTACAGCACATAAAAGATGTGAATCAAATTTTTGCTCCTCCGTCTTCTGACCAGGATCAGAGTGTAGTATCCATGTGCACATTTACTAATTGTTACAAAAAAAGATAGACATTGCTTTTTATGTATGTAGATTACAACAAACACAATCTATGGAAATTCCATAGCGCATCATCGTCATTTTGGAACACAACACAAAATAATTCATAGATTTTTATAATACAGAGAAAATATGTTATCATGTATTTAAGAAATTCCATAATTTTTTTTCCAGACATTTTTATAATTCTTTTATATTTTGAAACATTGAAAACATTTTTGTATTTCAATGGAAATCTAGGCTTGAATAGAAAATTCAAATAATAATTGTGAAAAAAGATGCTACTTTAAATCCCAATATGAAATTCAAGACGATATTGGGAATCAAGTTTAAAATTTAACAATGTTTTGAGATTTGATGTTGTAAAAATCATGGTTTATTAGTCTAAAAACAAAAACTGAGGGCGCAAAAGCAAAACATAAGGACACAAACAAAATTCAGCTTTCTCACACACACACATTTATTGAGATAAGGTTTTTTTTAGACTAACTAACCTGCCACGTTGAAGAAAAGAAAAGAATGGAAAAAAAAAAAATGGAACTTTGCACAAAATTACTGTTATTTGTTACACCTACATTTATTAGTTTTCCTCAAATCATATAATAATTCCACCGTTTTTTTCTGTGCAATAAAGGATAAAATATAAAAATTGAAACATTTTACATTGTTATAAACAACTTTACATTATAAAAAATTAATATGATTAGTATAAATATTTTAATATAATTTTTAGATCATTTTAAACCAATAAGAAAAATGCATACCTGTGCAATGTATTAATTTTCAAGAATACTGAACACAAATATTTTAATATGAAAAAAAGGAAAAAAATATAAGTGCTGTGGTATGAAATAGCTAATTTTAGTGGCATGTATCTACATGTATCTAACGTGGTGAAATAAAATTGTTCAATTTTTTCACAACATCAAAATTTTTTTGTTTATTTCACGTTAAAATATTTGTCTTCAGTATGTTTCAAGATTTTATTGTTATATTCACACATTGTGCAGGTGTGCATTTTTTTTACTAGTCCTGTTTTCTTTAATATTGATATGTACACATGACATCCTCAAATATAATTATGACTGTTTTTTAAAAAGTATTTCTCGGTGGATTCAGACCACCAATTTCTTGATTACTAAATGAACACACTAACCAACTGTACTGGAGACATGTACTAGAAATAATTTATTTTTGAATATAAATCATTTGTGCATGACTTTCAAAATCTTTCTCATTTCCAACACTAAAACTCTTGTTATATATTTACAAATTAGAGAATCCTTGTGGTTCATTACATTATATCAAATCTGAAATAAGAATTCCTCTCCAAATCTGTATGTAGTCATTTTCAGAATAAATTTTGTGAGTAGGTATAATTAAGAATGTTACTCACAATAAAGGTCTCCACAAGATGACTAAGATTTTATTAAAATTGGTTGAGTTTTACAAAAGTTACAACTATATTCATTGATGTGTAAAAACTCAACTTATTCATATCAAGGACAGAGTATTAAAAATGCCTCCCCAATAAAATGTTTGAACTGACTGATTTTGATAATGATGATCGTTTGATAGCAATATTTGTGTTTATAATTAACAACTTCCTCTCTGCGTGTGGGGGGGTGTAATATAAATAAGGAGAATTCTCAGGAGTAAAATTTCAAAATATTGGGATAAAAAAAATCTATTAAACCTACTTGTCATATGAAATGCAAGCCAAAAAAAAAAAAAACTATAAATAATTTGAGCTATTTAAACAAAATATATTTTCACTTTCTATAAATTGAAAAATGATCATTCTAGAAACCCCAGCTTCTAAACTAAGATAGGATTAGTTTATTTTCTTAAAATTGGCCTGTCTTGAAGACCTCATGAAAATAAATCAATCAAAGGTCTCTTGCAATCAAATTAATCTGAGTAAAATACCAGTTGCTTTGTTGAAAAAGGTGTATAAATCTAAAGCAATGAAGTACCTGAAAAAACCCAAGGGAGTTTCCTGAAGTGACCATGCCCAGTAAGTAAACTATATCTTCTGCTCACAAACACGGGGAAAAAAGTTCAATTCCACCTCATTTTACTTTCTTGCATTTCTTCTTTTCTTGACATCTGACTTCAGCTGTTCTTTTTGATCATTTTAGCACTGAAGCATCTTAATTTGGTCTCAAGACTATACAGCTTTGGTCTTGTGCTGTAAAAAATATCTGGCAGCCCTATTTGTAACATTTACCTATGTAATGAAGATTGTTAATTTTTCTGATTGTCCATAACAACAGATTATTCCACTTGAAAGTAACAATTTTGATATCAAATTAGATATCTCCTACCCACCATTTGAAACAATGGATTTTTCCACTTAAACATGTGGCATCACTTTTTAATAAAACCTCAGATGAATTGATAAGACAAACATTTATTTAGCTTTGAAGTAGTGAAAGATTAAATTTTAAAGTAAGTAAGAGAATGTGGAGAAACCACTTCAACACCAGATATACAAGTAAATATTGCTACCGAATGCATAATGGATTCCAGTGCATGCATGCGTATATATATATATATACACACACACACATCTCGAAGTACAAATCTGTAATTCAATAAAAAGGCCCGGAAAAATAGACACCCCCACAACATCTTGGATAGGAATCTAAATAAGTTGAATCATTCGCCTGAACACTATTTTCAAACTGCTCAAACCATTTAGGATCAGTAGGATGTTTGTGTATCGTACCGTAAATAGATTCACTTTTTTGTACACTGTACCATATATAAATTGACCATAGAGATCTCTAAACATCAGACTGTCGAAGACATACAGCAAAGACCTCTACTGCCATCAAAACTATTACAAACAGAATCTAGAGAAATCCTCTGAGAAAGCGGGAAATCATGGCTAGACGGATTAATTTTTCACCCAAATCAACATCCCAACTGATCAAAAGTGATCACAGACTATGTGCTTATCATCATAGAACTGGACATGTGCTAACTTCAGCTTTGATGAAAATCAGAGAGAGGTGATCAAAATAATTGTTTCAACAGTATGCAGGCAATAGTCATAGAAAAATCTTTTTCACCATTGAGAAAAATTAAAAGGTTGAAGAGTGTTTCAATTGCAAAAATATAGTCTATGCTTATGGTTCCAAGGAAGCTTCTGAGGTAACTCACAAAGGTCACCATCCCTCTTCAGGCATGATGTGGTGGGGGGTGAATTATGAAGGCGTTACTCAGCTTCACTTTGTGAGAAAAGAATCAAATCAACTGCTCATGTGTATATCAATATTCTCAAGGGTCAAAGTAAACATCTTAATGAGACCATGTTCCATGGAGAGAATTAGATATTCCAACAGGACTCTGCTCCAGCTCACAAGACTAAAGTGACTCAACATAGGCTCATGGTCAAAACATTCGAGAGTCTAAGGATCGATCCTCTGGAAGTCAAGATTTCAATCTACGGATTACAAATTGTGATCAGAGCTGGAAGAGATAGCTTGTAGCAAAAGACATCAAAATTTCAATTATTTTGAACTTTTTCTAATGAAAGCTGCTGCCAGTTTCTCCAATGGAAATCATGCATACTGTAATCACTGAATGGCCTGAACGTTTGAAGCTGTTTGTGAAGCACAAAAGAAAACATTTTGAATAATTTGTTGATTTTTGTAATGCTTGAAATATAGTTAATGAATACACCCAGTCTTACTTTGCTTTATTATTAACTTTCCCTTTGAGCAATGGATACAGTTGTAACAGTATTCATGGCAGTACTAGGTATATATGGTAATGTTTCTTTTCTTTGAAAATCATTATATTTATATTATATATTATTTACAATTAGAGGAGATTAAAATATACATTATGAATTCAAATATATCTGAGATTATTCTTATCTTGCATAAATCATTGTAGCCTGCATGTACCAAAACTAATCATTGATAAATTCATCTAAAAGAGATCTTTTATCTAAAAAGTACCAGGCATTGTTGGTCGAAAAGGAACATAGAGACCCCAAAAAGCACCTTTTTATAAAACAAAAACATTTATAGATGGTGCCTAGTGGAATCCTTGTGCAAATTTTTAATGTTGTAGCCCCAAAAATGTGACCAAGGGTGTGTGTGTGTGTGTGTGCTCACACTCACACACGAAGAAAGAATGAAGAATGAAAAGTCCATAACCCACTTTGGCTGGTTGGTTGGGCAGGCAATTTGTGGGGCTATGGTGATTCAATCATTTTTCATGGAGATTAACAAGTATAACATAATCATACAAATTTTAATTCAATGATTATATTATGCTAGTTTGTCCAGGTCATCAAAAAATGATGGCAGTATTCAAATACTTTTGCAATTGCACTGTTCTTTAAAAAAAAAAAATCAGGTTGCTTTGCATTTTCTTGTTTGCATTCAACCAGAATGAACATGGATCATTTACATATTCACAAAAACAAAGTAAATAAAAAAGGGGAGATTACAATTAGTGTTGAATACATATCCCCCCTGACAAAGATCACAGACAGAAAATATAGACCATCACAAGGCTTATTATATAAGTAGATAATGAGGCATTGCTGAGGATTTGAATATATCTCAAGGTCAGGCATTTGCTGATTGATTCGTAATTGGATCTTTGAATCCCTAAAAGTTTAATTAATGTCATTTTTATTTTATCAGTTCAGAGATAACGATGGTAACTGACATTCAGAAGGAAATATAGTCTGAGAGCGGAAAGAAGATTACATTTGCCACTTAATATTTAATGACCAAGTGTCTATTTCAACATTTTGTTAAACTCCAGTACAAGTTGGAGTTGACCTTGCCAAACCTCCCCTATGTAACAAAAACAAGAACAATCCTCACCAAATTTTGGAGAGTAATCTTTTCACTGTTTGTCTGTCACGCTACATTAAACCAAACCTAAATATAAAATCAATATTTCCAATATGAAATCACATACAGCCCTCTTACCAACTGAGCTAAACTGACAAGTGATTTATACCTACAAATTTATTTATATACACAATACAAAAGTTGCAGTAATCATCTTCAGTTGGAATAGAAGAAGGAGTGGAATTTGATCCTGCAGCAGCCAGGCTGGTTTCTATCATTTTGTGTCAACATAGGGTGGTGTGGGTGGCTGAGTGGTTAAAGGTGGGTTGCTGAGTGATTAAAAGCATGAGGGTTAGGATCGATGAGCCACGTTCAAATTTCGGCTGAGACAGTTTATGCTCACTTCACACTAATGTCCTTGGGAAAGGTATGTAACTATCTCTTCCCCACAGCCAAAAGGTCATGGGCGAGCATGGCAGGGTAAGGTCCATCACCCCTTTCATGTCCCCTTAATTGGGGAGGGGAGGTCTATGATCCTTTGATGGGCCTAGCAAGCCAAAAGTGGATTGTCATCGATTGCTAGATAAAGGAGTGGAATAGGATGAATGAATGTAATGTGACTGTCATATACAACTCCCCATGATATCTTGAGCAGAAGTGAAAGGTACAAATAAAATAAACAATAATTGATGGCTTGGAAAATTCCAACTTGAACATTTGTATTGAATTTGCCTATAATTATTTTGGTATATGTAGACTACTGTCTTTGATGATATACGATTGCAACAGCTGAACGTCTCCAAAGGCAGCTACAGATAAGTTTGATGCCTGCCACAGACAACATCTGCAAAATAATGATAGGACACCGATGACCAAATGGTTTAATCAAACAAAGCTCTGTACAAGATGTGCAATACCATTCCACTCCCAACAAAAGTGATCCAACTACAGTGGTCCATGCTTGGTCGGGTACTACACATGCCTGAAGAAAGAGACGTCTGCGCAAAAGGCCCAAGAATTAGCTGTAGTAGGATCCAACAACTTCAAAGCTTGTAAAGGCTGTTATTGCACTAACTTGCTTGGCAAGCTTCAAGCAGACCTCAAAGATGCAGGACTGAGAATATTAATATTTGGCAAGAAACTGAGGGAGCGAAGTAAACTTACCAGGGAATAAATAAATGCAGTGTTTTCAAGTGAAAAAGGACTGAATGCTGCAGAAGGATGTTCCAACTACTCTGGCTACAGAATACAGTCAATCTTTATCATATATACACTACATATACAATGTCTATCTGGGAAGTATCCAGCCATTTTGAATATCTCAGGAACTGCCTTGATGCAACATGACAACCATAAGAAAAGACCTTACAGCGCATATCTGAACAGACAATGAAGTTATTCAATCAGTACTGAGACACCACTGAATGAGTTTGCGTGCTTTGTAATAGTAGCATTCAAAATGACTGAGTAAGCCAATTCTTTATGTCATGTACAGTATTTTTGGCATAACATCACATAGGTCTGACAGCCCCCTTACAGTCCAAATTTGGATCCCTGTGATTTCTGGCTTTTGAAAGGGAGATTAAAGTGAACATGACAAGACAGTTGATGGCAATCCTGAAAGGGGACTTTGCAAATATTTTGAACAGGAAAAAAGGGACACTGGAAAAAGTGTGTGCGGCTATTTTTTTGTTAATGTCAAATGGAAGGATACTTTCCAGACAGGGCCAGATCAATGCCATGAAATGCTTGAAATATTGGAATTATTCATTTGAATACAACTTCAGTGAACTCTCATTAAAACAGACTAATAGGAAGAGGGGTTGTCCATTTTAACCGATTGAGTTAACTGATGGTAAAAGTTTATATTGAATACATATACGATATTAGAAAGTATATACGCTGTACAGGATACATCACATAGCTATATAAAACATCAGAAATCACCATATCATTTGATTTCAATAGAATTTTCAAAACTCATTTATTAAAGGACCGATTTCTTTTTAAATAATTTTTCATTCCAAATATTGTGAAAAAATTTTTTTTCATAAGATTCTTACCATTTTAATGATTTATCATACCTACACATTGAGGTTTTCATCGAGTTTTACACATTTAACGGATAAATCCTTTGAGATACTAATTATGTTAACTATTTGGGAAAAGTGCTCTGGAATTGCTTAATCTGGAAGTTTTAATTTGAAAATTTTTTAAAAAATAGCAAAATTAAGTAAAATATTTTTTCTTTTCTGCAATTTTTTTTAATCAATATCTAAAAAAAATTTTTTTCATTATTTTTATTGATTACACAAATTTCAAGCAGTTCCTGAGCCAATTCTAAAAAAGATAAACATCATCAATCTTGAGGGATTGCTCTTAGATGTGTGAAAATCAATGAAAACATCAATGTATACATAAAATAAATCATCAAATAATAAAAGGTGGGATAGGAATATATGGAAAAGAACTCCTGCTATTGAAATATTTGGCATAAAGAATCAATTTTTTAAAAATTCGTCCTTTACTAAATAAGTATAAAAAAAAAATGCTGATTTTTGCCAGATTATTGAATTTCTCAAATGTCGATTTTCCATTGAAAATTTTGTTTATATTGTTCTTGCCCATAGTAGATGAAATAATGAACAATTTGACTATTCATAATTCAAAAGGAAATGAATAAGCTATGCAATTCATAACAAGAGAAAATATATTAAGTGTTAGGAAGATGTTACAATTTCTTGTGAGGTGGTTGCTATTAATTTTGAAGAGTTCCAAAGAAAGAATATCCTGTTTGCTGATGTTTAGAAGAACGAGTCAAGTTTCAGTTAATTACCCTGCAGACGGTCACTCAGATTTCATCTGTTTTATCCAATATCTTTCTTGATGGGGTCCATTTTAATCAGGGTTCACTGTAGTTATATTTTAACTCAAATCAATGCATAACCCATGCTAGAAAATCATTTGGGCCTAACCAAAGATGCCAATTAGTAATCAAAGAATTCAGTTTAGTTATGATTCATTCCAATTAAAGCATCTTTTGAATCTATAAAAAAAGATACAAAGAATCTTCAAAACATAAAATGTAAGTGCAGTATCCTAATATTTGCTGGCGGGCTGATCAAAATACCTCGACTGGCCTGCAGGCCGTAGATTGCCTAGCCCTGGTTTATCAGAACCCGTCAGACAAAACTGCCAACAGGTTTCTTCAGTTTTCTACTCTATCCAGCTGGCTATGTATGTATCATGCAAACAGGCAGCACCAATGAAGCTAAAGGGCTCAAATTTTCCACATTTACCCCTTATTATGTTTTTTTCGTTGTTTTTTTTTTAAATCCCCCCCCCATAAGATTTTAGTACAGGGGAGTCAATAAGCAATGTAAGTCTATGCTAAATTGATCACTAGTTTGTGTCCAGCAGAATTCACACTTGTTTTTTTTGTTTTTTTCCAATTCAGGCTTTTTAGTGATCACTACCCAACAAAAGGTGACAGAAGTAACTTTCCATTAATCACCCCATTTCCCAATTGATCTCTCAACAATGCATGCTGCCGAAAGACATTGGTCAAATGAAGGTTACTATTCAGTGACTAACTAAGCCTGCTACTCTAAAGGTTTACAGTCTGTAAACCGATAAACCAATTTATTTCAGTATTACTGGTTAGGTTGTAACCCAAACCCAAGAAAGCAGAGGGTAGCGTTTTAACAAAAAACAAAACAAAGGCGGCCACATGCTGAGTATAAACATAAGAGTATAAGAATGCTCTGTACTATCCATACACTTCCTTATTGTTGGCCTTCAGAATGGTGTTCCTCTTTCATCTTCTTCCTCTCTCCTCATTCATTATACTATAGTATCCGTTAATACTTTTGCATTCCTGAGGTCCATTTAAGAACGTGGCTACTGCGGCTTTTGGATTGTAGTATCTGTTCTTATTAGTTTGTTTTATATTAAAACGAATTATTCGTTTAATTTGTTTCTCCAAGTGTTTTTAATCAGCTCACTTTCAATGAGAAAAAGGTTGTTTTAATGATTGTTTCGAAGGAAAAAAAAGGAAACCTTTATTGCTATTATTCATTGATTTATACCAACTTTTGTCACACAATATTTATTTATAAAAAAGAAAAATCTCTTCAATCTTGCCCCTCAATCATCTAATTGGTTGTATTCCTAGTATAGAGCCAAGATAAGAATAACTTGACATTGAAAATGGTTTTCAAAGAGCAATGATATCATTTCTATTTATTACTAAATAGTTTTTGTTTTTTTGAATCAAATCATTTTTTTATTAGGGATTTCATAAACTGATAAGTACTAAACTTCAGCTCATTGAATATAACAATATTTTTTTAAGATAATACTATAATAATAAACCACATTTATCTGTATATTTTGTCTCATTATCAGCCTTTCAACGTCCATCATTGAACACTGATCTTTCCCAAGATTCACTAGATTTCTATTGCGGGTATCACAGTGCCAAAATCTGCTGATCCTGTTTGAATCATCATACCATCTTATTTTCTGTCAGCCATAGTTTCACATATGATCATAAATGATACATGTGGTGAGTCATGATGTTCAGCCTGTCCATTGCCATTTAATTTTTCTAATGGATTCTATGATGTCCGACTCGTGTTTTTTTCTCTAATACACTGCACAGTCTTGTGATTTTTCTGCGTTATGCCAAGCATGGTTCTCAGTTTTAGGTTCTATGTTTTGGCTCCATATGTGATTATTGGGAAGATGCATTGGTTGTATACCCTTCTTTTCAGGACTAATGGGATTTTCTTGTTCTTGAAGGTTGAGCTTGGTAGCCTGATATTCTTGCAACATGGCCTGCCCATTACCATTTTTTGAGTTTTCTAATGAATTCTATGATACCTCAGACATCAGTTTTTTCTTCTCTAATATTCTGTGCAGTCTTGTGATCTTTCCATGTGATGCCAAGCATGATTCTCTCAAGTGCACGTTAGTTTGAGAGCTAATGTTTTGGTTAGGTTCCAACTTTTAACTACATATTTGACTATCAGGAGGATGCATTGGTTATGGACCCTTCTTTTCAAGACTGATATAGCCTATTTAATGATAATATAGAAGAGTTGCATTCCTTGCATAATTTTTTCTATTATTCATATATATAAAACAATGTGAATCAATGTATTTCATATATGCTGTCATTTTTAATGGCATGGGTACACTGGTATCTAAATAAATCACCATGGAATTTTTACAGGCAATGTTTACATTTTCATGCCTGCACCTACACACAAACACAAATGCATATTTCTTACCATTGGCTTAATTCAAAATCATTAAACCCTGTTTTGTAATGTTTGCAGATTGGAGGAATACTTCGCATTGCTTCACAGAAAATCTGAACTATTCAATAGCAATTGATTTTATTGCTAAATAGCAGGTTTAAATGAAAACAGGTCTGGTTAGTCACTCAATAGAAACCGTTGTATGACCAATATCTTTTGGCAGTATCTCGTGTTGGCAGTGATCGATGAAAGAACTGGAAAAAGGTAGTGGTGTTCAATGGATAAGCTACTTCTCTCACCTTTTATGATCAAGTGATCGCTCAAAAATGTTTAATTTTGAAAAAAAACAAACATGAACGCTGCTGGACACAAACTAAAGGATCAATTCAGCATTAATTTTTAACTTTTTAAATAGCAGGTTTAAATGAGAATATTCACCACAAATTACAGGTTTCTGAAATTGCAAAGTTATATCATCCATCTGATATTGACACCTGAATAAAGAAAAACAAACTATCATTTCTTATGTACTTTATTTTGTTCTAAAGTTTTGGAAAAATTGAACTCATTCTTTTTGTTATTTTCATTGTTCCAACGTTTCACCCAATCCTAATATGGCCTCCTTCAGGTTTACTATCTGCATATAATGAGGAAGACTTTTTGTCAGTACTTATTTGGTACTTCTGCAGAATAGATCAGCCAAAACATTGGGAGTATAATTAAAAGAATGGGTTTAATTGACAGAAAAATTATTTGATCGCTAATGACTCTTCTCGATCTTGACCAATTGAAAAGAAACAGTTAGAAGTAGAAAGCACTCAGGGAGCACATACTCTCACCAACACCATTTTCCAGGGATGGGGGATAATTGTGCATGTTCACAAAATTTAATCAGTTCTTCCATGGCCCATTGCTCACCCTTCAACAACATTTCAATGAAAATCCATTGAGAACTTTTGGAGATATTGTGTGAACAGTCATGAGTGAAGAAAAAAAAAGAATGGAAAAAAAAGTCAGAAAAATAGCATAACTTTGAGGGGCTATAGCTGATTCATAAAAAAATAGTTTTATGTAACGTTAAGATTTCTGTCATTCTAATAGAAGCATCAAATTCATTTAGATAACGACTAAGAATTATTTTATTCATCAACATACAGCATTCCATCAATTTAAAAGTGAAACCAATTGCGTCCATAATACATCACATAGACATCAGAGCACAATTATTTTCAGTGCCTATTGTCTAGTTCCAGAGGACCCAGCTTTCCCTCTCCATTGCACTAGAAAGAGTAGAGTCAGGTTTAATCCCTGATGCATGGGGTGTGCCAAAGACAAGTGGTGGGGAACTAAATTTTTGTCTCGATCCACACGGACGCATTTTTTCAAGCCCCAACCTTATGTCGAATTTGCCCTCGTGGGAGGGCAAATCAGTATCACCAATACTAATGATCTGAGTTAAAAAGAATCGAAAACTACCGTTAATGTCACCTGGATATAGGTAAGCCAGACGTCTGGCTTTTCAGCACACTGCTCTTTTTTCAGCACAAGGTCCTCATTTTTGGGACGGACTGAAAATTACTTCAGATATACTTAGAACAGAGGGAAGTGTAACGGCAACAACACATAATAAAAATAGATTAACAGTTGTCAACTGTTTTTGAAAATTAGGCAATATCCCCACCCAGTAATACCTTTTGTGAACTCAAGGGGTCCGCAGACCCCTGGGCTAGACTGTTTTCATTTTTCGAAGGCTGGAGATGGCCATCCTACCTGGACATCATGATAATCATGTATACAACCGTAGATGATTTTATAGGAAAAACTTTAGATATTTAAGAATCAATGTAACCATTTACTTCATGAGCCTCACCAACCTAGGACTCGTACAAGAATCACTATTCTGCAATAGCAGTGTGTTATCACCTATAAGCAGATTCAAGTTATTCCTGATTAAAGACCCCATTCACACCATCATCTTTGGTTTTTATTTCAGTCAGGAGTTGCAACAATGCATTGTGAATTGAGAATCAACTAAAAAGCATATCTCTGTCAATGTCATACATCAACTAAAAACTGAATGAAAATCAATTCATATATAGTTATGATCCAGGAGTGTGATATTTGTGTTACGGACTATTATTTCAATATATGATTAGAAAAATTCTTCTCAATCAAAAACAGAAAAAACAAAAAAAAGGAAATTTCTGGATCCATTCAAAAATTTAATCCATTCTTCCTTAGCCCATGGCCTACCTTCCCAGAAAATGTCATTGAAATTCATTGAGAACATTTGGAGATATTGTGTGGATAGACATTATGAACATGAATGAATTATATACCTCTTCCAGCTTTATTGGTAACAGTTTAAACTGTACAAATATTTTTTTTAATTTCTGAACAAAAATCTGATATTAATTTGAATAAGTATGTAATGAATAATAAAATTTCAAGAGGGAATATCCGATGCATATAATAATAATAATGAAAATAAGAGTACTTATAATTTGAAAACACTCAGAGAACGCATACTTCTGCCAATGCTGTAAACTAACTCAATCAAAAAGAATTCCTGGATCAGTCCCTAAATTCAATCACTTTTCTCTGAGCCACAAAATTTCATTGAGAATTTTGAGATATTATGGAGGAGAGACACAAATTAATATATAAATTATTGAAAAAAGAAAAAGAAGGAAAAATATCTCCACTGGAGATAAATTCCCTAGATCAATCCAAGAATATAATCACTTCTTTCTTACCCATGACCAAGTCTTCTACAAAATTTCATACAAATTCATTGATAACTTTTAGAGATACTGTGTGGACAGACAAACAGACAGAAAGAAAGACACACAGGGTAATACATACACCTCACTAACTTTGTTAGCAGAGTTAAAAAAAATACTGTTAAGCATGAAGCAATGTTTTTTGAATTATTTAGATATATTTAATCCTTATTATAGCAAGACATTAACACAATGGATTAAACAATTCGATTTCAACATAAGCTTATTAATCAAGGTCATTTTTCAATTTCACCTCTCATATAATGACTTTTGCATTTTTATAATCAAATTTTGCAAAATAAAACCCCGGAAGGCTTTACAGGTATACTAAGCAGACAGAGATTTTATTTTATTGATTTTTCTGTAAATACCTATCACTGTGGTCCAGTAATAAAGTGCCCACCGCTGGATCAATGGACCATGATTCAATCACAGAGATTTTCAAAGACTTTTGAAATGGTACTCAATGCCTCTCTGCTGAGCACAAGGACTAAGATGGAGGAATCTCTCCCCGAGGCTAAGGTGTAATGGCCAAAACACATTAGATACACCAGTTCTCATAAGATCACCAAAGTTAACAAACATCTAGCTAGGGGAAGATCAGGTGGTGAAAACAGAACAAAGCTTCAACAGGTCTGGCAAGCTGGAAGTGGGTTTACAAACAACTACCAATGTGTACTCAACCCTCTGACACCCTCGATGAAGGTATTAGCAGAGAACAATGATACGTACATACAATTTTCCTTGAATGTTATTAAACTAGATATTTTGTTTGCTGAAGAATTCACAGCTCAGTTAAATTGTGAGCATTTCATTCATTTTTTTCTGTAAATATTGTAAAGTTCAAAAATATTTTGTTCGCTGAAAAAAAAAATCAGCAATGCAGCTAATTTGTAAGCATTACAATGTTTTTGAGAAGTCGGAATGTCTTTATGAATGTATAAGTGCAGAACAAAGCTTTCGAAAGCAACATTGTGAGAAAGATGCACTCTTAAAAATTGAAGGACAGAAAGAAAACAATGCAATTTCTTCCAATATTGTGAGACAAAAAGTTATTTCATTCAAAAAAACAATTCTTGATGATTTTAAACAACGCTGACCTTCCATTGATAGCATGGATAAAACTAATAAGCATATCTACAATCAATGAAATAAGACAATGAGAAATAAATTTGGATGAAAATCACTCAATGGATTCTCACTTGATTCCCCAATTCCATTGCTGAATCTACAAGAATAGAGATTTCTTCTCTTTGGTAGTGAGAAGTAAATTAAGAAAATTTTCATTAAATTTTACTGCTAGATCTTTTTTAAATAAAAAGATTAAATTATGCTTTCCTTCTTTCATCTTTCCTTGTTATTTTATACTGTGAATTTAAATATCTTAGACAATTTACCCCAATTAAATGAGATTGGAGTGATGATGATATGGAAATAGAAGCACTGGTTTCTTGAATGAATGAAAAAATTAAATGGGTCTCCTACTTTTCATCAATTGCACAAAACATGAATCTAAGATGCAACTGTTGTAACCTTGGACATTAAAGAGTCAACTTATATTTGCAAAATGATTAATGAAATATGTTAGTAGTGGTAAGTAGTCGTGTGTTGTTGAATGGTAGACCCTGGCTGATAAACATTGGTGGCAGACTACAATCTTGAGCCAAAACGGCCAGATTGCAGAGAGAGTGGTCAGAAAATGGGGAGTCAGTTTACAATTTCTACTCAAGGAATAAAACTTCCCTCTTTTTATGACCATTTTATGGTTGAAAATGCGTGCAGCTGGCAAACATCAAAAACACACAAATATCTCTTTTCCATTCATTCATCCGAAAGTTACGATTTACTGCATACACAATTTTTAATTAAAGCTGTGTAAACACATAAATTACCTTCCTTTTTTTTTTTTGACCATTTTGTGGATGAAGAAAAAATGTATGCAGCCAGCTAGCTTGCAAACGTAAAAATAAACACACACAAACATTTCTTTTCCATTCATTCAATTTATACATGATTGTGTTTTAATGCACACACAATTTTAAAATAAAGCTGTATGTATAAATGAATTATTTCCAAGTGTTTAATGCTTAAAAACTTTACTACAAGAGAGAAATCAAGAGCGAGAGGCACTCCAAGAAGCTGCTCTAGTAGTCGCAGTAGTTGTTTATTGTAAAGGGAGTATTTTTGGTAACGATGAATTCATCAATGAATGCATGATGAACGAAAATGAAAGACGACGTGACAACATATAAGCAGACAAAAAGAGATGACATCTCCCAATGATAATTAAATCAGGATTGATAGATGAAGATTAATTCAGTTATCGGTTTATTTATCGACAAAAAACGTTTAAAAGGAATTTGACAACAGACTTCTTTTTACTATTGATGACAGAGTAGTGCCAGTTAGTATTTATATTCAGCCTTACGTCATAAACATAAACAACCATAAGTTGGTTTGCCATTTCATTCATAAATAAGTGGAAACGGTCATCTTGATGACAAGACCAACTCGATGTATACATGAAATGACAATAAAATATTCTTCGACACTTTTAGTCATCAAATTAATTTTAATTAGCTAAAATTATATTTGAAACCGATAATTTGCACGTCAGAATTTTTAAAGTAAGAACATCTTATCTCTGAAAAAATAATGAATAACAGTAAACTTTCTGAATATTTAATGGTATTACCAATATTTTTTGAAGTATCAAATTAAAATATTAAAGCCTATTTAAGCGCAGATATCTTGATAGAAAAAATAATTTATAAAACAGAGACACAAAATTTAACCAAAACAAACGTTCATTCATTCATCATTCATTGTCCATAGTTGTCTTAAAAGACATAAAAGGCAACTATTTTCTTACGATTTTCGAACTAAACACGACATGAATTTCTTGACTAAATAAATGCAGAAGAAATTTCATCCTAATTTATGACTCACTTCAGGCATAAAAAAGGCGAATGATTTGAAAATAGTATTAGTACATTCAGACATAAAAGAATTAAAAAGAATCTCTCTCGCAATCAAATAATAAAGATTTGATTCACTTGAGAAAAGAAAAAAATGATGTTACTCACTTTCGTGTTAAATTCCTTAAGAGATCTACAAAGATCCTCTTCAGTTCCATTCTCAAAGACTTGAATCAAACTTTCATCCATTATTTCGCTGATTTGTTGTGTTGTAGTTTCGGAAGTAAATTTTCAAATTTACTGAAAAAATTAAATTAGAATCCAAATTGTAATGATCAAAAGGAAGACTTAGCTTCTTGTTGATGTTTTTTTGGTAAAATATATATTTATATATAAAGGCGACGTTCTCGGCCTTTTCTTCTTTCTTTTTAGTTTCGCTTCCTGTTGAAGGCAGCAAGGAAGATCGTTTTAGACTCTTGTAACAAATGCGTGGTGGGTGGTACAGTTTATTTACACTTTTAACAAATTATGAGCAAAATTACGGAAATGTTGAATGATATTTTATGATTCTAACAATATATAAAGCTTATTTAAAATAAAGTATTTATTGATTGCTTTAGATGAAGGAATGATCCTGCAGCTAAATTCGTTAAAAGCTGATTGATTGTCAAGTTTACAATAAACTTTCCTCGGTGTAAAATGAACAAAAATGAATGTTAAAAGAATGAATGAGATATTTAACTGTGGATAACAAGCAAAAAGACTGCAAACTTGAGAAGAATACAAGAGAGTAAAGATGTGGCTCAAAATCAGATGTTTTTGAGAAAAATGATTTAAGTTTTAACGACACAACCAAAAATATGAAGAAAAACAAGGGGGCAGATTTTTAAATTAAAATGTTATTCTTGGATACAGTATGGATTTTTTTCTTTGAATACTAACAATCCAGATAACGGAGAATGTATCTGTAACAGAATCCAACATTTGTTATATTCTTATTGGAATAAATGATAAGTAATTAAAACAATGATAGCAAGATTTTATCACTATTGTAATTTACAAGTTAGTTGTTTAAATGCTTCTCTTGTTGTTGCTGCTATACACAACACTACCAATAAATGCAACTACTTTTTTCAGAAGAACAACAGATGATTATAAACCTCAACATTCCAAAAAAGTATAATCACTTATAAATTCATTTACTTATCAGGTGCAGGATGAATATTAAATGGATGGACTAAACTAAAATTTAAAGGCATAAGATCTGTCATATCTTTCTCCAAATAATAATCCAATAATGCCTTCTCTCTCCTCGGCATAATAATTCAAATACAAATGTTATTGTTGCTTTTTACTCTTTTCTAGCAGGGCTGCTGCTGTCAGTGGCGATAAAAAATGGAACAGTATTTACAATAGTCGGATAAGAGAAAACCTAGTATTCTTAATAGTATTATTATTATTATTAAATGCAAGTCTCACTCACTGTGCGGAGAAAAGAAGGAAAAAACAGCCACTTTTCCAGTGAGCGATCGACAGCCGCAAATACTATAAATAACAAAGAGAGGCGGAGACGGATTAGCTTCAACGGCAGTGCAGGCTTCAAAGCAACCAATATTATACATGATACCAACAAGGTATCGGCATTGCCCGTGCTGCCAAGTTATTTTCGAAATTATATCTAAAAAAATTGAGTCAAAAAACATGTTGATTCTCTAGATACATATCTAAAATCAAGGAAATATATATTATTTGTAATTGATAAATTGAATGTGACATTAATCGTCAACATTTACTTTAAAAAAAAATTACGTGATTTTTTTCGAAGTGTTATTTATTTCATCACAATCAATTAAATAAAATACCTCTTATTTAATTGAAAATCATCTAAATAGCAATTTCTGTAATCTCGGTGCTGCCAAAAACATCTAGATCTAGATGGAAAAAACATCTAAATGAGCAACATCTTACTGCTACTTTCACTTCGACTTTTCGCGAGATTTTATGTTCTTGTTCAATTACTTTATTGACCAACTTCGATAAATTAAATATATCTATATATATATATATTTGTTTTTATTCGTAGTTGATTGGCCAATAGTATTTTATCTAGTGTTATTTCAATTTGTTATAATTTTTTCACTCTAAAAATTTCTAGTACCGGATTGAAAATGTTTACCATTATACCACTTACGAATGATCTCACTGGCGTGAAAAAGAAAAATATTTTTTTGTTTTTTTTTCAACTAGTGTATTTATTCATTCTTTGATCTTTCCCAATAAAATAAATAAGCCAATATCCTTGATTTATACAATTATTTTATATTTTCAGAGGCGAGGTAATAAAATGTTACTGGTGCGGAAAATGGAATCGGAACCGAGTTCCAACTTCGACTGAGGCTGCTTCTGTTTAATCAGCACTAATGCTCTTGGGGAAAGGTGAATTCAACAACCCAGCGCTCTGTCCTATTGCTGGATATTCGGGCAAAAATGGTCTCGTCACTCACTGGTGAGCTAAAACGGTTAATGGAGAAGAATAAGGGTGTGTTAACACCCATGTGCGTCCGCTGCCACTTTTCCAGGGAGGGGCAAAAAAATACATCCGAGGAGAAATGTTTACCTACTATTCAAAAGTAGAGTCTTCCTATTAAAGACTTTCAAAAGCCGACAAATTTTTTAACCTCCCCAGACCTAAAATTTGTTTAGAGAGTATGTAGGGTGGCCATTCCCAAATTTTCATAAAGGAAGCCACTCTAAACCAGCTGTTCCCAATCTGGGAATACAAAGGTATTTCTGGTGGTTCGTGAGCTTGTTGGGGGGAAGACTTTTGAAGGTAATTTATAAAGTATTTTTAGTCTGGTCCCCAAAAGTTGGACAAATTATTGTCAGACAAGAAAAGGCACCTAATGAAAGACAGAGAACTCAAAAGCCAGACTGTATGGCCTGAAGCCAGGCTGAGTCTATGAAGGACAGGATGATGAAAGATACAGGAGCCTGGGATGTACAAAAGAGAGAAAGTGGGTTTGTGCTGCCTCTATAATGGCTCGCTGGAGAACAAAAGCTGAATGCGATTTTCATTTTTGCTTTCTTTCGAAAAAGTTGCATACAACAAACTTTCAATTAATTGGGACAGCTAGCATTTGAATTCTATTAGATTTTTCCTCTGGTAAAGAAACTAAAAAAATGGTTGTAATGAGAGAGTCTGTTGTGATTTACATTTTTGTCTGCGAACTTGTTATCTTCAAGTGGAAGAGTCCATGGTTATGAACAGAAAAACAAGAAAAGTAGATTAGTTGATTATTTATTGCTATTTATTATAAATTTATTTTATTGAATGAAAAGAATGCACTCTCAACTTGTGTACTGCTCAATGGAAGGACTGCATTTACTTTTTAAAATCTTACCTATTTTTTTAATATCATTTTCATTATAAGATATGAGGTGTTTTTTCAGTAACTTTTTTCCTTGTCAAAATTTGGATTTTTTCTTTTAGTTTTAACCCTAACCAAACAGACATGCACAGACAGGCACTTCTATTTCATATATACTAGCAGAGATACCTGGCATCGCCTGGGGAAAAATAACTTGAAATAACCAAACAGGAAAAATATGTTCTTTTATGTATTTCTTCTTTTACAACACAACCAATGAAAAAACGATTATTTACACTATGTACACATGGAAAAGTAACTGTTAGAGAAAAATTATTCTGATGCTCAAAAAACAAAACAAATACTGTCATTGCTTAGTTTAACAGGGCTTTTGGATACATCCATAAAT
Organism: Thysanoteuthis rhombus; assembly: GCA_963457665.1. NCBI lineage: Eukaryota > Metazoa > Mollusca > Cephalopoda > Oegopsida > Thysanoteuthidae > Thysanoteuthis > Thysanoteuthis major. The sequence goes on from OY735202.1 coordinate 14,319,606, forward strand.
ATTCCTCCTATTGGGTGCTAGGATCCAACCTTAGAACAACCAATGTAAAGCGTGAAGAAGTCAGGTAAAGGCCAGCAATCTTGAGAGATTGTCTTTGTGTCCAGCATCAATTTCACATTGCCTATAACTTTCTTCTTGTAAAAATGTGTCCCTATGCAAAATTTCTGCATCCGAGGTGAAATATTGTGGCCAACAACATAGAAAATTCACTAGAAATGACCAGAAATGACATATGGTAACCTCAAATGACCCTGATGTCAAAATCACATTTCTTAATACTTTTGCCATGAAAGAATCTACCTCTATGCCAAATTTCAGTTTCATAGATGTAAAATTGTAGAATATTGGCTTGAATTGACCAAAAATGACCACAGGTGACCTTGAATGACTTCTGAGGTCAGTATCACATTGCCTGTGACCTTGTGAAATTCACCCCATGCTAAATTTCAGTTACATAGGTTCAAAATTATTGCTTCAAACTTGAGAAAGAGTAGAAATTGCCAAAATTGATTTCTGGTGACTTCGAATGACCTCTAAGGTTAACCAAGCTGAGCCTGTTACCTTTGATGTCTGAAAATGTACCCATATGCTCAATTTCAGCATCTTTGGTGCAAAATTGTGGCCTACAACTCTGAAAATTGGCTAGAAATGACCTCAGTTATCAACTCAACATTGCATATGATCTTGCCATGTGAATATATACCTCTATGTTCAATTTCAGTTTCACAGATGCTAAATTATGGCTCAAAACTATGAAAATTGTTTTAACCTCACTAGAAATGACCTCTGTTGACCCTCAGTGACCTAAGAAATCAACATCATATAGATTACAATCTTTGCCATGGAAAGATACACTCATATGTTAAATTTCAGCATTCTTGGTACGGAATTGTTGCCCACAACTCTGAAAATTAGCTAGAAATGACCTCCAAGGTCAACCTCACATAGCCTATGTTTTAAGCTGACCTCTCCTCAGACTACATGCATAATATTAGATTGATTGGGCTATGTATGTATCAGTCAGCACCAACAGGGCTAGAGGACTGAAAATTCAAACATTTATTTCTTATGTCTGAAAGAAACTTTTTTATTTTTCAAAAATTCATTCTGAAAACAAGTTCTTTGTAGGGGTTCAATTTACAATGTAATGTATGCCAAATTAGTCCCTTAGTTTGTGTCCAAGAGCAATCCATAACTTTAAGTGGGATAGTCTATTATTTACTGGGAAAATAAATTGTTCAGCCTGGTTTGCGCCACTCTGTATAATCAAGATTATCGTTGCATTTGAAACACAGCAACTGAGCTGCCCCTGACGCAGGCAAGGGGTTAATATTTTTTATAAATTCGGCTATTCATATAATCATGAAATTTTTTAAGATGAAAAAGATACCATTGATAATTTTTCCTTTGATAACAGAAGATACAAAATCAAATGAAAATAACAGTTCTTCAGTAATTTTTTTCCAAACCCATGTTAAATGTCAATACTTCTCTTGTTGCTTTAAAAAGTAACATATTGAAAAACTATAGAATTTCTAAGAATTACTTCCCTTGTTGGCATCCATAGTATGGATTCATTGATTTTAATCATTTTGTAATGATAGAAATTATATTGCAAGCCATATTCTCTTTCTGGGACTTCTATTTACTATTTTTACCTGCTGGCCAAGTACAGGTACAGAAAACTCAAGTTTTTCCATAATTCATTCATTTATTTAATTGAAACAAAACTTATTGATTCTAAAAAGAATTTATTGCTCTATTGATTTATTACTACTTCAAACAAAAAAAATCCTATCTTTTTTACAAATGAGGTACAATATTTAGTAAACTCAAGATGCATTTACTCGTTTTTAATTCTAATATGGGAACAGTAAGAATAATGGTGGAAGGGAGATAACCTGTACCGTACCTCCTTTCTGGATATTATGATAATTTAATTGAACGAAGTAGTGTCCTTTGAAAGAAAGAATTGTATTCAATATATTATTCGCTTCCATGGAGAAATCAAAATACCTATTCTATGTGTCATTTCTAGGAATGGAAGCAAAATCTCTGAAAATTGTGGATTTTGTGAAATTGTAAACAGAATAAGACTGTGAAATATTTCAATGTTAAAACAGACATCTTTGTTATCAACACTATTTTTCATTTTTTATTAAGTATCATTTTATAACTTGAATTCCAAACACTGTTAGTTCTCATATCAACTCTACCAAAAAGACCTTTTTGGGCTCTATGTTGGTCCAAAGCTCAGGTAAAGGAGCAGGGTTGGATCAGCAGCTAGCAACTCCGCCCTGTAAAAATGTATTTATTACTAAAACAACAGCAGAATCACCCCAGTGATTGCCCCAGGGAGAGCCTGATCAGGGAGATTCCTGTTCAGAAAGGCTCATCACACATGCTGAAGTATGCTTACAGGAAGCCAGTTCACCAAACAACCTTCTAGTGACAAAGTTTAAAACCAGGATGAGAACCTGGAACATCAGAACCCTATTTAAGAGAAGAGTTGGTGTGGCAAAATGGACCTTGAGAATACCAGTTGAGAACAAGGTAGAGGTAGATAAACTGACATGAAGAGAGTTGCCCAGCACTGAGTCTGCTGACATGGTGTGTTTGCGAACCTAAGCTCTACAAACAGTCTATAGGAATAAACAACTTTTCACAACAGGTAAAAACAGAACATAATAAATGCAGCAATAGTGTTTCAAAACAGTTATCAAACTGCATATTGAATTGCCATAGCCCCATAAACCACTCAAGTTAGCAACAGATTCTTCTCTCTTTACTTGTGTATGCGTGCGTGCGTGCGTGCGTGCGTACGTGCGTGCGTGCGTACGTGCGTGGACCAAGTCATATTTTGGGGGCTACAACCATGGAAATTTCCATGAGTGTACTACTAGGCACCATCTATGATGTTTTTCCTTCTTTGGGTCTCTATGGTCATTTTGAAACAATATTGCCTAAATCTTGTGCTGGTATTATTTTAGATAATTTTAGGTAAAAGCTCTATTACTTTTAGATAATTTTAGATAAAATATCTGTTTTTAAAGATAATTTCTCAGATATTTAGTTCTGGTATACACATGGGCTATGGTGATTCATTCATGCAAAGTACAGATATCATATTAGTTTTTTGATAATAGCAGACAAGCTGATAATTTTACAAAATAGCAATTTGTTTCATTTGACACTTTCTTATGGTCACCATTTTTGTTCATCAAATTCTTTGTCTCTCAGTTTGCTTCCAAGTTTCATAAAATTTGGCTTTTATTTTGCTTTATTTTCAAGAAAAACAAAGATAAACCAAAAAGTATATTCCAACATTTTTATTCAATCTGTTTCAGCATTTCTTAAATCTCTAACAAAGACTGAATTTTTTGCATAGAAACTTTCATGTGTTTTGTCACATTACAAGGAATGATTATAGTAGCAAAGTCAAACAATAAGCTTCCAGAGACAATAGCTGAATTATTCAGACTTTTTTGTAAGACCCCATCCTCCAAAACCAAAATTTTCATAACTGTGTCAAGTTTTATTTGATCATATCAAGATAACAACATTGGATTAGGGTTAGTGGTTGGGATTAGGATCAGAGATATGGGTTAGGTTTTTTTTCTCATAGTGGGAAGTAATGAAAAAGACCCAAATTGTTTATCTGAATTTTCTCCTCTAAGAATTGGTACCAATGTTTACTATTTATCTTAAAAGTAATTCTCCCCATTTAACTATAAGTGAAATTAAGTTTGGTATCTTGAAGAAAAGGCTGAGACAAATAGACAATCGCAAACACACACATTATTTCATTTTAATGAATATGTATGTAACAGAAATATACATAATCTGATGGACAAAACTCGATACGAACATTTTTTGCAGTAAAAGTTGGGGCCAATTAAAGATACCAGATATCAGATTTCCAATTTGCTTGACAAAGTCCAATTTTTTGAGGGAAGAGCCATCAGCTTATGATTTGGGTTGATTTCAATTCTTTAGGAAAATAATTTCTCTAATTTTGTAAATTGTCAGTTTATGTGCACAAAGAATAAAACACTTTTTGACCATGGGTACAAAGGATAAAACACTTTTTGACTAGGAAAGTTGATTTTGATTATAACCCTTTTGTTGTATACTCTTATGTGGCAGAAAATACTGTCCTACATGTTAAACAGTATTTTCTGTGCAATGAAAAATAATATTTAATAGGGCACTGGACTTGATTAAGTTTACCCCACAACTGGAACACTTTACAGCAGTGGTTCTCAGAATCCCAGGTCAAAATCCTCCCCTTATGATCACAGGTTTCATCAATTCCCCTCTCACCTTGAATTCTTATCTCATAAATTTTTCAACAACAAACTCTATTTTTCTGTTTTAATCTTTTAGAATTTTTCTTTTTTCATGTATAAGTGTTTTCAGACTGTTGTCTTTATCTTGGTCTATCTTTTGAACACAACATTTTAGCCGTAGTACATGAGAGCCATCCTCAAGTGGGTGTCATAAATATTGATATTTCAGAAATCTGAGACAGAGGGTCGTCACCATCAATAACACTTTTCTGACCTTACAATCGCTTGTATCCAAAATTAGACCGTGGAATGAGGTCATTTCACCCTCAGGCCTCAACGATGACAGTCTGTTGTCTCAACTTTCCAAAATATTACCATTTGCGACACCCACATGATGAAGGCTGTAGGGTACAATGGCTGAAACATTGTGTTCAAAAAATGAGGGAAACAGTCAGAAAACACTTATACATAATCATACTTACTATGGTGTTTCTCCCCTGCCTGAAATTCCTACCCTCTTTCTTCCCTGGCTATATCCAACCCCCTACCCTTAGGTAATTCCTCCTTTGGAAGCCAACTACCTCCCATCTGAGAATTACTGTTTTAGAGTTAAGATAATACTAATAGATCATCAAATGAAAGTTTCTAGAGATTACGTGAAGGTCACAAGTAAATGATCAGTATAAGACATTGCTTTGATAACAATATAAAAAGATAATTGAACAACCGTAGCATCAGAATTCAAAGTCATTGTAAAATAATATCACAGATATTTTTCAGTGGAAAACATCTAAAATTGTGTTTTAAAAAAACATCTAGAAACATCTAGATTCTGGACAACTTAGATTTTATTATCAAACCCGTCAAAATAAGGTCCCATAAAGGTCTAAAAAGGCTTTTTTCCAAAATTAAAAAAATCATTTTTAGTAATCGAGAATTGATGCCAATTTTCAAGTCTGTAGACAAAATGGTATGACAACAAGCACTGGGACACACACACACACACACACACACACACATGAGCCCTCGAACACACATACATATAAAAAGGGAGAGAACCCTTTGCCAACTTCGGTGGCCAAGATTGTTCAATTTGATAGACACAATAATACAGATCTGCTTAGTCACTCAGTCGAAACCATCTCATGACCAATGTTTTTTGGCAGCATGCCTTGTGGAGGATGATTAATTGAAAAATTTGGAAAAGGGGTGATCAATGAATAAATTACTTCTCTCACCTTTTTTTGAAATTTTCAGGTGACAAGTGTGAAGTAAAGGTCCAATTTAGCATAAACATACATTGTTAACTAGACCCTTAACTGAAAACTCATTTTAGGGGAAAACTTTTCATAAATATAGAAACTTTTTTTCTTAACATAATAATGAGTAAATGTTTAAATCTTTAGCCCTTTAGCTCAATAGGTGTGGTCTGCACATGCAGCGCATTCATACATAGATTGATATCCAGCCAGCCAACCAGCAAGCCAGCCAGCCAGACAGACAGACCCACTTAAAAACTGAAGAAACCTATTTTGACAGTTTTGGTGACAGATTCAGTTGATGGTTTCTAATATGCAGACTCATTATTCAGTTACAAGGGTTGTTGGTACATTTATAGGTGTGTGTGTGCAAATAGTTGAAATCTAGCAGTCAGCTTAACCTACTACAAGTAGTAAGGGTGTGGTATGACTTAGTAGTACAGTCAGTGCTGCTTGAAGAAAAAGTAGGAAAGCACTAAAATAGATTATCAAGTCACTTCATGGTGTAATGGTTAACAAGCTAATCTCTCAGATCAATCATTACTGAGTAGAGAGTTGATCCTCCCTAAGTGCTTCATACTTGTGGCCTTGTGCCTAATCCAAGCAACCCCTTAGTAAATAACTATCATGTCACTTTTCTGTGTGGATAGTTCAAATTGAACTTGCATGAGTTTACATTTTGGTAATGAAGAGATCTAGGTGCAGAGTGGCCAAATAGTTAGCAACATGGAGAATGGAGTCAAAGAGCCAAATTCTAACTCAAACTGAGGCAGTTTATGTTCACATCTCTCTAATGCCCCTTGAGAAGGCATGAATTCATTTCTCCCCCTCCTCCCAACTATCAGTGAATAGTAAAACAGACTTGGCTCTCTAGCCATGGTTTGCAATCTGTCTAGGAAATGACTGATTCCAAACCAGCTTTAAAAGGGTTGTGTTCCATTATGCTACATTGCCCTTGACAAAGCCACAATGAAATCATCTGTGGTACCCTAATAACCCAGTCCTGGGTTATAGCATAGGTAAAAGCATAGGTGCTGACACTTTTCTAAGGGTGAGGGGCAAAGGATAAGTTTCTTGGGGAGAGGGCATAATATCTATTTGGAATATATCTTGATGGCAACCCAGTTATCAGTGAAGAATAATACCATCTTTTTATACAGGTACATTAAGTTGGAATTACATAAAACAATTGTATAGTACCATTATCATTTATTGACTCTAAGGTTCCAAACTTCAACCCTTCTTGCCCTGGATGAGAAGGCCTGATCCAGGGGGAACAAATGCTCTATTCCCCCTCCCCCTAGCAGACACCCATGAGTAAAGGTCAAGATAAATTAAGAGATTCAATTGATGTCTGGTTTCTGGTAATTGTGCTGATTACCAGAAACAAATCAAAGCAAAGATCATGGCAGATAAATATCATTTATTGACAGAAGATAGGCTCAAGTGAAGTGTCCCAGAAATGAATCTGAGTGGTTTTGAGAGGTAAATTTATTTATGACGTATTCAACTCTCCTTATTGCTCCTAAAGACAGTGGACCTCTTCAATGGATAGAATTTTAAAAAATGTAATTCTTTCTTTGATTGGACAGAAAACAATGAAAAAGATTACCTTGAAGTGCAAGAGAAGTAAATCTGATGAGAAATTATCCCGCATCATTTAAGTTTTTAATTTTTTTATATGAATGTAAATGCTATGTTTAGATAGTGGAAAATAATTTATCTGGATTTGGGGTATAAGTAAACTGTAGTAAACACTATTTGTAATATTGATTTTTTATTCAGTGTTTAATTTGGTTTAACAACATATTTCTTGTGGTCATTAATCATATACAGGAATATCTGTACCTCACATAAATGAATCACCATAGCCTGCTCATGTACTAGAACTAGTTATCTAAAAACATTATCTATAATTATGTTAATAAATAGGTATTTTTAATCTGAAATTATATAAAGAATATCAGCACAAGATTTTGGCATTGTTGGTCCAAAATGACCATGGAGACCTAAAGGAGCACCTTTGAAAAATAAAAAAGTTTTTTTGTGTAATGGTGTATTCATGCAAATTTTCATGGTTGTAACCCCAAAAATGTGATGAGGAGAGCCCAGAGAAGTACATGTAGGCATACACATAGATAAATGCAGTCACTCGAAGAGAGAAGAATCTGTAGCCTACTTGGCTGGTTGGTCAGATGGATTGTGGGGCTATGGTGATTCGATAGGGAGATATCTTTATGACATCATGTCTTATAAGGAATAATGCAGGGCGTCTGGGAGGAATTTTATCAGGTGTGAAGTTTCTTTTTTGAGACCCTTTACCTTCTGTATTAAACTATCTTTATCTACCCCATTAAATCCCTACATTTTCTCCCGCATTCCCTTTGGCTCCTGCATCCCCTTGGATGACTGAGACCATGTGCAATGTGCCCCCTGTACCCCTCTCTCATGGGCCTTGGTCTCATATATTATTCAGGTCACTTGGTAGCTCATTGTCAAAATCCTTTATTTATTTTTGCTTACAACTAAATAAGTCAGAAGAGAAGTTACAGGTCTGGTCAGTCACTCAATGGAAACCATCATGCAACCAGTGTCTCTTGGCAGCATGCCATATTGGGAGTGATCAACTGAAAAATTGGAAAAAAAGAGATGATCAATGAATAAGTTACTTCTCCCACCTTTTGTTGGGCAGTGATCACTAATTTAAAGTCCAAATTAAAATATAAAAACAGGTCTGAATGCTGGTGGAAATCAAACTAAGGGACCAAGTTGGCAAAAACTCATATTGTAAAATGAACCCCCCCCCCTCAAAAATCTATTTAGAGGTAGAAATTGAAAAAACAAACAAGAAAAAAATTTTTTTTCAAACATAATAAGGAGTAAATGTTCAAATTTTCAGCCCTCTGGCTCCTTTGTTGTGGCCTGTACATGTGATAGAAACGTCCATAGCCAGCCAAGCCGGCTCAACTTGAAAACTGAAGCAACCTCTTTGGTGATAATTCTGGTTGATGGTTTCTAACAGAGTCAAGTATTCAGAAAGAAAGGAAAAATAATTCTGTAACCTTATAATAAATGATAAGCTTTTGGAAGATCAGTTAGTTTCTATTACACAATGGAATGCATGTCCTAGCACACAAGAACATTAATCTGTCTGGTTGAACCTGATACTTTCTCCAAGGTTTTTACCTATTTGAACAAGATACTCCTACCTTTGTCAGCATTCTTAAGGTAATCATATTTCCCATGGAATATTTTGCCATATCAGTCTTTTAGTTCCCTCTGATTTCTTTCCAGTAGAGATTCCTCTACCCCAGGAATGTTACTTCGGCTCAGCCTAGATGCCCCAATACTGTGTGTGACATATGAGATGATTATTGTTTCCATTTCTCTTGAAAACAATAAATTGATAAGAAGAGCACATTTTTGCAAACTAAAGAACACTTAGAGAGTATATACAAGTGGTGTATGGTGCTTTCATATTTCAGTGTCTGCAATAAAAACTGAAAGTTCAACAAGGCATCCAATATAGAGTTTAAATGACATAATTGCCAGATCATGTGACCCTGGGTAGAAGATTATTTTAGGTAAGAAGCATCAGATCAAGGTACACCTTCCTATCAAATTTCAAGTAAATCTGACTTGAAACAGTTGAGAAAATCGATTTTAAAACATAAAGTTTAAACGCCATTATTGCCAGATCACATTACATTAGATTTTTCTAGGTAAGAAGCATCTTATCAAGAGACATCTTTCTGTCAGGTCTCAAGGAAAACTGACTTGAAGTAGCTGAGAAACAATATGGGGACTGACCAACTGACTGACCGAACAACTGATGGACAGAGCCTCTTATAGACAGGCAGGGATGCCTCTAAAAAGCAATGGACAGTATAAGCTTTTTTGGTACATTGTAAAGAAAGTGGTCCCAATTGTAAATAGTCAAGTTTCACATCCTTGCTTTTTTGATGTTACAAATGACAAACAAATGAAAAGAAATAAGAGAATTGATGAAAGAAAAACAAAATTTGGACTAAATGCTATTATCTGCAATGATTATAATGTCTCATCCAAATTCTGTTTTCCATTGTTTCTCAAATTTCTAGAATCGGAACCACTTTCCCTACATTGTACCAAAAAGGATTAAACTATTCATTGCTTTTTACAGACACTAAAATATAGGGTGTGAGCTTCTAGAGGGTGTCTGCAAAGGCAGAAAATTTTGGAAATTATGTATCCAAGATTGGCTAAAATTGTGTTTCAGGGCATATCAGCCAGTGAAATAAAGTGTTTCTAAGAATCTTTTTAAAACATGTTTCATTTAAGATGAGATTTTTATCAAAAATCTAAACCAATTAAAAAAATTTTAATAAATCAAACAGAATGCTTGAGACTTGGAAGTCCTGCACCATTGTTACTAAAGTTTAAATGAAAATCAGTTAATACATAGCTATGATCCAGGGGAGGTAACTGTGTAAGTTAAGATATTCAATATTTCAAGCTACTGTCTTAATGTATAAAAAAATATCTCTCAATTGAAAAAAGTGCCTGGATCCATCTCCAAATTTCGCCAATGGTCCACCTTCCGCAGAATGTCATTGAAATTCATTTAGAATTTTTTGAGATACTGCATGAACTAACAGACAACAATGAGTGAATTTATATGAGTGGCCATGCATCATTGTTAAAAAGTTGATATTTTCATCATTTCAGAGCTACAGTACTATGTTTTCATTATTTTGCAGCCTAACCACAATGCATTATTATTCATAGAGTGTTCAAGCTTCAAAAAAGGACTGACCATTTTAGCTGTAAGAATAACAAACACATCAAATTTTAAAAAATGATGAGTTGGGCACTTATAATATACGGCCACTCATATCTCCTCCAACTTTGTTAGCAGAGATAAATAATGCACACACACACACACACACACACACACACACACACACAGAGTTATGAACCTATTGATTTACCCTTGTATGTACCTGTTTTAGGAGTGATGATGATTTGGCTGTTGGCCCACCAACACCACAAGAGTTCAAGAATTGATGTGGCAAAAATGTTTTCCTACTTCTACTTGTTAGAAATTGTCATCCCAAACTGTCAGCATCAAAATAGTCAACATTGCATACCGCCAAAAGACATCAGTGATGTGATGGTTTTTTTATTGAGTGATTTACCAGACCTGTTTTTATTTTTCTGAACCGAAATCTGTGGTTATAATTTGACTTTCACTAAGGAATCATTTGCACTACTATCTCAGTCCCATAATGATATTGAGGAAGACGGTAAAAAATAGGAGATTATATAACATGGATCCTTTTCTTTCTACAGTAGCCAATCAAACATATCCCCACCCCAGTTTTGTCAATCAAACAGGCTCTTCCCACAAGCATTCTAAGAGGCAGAAATGCTCTATTTCATAGGTAAAGTCAAAAATCCAGGAGTCAGAGATATAGACGTCATAAGAAAACTCAAATGGTAATAGGCTGATCAGCTATTCAGATCAGAACATTGATAAAGGAATAGCTATGGATGGATTTACTCCTTATGTCATGTGAAAAAAGTTTTTTTAACCCTCCCAAATATGTTTGTTGGGGGGGGGGTCAGTTTATAATGTAAGTTTATGCTAAATTGGTCACTACTTTGTGTCTGCTTGTTTTTTGAAAATTTGAATCTTTTATTGATCCAAAAGGAAAGGTGGTTTCTATTGGGTGACTAACCAGATCTGTTTTTTTCCAGTTTTTCTCCGTCTTCTTACAATGATCTGGATTGATGTACTCTTCAACTGACAAAGCAATAGTCTCAAAAACTTTGAAAACTCAAGCACCCCTTCTACAAAGGAAATATTCTGGTAGACCCCTATTTTTTGGCATTTTCGGATTTTTAAAAATCATATTTATCTTTGATGGATTACATTTGTTTGAATTCCAATACATGGTATGGGTCTGTGCACAGTAACTATGGTTTTTCTGATAGCTACGCAATGGATGACAACATTTCTCTGCTTCATGATTCACAATGTCAAGTTTAGAGGGAACACTGTTGTGGACCCCTGGAGGTCCATGGACCTGAGTTTCAAAACAACTGTGATAAAATAAACAGCATGGAACTGGAAAATAAAAGATGCTTGAACTTGCATCTCATACCTTAGGAGCCCATCTTTCATTGACATCATGTTAATCACCTTGGCTATAAAAGCCGAAAGATTAAGCAGGACACAAATCTGTATAGATTTATTCCAGATTAGACTAAGCCAAGGAAACATCTGCACAAGTATTTGTTCACACCCTTTTTGTCATTGATACCAAAGCCTGATTCAGAATTTATGTCGATTCAATATAATTCCATTAAATGGGCATTTCACACAGAACAAATTTTATAATGCATTTCTCACAAACCATTAATAGTGGGTGCTTCATGAACATGCCATTGTACCAAGGTTGATGTAGTTGGAAAAATATCCATAATCCCTTTGAAAGTAGATATAGTTCACTGAGTTTACCTTTTTTCCTTTTGTATGATCTCAATATATTGAGAAATACAGTTTTATGTAGTGATATATACTTTTATCTTTACACCATAAAGGTCTGTATTAGTGGTGTATGGTGCTTTATATCTTGGGCGTGATGTGTGCTATGGATGCACAAAAATGTAAAAGTATTTTTTGGTGTTCGAAAAGCAACGTACAGTTGAAATCTTTTTGGCACAATGTAGGGAAGGTAGTCCCAATAGTAGAAATCAAAGAATTGAAAACAGTATTTTGATGAGACATTGTGATCCACTAACAAGTGTCCAATCCAAATTTTATTTTTCTTTCATTAATTCATTAATTTCTTCTCATTTGTTCACCATTTGTAAGATTGAATGAGCAAGGGTATAAACTTCACAACTTATAACAGGGATCACCTTCTCTACATTGTACCAAAAAAGCTTACTGTCTGTTACTTTTTACAGAAATTGAAATATTCTTGCATTTTTGTGCATCCGTAGCAAACAGCACATCCAAGATAAAAAGCACCATATGCTACTGGTCTGTTTATATGAGGGTATGTGTTGCAAAAAAAAAATATGTGTCAATGTAGAATTATACAGGAACTCCACTACTTATTAACAGGATCGGTTCCTGGGGTTTGTTAGTAAATCTAAATGTTTAGAAGTGCATGTTACTACTTACCGAGTAGGTAAGGGTGGTTAAAGACTAATTTCTAATAATAGAAATTACACCATAGTATCTTACAAAAGGTCTCAAGCAGATATCAAGGCAAAGAAAAATTTCTTTAACCAACAATGGTGACCTTTTTAAAAAAGATTAAATACGATCTTAGATGTCCCCAACAGATGTACGTGTGAAAAACCACAGATGACCACAAATAATACTGTGAGACCACAGAGAGACAACAACAACTGCATTATGTTTACAGTGTGATGTTAAGAAGCTACAGTAATGCAATTTATTGCGCAGTGTTTGAGCTTCCAAACTAGTGCAGTTTTCAAAATTTGAATTTACAATTTTGTTCACATCTCTGAAAGTTTGTAACACGAACGTTTGTAAGTAATGGATTGTCTGTATTTCCAGCTGAGATTTCATTTATAAATTTTTTTCTTCTGCTATTGAAGACCATCTCAACAATGCGTATATAATTAACTTTGGGCTGTTAACCTAAACTGTCCCCAAAACTGTCAACACAAGTTTCTTCAGTTTTCAAGTTGGTCTGACTGGCTAGGTATGTATGTATGTATGCATCATGTGTACTGGCTTCACCAATGGAGCTAGAGGGCTGAACATTTAAACATTACTCTTTATTATGTATTGAAAAAAATTGGGGGGGGGGTGAAATTCCCCATAAAATGTGTTTTTGAGGGGAGATCAATTTGCAATGCATGTTAATACTAATCTGGTCCCCTAGTTTATGTCCAGCAGCATTCATGTTAGCTTTTGAAAAATTCCAACTTTTTTAGCGATCACTGCCTAACAAAAGAAGAGGGAAGTAACTTATTCATTGATCACTCCTTTTCCCAATTTTTCAATTGATCACCCCAATATGACATGTTGCCAAGAGATGATGGTCACGTGATGGTTTCTATTGAGTGATTAACTAGTCTTTCTATTTCTTCAGTTTATTCCATGAAAAACAATATTGGGTGGTTACCATGGCGCAATAGTTTGCAAGCTTGTTTTGTAGACCACCCCACTAAGTTATTGAGTTAGTTCTATTCTCATTTGGGGCCCCACTATTGTGACAAAGTTAAACTTAGTAAATAACTATAAAAATGGTATAAGATTTAATGACTATACCCATGAGATTTGTATTTAATTTGTTTGCATTTCTAATGAAATCTTCTGAGGTTTCTTATTCATGTTAAAAGTAAGCACTTTCATCTCTATCACTTATATAAATTCTCTTTGGAAAATGGTTGAGAAGTTCTTATTGGATATTTTTTATAAAAATATAACCCTGAATTACATATTAAATTTACTGCCTATATTATAGGATAGCTAGTAAATAATAAGATTATCAAGTATTTTTAATTTATATTTTACCAAGAGCTCATCTTGTTCATTTTATGGCCTATAGAAATAAAAACAAAAATTTTAAACAATGAATAAAATAACAAGTGTAATGTATATGTTAACAACATTCTTGTGTGACACGACAACATTTTGTTCTTAAACGAATTTCAAAACATTACATTTACTTTTGACACAAGAAATTCAATATTTTTTCTTGTTCTTCAAACCCAAATAAATCTTGTAAAGAAAAAAATTATATATGAATAATTAGGTGCATATTATCTTCCACGTTTCCTAAAAGTAATTTTGATTTGTCAAAACTAGTTCAGCAAGGACCAATCATATTTGTTCTCTTAAACGAGGCTTCATCAGGCAACATGGCCGATGTAACTTCAACCTGATCGCTGTGTGGGCAACATTTGCTCTCAGTTTTTCTTGTATGTAGTTGATCAATTTGGAATTATAATAAGATTTTGGATTAAAACAAAGGTAAGGAGCTCAATTCTGTCATTTTTATAGCATGTTTTCCTTTCTCAAGTAGTTTTAATCGCAAACCTGTAACTAACTTGTGGAGTGTTATGAAAGATAAGATAAGATGATGAAAGGCAGCAAAGAATATGTGGACGTTTTTCAATATATTTTGTGTAATTTTAGAACGTCAAAGAGTATTTGACGTATATTTAGTTCTTTGTTGAGTTGAAAGTATCATTGAAAATTAAACATCGGTCATTTGTTGATTCTAGATCGAAAAATATAAACAAATTTTAAGGAAAGAAGAATGATCAATACAATAATAATGACCTCCTGCCAGTGTGGCCAATTCAGATGTTTTTCGTCTAGATCTAGATGTTTTTGCTGTGTGCGTCTAGATGTTAGAAATCGCTGTATAGATTATTATGTATTTTTTAAAGTAATATTTTTATTTAATTTTAGTTATAATTATAAAATGAGTAATATTTCAATAAAGTAAATGTTGACAATAAAAGTCATATTTGATCCATTTCCTTGATTCATTTTGAAGAATCTAAACTTTTCAAGGTGTTTTCGACTCAGTTGTAAATGTAAATGTGAAAATGAATCAAGCAATACTGCCTCTGCATGTATTTTTGTCACCGTTCCCTGACATAAAAGTAGAAAAATGTTTCTTTGTAAATTAATTGAAAATAAATCAGTACGACTAATATTCATGAAGAAATGCCGTGACTAATTTAGTAGTCTTATTCTCCCTTTTAAAGGCTCGTGTTGATCGCTGTTTGAGTTTACCTATAATTGGGTCATTATCTTTTGATTTCAAGCTACAAAACTTCAATTGATGTTTTGTTTGAATTTTGCATCATTGAAAAACATTTTGTCTTGAACTTTTCTTTGACGGGCCTTGTCTTTATTAAAACTATTCTGATGACACGAGATCAAATGCGGAACTGAAGCCGGTTGAATATGAGATGGCGAGATGAACTGGACAGGTTTAGAAAATATTTGCTCCGTGACGCTCTCGATAAAGAGGTATGGCTAATTCTGGAGAAGGTATATGTCCAACGATGGACGAAAAAAGCCTGTTGTCGTCATCATTTGAGTTGGACAGGAAAAAGGTCGTAGAGGAAGTTATTCCCCCCTCCCGTGATTTTTGAACTAAGAATTTTGGTGGATTTTTTTTTATATCTCAAGATTTTTCTTCTGTCAATATATTATCTCTTGTTCATATAAGACACGAGATTCATGAATTGAAAAAAAAGTCCTGCACTTGAAGCGAGAACGCAAATTGCAATATGAGACTTGGTAAAAAAAAAAGTCATGGCGCCTGGTCGACATAGCTCAGGTCTCATATGTTCAATATCCGCTTGACCTTTCACCTTATTTGTAATACTTTGGTCTATTGATTCATTGAAATGAGTTGGACGAAAAAAAGGGTTGAGTGATAATTTTTTCCCGGCAGTTAATGACAATAAGAAAGGACTGAATGTGTAAGATGAAGATTTTGTAAACACACTTGCTCTCTGGGAATATATCTGGAAAAAAAACTTCAACACTTGAAAACTCTGAAACAAAATAGGGGCCGGGGATCTGTCTCCCAGACTGCATCTCTCTATTGCATTTAAAGAGAGGGAGTTGGGACATTCCCTGATGTTTGCGGCTCGATCGATGTTCTTAGATATTTCTTCGGCTTTCGTTGAGTTTAGTATCCTTAACGCAACGATACTCCAAATGTTATCTATTTCGCATTATGGGAGTACATTTACTTCGAGTGTACTGTGTAAGTAATCTATTTCGAATTCGATATTTTTGCCCAAACCCATAGTAATAAATGAGCTTACCACTTTTTTCTTTGTGTCATGTTATAGATGCAAAATAAAATACTTTAATGCAAGATTAACCATTCTGCTGAGTCAACAATTTCCTTTCATTTTATTTTGTATTATTATTTCTTGTATTTATTTGTTGTTGTACTTGATACTACTTACCAATTTTAGTAATTTAGAAATAAAAGGTTTGGCATTCATGTATGACTATTTTTACTGAATCTTTTTTTAAATTTTGCTCGTTCATTTTTTTTTTTTTCCTTTTCAAATAACTAAATGTTTGAAATGTTTATTTATTATAAGATGCCTTGAATTCTGTTTTAAACTGATATGCTCGAAAACCCGAACTTTATTTTGATTCATCTCAACACACTCGCATTGTTTTAAATATTTTCCCAACCCAACTCCGTTGTTGTTCCTGGGTGGGGGTGCAAGATGAAGTTTTTGTCATATTTTCACACCAAATAATTGTGAACAATGCACCTCGCATTTTTTTTTTTTTTTTTTTTGAGGAAGCCTATTTGTTTGATAACCATCACGAGATTAATCAACATGTATATAATCTCCATTTCTGTCTCACTCAAAGATCGACAGTTTAAAAAAAGGTATTTAGACCGGATTACGTGAAATTTAAACGCTTTTGAAACCCTTACTTGAATTTGAAAGTGCATTAACATTGTTGAGTGGAAATAAAAGATGAAACTGAGTTGAAAATTGTCTTTTATTGAAACAATAATCTGGTTCCTCCATATCGAGATTTAAGATTTAAAAAATAACGCCACAATAAATTCCGATGTTTGCTTATGAAAAACAACGGCAACGCGGAAATAGTTTCATTGATGGTCTTATCTTACTGGCGTGACTTCGCATTTGACCTTTAGTATCGTATATATGTTGAAAAGAAATATTACTTGGAAAAAAATCCAGATAGTAAAGTAATTTCATTCCCTGGCTGAAAAGTTTTATATCTTCAGTAGAGGCGTAGTACTCAGACTGATGATAGTTTCTATTGTTCACAGAATTGAATGAATAAACAAAAAAAGGCATTAATCACTGATTAACTCAATTGTTTACTGCACAAAAGGCCTAATTCAGCAGTGATGATTTGGTTTCTGCTGCTTCTGAAACTTTGCCAGATTCAGTATGAGCGGAGGAGTGAAACTCGTCTTTGCATACACACACACACACATACATTAACAAGCACCTTTACATGAAGGTACACATGTACATTGATCCGAATTTTCTACTTTCAAAATTCAATTGTGTATTTTTTCATTATTAATTACTATTAGGCCTTATTTAAGTTTGCTATTACTTATCAAAGGCGACAACCATTTAACATAGATGGCAGCAACGCTATAAAATCAAAAAGAAATTAGAGGGGGTATACTTTTGCCAACACCATACACTGAAATTTGAATGAAAATTGGGTCATATTTGATAAAAAGGGAGACATCTGTAAGTGTCGATTTTCAATATTTTGGACCATTGTTTTAGTATTTGAAAAATACCTCAAGATCGAAAAAAATTCCTGAATCAATTCTTTCTTAGTTGTGGCCCTCAAAATATCAATAAAATTCATTGAGAACCTATGGAGGTATCGTGTAGACAAATGGACATTAGCAGAAGTAAATGATTGATTTTTATTCATATGCTTTGCATTAATGTTTCAATCTACAATAAACTCCATGGTTTGTTTGAATGCTAAAATTATGATATTGCATTTTCGTGTAGAAATGAGAAAGTAAATTTATTAAAGATTTTCATTTTCCTGTGGCACCACTGATGAACTGTGGTCAGTCAGTTTGTTTTGGGATTTCTAAATATCAAACCTGCCCACTTTAGGATACTAACTATTCACTAACATTGCCAGAAGAAAAAAAATGACAGAATTATTTATACGTGGATTGCCTCTGTCTATGATCAGAGTACCTGTGTGTCTTCGGGTAGGATGCAGCATTATAAAAGTGGGCCTAGTCCAAGGGATTCTGCAGCTGCTCCCGATTGCACTATAATGGGAGAGTTGGAAGGTATTCTGACATCTTTGTGACACTAGTTTGTTTGGACTGGCCAATTTTTGTCCTTGCCTGCACATTCTCTTGAGGAGGTGATTAAATTGTCAGATCAGAGTGTGGTATCTTTGTACTCATTGGAAAGTGTTATGCATGCACACAAAATAATGTGAATACTCCTGCATTTTATATACGTGGGTATTAACTTTTTCATTCTCATGACCAGCCATTAGCCTGTGCCCATATTTGAAACTTCCTATGCAGCATTGTTGTCTCGCTAAGTTTTAGTGTATCTGAATCTAATGTGATGAATATCTCTGGTCTGAAGAAGAATTCTAAAATAATCTTACTTTTCAAATCATACCTGTTTCTATTGATAAGAGTCTCCACTAAATCTACCACCTTATTGACAATCAAATCTCTAAAGCAGCAGATCTGATCGTTGTTCGTTTTATTTCATGAACATTAGTTAGTTTTGTAGCCTTGACTAGAAAAAGCAGATTTCAGCACAGAGTTGGAAGTTAACTCTTTCACTCCCTGCCTGCCTCTTGACTGCATGACTATGATTGCATATATGAGTCACCAAGTGAGAGCAGGTTTATTTACTGGTAAAGAAAGAAAAAAAGGAAAAATGATCAACAAGATAAGCTATTTTGCTGCTCTCATTTTTAGCTATTTTTGGCACAACATGGTGAAAGTGGTTCTAATTGAAAATCTTCTGAAGTCACGTAGTGGATGTGACTGTGAAAATTGCTCACTCGCTGTTAAAAGTGGTGCGTAAATAAAAAGAAATGAGGTAATTCATCGAAGGAAAAACAAATAAATGCATGAATCATATTGTAACTGCTTACTTCATGAATTTTTGACTGATCGCATATCTGCGTGACATCAATTAGGACCAACTTTGCTAAGTGATACCGTCTTTTTAGCCCAAGACTGACCAAATGCTTGTTTATCTTTGATTCTCTCTACAAAGTGGTATCAACTTGCTTTCAAAGTGAAAGGCACTTGGCTCAAGGGAATGTATAATGGTAAAAAATCTCTAGATGTCAATTCAAAATGGAGGAGGTATTGATGAAACTTATTATCACAAGCAGAAGAATATGATGTGGGATTTGAGTTGGATATTATTCTGTTTCTTATTTTAAAAATTTTTTTCAAGTCATTTTTTATTCAGTTTTACATTTAATTTACAAGATTTGAATATTTATGACTTATATCGACATAGAAATGTTTATATTGAATAATTAAGTTTCTTTAAAAAAATGTTTTTAATGGGCGCAAATATACCGCTTTTTGTTTGATGTATTTTTTTAATTAGCTGAATTCTAAATGTAATATTAATTATGTTATTTCAATCTTCGCTGCTAGTAGTTGAGCGAAAAGGACTTTTCAGTAATCTATGGATAGTCCAAGTTTTTCTGTGTCTGGGGATTTTTTGATTACATACCATAGTCTACTGTATTTTAGATCAAAAGATTAATAAATAAAGGTTTGATCAAACATGGTATGACCAGTGTCTTTTCGCAGATTATTTTTTAATGTTTCAGTGCTTTTAAATGAAACTCCTATCTCAGATAGACCGTTCCAAAATTTGACTACTCTAGCTCTGAAGAAATTGCTCCTTACACCTGTGGCTTCTTGAGTCTGAAGTCTCCTGCTATGCTCGAGTGTATAGGATTTGATTGAATAGAAAATTTGAATAAATTTTCTAAATCTATGTCAATCTGGACCCATTTATGAGAAGTTGAAATTATAGTACTTTAGAAAATGCAAAAAGAGGATTAGTTAGTAGCAATATCATCTTGATTTATTTTTCATTAGATGAAACATTGTCAACCATTATTAATTTTTGACTAGTACTTTCTTCCATTCCTGAGGCAAAGGGAATGTGAGTTTGAGCACTCATCAAGTGCTTATCCTTTACTTCCGATCTGTACTGCTAACTAACTCACTGCCATAGACTGATGGCTTGATTAGTTGCAATGAAAAACAACTAAAATTAAGATGAAAAAATATTTGTCAAAAATTGATAATGCTTCATCTAATGAAAAATAAATCAAGATAATATTGCTACTGATAATAGTGGTTTAAAAACAATGACAAATATGGTACATATTCTCTGCTGCCAAGGCTAGGGAATGTGAGTTCAAGTTTCACTGAGGGTTCATTTTTTTTATCTCTAGTTCGTGACTCACTGCTAGTCTAATGGCCTGAGTTGTTACAATAGAAAGCAACTTAAATTAAGACGAAAGAAAATGATAGTCAAAAATTGATAATTTGATTTTCTTCGGAGTGGTACTTTCCTGTTCCACAGTTTAGTATAAAAAATGATATTGGGGTATTTTTATCAGCAACTACTCTTGGAATTACAATCAATTTCACACATACAAAACTGATTTTTTCTGTTTGAATGAGGTTTGTTTGTAATCTTCTTGAGCAAATTATTTGAAATTTTATATCTACATAAATGATCCCTATCTTGAATGACCATATGCTGGTAATGCTACAAATTGAGATTTAAACTAGAATCTTTCCCTTTTGACAATAAGGATAATTTAGAGATAGTGTGATTTGTTTCATATAAAAAATTTTGCAAGACTCAAATAGGATTTTTATTTATTTAAAGTGACATCTTTTTCCAGGTTATACTTGAATTCAGTGTTAAAAATGAATGAAACAATAAAATAAGTAGAAAAGGATTGATAAATTTGGAAGCTATTTTTATGCCCTTCTACACTTTTTTCCATTAATGGAACAACTAGTTGACTAGTGATGTACCAGCTGTGGATTTTTGATATCCAGTCGGATCTGGATTTTACCGGATGCCAGCACAGTACCAGATTATACAGCTGAACAATATATGATAATAATGATTTTTGTAAAATTCTTAAATAAATGCTCTCTACCAAAGTACAAATTGAGTTTGCCTTAGATAATACCCATCTATAATATACTAATCAATAATAATACGTGTAACAGAAAAAAAATCAATGTACAATGAGACTATAACTAGAAAGACTTCAAAACTATGTATGTGCTAAGATATGTTTTTAAACAGTTCATATTTTTCATGTTCAGCACTTTTGATATGAAAAAATAGGTAAATTATAGATTCTCAAGAAATATGTCTTGAAGAATTCACATTTGGAATTAGTAAAATTTTTATGATCGAATAAAAATTAATACATAACGGTCAATTATTAAAATGATATTCAAATAAGACCTACTGTAAAGCCATGATAGTCATTTGATTTGCCATATGAATTAATTATGTAACTAATTGAAAAAGATAATTTGTGAAATAGTTATGAATTCTTAAAAATATGTATATTGTACTACCTTAAATGACTGAAATAAAATTAAGTAAAGCAGTCCATTTGGATTCTTCTGTTTTCATAAACACTGTCAAAACTGATTTTTAGAATTCTTGTTTATTCCTTCCTTGATCATTTAGTTGGATCTAGTAATATGTACATTTAATTAATAAAAAAAAAAAATTTTTTTATCGGGAATTTAAAAAACAAAAACAAATAAGATATTGCTTGTCCTTCACAATTGTTTATTTTTATGTCAGTCTAAAAATTCTATTCTACAACCACTTTGAAATGGTTAGAGATGAACATGGTGTTATAACAACGAATCTTTTTATCATGATGTGTTCCTTTCAGTATAGATTTTTTATTGTAAATTGAGAACCTGCCACATATTGAGTACCCCTGACCCAAACTACTTCAAATTTGACATACCTATGTCTGGTGCACAGATCAACATATCAGGCAAATATCAATTTCTTGCAATGGCCAGTTGTTGAGTTATCTCGGTTGGTATACACATGTACATACTACTCAAATTTACAATGGAATTGATCGCCGTTCAAAAATTGGTTATGATACGTTGAAAAATAGCCATATTGTTTTAAGACAAACAAACTTTAACATTTATTAAATAAATATTTGTCATAAACTGTGGATGTGTTCCGAAAGAATCTTTTGTGTCCAAAAATGTAATTCAAGCACTTTTATAAATGAAAATAAACATTTAACACGTATAATATAGTGTCAAGTAATTTATGGTATACAGGGAGTCCCCTGATTACAAACAACTCGAACTTACGAATGGACTGCCATAAAACAGGGTTGCTGAATTCTGTTTATATCTCAGTGATTTTTTTTACAATTTGGCCTATAGAAAAAATTTATGATAGCTGATTAAATTCAAGTTTGAAACAATAACATGTTAAATTTTTTTTCCCTTGAGTCTTAACATGATTATTTTATTTGATAATGTACTTTAAATAAGTATTTATATGCACGGTATATAACATTTTTAGCTATAAAGTTGACTAGAAATAGAAATATTTAACCACTCTAGCCATTTTGAAGACAGTTTTTGCTATCATCAACAAATACTTAACACCAGTGAAAGCTTATTCATTAACACTGTGTTTATGTATATGTTATTAATGTTATTAACTTGCCACATCCCCTCTCCCAGTGTTGTTTCTGTTTGCATATTTCTTTCCTATTGAAATGGATAAGATTTTTGTATACATTTGAATGTCTAATTTCTTGACCTTTTCTTGATGCATACACATCCTTTTGTCGGCCTGCACCTCTCAATGGAGATCATTTCTTTCTTCCTTCTTTCCAACCCATGGTGACTTTATTTTTCCCTGATCAGTCTAATAGTAATGAAAGTTAGCTATTGTTTTTAAATGAAATTCAGTTACTAGATATCACTAAATCTGGCAAAAACCCATATAATGGATAATGTAGCTGGTTTATAATAAATGGGCACTTCCTTACTTGCAAGTGTTCAAATTATGAACTTTCAGAGATGAAAATAAACCTCTCTGTCAATATATATTTTGAACACAGTGCTGGTTTGGAAGTTCACCTGCCATTCAATAGATAGCATTGCTGTAGCTGCTCAGCATCACCCTGTAAACACAATACAGTTGTTATCTCTCTATGGTGTTACAATGTTATTTTTGGTTATCTATGTTTTTCACAAATACATACAGTACTTTAAATCCTCTCAACCTGTCTCAGAAGTGTAAGAGTGGAGTCAGTAATGATATTGATAGCAAGAGGCATTGTACTCTCATGTTGGAAACCAAGTTAGACATTATAAAGCTAAGTGGAACAGGTGAGATAATGATTGACATAGCAGGTGCATATGGAATGAAGTGTTCTACCACTGTAACAATTTTGAAAGACAAAGAATGCATTGTTCTCTACTTATACATTCCATGATAATTAATAAGAAATGAAGCTCAGTGATGGAATAAAATAATTACAGTAATTTATCAAATATCATTTATTATTGCTATCTATTTATTAAAATATTGTTTAAGCCTGGTAAAATACACTGTCAAGTATTATTGGGGTATAGCTGTACTATAAAAACTTTTTTTCACAGTGCTATATACAGCATTCTGTATTTATTAGAGTAATTGACTTCCGAAGATTTGGACTTGAAAAAAAACAAAAAAAAAAAAACAGGAACCTATCCGGATAGGTTCTTGGGCTTTGTTTATGGGGTAAGTAGAGGTGCTCCTATACTATGTATCACTTTTACCCTTATAAAAACATTGCTCTTTTGTATACAACATACAGGATCCTAGAAATAGTTCATCATCTACCCAGTATGAGAAATGGTTTTAGTGCCTAAATAATTGAATTTAGGATGACTGGTTATTATAGATCAGATAATAAATTGGTAATATCTACTTTATTTTAATATATTGCTAAATTCTCACACCTCTGTTCAAACATCTAACAATTCATAGAGAAAAGAATATAGAATATTTGGTCACATCCAAACATTGATTATTGATATAAACAAAAATTAGGGCTGTTCATACATTTTTTTAGCATTGATGAACGCTTACTTAACAGTTGTTTTTTTATACAAAATGAAACAGTGAAATTGATGGCTTTCAATTGAAAGGTTTATTCTTTTAAAATTGTAGTAATATTGAAATTAACATAAAAAAGGCTTAAAAATTCATTCACTAGGAGTAAGCATTGTCAGTGAAATTGGTGTGATTTGTTTGTCATCCTTACTTTTGATATGAGAAAGAATACTTCTACCTTTTGTTTCCCACTTGTCCATTGAAAGACAACTGCTTATTGCCTCTCTAGCATCTGTTCTTATCTACTTTAATTTGCTAAATTTGTGTCTATATTACTACCTAGTACTGGGGCCCTAGGCTAAGGAAGGAAAAAAGTAGATAATTGTCAAGAATGGAAGCAATTTGAAAAAGTCAATGGAGAAAATGAATCAATAAATATGAATGAAAAAGAAAGTAGAAAGAAGATACAATAATAATCTTTTTTAAGCTACTATCTATTCTGCATGTATGTTTGCAGTCTAAATGTTACATGTGTCTTACTATTCAGGTTGGAGGTGTATATATACTAGCTAAAGGAAATTATGCTTCAGGCTGAGAGGTATCTGTCCATTATTTTTTTTTATTATCATGTATACCTTCAAACTACCTATTTTGGTGAGTATCTTTCAATCTCTCAGCAAGTGATGCTACAGGAGAGTATCAGCAAAAAGGAGTTGTAGGTCTGTCTACCAAATTGTAAATAGTATTGTTATACATAATTCAGGAAAAACACTTAGATCATATTTTGTTATTTAAGTTTACAAGGACTTATTATTTTTTCTAATATATTATTCATGGGTTTGAATCAGGGCAAACTTTTTTTCAAGTTTGGCTGGATTTGAAATGTTTTCATGTCTTGCTGGCTAAGGCGAATAAAAGATGAAACGGTGTCCATACAAAGCTATGAAAATTGCTTTCATTATAATTACTTATTTCTTTGCTTTGTCAGAGTATATAACTATGTGAACTACATGTACTATCAGTCAAAGAGAACAACTAATTTGGCCCACTGGTTGTGAATTTCCGATCCCTGGTGTAAATATAATTGCCACTTCTGATCTGATCAAAATATGTCGACCTGTTTAGATGGTATCTATTTTCTTTCTACTTGACTTGACACATGCCCAAGTGAAGCTTGACTTTCTTTTTTGAATTTGCAATGTTTCCTAGACTGTGAATGCTTAAACCATTATTAAAAAAGAATGACCTGGTCACTTGAGCAAAGGAGCAGTTACAACTAACTTTGATTGGTAATGGCCTATATTTTTTCTGTCTCATTAGTGCAGTGTTGTTCTGTTTGAAAACCTCTTTATGGAATATTTTCAAATATTCTAAACATTTCTCCTAATAGGTATTCCTAAGATTTTTTTTTTTTTTTTTTTTCTAAATTCTTGCTTAAAAATCATTTTATCTTTTCTAGATATTCATCCACAATGGGACGAAGAGGGATGCCTGGACGCCGCAGGCAAGTTTTACAATTGGATGAAAATACAAAAACAAGTTATTTAAGTATGTTGATGAGTTTTATATTTTGCAAATGCACTCCACTCGATAAGAATTATCTTCACTACCCCAAAAAAAATAAAATCATAATAGGCATGCACCCCACCCATGCATGCCTATTATGATTTTATTTTTTTTTCAATTAAGAAGTAATTTAAATTCTCATTTTTTTGCTTTTGGGGAAAATTTCAACAATTTTTATAGCACCTTTAAAAGAAAGTGTTATAATGTTAGAAGATTCTCATACTAAAGATTTCATATGGTTTGGTTGATCAAGTTAGAGAATGTCTGTTTTGGGTAGGAAAATGATTGCTGATCCAACTGTAATATGTTATCTAGAAAAAGAGGGGGATAATAACATCTTTTGATATAGTGATTATCATAACTATTGGAGATATAAGGCCATAAATTTATAACTTGATGATTTTCATGTTAAGCAGTAATATCAATTTTTTTTATCCTTGTAGTAATTTGATCAATTAAATTCAATTATTGTACTGCACTCATTCTTACGTTACTAAGCTTATTTTGTACCTCTAATAACAGTAATTTAGTTAGACACTGTTTTTGACATTATTGACTCAAATCTTTTATTTTATTTTTTATAGCTCAGACAGGATGTTATAGACCTGATGATATGTTTGTTGAGAGCAAAAACTCTGCTAAAAGTAAGTGCATGACTATAAACTTTTGCATTGTTTCAGTTTCATACCAAGTGGGCATCCATGTTCAAAGAATCCGTGATTTATTAACAAGCGAATTGAAGTGTGCTAATTTTTATTTGCATGTAATTTATTGAATATTCTTTAATACTCATTTATTTTTATGAGTTTTCAAAATAAAAAAACTTTCATTGTAGAATGAAAAATACTTTCATGTACTCATGTGTTGGAAGCCGAGGTAGACACTATAATGCATATAAGAATCTTCAAAAAGCAAAGAATTTTTTTATAAAGAATTTTAATCTACAAAAATGTTTGATACTAATCTGCATAAATTAGTATCTCATTCACATTTTATCTTTCAGAAGTACTGGAGCAGTAAAAATTGATTCGGAATCCTTTTTACATTGCCCCTTCATTACAGTAAAATCCATGTCCCTCCTTTGAAATTTATCCCCAATTTATCACTCATTTGTTATGTCACTCCTTCATCACTAACCCCTTTGAATATTGATGTTATGTGTGTGTATCTCACTGTAAAACGATGTGTAGCCTGTTTCATTGCCAGCCTTCTTGGCCATAGCAGGAAAAGGGGAGATGAGGGAGACGTGGACTGTCCACTCTACCCTATGATTATTTGCTCCATCGATAACAGCACAGTAGCTGCTATAAAAGAAATACAAGGGGTCAGAGTGATACACTGGTAGACACGGGGTCTAAATTTAATCCTAATGAGGCACCCCATACTCATGGCTTTGTGCCAAAACTAAGCCAAGTTTAGTAAATACTGTATATTTTGGCATATAAGGCAACTTTGACATGAAATGAGATTCCAATTTCAGTCTGAATTATTATAGTTTCAGCTTATTGTTTAGTTACTGTTCTTGTAGCCTATAAGGTCCCATTTAGGGGATATTTTTTTGAGTTTCAAAAGTTGTCTCATATGCCAAGATTATATAGTAACTAAATATAATTATGAGGCTTGGAAAGATGCATAACTCTTGTATGAAAAGTAAGTCACAAGTATGGGGGCTGTATTGCTAAAGATAGCATCTGCTTTGTAGGCAGTGGTAAGTTGCAAAAATAGATCTGAGAAAAATCTCTAGAGAGGCCCTATTGGAATATATGATATCTGAATGCTTCAAAGAGGGCAAAGTATGCATCCTAAAATAGCATTTAGTTTCTCTGTCCATGGTTCTATTTCTCTCCAAGTCTATCTTGAAGTGTCATCTATATTTTTATGGCTCTTTGTTTTTTTAAAAATTAGTTTACCCATGCCATCAAAAAATGATAGAATATTTAGATAATTTTGCAATTGCATTCTACTTGAAGAAAATCAAAACATGTTGCTGCACGTTTTCTTGTTCGTGATCAATCAGAATGTGTTCCAATTTTTTTTTTTTAATTTTCAAAAAATAGATAAATGAGGGAGATTACACATTTAATAATCATCTCCCTTGACGAATGTTACAGACATAATTTGTCAGGTAATTGCCTATAATTTCCAAGATGTATTTTTTGTTTTTGTTTAATAATTCTTAACATTAATGACTTGGGAAGATGGTAAACTAATTCATTTTATGAGATTAATTTGTATCATATAAAATGCCCTCTGATTTTCATTGGCTTTATTGTTTATATTTGTGCTTTGCAGCTGGTTTATCTTTGGTTGGTGAATATTCTGATTCAGAATCTGATACGGAAGGAGAAGCCGAACAAACTGAACCTGATGTTGAGTTCAAGCTTAATGGTCAGTTTCATTTTCTTTTTTTCTCCCCTTTTAGATATTAACATAATTTCTTTCACTAATCAATAATATTTCAAAATTGCAATGTTTGCCAAGATCTCTGATTTTATATTATTAATTTATTTGATATTATATTATATAAATTTTGTAATATCATATATGCCAGACTATACAATGAATGACTCGTAAGGTTTTGGGGAGGATTACCATCCACTGCAATTCCTTGAAGCCTCCATGGCTGTCCATATTGAGCTTCAGTAGGGTCCCCTAGTCATAATGTCAGTGCATTGGACATAGTTTAATTTTTTTCTTATCTTGATGACCATCTTATTTACTGCTATACATGGTAATTGATGTAAACTCTTAAATCAAAATGAGATACATCAATAATTTCAATAATTGTGAACTGTTTAGTTATGGCACAAGTTGGTTACTTTGTTTGTTTTTTTTGTTGTTTTTTTTTCTCCAATTTTTGCATCTGTTAAGTGCTTGTCTTTATTATCATCATGATGACAGTTTGTATTTGATATTTTGACTAGCAAAAAGAAGTGGAGATTTTGGATAAATAAAAGTCCTGCAATTTGTAATTTTGTATCTTTCAGGTGATACACAAATGGGAGGGGAAGAAAGTCAGATTGTGAGGGAGAAAAACGACAGTCTCCAGGCAGAAATGTTGGAGCTTGTTGGTGTTAAGAAAGAAACCCCAGCAGACATTTTTCTTCGAGAGTTTCAAGCTTACCAAAAGGAAAGCGTTGCCCCTGTGTATAATCGAGAATTCATTGCTTTCCAAAAAGAAAGCAAGGAGAATGTAGAAAATTCTCCCACTTCATCATCAAAAGATGCCCAGAAAGAGAATTCAACAAAATCTTCAGATGATGCCAATTCTGTAACAACTAAGACTGACAAAGCATCGTCCAGTGGACTCAAGGCTCCTGATATAGATTCTCAAGTTGCTTCTTTTCTTGCTGTATGTACTAATCTTTTTAAAACCTTATTGTGAAATTAAATATATATTTATTCGAACTATTGTCCTCAGTTAATTTTAAGTTCATAATATCTCAGCTGGCCTTAAACTTATTCAAACTATTGCCCTTGTCTTGCTTACATATGTTCACAATGTTTTGGCCGTTGTACCTTCCAGCCTTATGTCTGCTCGGATTCGAAAAAAATTTCCATCTGTACTCAGTAGTTAATTAAATTCACTCTAAGCTATGTGATTAGGGTGAAGGTATCCCTTTTGTGGACTAGCATCCTACCAAGCGGTTGGTCATAAAAACTTGTAGAATTGAAGTCCTGGAATTGACCAGACTTGAGGCTTGCAAGGATCTCTAAGCTGACGCATACAACAGAAACTGGGACTTTGGCTCCTGCCTCCATACTGCATTAGGAGTTGTCTCTCAAGGATGCTTTATCTTACCTACCAGCCTTAGATTTATTCAGTTTATTGTTCTCATTTATTGCTTTAAAGTGTATTACATATCAAACCATTGAAAGTCTGATAATTTTTCTAGTGCTGTTTGTAATAGGCTTTGTAAACTCTTGAATAAAACCATTTGTTCTGGTTAATTTTTGTATCCCCAAATTCTTCAAACTCTCCTGCTTCACATACTTTTTGGTCTGTTTTAAAATGCATCTTTCTTTGAAATTATTCCTTATAAGTCTCTTGTTCTAACCTAAAGCACTTTAGATGTGTGAAGGAATAAATTAATGGCAAAATATCAGAAGCGTATTGATTGCTAAATGTAGATGCAGAGGAACATTACATTTATTGGCCTGGAAAATGAAATCCGTGGAATTTTGGACCAGGGCTGTTATAATCCATTAGTACTAATGCCCTTTGGAAAGGCATTAATCCACTTTTTCCCTCAGCTAGGGGTAAATAGCATTGCTGTTAGTGCTCTTTGGCCCTGCAAGGCAGTCCATCCAAGTGAGGTTTACTCTGACAGACAGATAACCTAATGATTTGCAATTGGCATAGCTGGTTCCAGGAGGAGGGTTGAGTGTGGAGCTAGCATCTCTACTACAAAAACTTCAGCAAAGTGGTTATGTCTTTGAGGTCCTCGAAGAGTTTTCAGGAATAAACAAATATTTATTGCTATAAATTTTGTTATAAATCAAACTGTTCTATCCTAGAAACAATGGGATCTGATGTTTTATTTTTTTTCCCCCTTGCAGGAAATTGATGCTCTTGGAGATGATGAGGAGAGAGAAAAGTCTGAGGAATCCAGTGAAACTGGCATCAGTAATAGATGTTCTAGTGTTGATCGAGAACAGAATGCACAGTCTACCACGACCTCACCTGATTCTAAGAGCAAAGACCCTTTGAATGGTAACAGTGCTACAACAGGCACCTCCAAAACAGCTAAAGAAGAAGTTGACGAAAATGCAGCAGCACCACTGCCACCCTTGCCACCCCAAGAAGAAAAAATTGTCTGGCCAGAAGGTAAGTGGGTTTTTTTTGTTTTTTTTGTTTGTTTTTTTTTGTTTTTTTCCTGAGTGAGTAATTTTAATCAAGTTGATGTAATGAATGCTGTTGATTCATCAAGAGTATTTGGAATCAGTTGTTGGCTGGGGCAAATATAACTCTTGTTAATGACATGTAATTACTTGGAGTTCCTGGAGACCATCATGATTTCTGAAAGCTCTAATGGCTAATTCTAGTTTCATTGATTGTTCTAGAAACAGCGTATTGTCAGATTTGACAGCACTGTAGTTTTGAAGGAGGTTTGGGTGACCCAACAGTTAATGGCATGAAGAATAGTTTTTGAAACCTGAAGTGTTATTACCACCATAAAATCCTCATGCATAGTATGACACAACTTTTGTAGTGGAGGCCAGAAAGTATTGATATTCAAGAGATGCTCACATTGGAAGAATATTTTTTATTACTTGATTCAACTGAGAAAGTTTTGCTTTGTAGTCAACTGTTGGTTGATTTTTTATTCAAGTTTTTATTTCGATAATACTTGAAAAGTTGTCGAGTTATACTTTGTTCTAAGATCAACATTGATATAATTTCATTTTGTTCCATCAACCTTTCATCTTAGGTGTCATCAAAGTATTTTAAAATTGTACAGAATATCAATCATGTTTTGTTGATACAAGACTCTATAAGAGTTGATGAATACGAGTTAATTTTTTGAATTCTGCTTGATGATATCTATAAGCTTTGTAAATTATCCCTTTTTTTCTCTTTTTTTTTCCCCCCTCAGAACCGACAACAGAATGGCAGCAATGTTATGATGAAAATACGCAACACTGTTATTACTGGAACATCACTTCAAATGAAGTAACATGGGAGATCCCTGCAGAGTTTACCCAATATTTGCTCCTTTACAGGGAATATGAAGAGAAAGTCACCAAACTTATGAAAGAGGGAAAATCAAAACCCAGAAAAAAGAAACCACAGAAAAAGAGGTGAGACTTAGCCATTGAGAGACTTGAGCCAGGATTTTTTCCAGAAAATATTGATAAGAATAAAATCTGACTGCATCTTTTGAGAAAAGTATTGTTAAATTAAAACCAGTTGAAACAATGCAGAATCATTAGAATTCAAAAAATTATTTACAACTGGCTTATGGCCTACATATTTTTGAAAACTTTTACATTGGAAATTTCATATCATGAAAAATGTTTATTTTTTTTTTTTTAATTGTATACATAAAATCAAATTTGAATTAGCAATTAAATGCATTTTAGTATCTTCAGTATGAATGAATGAAGAGAATGATTTTATATGAGGAAAAGTGCATTTGTCAGGTGGGGGTTACAATTCATAGACAGAATTGAGAAAGATGATCTCTACTTATCAGTTGACAGTGCAATGCAAAATTTTCATTTCCATCCAATTTGAATCTAATATCTTTTTAATGCAATACTGAGAAAGTTAAAATTAAATCTGAAAATTCCCCAAAACACCATTAGCCAATTATTTTGTTGAATATCTTCATATGTCTGTATTTTACCTTTTCCTTCATCTATCCTGTAACTCCGTACAAGGTCATTGAGGCCCTACAGATGATTTCATCATGGATGTGTCAAGCGTGAAACTGACAGAGCCCATCCCACTTCAGGCTAGTTTGGAATCAAAGTTTTCCATAGCTACAGAGCCGATTCTGACCTACTATTTACCTATAGCTTGAGGGAAAAGAGATAGATTCATGCTTTTCCCGAGGACATTAGTGTGAAGTGAATCTAAACTTTCTCAGCTGGAATTTTAACTCAGCTTGTCGATTCCATTTTCTGTGCTGTTAACTATTCAGCTACTCAGCACCTCATCTATAAATCTGTATGAAAATTCTAAAGAAGTTTTTTCTTTTTGTTTTGTATTTTTTCCCAAAGAAAGTAACTAATAAGTGTGTTAGTAATAAAAGTTGGTTGAAAAGATGTGCCTGTTTCCTTGATTTGTATTTTTGTTTTCTTTGTGTTTCAAGTGAAAAGAACAAAGCAAAGCAAAGTGAGAATGAATCAGACACCTCATCGAAAGATTCAAGTGCAGAGCCTCAGGTAGAATATGGACCACATCTGCCTCCATCCAGTAACAACCAAAAAGACACTTGCAGTTCTCCAGAAACTGCCGGACCAGCCGTTTCAGGCCAGGAATCATCCAAGGAATCAACGGAACCAATGTATGGACCAATGCTGAAGCCTGACACTCTACCAGAAGAGAACAAGGAGAAGGGTGCAGAATCTGATGCTAGTAGTTCTTCGTCCACTGGCAAAAATGTACATATTATTATAGGAGACAATATGGAAGATGGTGAGGAAGATAATATAATGGATAATAAAAAGCCTGCTGCTGCTTTGACCACTTCAGTAACAGACGCTGGTAGCACCTCTGATTCTACAGCTGCAGTAACTGTCAGTACGACCTCTGTGGATGAAAGTAGCACAGGGGATTCTCTGACTGCAGATTTAGCAATGATAGAATTATGTAAGAAAAAATTCAAAGCTCGGATGAGTCGGGAAGAGGAAAGTGGAAAATCCTCAGCATCATTGTCAGTGGAGTCTGGAACCAAAGACAGCTCGCTTCCGATTGGTTTTGAAGAAGGCCTCCTTGATATAGATGAGGTTGACAGAGAACTGGAACTTGCTCTTGAAAGAAAAAAGGTAAGTTTATCTAATTTGAATATTTGCGATTATAACTAGTGGATGGTAATATTTTTACCTTCATCTTAATTTATTAGTTGCTTGTCATCGCAACTTTTTGCTCAGGCTGACTACCCTCTGGCAGCGAGTAAATAATGTTGATCAGAAAATAAAGAATGAGCATTATGAAAATAAAAAGTGATCATAAAAATTAATGATGATTTACAATACTTAACAAATGAAAAAAAAACATGATAATTCTTAAGCATATTCTTGTCCAAGGGTGCCTAATATTTGTTGATGGTGACCAAAGCTGGAAAAGATGAAGACTTGTTTAAAACTTGAAACAAGAACTATTATTGCTTTACATTAGTCTATCACCACAGTATGTTGGGTAATCAGTGTCCAGTTATGAATTATGTGAAGGTAAAGCATCTGTCTCTTTGAGAGACACTCCCAATAGTGTATAAACAGCCAGTGACAAAGTCCCAGTTTCTGTTGCATGCATCAGCTTAGTGATCCTTGCAAGTCTCAAGTCAGGTTGAGGCCGGGATTTTATTCCTACAAGTTTTTATGACCATCCCCTTGGCAGGATGTAAGTCCACTGAAGGCATACCTTCACCCTAATCGCACAGCTTAGAATGTACTCAATTAGCTGCTGAGTGGACAGAAATTTGTCCTATTGAAGAGTTTTCCACAATCTTTGCTTATACCAAGAATTGGACCAAGGACCCTCTGCGTGTGAAGCTGAATTATGGACAGAGTATATCAATAATGAACTGAGGTGCTGTCTATAACTTTGAGAAGTCATCAACATTCCAAATTTTGTTTGAACAATCAAATCTCTTTTTCCCTGTCAACTCTACGTTTTCAACTAGTCCAGTTTTCAAGTCTTTGTCAGGTGTATAATTTTTGTTTAGCAAAACAGGTGTTGGGGTAGTCTCCCTTGTACAATTTGGAATTGTCTGGGTGCTTGATTGTCAGTATGATTAAGTCTATGTATGTAATGATTCTGATCTGGATTGATCCACATGGTATATTAATGACCACAATTTTTTTTTTTTTTCCTCCACTATAATTGTCTTGAGAAAATTAGGATTGCCCCCATTTCTTGAATTAAGTTCCTGACGAGGACTGAAGAATGGATCAGCTGAAATATTACAGGATTCGTTTTTTCTTTGATCTTTATTTTAGGAACTGTAACATTGAGGTGAAGACAAATATTTCCTGGTCTTGTTTTTTTAATACATAAGATATGTTTTGAACTCAATGCAGTTTGGCATCACTATTTGGTTGTTTGGCTTGTCAATTTATTTGATGATTATTTAGAGGGAAATTCCTTTTTGGGATGCTAGTTGAAAACTTTGTTGAATAAAACAGCTTGAGATGTTCTCATTTTAATAAAGATACAAATATATGAAATAAAGAAATTAGTTGAAAACTATTAATTTCTGTTCACCGTATATGCCAGTATATAAGAGTTTGTTTTATTTTAATAAGATATCCATGCCAACATCCAATGCATTGGTATTATGACTAGGAGTCTATCCACTGACACTTGAGATGAACAGTTATGGGGTTTGTATGAGTTGCACTGAGCGATAGTCCTCCAAGTACACTTGTGAACCATTCTTCTCAAAGTCTGGCTTATACAGTATTTTTTAAGTAATGAAGCATTACTTCTAAGAAATATTCCTACTGTTGCACAGTTTATACAGAACAATTACTACAGTTAAGTACAGGTCTATTTATTTGCTTATGTCTCCTATTTGGAATGTTGAAATCCCAATCAAAATTATCTGAAATGTTGCTTGATTGTTTTTTGTTATCTTTGTTTGAAAGAATGAGCTAAAGTCCTTAGAAGAAGAGGAAGAAAAGCAATCGCATGAAAGTGTCAAAGTACGTGGGAAAAGAAAACATCACAATGACAGAGCAAGTGATGATAGTTCAGCTGATGAAGTCTCCACCCAAAAGTCTTCCAAAAGGTCTAGAGACCAAAGGTCAAGGGACCACAAAGAGTCCTCAAAGCATTCTAAGAAAGCTAAACACAAAAAAGGTGAGAAAAATTTAAAATTGATTTATCAAAAACTATTTTTATTGTATAACTAGTGTATTTATCCCCCTATATAGCTATGATTATAAGTCTTTTCCTTTAATCTTAGTTATATGGATGTAAAGTATGGTAGTTAAACCCAGCATACATCGTATATAATAAAGTTGAGAGCCTGGATATTGCACGTGATGAATATGTTAGGGAAGCATGATCAGAATGGCGTCCTATTACAAGAATAACATTATTTCGCATCTGTATAATGAAGGATTACTGTCTTTTCCCTTTTGGCGATTTTTCAAATTAATTTCAAAACGTACCTTAAAAAATTTTGTGAGGGGAGAAAAAAAAGTCCTGATCTACTTGCGTCCAAGAGGTCACATGTTGCTTATTAACTTTGGAAAAAGTAAAATGCATTGAAATATTCCTGACACTTATGTTCTGAAAAAGTAATGTGTACATTTTGTTCAGTAAAGTTAATTTGCCTATGAAATTTGACAGCATATAATAGAAAGAGACAGAGTCAACCCAACTGTTGAAAAGATAAAAAAAATTCAAACTATCAAGTTTGCACTAAAGTTTCCAGCAAAAAATAGCCTTTATTTGTGTATTTAGTCTCTAGTTCTCAAAAAAGGATGCTGGGAATTTTTGCTCACACTTGATACTTCATGTTATATGTGGTGAACTTTGCGCAGATTTGGTTTAGGAAATTGGGGAAAATTGCATCTTATATAATGAAATATATAGAAAGAAATTATATTCCATTTTTCGTATATTCTTCAGATGATATGAATGGCATGTCTTCAGATGAATCTAATCCTCCCACATCAAAAAAGTCTAGGAGTAGTGACCAGAAAAAATCTCACAGAAGTCACCAATCTAAGAAAGAGTCTCGTCCTAAAAAAGTCAAAGGTTTGTGAAGTATTACTTCTTTTCTAACTTCTAAAATAGCAAATTATTTCTAAATTTCTTGTTGTTTTCATGAATTAAAAGAAAATTTATATTGAAGTTCAATACTAAATTTTATTTTTCATAAACGCTCTCTTTTAAAGATCACGATAGCAAATCAAGGTCCTGTGATGATGCAGAAGAAAACAGATTGAAAGTAAGTAATTGTATGTTTGTGTTTATTTTAAAAACTTTCGCCAGTTTTTCATTTTAGTCATAATTTTAAACTGGTCTGTGACACATCGCTAATACTATGTGTGACAGACATGGGAGAGAGGAGTAAAAAGGTTAGATAGTTTAATAGAGCAAAAAGGAAGGGAATTTTTGAAAGTTGAGTGGACTAATAAGAGGGTAGGAAGGGAGAGTGATTGGTGGCTGCTTCTCACACTAAAAGTGTGACAGGCAGCTCTATCATATACATATATGAAATGATTGAAAAAAAAATTGTAAACATGAGTTTTGATTTTAACTAATTTCTTTACTCAGAGATTTGGAAATCGGGTGACATGGGAGAGTAAGATTTATTGAATGGATCTAGGTTTCAGGATGCTCAAACAAAATGGTATCATTATCACCTGAGGCTGACAATGTATGCAACCTTTCGTCACTTCAACTCAAGTCATGACTTGAGATGCCTGCAGTGCAACTGCACCACTCCAGTTTGAAACAATGGTCATTTTTGATTACAAAAGGTGAACATCATCAATAGCATACAGAAGCCATAGTGCTCAGAACAGAAAGTGCCACAGCTCTGTAACACATTCTCCTCTTGTCTAATGACCACATTTTTAGCACCCATCAGATCATTAATGTACCAAATAAGTGAAATGTACTGGGCAGGAGTTGACTCCCTACTTCATTTGTATTAATATTGAGTACACTAATTATAACTTTTTTTTCTTATTCATGGTGAGCTTTTTCCAATTTATTTTTTCCTATTTCAGGAATCTGCTCTTGATCTTAGTCAATTGGTGATGGATAAAATGGACTTCCTTGAGATTGATGTCAGTAAACAATCCAAGCTGCAAGTCTTATGTATTCAACTTAAGGTAAATATTACTATTTGTAAAAGTTTTTGACTACTTTTTATCTTCATCTTAGTTTGTTAGTTGCTTTTATCACAACTATTTGTTCAGGGTGCTTATCCTGTAATGATTTAAAATACTTCATCTGAAAGTAAAAAACAGAAAAATGTGTTCAAGTAAAGATGATTCAACTCTTAACTATTCTAATAAAATGAAAGTATTATAAATTGATTGTTTGTTAAATCTCAAATTTGTGTATATGAATATATTTAGGCAAGTTCATTCTTAATCCTGTTTCATTCAATGTGTCTGACCAATACAGAGGAAGCTGTTTATTATAACTGCAGATAATGTTATCAAACAGTTGTTAACAAAATTTATCAGTCCCAAGCATTTCATTTAAATGAATTGAAAATTCATAAATTTTTCATAACATAAACTTGTTTATAACAAGAAATTTAATAGTAATCTTGCTTTGTATTACAACTTTGAAAGCATTATTGTACATTCCAAGTTGCAATCTTTGAAAGAAAGGAGGAAATTGCTATTAAAGAGTCTTCATTGCTCATGTTAAGTAAAGTATGTACAGGTCACCAAGCATTGCTTTTATTAGAATAGTTTCAAAGTTATTTGTTTGGTGACACCCTCACCTCAGCCAGTGGTGGTGGTTGGAAGACGAGGCAGTTTCATTCCCATGTTATACATTTTGATGTATTAGTTTCTTTAGTTTTTGTTTTGAGTGGCTGTCCTGTCAAGGTGTGGTGGAGGTGGTAGGAAGGGTGAGGGTTGTTCTAATCGTCTTTGAGGCTTTCTCCTTTCTTCTTTCAACCTTCATTGAACTCATTAATTATGGCCAGGGCCTGGGAAGATGACAGATATAGCCAGTATTGTGTTACCTCAAATTTATTCTGTTGTATACAGGGTTGGTTCTACTATAATTTGGTTGATACTACACCAGAGGGGCAGGAATGTGGCCTGTTCTTTGCAGGACAATGACCATATATATAATGACTATTTTGATAAATTTTGAAAATACTTGAAGGATTTCAGCTGACTGTTAAAAGAAAATTCATATAGCTAATATCCTTTTTACATTAACATTGGTGATTTGCTGGTAGAAATTTAATTGAAATAAAATTTCCGTCTCCTGAGGATTATGGATTTTACAATACTA
This sequence comes from Thysanoteuthis rhombus, assembly GCA_963457665.1. Taxonomy (NCBI): domain Eukaryota; kingdom Metazoa; phylum Mollusca; class Cephalopoda; order Oegopsida; family Thysanoteuthidae; genus Thysanoteuthis; species Thysanoteuthis major. Next base: position 14,358,071 of record OY735202.1, read on the forward strand.
CTACTGGTTCTGTTCTGACCTAATGTAAAATTAGTTTTGCACTCTGCATTCTTTTTCAAGGGTATCAAGATTTTGTGCACTTAATAACTTGAAAAGCTTATAACTCGTTTTTTGGTTCATGTATGACTGAAATTATCATGACCTCACAACTGCAAAATTCAAATGATCATTCAGTGATCAATTTCACCTGCAGTGGCAGGACAAAATTTTTGCTCAGATTTTGAAGTTACCTACAGAGTACTAAGAGATGAGGTATGTCCACTTTACTCTGAGGATGAAACACATGACCTCCAGTCACTGTTACCAGTGAAGGAGAGTCCATATGATCGTGTTTTTTTTTTTTGTTTTTTTTTCCCAACATATATATTCTTTTAATAAATTCCCGATGTGAAGTTTACATCAGTTGGCCTTTTTATTTAATTATTCATTTCTGTTTGTTGCTGCAGACACGCATTTCAGACTGGCACGCAGGAGGTCTGTCCACAAAATACTTTTATGTCAAACTGCAAGAAGCTAACCAACAACTTGGGCAATATGAAAAAAGTGGAGCTCCCGCAGGCTGGTCGGTCAACTGGGACAGGTACGTCCACCTCTTGTTCTTATTGGATATAACAGTTAGAGTTGGCTCATATGTTGCACAAGTATCTGCCGTAGGCTGAAATCATCTTCCTAACTGACAATATAATGACTCACTGAGACAGGTGACTGTGCTCTACATAGAGAAAGGCAGTATACACTTCTTGGACAAAGATGTGACCTGGGACTTTTTTTTTTTTTTTTTTTTTTCTCTCTCTTTTAAATCCTTTCACTATTTGATGGTGATACTGTCGCTCCTCCTTCTATGGCTGAACAGCGTGAACTTTTTTTTTTTAACAAAGTCAATCAGCATAAAAGCTTCATGGTAAAGTAGATAAAAATGCAAGCAAGTGATAAGAACTGTTGAAAGGAGTTGAAGGACATAAATATGTTTGGAATGGACTTGAAGCAGTACAAACCTGAAAGTAAGAACACGTAAAGCTTTGACTGATATGACTGCGTGACAAGAAATGACAAGATGATGATTGATAGCAACAACAGAGGAAGAAAAGTGTTCCAGTCCTTGCCGTTTTTGCATATGGCACCTAAGAATGGATCGTTCACTTTTTTGGTGGGGAATCCGATTTGGGATGGAGACTGAGCTTCTGTTTTTGTGGCCAGTTTTTGGCTTTGTATCTGTCGGTTGTTGTCTCTATTTGATCGGAGAATGGTTGTGTTGCATTCACCGAGAAAGAGAAAGGCAAAAAAAATCAAACGATAAAGCGAAAAAAAACAGAGGGAGGAATAAATGTTTTCCCCAAGCAAGCTGACTGCAGATGGCGTTGGTGTTGAAATGGTGTTTGCTGCTAAACAAGACAAGTAGAGCCTGGTTTTTCCTGGTGAGTTCAATATTTTCTCTGTTTTGTTTGATTAATTTGGTTTTCCTTTCTGTTTCAGCCCTCAATCTTTTCTGTATTTTTCAATGTCCATGCTGACACTTTATTTATTATATATATATATATATATATATATATATATATATATATATATATATATATATAAAATAAATATATTTAGATTGCTTATTCATTCACTTACTGATTTTTTTCATTTCAGTGTTTTGACTTTTTATATCAGAAACGTTCTGTGACTCGAAACAACACATTGGATAATATGAAAGAATCTATATATATTTGAGAGAAAGTGAGAGTTGTTTATATGTGGATAGGTCTGTAAAAAAAAAAATGTTCCACTCAATTTCTATTATATCTATACATCCCAAATAAAATGGATTGGCATCTTATGTATACAATATAATTATATTGAGTTATTTATCTAAATTAAATGTATTTTTTCTATTTCAACTTAGAGCAATGAAAAAAAAAAAAATTTACAAATAATATTTCATACTTTCTATTTAGTCTATGGCTTTGTGATAAGCAATTGTTTTGTTGACTATACATTTGTCAACTTTGAAAAGAACCTTGATTACAAATTACAGTGCTTCATTATGTAGTGTATGTAGTTATGCTAAATCCCTATTTGTACTTAGTAGATAATAAGTTACTCCTTCTCAGACTAAGTTAACAAGGCCCTATAAGTATCAGGGGAACCCTGTCAATGGTTGGCTTATTGGTCCAGATTTTTTTACTGAATTCATATTTATTATCAATGAAATTGATGGAACATAAAAAATGAAGAAAAAATGACATATCTCAGTCATTTAACTCCTTTATTTTTGTGTTAAGTACTTTTTTTAGAAAATGAACCAAATATCTGCTGTAATGCTTTACCATTTCGTCATTGTTGTTGAACTAGTTTAGAGATCTGACAAGCAAATTGATTTATTTGATTAATAAAATGTCCAGGGCCCACAATATGAAATTCTAATATTATTCAGACAGCATAGAATTTTATTCTAGAAATTACTAATTTAGCAAAGCTCATTTTTTGGTAAATTATTGTGAAATTTACTCTTATCTCATTGGATTAAATCTTATACAAAATAAATGATAATGATAGATCTGTTTTTCTCTCTCAGAATATTACTTGATAATTTTTTCCCCTGTATGAAAGTTGGATTATGATGAACTATGTAAATGATATGAATGTGTCTGCTTTGAGTCTAAGATTTTTTTCATTTTTAAAAATCTTCATCAGATTAATCTATAAAACCAAGTATGTAGAGAAATTGCCTCTCCACTTTTATAAAAACAAGAATCTTTTTCTTTCAAATTAAGCTTTTATTTTTTTATGGTCTTGTATAACTTATACATCATAGTTTTTCATTATACTTTTTTTCTTAGTCTATGATTTTAAACCATAGAAAAGTTAGATATTCAATTTTTAAGAATCTTAAAATTTCAGACCAACCAGACATCAGGATGATGATTTTAATATTGACTTGTTTATTATTTCAATTGCTTTAATTGAAAAGTGGTAAAGTCTCTTTTGTTCTAAAAGTTGAACAACATTTGGCACCAATGATATAATCTTTAAAGTCAATATATTGATTTGAAATTAATTTATTGCTACCATATTTGGTGGCATGTAAGACCCCCCCCCCCTTCCGAAATGGCCAAAAGGTAAACATAACATCAGTTATCCATCTCCACATTTGGCCAGAAAGTTCATGAATACAACTGGACACTGATTTGTGTATTTCATTCACAAACATTGATATATTGCCCTGTCCTGGACATTGATCCAATATGAGTCAGTCTAAATATCATATACGTATATATTGTATAATTCAATTACATTTGCAGTTCATATTTCTAAGTGCATAGTGGTGGTACCCTGAGTGTTGGTTGCCTGGATGTCAATGTTTGGGGGTTGTACATGTGTACATTACCAAAAGGTTAATATTCCCTGCTGAAATAAAGGGAGGTCTTATATGCCATTGAATATGGTTATTGCATAAATTTTCTTTCTTATAGCAGGAAGCTCAACTGAGTTCATTGTTAGAAACTATTGTTCTTTATAGTCGTCTACCAATATTTGACGATCATTCATCTTATAAGAAGCTTGTGCCGAACAGTTAATTTTTCAAGTGCTTGTAGAAGGGTTGAACCACAGCATATCAGCAGTTATAAATAGTCACAAGAATGCTTTATTAGCTTATTGACACAATTCAGCTTTTTACTTTGGGTTATAGCAAGAATAATAATAGGATCTTGATTGAAATTGATTGGTAAATATGCCTCTGTAAATATTATGAATATTAATTCTGCAGTTAAGATGTGCTGATTGATTACAGAGATTGAAACAAACAATTAAATCAGTAGATACACATGAATCCAAATCCAATTATAATGGGAATCTGGCTCCTGGAGTTACATGTTTCCCACTGGTACCAATGGTTGGTGTTCAAGTTCAGGTGAAAACTAGAACATTGGTTTTTCAAGGTCAGCAGCCTCTGTGCTTGTCTCTCTTACATTTGCATACTATCATACATTGATACATAAAAATCTGTTGAATTTTTGATTTAATGAAATAGGTTAAAAATAGTCTCTATTTCAGGCTATGGAAAGTGATCTGATCATTTTTAAAAGTACTGCATTCACCTCTATAAATAGGAAAAAATGTTTGCTGGTATAAAATACTAGGAATTTGTTCGAATGAATACTTGGTTTCAATTTGAGGAGAGGCATATTCTACTGAAAATTAATATCAATTTTCATATTTCATTGTATTTTTCCTTCTAAGACTTTTCTCTTTGATTTGTATTTTATTTGCACATGTTTTGCACCAGCTCTGTTTATTTGTTGCACAAAAAGGACTGCAAAACTACAATAACTTCTATCAAGATGTTAGGTTAGAAAGAGATTCTATATGGTGTATTATTCATCTATAAAAATATTACACTGTAATCAAATAACTTTGAGTATATCATTTGAAAGCAGAAATAAGAAATCATAAAATTTTCAGACGTGCTTAAATGGAACTCAAAGTAACTTATAAGAGTCATCTTCATAGCAATTTTTCAGTTTTTGCAAAAGTTTCACTATAAAAAAAAAAATCCTGGAAATTTCGAGTGCTGCTCACTAAAATACTTAGAACAGAATGTCAAACACAAACAGGCTTTCTATTTGGTTATTGTAGTTTTATTCCTCCTTTTGTGTGCAAACACAAGTTTTAGAAAGGTCAGGGTCAGAAAGTTAATCCTAGAGAGAGAAAGAGATTGAGAGAGAGAAATGCTGACCCGCAGATGACACCCCTTTTGTCTGCCTAAGTCTCTACCTAAGGTGAGTTGTAATTTTGCATTTTTTTAATTGCTGCTATAATTTGTACTTGTGTCTCTTAGCTACTTTTAAGTTGTCTGTTGATTATGATTCAAATCTTGCCCTTTCCACATCATATGATACAAGGGAGGGCCTCTGATGATGATTTAATTTGTAATATTTGCTCCTTAAGCTTGTTTTAATCCATTATTGGATAATAGGTGTATTATAAATAAATCTATACCGAGGTTTTATTTTCAATCATACTTCATAATGGTTATTCTATACCTTTTTTTTCCTAATTCCAGTTTTTGAAATATGAGGCCTTTTCCTATTTTCTATAGAAATGATATGTGATAACCCGATTTTCTATTTTCTTTCTTTTTCAGTGGTCTTAGCTGGATGAGAAGAAAAACTTATGCAACTGACCTCCTGGAAAGATCTTCCATGAGGATTTTTTTGTGAAACAATTAAACCAGTCAAACAGAATTGTTTCCCCCCTTTACTTTTCCAACTGAGAATTTTTCTTGGCTTCTGTGTGTTTTTTTTTTTAATATATGACCACATTCTGTTATTTTCAGTTGGGTTTTATCAAATAAATGCAAATTCTTATATCAACATCTATGTATTCATTCTGTTCTGTGAAATTTTTTCTTTGGACAATATTTTATTTTAATGCATACAATTAAAAAATGTATTAGTTGTCACTTTAAGAATATGATGTTCTTGTAGATTGATGTGTTTTGTGTGTTGGATTTAGTTAGCCTTTTAAAATTATTAAAGCAGAGAATTGTCAGATGAATACAAGATTCTTTCCTTCCTGATATGATTGTAGTGAAACTTGTGGAAGTCTATTTACAGTCAGTTGCAAGGAAGGAAAAAAAATTCAGAAATGTATGTTTATCCCAGAGTTAATTTCAGTGAAAATGATGTGTCAGTTTTCAAATTTTATCATAATTTTGAATAATTGTAGGAGTGTGATTTTTTTTTCTTCTTTTCTTTTTGTATAATAATTAGAATTGTTTTGTAGTTTTCAAAAATAGTCATTATTGAAAAGTTAATATAGTTAAACAAGTAATTAGGCGACATTTTTGAAAGGTATTTTAGAATGAAGAGTTGAAAATCTAAACCTTTCTTGAAATTGTTCAAGTTGGATGGATGAGGAAAAAAATCCATACAAATTTAGTTTTACTATTTTTAAGGTGACTCATTTTGATTGAATAGATGAAATGCAATAGGGAGAAGTAAAGGCAAAATTAAAAAGAATATTTCAAAATTTCACAGCTTAAATGATACATTCAATAAACCTGAACACTTCTCAGTATAGAAATAACAATACTCAAGTAAAATCCCAAGGCATATTTAGATGTTTTATTAATTCATATTCTTAAATTACTTCGAGATTTAGATCACTCAATTTTTTTATATTCACCTAAAAATGTTTTTGATACTTTATAAAACTGCAAAACAAAATCCACACTTTTACCTAAATTTAAGGAAGAATTTTATTCATTTAATTATTTTGATATGTATATTAAAAGAAAATGAATACCTTTGCCCCTATGAATATTAATGTTGTAAAGCTCAGATTTTTTGTGATATCTTAAAGAATAACAATCAATCTTGTTGCGTTACTCTATAACCTGAATTCTACATCTTCGCATTTATTCATATTGATTCACATTGTTTGTTGTAATCACTTGAACAGATATTGAAAGTTGATTTATCAAGAGGAAGTTGAATCCTTTGTTTTGTGCTCAATGAAAATTTCCAATCTGACTCTAATATTGCCAGTGTATCAATATTTTACAAACATTAAGTCACAAACATTTTTAATATATTTTAAGGTTATGCCTATGACTTCTTTACCACTCTTTTCCTGTTTTAAGAATTTTTTGATGAAAGAATCTGCTTCAATTTAATCGAACCAATCTTCAAAATTTCCTAGTATATATGTATTTTGTTATTAGAATAATTTCAAACATTTCTGCATAATGCACTGAAATTTCCATTTCTATAGTACTTAGCTTTTCAAATGAATATGCCAATAAAAGAATATGGCAAACTGAAATAATGATTTATCTTTCAAATGAATCCATTGTAAATGCATTAAACATAAAATATTTAGCAAATCTTGAAGGAATTCTATTAGTTTAATGCTTTTTGCTCCATGAGCCAGATCCTAATAAAGATCCTTCTAAAAATCTAAAAATGTTATTTCAATCTCTTGAAAAAATGAATTTCTTCCTTATTCTAAATTGTTCGTATGTCAATCTGAAGACCACAACTGTACCATGAGAAATATTCTCTTCAAAATTCCTTTTCATAAAATATTTTTTTAGATTGAAGCTTAGTTTCATAGAATGCTTGTGATTAAAAATTAATTCCTCTTTACAGACATTGAAAATGATTCAAACCCATTCTATTAAAAAAAAAATATATTTTTATGTATATCTCTTACATTTTATTCCTCAAATTCTTATTTCTTAATAGCCAAATTAAATTTTCTTGTCTTAGATTCGAGGTTCTATATAAAATTTGATAGTCATTAAATCAAATGGAGACATTTTGTGCATTTAAGTATATTTTAACTGTAAGAAAAAGCTAAATTACTTGGAAATGGAATTGTTTCAAAATTAGATCAAATGGTTTTAATCTTTTATTTTGATTTTAAATCCCAAGAATATGATAATTTGCAGTTTTCCAGTAATACAAAATGAGAACTTATAAAAATTGTTAGTGCTATGTTTCAGTATTCTCAATCTTGGTTGTATAAAGTCTCATAAGCTTGTAATAAGGTAAAAAAAAAAAAAAAAATGTATTGAATTCTTTTGGCATTCTGGATTATGCTGTAAGAAATTGGAATTTTTCTCATGCTATGTATAATCTAAAGGAAACTTCAATTTTTCAGTTTTCTTGTAAACGATTTGAAAATTAAAATACAGCCATACTTCGAACAGAAAACTTTTAATGTTACTAAAATATGAGAGGCTTGTTTCTTTGTTAGGGAGCATCAAGTTCTAATGTTATCTATTAACGATAAACTGGTGCCAATATTCAAGGGATGAATATTTACATTAAAAATTGACTTTTTAGTTGAAATATGATTTATAGTTGGTTTTTTTTGTCGTTTTTTTTTTCTCATAATTGCCAACAAAGTTTTATTAAATAGATGTCTGCATGAGAGAAATTATTGGATAAAAAACAGGCCCTTTATACTTATAAAGATTTTTTTATCTGTAAAAGTTTTTTTTTTTTTTTCATTTTTAATTTGTGGGAATTTTCCTGACAGATTAAAATGGAAATATTCTTACATGTGTGATGTGAAGGTATAAGAAAACTTTTGAGAGATATTAAATTGCTTCTGCTAGGTTTCAACTTATTTTTTCCGAAATAACATAAATCTCATATAACCAGTGACAAAACCCAAAACTTTTGCTCTTAAATTCTGCATTCTAATAATTGAACTTTTTCTTCTTGCAACTATAAAATCTAATAAATGTTGACAAAAAAGCAAGGCCATGGAAGATAACTTTTGCTATAAGTGTTGAATAGTGTTGGTCATTTTGGTTACATAGTCATTTGTGTAGTGGCATTGCACTAATGCAACATGTCTAGATTTCAGTCAAGGTCTGGCATGTTTAATCTCATACTTATTGTTTTGCTCATGTCAGTCTGGATGAATTTCATCTTGGGAGTTTTCTTGCTCTCAATCTTGTGTATTTCATGTGAAGTGTTAAAATTCATGTGAAATTTTTAAAAACGTCCAATTTTAATCTCTAGAAGAAATTACAAGAGTTCGATAGAATTTTTTCAAGTAAAACTGAAAGATGTAATATAATTTCTTTATAAATTATGTTTTGGGATATATAGGATAAATTATTGATTGATAAAGTTATTTTCAAAACTTGGGATTTGTTTTCTTTTTTAGTTTGAATAGTGTTTCTTTTTGTGTGTATTAAACAAAGCTGAAATTATCTTGCTGCTAAAACTGCAGTGGGATAAACTTGTTGAATATTTTCAATTCTGTAATTGTGAAATATATGTACCTGTTTGTTTCTTAATGTATATTTATATGCCTATTGCTTATTTAATCTTCGTACACTTTTAGCCTTTCCAATTTTTTCCTTCCAAATAAAAAAAAAAAGTCTTTCCCCCACAAATGAAAAAAATTTTTTTTTCTTTTGTAAAAAATATCGTTGAAGGTAGAAATTCATCTATTTCCTCTTTCTTTTCTTTTTCTCTTTGGACCCTCTGCTCATCATCCCTGTAGAACATGCAAGCGTTATTTTTATACCAATAATACCACCGGCCATTCGCAGTGGGAGTATCCCGAACCACCATCTAAAGAAGAAGGGAATGAGCTCCCAGACAATCTTGGGTCAATGGCTGGCTCACTACCCCTGCCTCTATTGCCACCTCCTCCTCCCCCTCCATCTTCATCACCCTCGCCCTCAGCATTAGAAAAAAGTCAAGAGGCATTGGAAGAGGCCAACAAAGAACATCAGAAGGTTGTCAAGGAGCATGAACGACGAGACAGGTCTTCAGAGAAGGAAAAATATTCGTCATCCAAGTCGGAAGGACGAAAAGAAAAGAGGAGTAGAAAGGTGAGATGCATCTATGTTATCGAAAAATATCAATTAGTTACAATCAGTCCAAATGTGGAAAATAAATGCTTCTCTGAGACAAATTTGAGACAGTAACGTACTTGCACCTACACTATATTTCATTAATTTTTAACTTGTACTTTTTTATCTAAATTTCTGTTGCTTCTTTACGCATCTACTCAGACTGTCAATCTATGGCAGTGAGTAAAAAGTGCAATATCGATCAATAATGATATAATAACAGGCATATTAGTTTCATTTGCCTTTGCATGTTAATATATATGTAATATCTATAGGTAGTAAATTACCTCTGACAAAATTATATACTTCAATTTGCAGAAATATCTATGCGAGAGTAATGATATTTCATTGTTCAACACTCGTGAAAATTTTTTTGAGTGTAGTTAGTAATTATTATTAATAGAGAAAAGATGATTTTATTTATATATTATTTATCTATTATTTGATTATTTTTTTTTTCATCTTTCAGGAAAGCAAATCATCAAAAAGTTCAAGAAGCAAGGATTCATCAAAAAGTAAATCTCATTCAAGTATGTCATTCTTGGTGATATTTCAATTGTTTCCAAACTTTATTTACTGAGAGGTACAGAAAGCTAATTAAAGTCACCTGGTAATCACTAAAATTGGCAAGTGTTTGGCTGGCTGGATTTAGAATATAGGCCAACTACTCCAAAATTGTGTTAATACTTGGAGACCTCTTCACAGAAGAGTGATAACTGAATAATTGTTTGGTTTTTTTTTTTGGTTTTTTTTTATTTAATGGAGCAAGTCTTTATTACAACATATGTCAAAATACAGGTATTTAATTAAAAAAATACAGTTGTTTAATTAAAAAAATTACGCTTGAGCTGGTATTAGGACTTGGGGACCATTTACTGGATCTCAAAATGAACATCTATGGGACTTAGATTGAGTGGAAGTGAGTAGTAGTTTTATAAATACCCTTGTAAACCTTTTGTTTTATAGTCTGACATATATGATACCTTTTGTGGAATTCATCTCAATTGAGATTATGAAGAAACAAAATGTAGTTGTGAAATAAGTGTTGAATTTAAGTTTACAGAAACATTACTAAATGCCAAGCTTCTTGTAATTGTATATGCAGATTTTTAAATATAAAAAATGTTATCTAATTTTTTTAGGTAACTCAACTTGTTCAAAGTTGAAGGATTATGACTGTGAAATGAGCATCTATCCAGGAGAACCACCTCCACCAGGCACTGAACCTAATCTACAACCGTCTGCTAGTAGTGTGTCCAGTGCTTCTATTGGCCAAACCAACAGTCCACAATTGGACAATAAGGATCCTTTAGAACTAATTTCAACTGTTGAGGATGATCTGGAAAATGTAATGAACCTGGCAGCATCCTTAAGTAAGCCTGCTAATGTATGCACATCAGCTTCTGGAGTGACAGATGAAATAGATGATATGGAAATTGATCCTGAGGATGAAGTTGCAACCCCTGTCCCCTTATTACCACCTGCTGATTTTAAAATCAACTCAACAAATACAGGAAGCAATGGCACAATTGTGTCAGTTCCAGATGCTGTTGGTAGCCACAATGCTAATAGCTCTGCTGTGATATCCAAACCACCTCACCTCACACGTCCAGCAGTAGGTGCAGAGTCTTTACCCCTGTCTGCTGCAGCCTCTGGCCTTGAAAGCACCTTGTCCTACAGTGGACGTGTGGAGGCCACTGTAAGTGATACCCCCTGCACGTCTCATATAGCCTTCTCTTGTCTGCCTGAATTATCCAATGAATCATCCAACAGCCCCAAACTTACAGACAACCATGAAGCTTCAGAACCTATCAAAAATCCTAAAGAAAAAAAGAAGAAAAAAGATAAGGTAAATTCTTAGTTTCCACTATTTTAGTTATTTGCTCTTCATTATTTTTTCAATAGGCCATTTTTCTTTCATTCTCTGATACTGTATATATCATACCACTTGGCTGCAGAGGTCCGGAGCAAGGTTGCTGATTTAGATGTTTTTGTTTTTTTTGTCTTTCAAATTTCTGAGTCCAGTGTTGACAATATTTAGATTGAAAAAAAAATTCTTCTGTGTTTCAAAGTTCAGTGTTGCTAATGGAAATGATTTGTTCAATTTTTCGAATTTGAGAGTGACTTCAAGAACTGAAAAATTGAAAAAAATCACATCTTAATTGGCAACCTTGATTCCAAGATCATGGTGTGTGAGTCATTCCCTGGTAAGTTGGGATCTACCTTAAACAAATCCACACCATTGGCACTTATTGCTGATTTCTCCTGGCCTCAAGAATTAGCAAAATACTTGGCTACAAAATTAACCAACGACAACAATGTTTTTCTCTAAATGATGGATCTGGCCTCTGAATTTTTGGGGTGGATGGGAGGGGGCTTTTTGTATTAATTACTCCTTTTACTGTTTTTCCTTGGTCATATTTTATGGTGGATTTTTTAATGGCCTCCTTTCTGTTCAATTGTCATCTTGTGGTCCTCTGTGCTTTTAGTGAATCCTCACGCCATCTATTTCAACTACATTGTATCATGAAGGTGCTTTTAAATTAACCAGATAAGTTAACTGATTTGTAATTATTCTTGTTGACTTATCTCTTTTGCCTGCCAGAAATGGATCCAAGACCTTAGATAAGAGAGAAAATCATAGTAATATCATTTCTGGACTACAATGTATCGAATGAACTTGCCTGTTTAATGTATTTTTTTACTCTTCTTGTTTCAGGTCATCACAGGTACAAGTTTAACTCTGAAAAAGAAGAATGTTTCCTCTTTGGTACAGAAATGGCAGAAAGTGAAAAAAGAGGTTGAAAAAGAAGACGAATTGGCTCGTCATGAATTTTCTGATGGAGACTAAATAATAATCATGAGAGGTCAGTGGATTATTTTTTCTTAATCTAATTTATAAAATAGTTTCAATTTTTTTATTAGTTACTTCATTATTGTTAGTTATTTTAGAATTAATGGAATTACTTTGGTGAGTTACCAGTAATGTTGACTGTCAATTGTGAGGCTTATTTTGAAAATTGGCAGTATTTATTTGCTCTAAAATGTTGAATGGTGGTGCAGAGTGGTGTGGCAGTTATCGGCACAGAAAGCTAAATAGATGAACCAAGTTCAAATTCCAGATGCAGCTGATTACCCACTTATTCCCTTGGGAAAGGCATGAATCCATTTTCCCCCCAGTTATGGTTAAATAGCATGACAGTTGGAGCCCTGTAGGTCTATAAGACATTTCAACTTGAGTCTGGGTAAAGTAGGAAGGTTGGGGGTGTGGTTAGCAGCTCCACTCCATGAAAACTTCTTTCAGAAACCTAGTCACCTGTATCACACCATAAATTTAATTTTATCTATAAATAAATTTAATTTTATCTATCATTTCAAGAATAAACTCTTTTTCTTTACTTTTCAGCACTTAATCTGATCTCCTGTGTTTTTTTTTTTCTTCTGGTGGTCAACATGAGACAATTATTGCAGAGCATGTGAATCAACTGGCTTAAAGTGGATTTTCTTCTGTCTCAAAGAGAACAAAGCAGTAAATGCTTTTTAGAACAAAATTTATTGATCAGCTCCAGGGAACGAATCGTAGCTGAAATTGAGTCTTTTTGGACTTCGAGGCAATGAACTGAAATAACAAAAACTCAAGGGAACTAAATACCACTTGGGTATTGGAACTTGGAAATATTTTTGAGACTCAGATTTTCTCACTTCATTACTTTTTGTGCAAACAAATGGATGTGTGCGCATATGTGAGTATGTGTGCCAGTGTGTGTGTGTTAAATGATCCTGAGAAAAAGGACTTCAAATTCAGAGCAGATTAAACAACTCCCCACTTTTGCCATCATAATTAGTTTTCTATTCAGACAAAAATTGGACTGCAATAGGAAATGAAGTTCACAAAACAGAAAGAATAGACTTTTTTTTAAAGACTGTGATCTATTTTTTATTGGTACATTCTTTAAAATGGATACCCAAGAATTTGAAAACATTCTCCACATGAAAATTAAAAATATAACATATCTAGTCTTTTGTTCTTTTTTTGTGTTTTATTATGTGTAAATGTTGGGTACTCTTAGTTGTGGATCTGAAACTGATGAAGCATGCATGTATATAACATTTCCCTAACCCTTGATGACTCTGAGACTTGACACCATACTATAGATTTGAAATAATGAGAACAATCCACCAGACAAATATCAGCTACACTACCTCAGAACAACCAAAATTTTGTGATTCTGTCATTGTGATCTATGCACATCAAAATAAGCTTTGGAAATGTCTCCCAAATTGCTTTCAAAGCAAAAGAATAAATATATAGCTGTGGGTTCACCCCAAAATTGGTTACTCAGAACTCCTTGCTAGTAGGAAAGTACTCACTGCATGATCCCATTTTCAAGGACTTCACCCCACCACCTGTCCCTTTGGGTTCTTGGAAGAGTAGTAAGTCCCTTCAGACCTTGTTGGCGGTTGCTTTTATATCGCTAGTTTAAGCTTCAGCATTCCAGTATGTAGGTCTGCCACTAGGTACCCTTTCAACTTCTGTGACATCTACCACTTTCAATAGGCTGAGTGACAAGTCTTGGAGCTTAGATCTCATTTTTGCAAGGAGTGCTTTGTTAAAGAGCCTTGTTCTAGAAATAAGAAGTTGGGAATCATATTACAAAATGGGAGTAAAGACAAAAATTATCTGATGAGCAGCAGATAGTGAACTGAGGTTCAAATAATCAGAAGCTTTATTACCAGGTATGATCAGAGATGGCAAGAGAGAAATACAAGAATTGGCCGGTCAGAATTTGTGCTGATATACTATGTAATGAGTTTGACAGTCAGGGGTGCTTCACTATTGGTGCTTTGTGCCAGAGAAAACTACAACTTGTAAATAACTAAATTTGCTGGCCTATAAAATCCCCTTTATAACATGGTCTATTATAGCACAGTTCACCATAAAAGGTGGGTAGGTGGTCATCCCCAACATTTTTACCTATATTATCGCCCAGTGGTCTAGAAAACTGCTAATAACAGAATTTCCCTTTGAACCTGTAAGCTAGGTATTTTTTATTGAACGCCACTTTACTACACTGTAAACCCATTTGATGACATGGAAATATATTTGACTTACTGAGGCTAACCAACAATTGAAAAATTGAATGAATTAGGCAAAAGCATTTCAGTATTATATTCAGGCTTCGGAGCTAGAATTTGATTTTTTAAATTGCAAACAGTACACAGAAAATTTACCTGAATGGTACATGGCATGAGAGATTTAAGTTATTAGGAAAGTTAGGCACGACTACTTTGTTTGAGACGAGAGCAAGAGGAGACTTAATTGAAACTTTCAAGTTATTAAATTGTTTTACAAATCACAGAAATCTAATTCCGGACTGGAAATTTACTAGCTACATCTGTTGCAAAAACAAATTGATTTTATTCTCCCAAAGAATATTGAAATACTGGAATAGATGACCATCTTATGTAAAAAAAATAAATAAATAAAAAATAGTACAACTATGAATAATTTTAAGAATAACTAAGATAAATTTATATCATCTGGGATAGGAAATAAATTGAAAGGTCAATGGGGGGGTTATCAACTGAAAATCGAAGAATTTAATAGTGGCGAAGACGTTATAATGAGCAATGCTTGTATTACAGCTTTTTTGAGACTTGGGCTCTGGATGAAATGTACTGAGTAAAGCGTTATACCTCTAAAATACTTTAACTTGAATAAAGCAATTTCCTGCGCTACTTGATACTTCACTGAAACTGTTGTCTATCAAAAAGTTTGAGGTTACATGTTTTTCTACGGATTTTTCGACTAAGAAAGGTAACTCCATTATTCATTTACGAAGAGCGATAACTCTGTTTTACTGATCGCAGCTCCTTACTGAGCGTCTATCGCTGTCAAGTGATCAAGTCTGTCGTCTGCTTTCTTCCAATGTGCTTCATGATCAGGAAAGAAGGTAAAGTATGGCTTTTATTTGTCCGTTTCTTTGCTTTTCATTCAATTATTTCACTCATTTCGTTCGTTCAAGTGAAATATTTTCATGATTCAAGCGAAAAAAAAAGTATGATTGTCCAATTGGAATTCAATAACTATCTTGTAACTGTGTTTTAAAAGGGTTTTATTGTAGTTTCTTTTTGAGTTTGTTGGTTACCGGGTTAGTCGTGTAGTTTGCCTTTAGTGTTATTTAGTTACGATAAAAAAGTATATTGAAAAAAAAAGGTCAATTGGTGCTTCATATGAAATCAAGGAGCTAAGGTGAGTCTAAAAAGTGTCAAACTTGCGAGGTCTTTTGAACAAGTTTATATTTATTTCGGAAGAGAAAGCAGCTTTCTTTCATTTTCTTTTCTTTTAAAGTTATTAATTATAAGAATGATTTATGGAAACGAAATTATATCCTTCCTTTAGAAAGGATTCTATAATCTGAGAAAGGTGCGTATTTGAATTTTGCTGTTTTCAGCCCTTTTTAAAAAAAATACCCATTTATTTCTCAGGACTACCCAGTAGGTGGTAGATGCTATTTCACCTAATCCATCCGTCAGCAGAGTTACAATCGGGACCACCACCGCTTAGTTGTGCCAAAGTATTGTTTTCCCAGAAAATTTATTTAAAAAAGATGTTGAATTCCGTTTTAAGTCCTATTTTCATTTATTGATAATTTTCCGAATAAAGTTACCAACGAATACGAAATGTATGTAATATCGTAGCATAGGAAAAACGGCACACATCGTAGACAATTTTGTTGGTGCTATACGTTTTTAAAATGCTCCAACTAAACTTGAAGAATGAAGCAATTTTCTGTTTAGGTTGGAATTTCATAATGAAAATGTGTGGTTTAAAATGTGTTTCTTACCGATTTTTCGACCCAGAGCGGCAAATCCGTTATTTACAAGGAACGATATCTTAGTGATTGTGACTTTTTTTTTTTCATTAGGAAAATGGATAGACACATACATAAATCATGGTCGCCAATTTGATGTGCATATCTTAATTTTTGTACGTTATTCATTTGCATTCGATGATTTAATATGAGGTATTCCTGAGAAATAAATGGGGATTTTTATTTAAAAGGGAACAGGAAACACCAAGAAACTGAATTCGTTAAAATGGAGACGCTAATGTCAATGGACACTCACTGACATTACTTTCTTTCCTGATTTAAAGATTCAGGGTTAATTTAAATAAAACGAAACGAAAAACAGACAAGAAAAAGATCGGCTTCTCAATTCACGAAAGTGGAAACATAACTGCGGACTATCCCACAAACAAACGATCATCCAATTGTTACTTTTCCTGCTTAAAAAAAGTCACTGTTCGAACTGCAGAATAGTAACGAACAGTGGTGACGAATTTATATGTAGAAAAGACCAGCCCTAACAGAAATGGCTGGAAAGGATAACAATTGTCACCTTTAAACTGCTCTAACTTGAAGAACAGGGCAAATTAAGTCCAATTTGTAACTTCATGCGACATGACGTCACTTCACAACAATCTTGCATTCAAGTAAAAACGTTCCTCTACCTATAATTTGAGAAATCACCGCCTCTGTGTGTGTATGTTAGATAACTTGACGACTGACCATTGTACGAAGTTGATATTCGCCCCTCGACAGATATGTTGGTTTGTGCACTGGACGTTGCAATCGTTTTAATTTACGGTTCTCTGTGTTCACTTGAAAAAAGGATGTAGTCCCCACTCCACCGAATTCTACATCACAAGGGCCAGTTCATATAGCTCTCAAAAATCTGAAATCTATAAAGAGAAAGAGAGAGGATGGTTTTTGTGGGGGACGAAGTTAAATTAGAGATGTGACGTAATAGCATTTTAAAAAAGATCCGTTTTGTATGTTATCACTATTAACGGCATCGTAAATAAAGAACATAACTTCAACTTTAAACCTCCTGAGGATTATAATGGAACATGAAACCAGATGCAACTTTTGAACTGGCATACCTTAGTATATTTTAACGAAATGTTATATTAGAACTGAATGTCTTTTTAACAGCAAGCGTTTTGGTTGCCTCGATTTACGGATTTGTTTACTTTTGTCAAACTCCCAGAGAGTTGACTTTATTGTCGCAATTACTCACACGATATATTGGGAAGAGAAAAAGGAAGAGTAATGCCATGACGTCATGTGGTGTCAAGTCGTGACCAGGAAGAAAAAGAAAGAAATGGAAATATGAATTTTCATGACATCCTCTGAGAATTTGTTCGTTCTGATCACACTTTTCTTAAGTTATTTTTTTACCTGACTTAATATTCGTATTTAAGCTTCAGTCATTCTTGTGATGAAGTTGTAGCTGTTCTGCAATTTACTGAAAATTGATGAATATTCGTCTTTGCCAATAGAGTAGCTTAGTCAAACGTCATGACCGAACTTTTGGTTCCAGCTGGGATACAATTAACGTCTAGGAAAATCTTGCTTGTTTTGTTATTTCAACTACAATTTCCCACAGTTGGTCGGTATAGGACATCCAGTTAAGACTCGATCAAGCACGCAGCCATCATGGTTCAATGTTTTCTTGGCGATTGCAATCACAGATCCAATGATAGTCACTGTTGCAAATATTACAGATTTATTAATGACGAGAGACGATCCTGGTGTTGGAAAAGTACTAATTATACATTCTTACAACTTTGAAATGTTTTAGGCTAAAATAGGAACCTGACCAAGTTGTATTAATTAATAAGAGCTTGTTTTTAGCGTATGATACGTGTAAAAGGGGTCTTAGATTAAAAAAACAAAAATATTCGAACGTAAATATTTTTCTTACATAGTCAATCAATTTTTCAAAGATTTCCTAAACAGATAAATGAAACATATAGCCAAGTTTTAAAAAATGCAGTAATTTCGAACTTTTAACATGAATCAAATATATATCTAGACTCTTTTTTTTTTTTCAAATTGAGTCGGAATATAATTCATTGTGAAAATTCAAAATCTCTGCGTGTTCTGATTGGATTACGTATCTTTTAATGAATGCGAACGCATACGTTTTTGTTTTTATTTTTTTCTTCCTTTTTTTGAACTTTTTAAAACGCAGATATATCCAAGTTCATTTTTTTTTACGGAAATAATTTCCGCACAGAAACTTTAATATTCTAATCATTCTCCTGAATAATTACACGAAGTCTATTTAAAATATTATTTTGATTTTTGTTGTCAAAAAAGTAGTAGTGACAAATAAAGTCCGTCGTGTGTCATTATCAGACTATCTATTTGTCTTATTACCTGGCCGTATGATATACGTTAAAAAAAGAGTTAATTGACTATGCGGGTGAAAATAAAAAAAAGTTCTAATTGTTTATTTTTTAAAGATTTGGAACCTTTTCTAACATAACATATGCCAGCTGCTAAACACTCTTATTAGCTTACAACCAACTTGGTGTGACTGTTTTAATGTTGTTATGACCCCCAAAAGTTCTCATTTTAGCCTAAAATATTTCTTCCATGTTATAAGTATATATAATTAGAGCTTTCTAATGCTAGGACCCTCTTTGTCATTAGGAAATCTATAAAGTTTGCAACAGTGACGATCCTGCGATTGCAATCGATAACAAACTTGGTCATGCCAACCAAACATTGAAAACCCTGATGGCTGCGTGCTCGCTTAGCTTTATCGTCTGCTTCCCGATGGGAAAATGCAAGAAAATCGGTGTCACCAAGTTCTCAAAATGTCCTATCAAGTATCAAGTAAATGTCCTAAACTTTGCGAACTATGAACATAACGAAAAATGAAGCAAGCAGGATTCCCTTAGTACTGATTTTTTTTATGTATTGGATCCCAGCTAGAATCAGGAGTTTGGTCATGACGTCACGACTTCGCCATTTGGATTTACATATGTATGATTACCTTCTGTTATTGTTGGCACATAATAAAATAGTGGGGTCTAATTGAGGGCGTGGTACCATGAATTTGAATTCATTTACAAAGAAGAGTAACTCTGTTTTTACTCTCGATCCCAGCTTCTCACTCAGCGTCTATTGGTTTAGTGTGATTAGGTCTTTGCGGTTTGCTTTTTTCTAATTTATCTTTCAATTCAAAAGGGTAAAGTATTGCTTTTATTTGTCTAATTCTTAGCTTTCAATTCAATTATTTTAACTAGGCGTCCACAACTTCGACTAGAGTTTATACTAATATCGTAGCTTGCATAATCAGTGAGCCAGCCATAACTGTCAATGAAATGAAACTTGGTCAGAAATTTTGCTAAAGTGGAATTCAACTATTATGCAGTTGCTACAAGCAAGGTTGAATTGTACTTGAGAGTGAGAATTGCACTCATAAAATGGACAACAGAATTATATTTATGAAGCCACTCTTTCACATTCAAATTTTTTGCAATCTTTGTCTGTGAATTGAAAGCCAGGATCCTCTGATCTTGGCCTCTCAGCTTCACATCACTAACAATGGACTTCATATATCCACTGTAGGACGGTGCTTTCAAGGCCTGAGGCTGCAGCAGACAGGGGTAAATACTACTGCTGGATGTATGAGGTAAGATGGTTTAGATATCACAGCAGAGCTCTTAGCATAGTGGCTACCAACAGCATCTAGTACTGACACAATTGGGGACAGGGGTTGCAACCTCATCCTCAGGATCAATTTCCATATCATCTATTTACATTGCCTTGGCCAACTGGTACATTCACCAGATAGTAACCGGTGTTCAATCAGATCATATATCCATTTCTTTATATATGCAATTCAAATAAATTCTATGCCAGGTTTTATTAATACATGTAATTTTTAAAAAATTTTTCATTTTCCATAATAGTTGCCAGTGGTTTAAATTGACAAAAATGTAAGGATGACCCAATGGAAAAATGTCCCAGATCTCTACGTTTGGGTTTGCTATGACAGAGAAAAAAGATGGCATTGTAGCTAATGTTTTGTTTGTGCTACCCAATAAAAATACTCTAAATTCAAGAATAAAGCAAATCCTGAGTGATTTGCAACTGTAACACAGAGAGGGGTTCTATATATAAGGGGAAACTATAATGTTGAACTGGCCCCTTACTTTCCATCTTTTGTAGGAAATTATGGCTTCAAAGTGTTTCGATTACTTCCTTTTACTTAATTCAGAAACCATTTTTCTAAAACACCAAATGGGGGGGGGCAGGGGATCTATTTATGATGTAATTATAATGCTGAACTGGTTCCTTACTTTCCATTTGTTGTAAAAAAGGGCTGAATGTTTCCAGGATGAGACTAAAATATGAATTCTATGAACATGAAATGACTATACATTGAGCTTAACAGTTGTTGAAGGTGTCCTGTAAGCAATTAGAAATGAAACAATATGATTACTGCAACTTTTGTATTGTATATATAATGAATAAAAAAATACTCTAAAATTTTTTTTTCTTTTCTTCAGTATAAATGTATTTATCAAAATGAAGTTAAATGTTTATAGACATGTAAGACTTGACAGTTTGATAGCTTACTGATTGAGCCAGTTACCAATCACTCAGGTGTGATTTCAAATCATGGTAGGGAAATGTTAATTTTATAAATGTATTTATTTATTAAAATAAAAAAGCCTTAGCATATTTCCAACATGAATTCTGATAGATGAGTAAGACTTGTCAATTTAGCTCAGTAGCTAAGCATGTCACTTAGCAATCAGTTGGTTTTGAATTCATATCTCAGAGGAATGTGAACTTTTACACCTCTAAATTTGGTAAGGATTTCTTGTTTCAGAAAGAAAACAAATTTAGCATTGGACTTCGACAATAAGTAATACTTTAAATAAAATAAGTAATGTTTTAGTTTATATAATTTATAGTAATAGAATAATATTCATAATAAAATAAGTAATATTTTTACTTAATTCATAGTAAAAAAAAAATAAGTTATACATTTTCATAAAAAATCACTGTTTGCTAAAACGAATCTTAACCCAGATCTTTTACAAACTAGTGATTCTGTAACAAAGAAACAGATCAAGATATGTTTTTGTTGTCTGCTTTATTGAAATTTCTGCAGGCCAAAATTCCCTCTCATGCTATAGGTCCATAGATTGTGACAAGGAGAATTATAGCATGAAAAATTTATAAAACCTTTTCGAGTCTCCTGGGACAGATACATCACAGCAGTCCAAGAAACCTCAGGAAATATAAGTCCTATCAATATCTTTTAGAAGTCTATTGAGACATTTGAATTCATGCATTACGTACCTTGCTGGATAAGTTTTGACAGGATAAATGCTGAAATTGATCCAATCATAATTGATTCTATGCTATTATTATCAGGGGAAATAAGAATTGCTAGGTTTGATTTCTAATGTACAAAAAACTGTTTGGAAATTTCAAATGTTTACAATACGTAAAAAGGCGTGACAGCATGGAAAATGGAATCAGTGAATGGACTTGAAACTTTGTCTGTGACTGTCGGTGTTCTCTTCACCATAATAAGAACAGCATGAATCCATCTCTACTTCGCCAGCTATGGGTAGACAGACTGGTCTAGGTGACTGATAACTCTGATTTCAGTCCAACTCCTCTTCCCGCAAAGTGAAAGGCAGGCAACAAACAGAGTGGGAAATGAATGGTTAATATTGATCTGGGTGGGCTTCGATGGGCATAGCAAACGAGGAATAGATAATTGCTGTAGTAAAATAAAGGAGAATAAAAAAGACTAGCAGCTTCCCCTCTTCATGATACCCTGAGTACAAATGGAAGATTTTGGGAAAAAAGAAAAAAGTACAATGAGTAAAATGAGTTTGATCTTTTGTATAATGGATTTTACTCTTAATATTTATTTGACCATCTTCCACAAGGGAAGAATGTGGTATGAGGTCAGTTTAATGTGGGACCCATATGCATAGTCAAGGAAAAAATTACACAGTCTCTAACCCGAGTCATGAGGCATCAGAAATATTCTTCTGGTCTTCCGCTTATAGAGTGATGGGGAGGTGCTGGGTCGGAACTTCCAGAACTGGATATTGTGTACTTTTGGGGGGGCCACAGGATGAATCTTGGCTTGTTTTGAAAAATGTCTGAGATGTTCATTAGAAACCTTCTCGTCTCAGCCCTGTTTCAAGAAATAAGTATCAAAACCAAGAGCAAAAAAGATGAGACAACAATGCTGTAGTGTCAAACTATTTATTACGATAATATACATCAAACTTTTTAGCTGGTAACTGTCACTAGAAACAATAATATTTGATTTTCATGTCTGCAAAAAAATGCTCATCAAAACATTTTTTTTAAAAACATCCTTGAAGCTCACATGTAGGTTGGATTTTTCTTTTCTTTTTAAATAACCATTCACAGTGAGGCAGTCAAAAATGACTTTTTTTTAAAGATAGAAATAGAAGAGAAGAGAAAAAAATGCTGTATGGTCTTAAATGTCTGCATGAGTTAGGGTTTATTTCTCCAAATGCACAAAATGGTTTGAGGGAGATTTTTTTTCCCCAAGAAAACAAGAGATTCCAAATGAAGAAAAAATGATGAAACTTGTTGAATTTTATTGGTGCACAGATGTTGGTATAAACATTCCTATTTTATCAATTCAAGTGGGTGTAGCTTAATGTGTGTTTCTACAGAGTGTTCATAAAGTTGAACAACTGTAGTCATCAAAAATGGCAAAGTGTTCTATCCTTTTTTTATATGTACATGTGTTTGTGTGTTTTAGTACTCCTGGCCTTACCGTTCATTCTACTGACTTCAAAATTGGTATCAGTACTCCACTAGATCCCCGCTAGAAATATTTTTATTCTTGGGGAAAAAAAATAGAAGCTTTTTTGACTAATTCTGACAGGTTTATTGATATCATCTAGATTCTCCTGTTTCTAGATTTTTTTTGTCACTTTATTCTAGATGTTTTTCAGTGGAAAATGCCAGTGATGATATAGATAGAATTTATTCTGACCATATCTATTCTTTCATGGAACTTTTTTAATGACTTCAAATGTTGATGTCACGGTTATTCAATTATTGACTCTGATGGTTGCTACTTTATTATACTGTTTAAAGAAAAATAGATAGGGACTTTATTGACACCCTGAAGTGTTACATTTAGCAGAAATGATTAACTTATTACAAGCAGAGCAGTAAATAAATGTAAGAAATAGAAGTACTGTATTTCCTGCCATATAAGGCCTATTTAGAAAAAGAAGAAAAAAATCCTTAAGAAAATCACCTAGCACCTTGATGGTTCAATCAAACTTCATGGTACATTCAAGGATGCAATACACATATGCCTATGGTAGCTTAGGCTGCACTGCTAACTTTTAAACCAATGTAAGTCATGGGTCATAACATCAAAAAAATATGTACTGGGTAATTCAAATATCTGTAGAGTCCATAGTCAGGTTATGAGGTTTCATGTGTCATAGATGTATAGGCCTGTACTACTTCAGATTTGCTGTAGTTTGCGAGCTAGTCTCAATCCCAAGCAAGCTAACCAAAACAGGTTAGCTATGAGTGCAGATACATCATTATTTATAAGGTTGGTTGCATGTATTTGCTTAAGTAGTTCATTAGGAGAATATGTGATAACTTACAATTTTTGACCAGAACTCTATTCAGGGAAGGACTACAAAGTTCTTGGAAATCATTGTTTTTTTAGTTTTTATCCTGAATATTGCCAAATCATAGGTGCATGTTATACGGCAGGAAATACAATAAATTTAGATACTATGATGAAAAATGTCTTTAAATCAAATTCCGGCAATTATTTCTCGGATTTCATTTATGGAATTTACTTAAATTGAGGTGAGTTGTCAGACACTTGGGCATATCAATTATTTGATTTATTACTCATCTGATTGGAAAGGTTTTTAGATGCATAATGCTTTGACACGTTTGATCCAAGTGATGAAAATTACACAGTGAAAAGAAAAGTCATTAAAATAATGCACTCTACACAAAATATTTTTTGATTTTTAAAATCGTCAGGGTTTATAATCAATTTATTGTAAAGCTTTATAAATCCACGTTCTGGAATGTTTCAGAAATAGTTATCCCAAATTAAACATAATGGTGAACAGGGGCAGGGGAAAAAAATGAGAAAACAATCCAAATACCGGATTCACCAGCATATTTGAATTTCTAAAATAATTGTGCAAACATTTACCATGTCTATGACTAATATGACTAGAGGGCTGTTTACTGAAGCTTAAAAAAGACAGCTATGTGCCTTGGATGAGTTACGATGAACAGAACTACCCCAAATACACATGTAAACCATGGGTCTTATAGGCCGGAAAATATGGTAATTCACCCCTCTTGGGCTTGGTGACTTGATTATTTCTAAATAAAAAAGTTAAAAAGAACTGCCAACGACAACTGTTCATCTTATAGCCTTAATAATTTGATCATAAATTATTTTCTGTAGTATCGGGATTTTTGCATTGTAAATGTAGGAAAAATATCAATTAAAATATGTTTAATCTTGTAAAATCTCAAATGCATAAAAGCACATAACTTTTATTTGTACGCACCAACCAAACCCAAAAACTTTCATCTAATAAAGATGAGAAATTTTGCAATCACAATGAGGGATGTTGTTTAAGGAATGAATATATTGTCAAAATATTTTCCTGTATGTTACAGCTGACAACACAGACCTTTCCCTCTTAAAAGTGGCTAACTTATTGTAAATACAGTGTGACCCCATTATAATATTATCATTGAGGTCTATAAAATGTCATCCCGAAAAAAAAAAAAAGAAGGGTTGCGCTGAATAGGGGTTCAAGAAAATCAGTGTTCAAACTTAGCAAATGTTAACCCAACATCCTACTAAACTAACATAGTTCCCCTATGAAAACTTTTAACATGTAAATAAAATATAAAATAAAATAAAACGAATAGAATTAATGAATAAAGTAATGATCTTAATCAAAATAATATGAGAAAAACACTAAAAAAAAGAAAGGAAAAAACAAAATTAACTCTAACCCATCATGTTATACCTGATTTTGCGGAAAAACAGGATTTTACTGTATTTTTCTCATATATTGCCTGTTATATATCAATGCAATCTTATGTGTCATAAAATGTGCTTACTGTTTTTATTAATGAAACTAGAGAGAAAGAGTATCCCCATAAGAGGAACACGGGTTTCTTTTTCTGTTTGGTATGAAAATAGATGCTACAATAAAAAAACAAATAGTAAGAATATGGATTTTCCCCCAAATTATTTTTATATTCTATTTAAGTAAAAGAAATGAACTAAAGCACGTAGTTAAAATTTAGTCTCAAAGCAAAGTGAGAAGTCAAGGAATAAGAAGGCACATAAAGAGAAAATTAAAAAGTATTTTACTATTGAAAAGCTCAAATTCAAAAAGTTAGTCCAACATTCCAAATAAATAGTAGTTATGTAATAGTTATTTATTAAGTAGCTTAGTTTGGAAAAAGGCCACAATAGTGGATCACCTGTGAGGATCAAACTTACTACACTTGTAATGAAGTCCATGAGATAAGCTTGTTAACCATTGCATAACGGTAGACATCCTTAAGTACATAATATAAACATTTTGCCACTAACAAGTGTCATTAGATGTGGGCTGCAGTAATTGATATTTGAGCCATAATATATATATATATATATATATATATATATATATATAATTAAAATTCTCATTCTGTTTATGTTTGTAACCTCTAATTAGCTGAAGCAGTGCATTGAAGCTGAATGTATATATTGAATTAAAGTAACCCTAAAAAGTGTTGACTTGGAGAATGCGTAAAAAATCTGAGTGATTTGCAACTCAGTAATAATAATGTGGGGTGTTTTCAAGCACATGCTCACCCTCCCCCAAATTATCTAAGGAGTTAACTATCAAATATTAATTATTGAGTGGTCTTCCTTATTTGCAAATACGTAAAAATCCAAGAACAATTGGGCCTTTAAATTTAACGTTCATTCTGGTCACATCAGAGTGCATTACTTTTCTTAGAAAGGGTGACCCAGCAAGTCAAAGGGTTGTCTGGTAGACTCTAAAAGAAAACAATAAAAAATGGCCAAGTTCTTGATTCCTAATTCAATTTTCCTAATTTTAGATGAAGTCATATAAATATAACAACATGCTGAAATTATACTATACCATATATATGGACAGAATCTGAATCAAGTTTCTACTAATAGACCTCGACCATACTTCCTTAGAATTAGTTTCTTTGTGAATTTGATGAACTTAAAAGTATAAATCAAATCATATTAGCTACTTACATTTTGTCATTATTTCTTGAGTAACCCACCCATCTCCTGATGAAATGCAACTTGGGTTTGCTGGTTTTATGGCCAAAAGTTAGAAAAAAAATTGAATATCTAGTCCTGCAGGATTCCCATTACACTTAGAGGAGAAGGGTCAGGTCAATTTCCAGATGCCTGAGACATCTCAAAAAGAGGAGAGCCAAGGGAACTAGACAATTTCTGGAACCACCCAAACTTATGGGTGAAAATCTCCAATTTAAACTTTTCCTTGTGTCACATTACACCCTTGTGGGGCAGCAAATAAATAATGTCTTTTGATGTAATCTTTTATCAAATAAATATTGTAAACATCTTAGAATTACATTCATTGAATCTGCACACTTATTCCATTACTTGATCAACGATTATTTGTGTTAATAGGCCCATAATGACACATGTATGGGTCACTAAATTTTTGATCGATATAATCTGACAGACTTTTATCAAAATCAAGCAAGCTTCTAATTCAAAAAAAAAAAAGAGAGGGTTGTGGTCTTCTTGAAACTGTTGAGAGTCGAACTGCAAGGATGTAAAAATAAGGGAAGAGATTCAGTGAAAAGGCCAAAAGCAAGTGACCCACAACCTGAGCCAATTCTCCCCTGAAGAAGGATAAACACTCTAATGCAGACCACAAGAGGAAGAAAATTAATCACTAATTGAAAATATTCAAAGACTATCTTTTTTTCATCTTTTCTTAAAAATCAGTTTTAAAGCTATTACTCAGATCTTCAGTTAAGAAAAAAGTCGAAAGTTACTCATGAATTAATTCAACTGAAAAATTTTTTCTGCAAGTTTTATAGCACGTATATCTAGTCTAGACGTAAAAAAAAATTTTCATAATCACCAATGAGGGAGAAGGCATACAGGGACTATTGACTGCATTCAACTATGACCCACAAATGCATAATAACTTCATCAGCAAATATTGATGAGGTTTCAATAAACAAAATGGAGACACCAAAGTTCCAGGCAACTGGAAGATGGAAAATACCCCTGAGATCTTGCGGACTTTGGATTCTGATCAATGAAAACTGATTAAAATAAATAACAATCTAAGGCTAATGAGATTCTTAGGCACTGTTTTTAAGAAATTAAAAAAACAATTAGTATAAACCACAAAAATCAAAGAAAAAATAATGTACCTGTCCAATTCAACATTCTCTGTTTTGTGATATTTTGTATTGACAGCCTATTCATGCTGTACACAGAATAATAATGCAACATTTCTTTATTGGTTTTCTCTAAGAAAATTAATTTCCTGGTTGCCATAATGGAGGAGCTCAATTTGCAATAACAATTCTAGGAACAGACAAGTAAAAAAAGAATCCATGAGTTGACAAGTATTAAAGTCACACTTTAAAGAAAAAGAGGGAGAATAGAAATAAAAAGATGAGAGACAGAGAGAGAGAGAAATGTATACTTTGTCTCATTTTGTAATTTTTAATGAATTTTTAGATGATTTGAAAAAAATCATTTTAATATAAACAATGCTTTTGATTTCCCCCACCCACTCACTCACCAAAATTTAATCAAAGAATGGATTTGGTGGTAGGTAAGAAAAGTTTCAGTTCTGTTAAAAAAAAAATTTTTTTTAGATTAAATTAAAAATTAATCTGAAAAAATATTTTAAAAACATAGAAAGAAAATAAAAAAGAAAAGAAAATGGAAAGATTTACTTTTAATGTTTTTATCAGAAAAATTCTCTAAACTGTTCATAATTACACATAGTAGGTTTTTTTACTGTCAAGTGCCACAGTGTCTCATATCATTGAACATGTTTAGATGCTAACAATCTGTAAAATTTGACTTTTTTTCACTTGGGTGGGGGATGCCCCAAGAATATTGGGAGGGGGGAGCAGCTTAAAATATGAAACAGTCCACATTTCACAGTTCCATTAATAACAGCTGCTCTAACACCATTGTGTCCATCTCTAGACACATGAGTTTAGCCATAAACACTGACCACTGATACAGTGACCAGTCCATCTCCTGTGATCCTCCGTGCTGATCCATTCACTTGTGCCTGTCATAGAGACTTTTGTATTGAAAAACTCCAAAGGTTGACACTCCCTAGTTGCTTTGGGGAGGGTTGTCTTGTTTGGAGGAGGAGGGAGAGGGAGGGGGATTGGAATCAGTTGGGGGCCTGGCACTGGCCTCTGCATCAGCTAGCCTAGGCTCATCAGCTGGGGGTGTAACAACGTTGGTATCTCCCTCCATCAATAATTTGAGTTGTTGCCGGGCGCTTTCCAGAAACAAATCCAATGTAGCATAATGCCGTTGGCGTAGTTGGTTGTCCAGCTGAAGGAAAGAGATGCATGTGAAACAAAAACAAAAATGAAACAAAGAAAAAACACACAAAAAATAAATAAATAAAAAGGAGAGAGAGAGGAGAAGGAAGTGACCCTAGCTGGGGACAAGTCAGAGTGTGAATTCTTCAGTTTCTTTCAAATAACTCCTCTTTTGTAATCATTGATTTGTCTCATTATTAGATTGATTTATCATTATTCATTATTACCTATTTCATGATTAGTTTCAAATCATTGAAGTGTTTCCTTCCGAAATGAAAAAATGTTTCTATCATAGAATTTACAGCAATACTTTAATAACAAATTATAGATAGCTTTGCAGCTAGACTATTGGCCCAGAGACCTTAACATTATAGGAAAAGTTGACTGACATGACACTGGCCTTGAGGATCTGAATGAGGAGTTTGTGCTGATCGCAAACAAATTAGAGAAATGCAAATTTTTAGTGCAGAATCATTTTACATGAATTTCGGGACAAGGTTAAGCAGAAAAAGCTTTGACTTTAAAAATGGTTGGGAAATTTAGTTAGATTATTTTGTGCAATACAATTTACAAGCGAGACTAGATTGAATAAAGTATCAAACTTCACACACACACTCTCAGAAATGTAGATATGTATTTACGTACAGGTATGCAAGCATATAAATATTGTGTATACATGCACCTACACATACATGTATACTGAATGCTTACCAGTTTAGATAACTCTCTATTTGGGAATCAAATATAAGGTATGTGCAGAGGTATGTTTATTCACTTTTGCAAGATGCATAGATGATCTCAACCAAACTTGTGTGACAAACTAATTTCCTAAATAAGATTCCAGTTCTAGTTCATCATATGACCTCATAGATTGTCAGGGTGCCTTGTTTAGTACTACCTCTTTGTGGCATTTCTCAGGACAATGGGAGTTACTTTTTATGTAACACGTAGCAAGGTTGTACTGGGTTACATGGTACCAGCCGAAAGGAATAATATCTGATTGGACCTATTGGAAGAAGTGGAATCAGTCTGCCTTAGTAGCTCCACTCCTGATTTGGAATTGGAGTTGTCCATCTCGCAGACTGGCAGTCAACCAAGGCTAGAGAGCTCAGTCTACCCTATTATTAATCCATAACTGGGGAAGGAGTGGAATAATTAATACCTTTTCTAAGGGCATTAGAATGAAGTGAACACCAACCGTCTTAGCTGAAATCAGATGACGTATTCCATTTCCTGTGCTGTAAACTGTTAGGTATTTCATGTCTTTCCCTTATCTTCATTTTTGTTTTCTTCATAATTTTATAGCAGAAGCAGTGAATTAATCATCCATTGGGTTCTTAAAGCTGGATATTCCTTAAGGCTTGAAGGAAAAGTGGGGTGGTCTTCTGATGTTAAGCCAGGACCATCTACGTTAAACTCTTCATGGAGCAAATGGTTAATTTCTACACTAAATGGCTCATGTTTCATTTTTTTTAATATCAGAACTTGAAAAATGGAATTATTTTTCAGCAGTTAATTCATTTTAAAATTCATTTGGTGATTTTTGAGTTCTAATAAAGACGAAACTGGATAAAGGTTTTGTCATTTGGCATCAATTATGCATACCTGCCAAAAATTAGAATTCGAAATACATACAAACTTTCTAAACACTCAAACACTATATATATATAGAGTGTGTGTGTGTGTTCATATATTCATGTATATTTGCAGCTGTGTATTTATTTGCTTCCTCACAAAGGCTAGATGTGATACAAGGTCAAGGTTAGTGTGAGGACTCACACCCATACATATGGGAAGAGACAAAAGTTATTGTATTTCCTCAGCAATTCCCTTTGGGATACCTCAAGCATCAGACAATACACCTAACCCTATCCCTTTAAATACAATGGGGAAGCACAATCAGGGGGAGAAGAAGACCCCTGGAAATAGACATGACTTATGTTTTATACACATATACATATTATATCTGTGTGTATGTATGTATGCATATAAACATACATAAATAACCTATACATGTGTGTATGCGTGAGTGTTCCTGTTTTTTTTTGCAAATAGACCAACCCCGACAAATTAATTGTCACTGAACCAACCTGTCGTTGTTCGGCAACATAATTTTTCATCTCTTCCTTGCAGCTCTGCAAAACTTCTCTTCCAACTTGGCGCGACTTGCGTCTCTCTTCCTCCACAAGATCATTCAGCAGTTTCTGACAAAGGCGAAAAATTGCCAACTCATCAACACAGTCACAACACAGAAAATATCTTTTCGCAGGGATTATTCCCCACCCCCCGCCAAAAAAACAAAACAACAAAAAAAACAAACAAAAACAAACTACATCCTACACCAATGTTCAGTAAGTAACCTATTATAGAAAGACCTTTTACTTTGAAAAATGCATGTTTGTTTGTTCAACACTATGTTTTGACATGTTCACTTTCAGATCTTTGCCATGTCATTCATATTCAGTGACCTTCTGATATCTTATTAGAATTTTTTTCATTACATTGTTTATAAAACATTGAGGTAGGGATATCTAGTTTTTTTTAAACTTGTTTTCTAAATCTTTGAAAAAATTGTTAAATGTTATGAAAAAAGGCCTTCCTTTTGATGTGAACAGAACTAAACACTGACCCTCTACATTTAAAAAATAAAAATATTCCTAAAAAGTTGTTTGCATCTATAATGATTTAATAAATACAGTTTATTTCTAATCTATAATTGAGACGGCTTTGATTATTTGGGAAGAATATCAGTAAAATCTTTATAGGTTTTTTCATTATTAGATACTTTATGGTAAGGTTTTAGTTTGATAAAAGCATATCTTAGAAAACTTTATTTAAAAATGTAAAAAGAGGGAGAAAAAGAATGTAAGAAAATAGAATACAAAAAATATGAATTCTCACAACATCAAACAGAAATAAATTAAAATACAAATTTAAATGAAAAAAATGAAATAAAATAAAATAACGAAACAATAACAACAATATATATAAGCAAATAATAAAAATAAAGTGATTTGTTTTCAGTATCCAGTGCTTTGCCCACTGAAAACAAAAATTCAAAAAAGGGAAAAAGAAAGCACTACAGTTTGCATTGTTTCCTTCATTCATTCTTTGGTAATGTGCATCTGAATAAAAACAACACAGAGCAATCTTTGATTCATCTCATATCATATATATAATTTTTTTCTTTTTTACAACCTTTTGATAGCATCAATAATATTTTGGAGGCCATAAATCTTCCAGATCAGCCATTCTCAACAGGGTTTTGGGGCTCACATGGTGCCTTTGGAGGCCATGGCACATTTGAAGGAATACACAATAAATTAATTTGTCTTTTGTATCCCTGATTGACAAGGGGCCCTGGAGCCCAAGAAGAGCTCTTAAAGAGGCCAGAAAAAGGTTGAGAACAGCTGTTCCAGTCAACCAAAAGACCAGATTGTCAATGTATGAAAATATGAATAGTGACACATTAAAACCAGATGCAAAAAAAATATCTATTTTTTATAATTTTATTTACTACAATCTAAAGTAGACAATTAATGCTGTCAAAGATTTGAAAACAAAAAATTATGTGAGGTTTTTCCATTTTTTGTTCTACTTGATTCCTCAAAAAAGTTTTCATTAGGAGAGAATTAGAGGGAAAACTACTTTCAAGAGAAAGTTTGGAATTGATGGTGCCATAAAAGCCTGAAAAGAGTTTTCTGTAAAAATCAAAAAATCACAAGAATAAAGACAAAATATAAAGGGATGTGCATTTGTGAAACAAATGATTTCATACAATTAGTTACATTCTTTCCAGGATTCAGATTTGTTTTCATAGACTGATGGTAGATATATGTGTGTGTGTGTGTGTGTGTGTGTAATTTCAGAGAGCCTTTAACTGATAGCCTTATCTATGATGACTATTTTGTTCTCTACAAATCAGTAACACTTTTCAAATGTTTTCAGGTGGCATAACATAGAATAAAAGTCTTTTCCCATCCCACTGTTAACCTAAAGTGATAGCTAATTGATTTAAGGATAATGATATCTTTTTGTTTGGTTCTGGTTACGATAAGAAAACAGATGCAGGGCTGCAAAAGTATGCATGAATTATCTTTTTTTTAACCTTTAGCACTCAGAAGGCAACTTTATTAGCTTGGCAAAAAGTTTGTCCTGCCACTGTAGGCGATTCCCATCAACAGCGTGTTTGAATTTTGAGGTCATGATCTCATACTCATTTCGGTTAACATGAATATAAACACAAGAGGAGGGTTTCAAAGTTAGTAAGTGCACAAAATCTTGGCGCCTTGAAGAAGAATGGCGAGTGCTCAAAGTTAGGAAAATTAAGCGTAAATGTGTGTGTGTGTGTGTGTGAAAACAAAGATAAGGACATCAATCTGAAAAACTCTCTGAATGTTAATGATATTCTGTTCGAAAATACAGATTTTTCAAAATAATATAATCTGCTCATACTAACATCTCCATCTTTGCAAATATTTGATAAAATTTAAAAAATCATACATTTTATAGGACATTGTATTTCCCAATTTATTCATCCCAAACCTTACCCTAATTCTTTCTGTGCCCCCAAAAGTCAGAGATCTAGTTCTAGGACTTTGCTCCCCTAGGTTGCACCTCCCCATTGCACTTAAAAGAGTAGTGTCAAAGTCAATCCCTGATACCTGAGGCATCCCAAAGGGAAGTGTAGTGAGAACTAGACAATTTTTTTGTCTCTAACGACATGAATGAATTTGGGCTCCATATCAAACCTTGACCATGTGTTGAATTTGCTCTGGTCGGGAGACAAATCAATATCATACTAATTATATACGACTACATAATGCCCTTATAGTTTCAACTACACTAATGATGGCTCAATAAAAGGTTTGAAGTCAGATTTTCCTTCTCATATGCAAGTTTAAACTCTGCCTGCTTGATACCAGGGTTTGAATTTGACACTGTGCTGTCAGCCCAATAATCTACCACGGGGTTAACACCCAGGAATATTTCCGGGGTTCTATCTCTAGACACTTTACCAATTTTATACATTTTTTTCTTTTTTCCAAGAGCAGAATATAACACTAGGCTGGTTTAATGTGGGGGCCCAGATACATATATGTGGGCAAGGACAGAAATTGAAATTCATCAGTACAGGATTCTTAGTTAATTTCTTGATAAAAATGCAACTAAAAACTTTTAAAATTCATATCCTGAATATGAAGTCAAGTGAGAATTCAGCCAGTATGATAAGGGAAAGTTCAGAGAATAAACCAGTCAATATATTGTACAAGTAATAAAGATGTGGATGTTTGTTCAAGCAGATGTGAAATTAAAAAAATCTTTTAGTTTACATACAGAAAAAGGGGTTCATTATCCATCAAACAATATTTTGAAGAAAAAGTTCCTCAAAATTCCCCAACGAGCCTGGTTAGAATGAAATAAAAAAGAAAAGAAAAAAAAAAGAAAAGAAAAAAAAAAGAAAAGAAAAGAAAAAGGAAAGGAAAAAAAAAAGGAAAGGAAAAAAAAAAAGGAAAGGAAAAAAAAAAAAGGAAAGGAAAAAAAAATTTCTTGATTTTAAAACCAACAGCTACATTTCAATTATTTTCACCATTAACAATATTAGAATGACTTGTATCTTTTCCAACTGCTGAACCAGATAAAGATGAAAAATCTCAATTCAGAACCAGACAATTCATCCAGCTTCAGGAAACCTGGTTATGTTTTTAAACTGGCAAGTTCTGAATAACACAGGTTCCTACGTAGATTGCTCCTCAAGCCACTTTTTGTTTCAATTTTGGTGACATAGTTAAATTGTCTTTAGATGGAGATTAGTGGATTAATATTGATTATACAGACCCTGTTTTTGGAGTGAATTAATTTGAATATATATGACAAAAACTTTGGTTCTTCAATTATCTTTTGATTGTATATTCTATATTTCATATTCTATATTTTAGGAATTTTAAGTTGATTGATAAAAATCAAACTGACCCTGCTTCAAAAGTGTATTAATTTTCATCTGTTGAATAAAATTTTGCTCTTTACTTTTTATTGTTTATTTTAATATTTTGAGTATATGTCAAGACTTGGTCCAGAAATCTGGGTCAACTCTGGTCCCAAGCTTGTCAGATAAATGGTCTAGTGCTGTATTGACTTCAGAATATCATGGATCTAGCAATAGGGTGCAAAATAATCATTTGAACTAGCTGGACAGATATTACATCAAGTTTTGTCATGTTCAATTGTTTTAGTAGACATTTATAGCCGTGATTATTGTTGATTTTCCAAGTACATAAACATGTGAACAATTTTCCCATAGTCTAAATGTCTGATCAAGGATTTCAATCTGTACTAATCATATTTTATATTGAATGGCTAAGGATTCAACTTATCTTGAGAAGTGAATTTCTCACTTTATCAAGTTTGCTAACCAGAGAATGTTAAAAGTAAAGTATGAATTTCAAACCTACTTATCTATAATATTATTCAGCTTGTTACTACCTTCCTCCTTGTGTTCAAATGTTATACTTTAATTTTAATAAGAGGGTAGGATGAGAAAGAGGAGAAAATAGATGAAGATAGATTACTGAGGGGTAGGAAGAGAGAAGGGTGGAAAGAAAATTAAGTAATTAACTGAAGGGGTAGAAAGATTTTCACAAATGAAACTAATCCAATCAAGAGTGGAAGGTATAAGGAGGAGAATAAGATAAGATACAGGCGATGGGTGGGAGAAAAGTGGAGTCATGAGATAATGGATAATTCAAGTTGTCAACACCCATGGAATTTCCACAAGTCCAGCTAGTACAAGATTAAACTTTGAAGTGAAAACTATGATAATTCTAATTATTTTCCTACTTTTGCTTTAGAATTTGAAATTCTATAAAACAAATATAAACAAATTATTTTATTTGTAAGTTTTTCTTAAAACACTAAAATAAGAAAAAATCTTAATTCAAAAAATTAACTTATAAAATGCGGTCTTCCAATTTTTTCAGTAGGACATAATACCAGAAAATGATTATGTCTGGATAAAGTTGGTCAGATGCAAGTCAGATTTGAGTAGACATGTTCAATATTGTCATTTCACACACTGTTATGGTTATTTTTAGTTATGTCAGTATAAGCAAAACGCTATTAAGGACCTAATGTTGGGGCTTGAAGGTACTTCTGGCTTATATATTGACCCCTGCCTTCATTTTTGAAAAGGTTCTTCCAGTTCATATTAAAAATCACTAACCAATACATTTAACAGTTCGTCTTAGGTAAAAATCTTTTATTCTTTCACAACACATTAATAAAAAAAGAAAAAAAAAAGTTCTGTTGGCTGTCCATTTGGAGACTGGAATAACTCGTATCATCATTTGCTTACACTGAAATATTTTGATTATCATTATCATTATTAACCTTTAGCACTCTGTAGGCGACTTTGTTCGCCAAGCAAAAAGTTTGTCCTGCCACTGCAGGCGACTCCAATCGCCAACAATATTGTGTTTGAATTTTGAGGTTGTGTTGTCATGTCAATTTCAATACTTGAATAGACACACAAATTACAGGCTTCCAAAGTTACTAAGTGCACAAAATCTTGGCACCCTTGAAAAAGAATGCAGAGTGCTAAAGGCTAATAATATTCAGTATGAGCAGTTTTGTCTTAAAGACCTTCCAGCCCTTTCATTAGGGTCCACAGAAAGAGAGAGAGAGAGAAAGAAGAAAGCAGAGCAAATACAAACATAGCACTTTTGTGACAATTGACAGAAAGATTATTACTTATCTACATCTTACTATGACTAAAAAAAAAAGAAAGGAAAGCCAGCATACTGTACTTACAATGTTGCACAAAACTTGTGATATGGTATTACATAAATAATCAGTTTTAATGTTTGATTGACATTTTGTCAACTTCAGACATTTTGAAAACTGTAAAAGTGTTACCGTATTTGCCGACATATAAGAATAAAAATTACTATACAGATATTACACTGCATCCAATGTGCTTGTATCATGACTATGGTCTGTCTTCAGAAGCTTGAAATAGACATCAATGGGGCTTGGATGAGTTGCAGTCAACGTTAGTATCCAAAATACCCTTTTAAACCATGCATCTCATAAGCTGGCAAATACAGTAATTGTTTTTTGTGGCTTTTTTCCAGGTGATGGCATATTGTAAAAAGAACCCTTTTGGTTGGTTAAATCTCATGAAAACATTTTCAGACCTTTCAACATTATAGAAAATAAATTGCAAATAACTACAAAGAACAAAATTAGAGAAGATGACAAATATTAAGAGAGCTTATTGCAGCTAGAGCAGAAAAAAAGTGACCTGCTTCTTAAGCAATATTCTCTACACATACAAACTGTCCTAGAGATTTTAATAATGTTCTGAATCTGGGGTCAGTGAACAGGCGTAAATTACCTCAAATGGGGTAAAAATAAAAATTTTGATGGTAATGAAGGCTCTCAAAAAAAAAAAAAAGAAAAAGAAAAAAAAAAAAGAAGAGAAGTTTTGTAAAGGTGACACAAGATTTCAAACGTACGTGTTCCTTATGATGTGTCAAAAGAATGTGACTTTCACCGCATTGTAAAATCATTTAATACTTTCTCTGTAGTGTCTTCATAATTTCAGAAAATAATAACTTTAATTTACGGATGAGTAATTACTTCAATTTTGGATTTCTTATTTTGCAGCTCAGTTGAGAAATTTTGTATGTATACAATTCTTATTACTGCATCTGTGGCTTTTTAAGTCTTATTAATTCTTGACCTTGAGAAAATTTTATTCTTCTTTTTGAGAGAGATTAGCTTGTTTTTATTTACATTGAAGTGTTCAGAAGAGTAATATCATTTAAGGAAAATAGATTTTTGGTAATATCCCCAAAAGTTCCCTGATCCTTGCTCTAAATGAAAGTCAATTCTCTTGTAGCAAACACATTATGTTTAAAAATGTTTAAGACTCACTATTTACAATTAATTTCAATTTCAACAGCGTGATTAAATTTGAAAATGGTATTAAGAATAGAAAAGGTCTTTTAGCAATATGACATCATCTAAAGAATGACCCTTTTTTTTTTTATCAGCATGAATGTTATTTTAACCCTTTCAAGACTAGACTATCAAAGTGCTGAAAGCCTGATTTGAAATATCTCAGACTTCTAAAAGATTCACAGGACACATACATATCCGAGCAGTCATAGAAACATAAGAATATATATGTCCAAGGAGTATTGAAAGGGTTAAATAGATATATGAATGTGAGAAATTTTTGTATTTTGCATTTTTTATACTTTTTTTTGAGTGATTATAAATCATTTTCTATCTATATTCTCTCTTTTCAGTTTGTTTATGTAAGCATTCTTTGTCTTATTTTACTTTTATTTAACCTTTAGCACTCTGTAGTGACTTGACTTCAAGCAAAAGGTTTGTCCTGCCATTATTGAACAATAGCGTGTTTGAATTGAGTGGTCGTGTCATCAATTTCATGTTAATTTCAAGCATAAATGAACAGGCACACAAATTACAGGCTTCCAAAGTTAGTAAGTGCACAAAATCTTAGTGCCCTTGATGAAGAATGCAGAGTGCTAAAGATTGATGTGTACCTTTTCTTGGAGTCTTGGTGTGTGTTCCTATATTGACATTTTAGTTCATGTGTACATATGCAAGTGTGAAATTTTTTTGATTTGTATCAATATTGTTTATACATGCATGTATGTTTTTTTGTTTTTCTTCATTTTCATTTTTTTTTATTGCTGTGTGTGAATACAATGGATTCTGCTTAAATGGAACATCAGTTACAAAGAATAGCCTCTTACTAGGACCAATCATGCCAGAATCGAATCTAATGAATGCTCTATTTGGACAGTTTATGCTAATCCATTTAAAAGGGACAAGCGCTTATAGGGATCCAAATTCATGTTCCCCGATGTGTTCTGCATAAGCAGAATCCATAGTATATATCTTTCAAGTTCTGTGTATGTATGTGACCCGCATCGCAATATTTCAATATTCCATGTGAGATTTAAAAACAAAACATCAAAACCCAAGAAGCTTTTTTAAGAGAAAAAGAAAAAAGAGAGATCATATCACTTATCAGTCATAAGTTACCACCCTGGTGTTAAGAAAATATATTTCAACTGTTTCAAGTTTAAAATGCCTGCCTCAAGAAAAGTGTAAAAAGGTAGGAAAAGTTAAGAAAAAAGAAAAAAAAAAGAAATGATGTGTGTATATAAAAAGGTAAAAGTTAACTCACAAATTATTTTTAGGAGAATTTTTCCAACACCCTGAAGACTTGGGGGAGGGGTTCTGAAGAAAATCCCAATTGGCAGCTAAAATGTCATTGATATTCATATAATACTTTGCCAAAAGTCTATTTGCAGAATCCTTCATTACATTCCAAGGTGTTTGTTGAATGTTAATTGTAAACATTTCATCAATGCATTTCACATAGCTGCTTTTAAACTTCGGTCTAATAGATAAGTAAAAATCAATAAAATAAAAATCAATCGGCATTCAGAGAATTAATCAATGTTGGAAGTATATCTGTTATTTATCTACACTGTGCCACATTATTTTGGCCCATATGTTCCCCAACCATCTTAAGGTGACAGTCAGAGGCGGATCAATCATTAGGCTGAGTAGGCTTGGGGGTAGGGTGGGGTAAACCTAGAGCCAAAAAATGGTTTAATTGAGAGTACATATGAGTATTTTAGATGATATTTCAGCACTGTAACTGATTCATATAACTTTATTACATTATAGTACATTATATATAGTATAACAAGTTATTTATTCTATTCAACAAAGGGTGGTGTAGGGAGCAAGGTTAGGGGAAGCCTTGTTGAAGTTCAGCCTAGGAGCCCAGGTGGAAGATAATCCATCACAAGTGACAGTGTTTATTAGCTGTTTTTATAGCAGGTTTCACTTGTTGTCTTTCCACAACTCAGGTATGTAAAGGGTATCATGAGACTATTGTGGAGCTTACAAGTACAAGACTGACCACCAAAGAAAAGGGCCTTTTTCCTTCAGCTTATGATTTAATCATTTACAGCAGTAAGGGTTGATCAGGCATACCAAATCATCACTAAAAGTAAGCAGAGAATAGTCATGCTAAAAAGGCATGTTATTCTTTGGTGATAACAGAAATAACCATTTTTAAATAAACACCTGCACTATGTGTAAATGTCAAATTAGCCAAATACTCTTGAAAATACTCAAGTTGATCATATATACACCAATACCTTGTTTTGAATTTCCTCAGTGAACAAAACCTTGTTATAACAAAGCTCCATATTGCTGCAACTTAACAGCAAAAATCACGATGGAAAACATTCTCGCTGCTTGTCCATAAATGTCTAGCTCTGTTGGCAAAGAAGAGTCTCCCACACAACCAGTTTTAACCGAGATCCTATCTAAAGGCATCAGTGATTCTCAGAAAACAATCCAAATTTCAAACAATTTACAAAATTAAGAAACCTGTCATGGTAGCTCCGAATTTTTATGGGATGAACTAGAGGTTCATAAGAAAAGAGCAAAGAACACTATATATCTTTTTTATGAAAAAAATAAAAATCTAACAGAACAAGCAGTACAATATTCATACTTTATCTTTCATATCTTTTACTTGTTTCATAAACTAAAGAGTGTATATCTTCTGGATTGAATGGCATATTACTTTCTTTGGAGGAATTTTCTGTACATGTAAGCCTACTGTATTTTAAATAAAAGAATTTATCTGAATCAAAAGTGTTTTACCAGCCTCTAATGAAGTTTCTGAGAGAATAAAAAAGTGGAACATATTTATTTTATTGAACAAGGTATTGGTATATATATATATGTGTATATGTATATATAAATAAATAAAAAGAGAGAGAAAGAGAGAATACCATGTATACTACTGTATGTATTGATCACATTCAAAATTAAGAAAAACTACAGTTCATTTTTATGAAATTTCACCCGTAGACTTAGCAAGACATTTATCAAAACTAGTTGATTTATTTGTAAATTTAGATAGTTTAACATCTTAAAAGTTGCCTTAAATTCAACTCAATGAAACAATCAATAAAGTTTCTCTTTCAATCAAGATGAAAGGATTAATAATCTTTGATCCTAGTCAGAGTTGAAAAATGAATAATAAAAAAAAAAAAGAAAAAGTTATTATTAAGATAATAGGTTT
This sequence comes from Thysanoteuthis rhombus, assembly GCA_963457665.1. Lineage (NCBI taxonomy): Eukaryota > Metazoa > Mollusca > Cephalopoda > Oegopsida > Thysanoteuthidae > Thysanoteuthis > Thysanoteuthis major. Next base: position 14,399,073 of record OY735202.1, read on the forward strand.
TTCCATCTTTGTTGAAAAAAAGATTTATCATTTTCTGCTGCATACTCAATTAGCTATATTTAAAGAAATAAAATTAGCCAACTAGTATGACTGATTTAGAAAACTACTTTAACCCAAGTAAAGTTGCCATGGAGACATTGCAAAGTCAAAATATAGAGAAGATGAATGTAACAGCCCAGGTAGGTAAATAAACTTCCAACATTAATTCACAATTGGAGGCCAGAGTTCAGATAACTCCTGGAGATTATATATATATATATATATATATACACACATATACATATATATATATATATATTTTTTTTTCAAAATTAAAAAGACATTTTTGTGGCATGTTTTATAAGTGCTTTAAAAATCTTATATATTTATATCACATTACATCACATTTCCAATATTTTCAGTCAAGACCAAGAAAAAGAATCACATTTGCCAAATTAAAGACTATAAAAAATGAAGGGAAAAAAACATTAAGAATCACAGTAAGTCACGCCTCCTTCTCAGTTTGGAGGAAAGAAAATTGTATGTGTACATGTATATGTGTGTGTTTGTGTGTATGTGAGAGTGTGTGGTTGAGTGATACTAAATTGACTGGAATGATTTGACAACAGATCACACAATACTCATTGAAAGACAATCTAGATCAAACAAAAATGTACAAAGTATAAACTAAAATTAAAAGAGTATGCACAGATATGCACAAACACACAGTGACAAGTAAACGGACATTTCGAGCTTCTTTAGAGACTGTACACATTAAAATATACTGTGAATTTTCTTGGTGTATAATTGCACACAAAAAAAAAAAAGAAAGATATCCTAGGCACTCTTGCCAAACTATGTTTGTATATCTTTTTTACCTCAACATGACAAAAAAGGGCGCATCATTGCCAGAATTTTTTAGCACAATATTTGATAATTCGAAGAATAAAGCAATTTCCAACCTGATAAAAGTGCTACGTTAGTGTTTGTGCTCATTCCAATAATGATCTGATTTCTAATGGGTGAGAACTTGAGACATATTAATGGCTAATTATAAAGTAGTTTCCATTATTCATTTATTTGCAAATGATTATAACAAAAATTCTATGAATAGGAAGTGACTTGACATCAAACTTAATGGTTGCTGAAGGCTGCTTTTAAGCAAGTAGTAATGATGATGATAATAATAATAATAATAGTAATAATGATAATAATAATAATGATAATCTCAACATAAATCAAAAATCTATAAATACTAACTGATGGGAAGAGATTTGTGAAGAAGTCAACAAACCATGTATTATTTTAGTTTCTAGAGAAAAAAACGTATACACATAAGTGTGCAAAAATAAACTAATTCTTAAGAAAACAAATTTGACACACAATCAAAAAATTTGGTTAATTTCATCAATATTTGAATGCTTATTTTTAGTTTCAAACAATTTTCTTTCAATATGTCAAACCAAAATTATATAAAATCATTTTATAAAATCAACATTACTGTCTACTTCGCTAATCAAATATTTACTGTATATGCTGGCATATACAACCGACATTTGATAGAAAAGATGAAAACTATGCAACTATTATACCACATCCAGTGCACTGGTAGAATGACTTGGGGCCTGTCTACCAAAGTTTGATATGGAGAATTATGGGGCTTGGATGAGTTGCAGTGAGCATTAGTCCTCTATATGCCTCTGTAAACCGTTTGTCTTATAGTCCAGCATATACAGTATTTACAAGTATGCTTTCTGGAATTACTTTCACACTCTGGATTTTCAATTCGTCCAAAAAGCATTTTTTTGTGTCCGTGTGTGTTTACGCTTAACATTAAAAAATAAAAAAAAATAAAAAAATCACTTTTACACTTAAAATTTTATACTACACAACACTCATATTTCTGTGCTGAACAAAGAGACCAAAACATATAGAATTAAAAGACGTTGCTAAAGGACAGATGACAACTTTTTCTTTTTTATATTGTTTTTTTACTTTTACACACTTGACAACAATATAACCAGGACCAGCACTAGGTTTTCTGGTGCCCGAGACAAGCTGAACTTTGGCGCCCTCTCAGTCATAAGAATTTTTTCGCCAATTGTTTCTTTTGGTTTCACAACAGAAAGTATTCAACAGTCAGGTACTCCTGAAAAATCTGACTTCACATCAGGGAATTTTCTCGTTTTTATTGTTTAATTTTTCCCATTTTTTGTCTCAAGCACATGACAGATGCTTCATAGCACTTGGTGCCCTGGGCGACTGAATGTATTGCCGGTACCTAGAACCAGCCCTGGACTCAACCACAGTGTGATGTAGAAATCAAAGGAATGTGGAATAATCTAAGGACATTGATTGATATCACCAGAAAAGGGCAACACCCGTCACAACATAAAGTTCGGCCCTTGGTGAAAAAAATTTGATCACAATAAAATTCACTGGCAAGATATTTTCTAATGGCTCCATTAAATAAAGCCCAATAAGCAATATTTCCAAAAAGGTTAGGACAGGGGTAGGCAACCTATGGTCTGCGGGCCAGATCCAGTCTGCGAACAAATATTAGGATGCTATGCTTACTTCTTTATGATTTAAAGATACTTAATGTCTTTTTCATAGATTCAAAAGATACCTTGATTGGAATAAATTGCTACTAAATTGAGTTCTTGATTATTCAAGCTTTTTTAATGGCATTTACCTGACCCGCTGTCCACTAATTGATATATGATCTGGCCAGTAGAGGTAAAAAGGTTGCCGCCCCCTGGGTTAGGACATATCAATGGAACAGGTATGAATAATAGTCACAAAGAAAAACTTGTTGAAAATTACTCAGTACTATTCAATGGTAGATACATGGAAAAAATAAATTGACCATTAACACTCTGTAGGCGACTTCATTTGCTGAGCAAAAAGTTTGTCCTGCCACTGCAGTCAACTCTGACCACTGAATAATAGTGAGTTTTAATTTTGCAGTTGTTTTGTCATGTCAATTTCAGTCATCCATGAACAGACACACAAGTTACAGGCCTTGAAAATTACTAAGTGCACAAAATCTTGGCGCCTTGAAAAAGAATACAGAGTGCTAAAGGCAAAAAAAAAACAAAAAAAAAAACAAATATACATTTATATACAGTCATACCCACTTATGGAAAAATGGGTACAATTTCTATATATAAGCAGGGGGGGAACAATTTTAGGTTACTTACCAAAGTTGGGAAAAGGCTCCATCTTTTTTCAAGAGGATTTTTTCAATAATATTCAGGAAAGCCTTTTCATGGAATTTTGTGAGGGGCGTTGGGGGGTAAAATAGGGTCTCCTTGAGTGTAACCCAGAAATTAAACACCCTATCAAGCTCAAGAAACTGATATCTGAAGTGAGATATATTTATGAAACTGTCTTCTGTTTGATGTGATAACAGATAACATTTCAGAAATTTTAGTTCACAGCTTTGGTCAGGAGGAAAACCATTACATATATAAAAGCCATTATCACTTTTTTGTTTGTTTGTTTGATGGTTTCTGTCATGCTAAAGCAAACATATATAAAATAACGAAACCCTGCCATGATTCGAACATTTGACCTGGAGGTAGGCAGGCAAGTAGAGTGTCTGTTAGACCAAATCCATTACACTGCTTGAGTATTGGGTAAAATTAAATTACAAGTTAGCAACTGACCAAGCAAGCAGCAGGCACAGCCCTAACACCTGCTGCCTATTATAGCTTTACTTGCTTACTTGTCACCGCTTTTGTTTACATCCAGTATGTAGTACTACACAAAGCCAAATGGAGAGAAATGGGGGTCCCCAATCCATAATTTATCCATACATAACAAATAATCACATCATTTTTCCCACTACATCTAATTAGAAAAAAGACAGAATTCTTAAGGGGTACTTGAGATTGTCTTTTGGTGAAGATTTGATTTAAAAAAAAATAGAAGGTGAATGTGTATTATATAGATACGGAAGGTGATTTTACTTTTAGCATGGGTTCTGAAGAGAGGTCCTCTCTATTGAACATTCAATCTTTTTAATGAGCCTTTCAACTTTCAATAATTCAACATCTTATTTTGCACATTAGAATAACCAAAATTGAATGCATTATTCATTCAATCCTACTGCAAGAGGAAGATGGAATGATACACACCGATCGTACTTCTTTGAAAATTTCACTGGCCCATTGCAAGATCAATAAAACTCCAGTTGGCTTTTTCAGCAAGGAAATTGAAAGATCAGGTTTTATGCAAATAAGCCAGTGATTAGTAACTTCCTCCCCTATAATTTAGCCTCCCTAATTGTACAACCATTGACATTATTTTGTACTGTATATGCTGGTATACAACACAGACATTTAGATTTTTTTTTAACTAAAAGCAAATATTACAATGTGTCCAATGCACTGGTATTAGGACCTAGGGTCCATCTACTGAAGTTCAATGTAGACTTTTTAGCTGGGTTACATTGAGTGATAGTCCTCTGAATAAGTTTGTAAGCCATTTGTTTTATAGTCTAGCATATATGGTATTTATAGTAAAGGTGAAGAGCAGGGCTAATACTTTTTCCCTGGGCATTGACCACATCAGTGACCATGATAAGGATTGAACTGCTATTGTGCTGATGATAGTCAAAACAAGCAGACCAGCTCTTGCCAAATTGCAGCACAAGATGTAATTAAAAAGAAAAACACAAAACAGATTCCATAAATCATTCTGAAATAAATCTATATGGACATGGGCTAACAAGTTGCCTGTTTATCAACAGCAATAGTTCTCAACAGGCCATACAGCTGCCTTGGGGGCCCTGGCACATCTGAAGGAAACCATAGACCAAAATAATAAATGAATTTCTCTCTATCTGTTCATATTTTATCCCGGTTTGACAAATGGCCATGGAACCTGCAAAGAGCTCTTAAGGGAGCCGTGGCCCTCAGAAGTTGAGAATGGCTGATCTACACTGAAGATGACAATACTATTTATGTTTAATGGTTTAGAGTAATAGACAGGGAGGTGAAGGTTTGATCCCCAGTGCCGGATAGATGAGAGTCATTATCATAACTCACTCAGAAGAAGAAAGCCAGACTTTAAAGCCAGAACAAGAAGGATCTTGTACTAAGAATGATAGCCATATGAAATTACCAACTGGATCCAATATAACCCTTTGGGAAAAAAATGATTTTGAGAAATTATTACAAATTAAAAATTTTTTTCATCTGTTCTTGGGAGTATAATTATTTTGTGACAACTTGATGTTTCCAATGTATGAACAGTCAATCATACAGTTGAACAACCATAACCACTAAAACATTCTATCCCTTCTTATATGTGCATGTGTTTTTGTGCTAGTGTATTCCAGCACTCCTGGCTATACCATTTTGTCTATGGACTTGAAAATTAGCATCTGTACTCCACTAGACCCTTTCTAAAAATGTTTTCATTTTTGGAAAAAAAGCTTTTTTGAGGCTTATTTTAACATCTCTATTGATAACATCTAGATTCTAAAGGATCTAAATGTTTTTTTACTCTATTTTAGATGTTTTCCAGTGGAAAAGACTAGCAATGTCATAAATAGAATTTGTACTGACAATAATTATTCTTCAATGGATTTTTTCAACACGACTTCAAATTTTGATGCTACGGTTGTTCAATTATGGACTGTGATGGTGAGTAATTTATATCTAAACATCTACATTGTACAGGGTAAGTATAAAGCCTATAAATATTTGATCATGTACCATCATATCTTAAAAACTATGCTAGATAGAAACATGAATGTTGAGGTATAACAGACCAATTGTTGATTTTTTTTTCCATGAACACTTGTATTAAAATGGTATGTTTAATTTTGAAATTAAGGAAAGACTTTTTGTTCATATATATTTGAACAAAAACAAAACTGAATACGTTGTTGCCAAATAAATGCATTTAGAGGCTGAGTTCAGCCCAATTTTTTCAGATATTGTCAGTTATTCTTTCTAGGATCAAAGACACTGAATTTTTACTTGAGTCAGCTGTCAATGAGAAAATGTTTTTTCTATTTTTTTTTCCAAACTGTTTCCTTATCAAGCAATTCAGTCTTTACACCAAATAACAATTCTGTAATGATATGCTACTCAAATACAATGAATTTCATAAGTACAAGACTGACCACTAGAGAAAAAAGCTTTGAGCTAAGGTTCTCCTTTTCAGTGAGTTATATAAATGAGCCTCACCTACACAGCACCAGAATTTGAACCTCAGGTTTCAAAACCCTCCAAGTTTATTGCTCTGCCATTGAGCCATCATTCTATAACAAATCAAACTAAGTTGATTTGTAAATGTACAGACAATAGAGTCAAGCAGCCGTTTTGGTTATCTGATAGTTGAACCTAGAAGGATCTGATTGAAACCGCAAAGACTATTTTCTGTTACACAGAAATGGCCACTCAAAGTGAGAGTCAATTTTATAATTGCAAGAATCCAGACTTTTTAAAAAATAGACTGTATAGGAAACCCTCGATTAACACGGTTCTAATTAGTGTGTTTTTGATTAAAGTGCTATTACCACCACCACCCCCAAAAAGATAAAGCACACCCCAAAATTCAATCAGGCTAATTAAAAGCTCATCAAAATAATTCAGTTCACGACACTACGAAGGCTTTGTTGGTTTCCCCAAACAAATCAAAGAACTTTCTCAGAAGATCATAATTGGAAAATATCTTATAATGAATTGGATGAAGAAACTGTCAAAGAATTAATAGAATCACACTTGGAGCTTAGCAATAATGATTTGCTAAATGAAGAAAGTCAAAGAACCTACAAAGTTACAGATGATGTGTTAAATGAAGAGAATCTCATCTCTCAAAGAAATCACTCTAAAAGAATTCAGTGAGATTTTTCAAACAGTTGGAAATCTAAAACTGGGAGGTGTTGAAGCTGACCCAACATTGCAGCCAAATTTGCCACAATGTAGAAGCAGCTGTATGCTCATACCACAAGATGTATGAAAAAAAAGGAAGGAAAAATTTACTTAACTATCCTCAGTGAACAGTGCATCGAAAAAAAAAAAATGTTCTTTTCCTTTCCATAAACTTATAAATTGTACTAAGAATAATCTCCATTATTTCCAACATATTTTTGACATTGATTCGCATGATTTCAATCGGCATGGCACTTCTTGAGGATGCATCAACCACATTAATCGGAGGTTTCCTATATAGCAGGAATTTAGATATGTGCTAGATATCTTTACTTTTCTTTTGAATGAAAGAGAAAGCTCTTTTGATAAACTGATACAGTGACACAATGTATTTGTAACCTGGCTTTTTGGAATCTGAGTTTGGGACAGTTGAAAATTTGGCTCACTGTTTTGGATGATTGTATTTCACATTTTGATTACATTAAAAACAAAATTGAATTGTAGCTGATGTACATATTTTGAAACAAAGAGAGGTTTTTGGAATTTACTGGAACACTACTGATATCATCTTGTTTGTCAAATTATCCACTCTTCAGATTTCAACTGAAAAAACACAACCATCAGGTGCATCTAAATATTTGAACATTACAATGTTCTTGTCATTGTTAGTATGAAATTGAGGAGAATTTTTCACATCACTTTTTTTACAGAGTTTTTCCTTATTCTCAGCAAGTGTTTTTTATATACATTATTCCCTTTATTCATATCTTTTTATTCATTGCATTTTAAATGGTTAATTCCCTCTGAATCATTAAAATCATACTTATGAAATTCTTGAATGTAATATTTACATTTTATTATTATATGAAGTGTATATAATTTTTGTTTTTATGATTGCAATGCTAGAGAGGGAAATCAACCTCCACTGTTTCCCAATCCCATTAGCAAATCTTCATTTTCAATGAATGAGCATTGATTTCCTGTCAAATGTCTCTTTTTTGTAGGCTTTCTGATAAGGACCAGTATTGATAAAACATTTTTGATAAGGACCACTATTGAGAAAATGTTACATATTGTAGGCTTTCTGATACGGACCACAACAGAAAAATCTTCTAGTAAGTTTTCTAATAAAGACTACTGTCAACTGAATGTTTTTCAAGAGTTTTTCTCTAAGACCTCGCTCGAGATGTTCAGCCATATTAATTCACTGAACTTGGTGTCATCAGTATTCAAACAAAAATGACAAATTTAAAAGACTGTTGTTACCATTTCATTTTAAGTTACCCAATACCCTGTTGAATTTCAACATTATTAGTTACTTCTTTTAACAATGGTTAACATTGAACTAACTAATGAATATGAGTGGCATACAGATATTGAAGAAGTAACCAAACCAGTATCAATTAGAACATGGTTCTATTATTTAACATCAGTAAAGAGTTTGTCTTTCTTCCCAAGTGAAAGTCTAAATTTGAGAACAAACTTTGGTTAAGACACTTTGAAATAGAAGTCAACAACAATATTACAGAAGTATCTTAATGTAGGGGAAACCGGGGCACAGCGAATCATTATGATTTTTTACAAATGCAAATACACAACAGGATAGCAACTACTTCTTTTTTCTCAAGTCAATATATTGGCTACTTCATTTTCTAAAAGACTTGCCTGTTGTACAGTGTGCAAGCTAAAGGATTTTAGTAATATTCAGAGGTATTCTTACTTTCATTATAGAGCCATAACGATTCAGAATTTTTTAATTATGCTACATGAAGCAGAATCAAAATTGGACAAGAAATAATTCTAACATAAACTGCAATCACTTTACTTTTTTTAGAAGGAGAGGTAATGTTATTTTTCTCAATGTGTGGAGCATAGTGGATCACTCCTGAGACAATTTATCTTATCAATTTATTCGATTTTGTCAAATTCTTTTTTCTTTTCTTACATTGCTTTTGAAACTGTGTGGATATGATTTTGTGTTAAATGTTTCCTTTAGTACCTAACTTTTGCCAATAAATGTTTGAGAGATTTTTGTGATTGCTTTTCATGACAGTCTACAATTCAACAATATTTAATTAAAATGTGTCATTGGTTCAACTCTAGGACTTCTTTGAATCATTCAATCTTATGTTGATTCAATGTTCCCAAGAGGATGGTTCACTGTTCACTGTGTAATAGGGCTGGGGTATACTGTATCAGAAATAATAAAAAACACTCCCAGCGGCTAACTTGAAGAAGTATTACTTTCTCATCTTCATTTAACCTATTTCATAGCCATAACAGTAGATCTCTATTTTTTTAACTAAATTTAATAATAAAATCAGCTTCTACCGACAATTAATTTTCTTTTTTATCCACTGTGTCTTGGTTTCCCCTAGTGGTCATTGTTTAAAACATTTTTGATCGGTTGTTTAGTCAAACTCTGCCTGCACTTAAAAGATATTGAATGGGATTGGTTGCTTGGAGTGAAATGCATACTTTCAATAAGCCTCATTTTGGTCCTTAAACTGATTTTCTTTAAATAAATCACCAATACAACTCCTTATACGTATGGTTGAAATAAAAGCTAGTGATTATGTCATTTTTAAGTCTTAGAAGGCCCTCTGGGCAGAATAGCAAACACTTCTTATAATATATATCATTTTACTGACCTTCAAGCCTATCTCCTCACAGGTGTCTATGAGCAATGATATTTGTAAACACTTAAATGACCTGATTCGAAATTTGCTTCACTTGAAATCAAGATTTAAATTTTCTTTTAAAAATTGGTTCAGTAAAATTCTTCACTGGGCGTGCAAATATATATATATATATATATATATATATATATATATATATATGTGTATGCACGTGTGTATGATTGTATAGATATGCACATATAACTATGAAAAAAAAAACCCAATGTGAACATGCCTAAATAAGTAAGAATATAAATCAGTAACTTGGAAATCAGTGCACATCAAATTTTTCAAGGAATTGCCCAGTAGGTAGAGCATTGAATTGGACACCATGGGGTCTTCAGTTCAATTCCCGTATCATGTAGGTGAGGTTAGTAAACCACAGCTGGTAACTCACCTACGAGAAAGAAGTTTCTGACTTCAAAATGGTGGCAGTACTCATAATATACTGAGTATTCTAAAATATTTATAAGATAAAATAAGTCTTGCTATATTGTATCATTTTTCCTGAGACAGCCCATGACGGAAGTGTTCTATTGGAGGTGCCTGAACAACCTGTGAGAAGTGAGCAAGTTAAGAAAGTGACACAAACATAAGAATTTTCATAAGTGGGTAGGCAGTATATGGATTTTTGATACTGAAAGTACATAGAAAATATAACCCTTCAACATAACTTAATAATGATACCGTTTACAATAGAGGGGGAGTTTCTTTTTTGTTTTTGTTTTTTGTTTGTCTGTTAGCACAATGTGGGGTAATCCTATGAGGGATTTGATTTTTGAATCAAAATGAACACTACTTATTCCTTCAACAAAAAATTAATCACCTCTCTGGACTCTTTCTCACTTTCCAGTGCTTTCTTCCTTTCTTCTAAGTAGCCCTCTTGTATACTTTCAAGTTCGGACTTCATCAGTTTCTGAAAGATTAAAATATATATATACACATATATATATGTAATAAAAACACATCAGAACAGGATGGGAAATCTATTAGAAGTTGTCAAAATATTTCAGATTTCCTTTTTCCACAATGGCAACGTGTGCCTGTTCATTCTTCACGTTTCGTGCAGGGTTTTTGGCAAAACATTACATCATCCAAGTCAGTACAGTCCAAAATTTGCTCTTCATGACCTCTGTTTTTGCTTAAAGCTAAAATCACTGTGAGGAAATTTCAGACCATGGACGAGATTAAGAAGAACATGATGAGGCAGCTGGTAGCAATTCTGAAAGTGTGAGCTGTTTCAAAAAGTGGAAGAGATGCTGGAATAAATATGAGCAGTCCTAAAGGGAGAACTTTGAACGGGATTGAGGTGCCATTGCCCTCGGTACGTTATTTTTTTTTCTTACTAATACTAAAAGGCTGGATACTTTCTGGAGAGACCTTGTATATGTTTATATATAAGTACCAAAGTTTGTTTGTCATAAAACAAGGTTACAATTTTACTATGAATCTCTACCAAATGCATACTAGAATAATGCCTGAACAAAAGAAAATAAGGTCCAAGCTCCCTCCCAGGGAAATATCTGATGTAACTTCCATTTATTCCTGTGTTTTTAGAGGTTTCTCATCAAGGTTTAGTGATTTGGGGTTGCAACATCACCATGTTTCAATGGATCTTCACAAATTTTGGCATGGAAATCCAGATGCACCCAAAAATAATGCATGAACAAGACCCAGATCGGAGCTTACACCAGGCCAATATCTGATGTATCTTCCCAATCTTGAATAAAATAATTATCCCGCAAGCGATAAAATCAAAGGAGGTAATTATACTCCTGTATTTAGATATTTTTAGATGTTTTTCATCTAGATTTAGTTGTTTCGGTTGGCATCTAAATGTCAGATATTGCTATTTAGATTGTTTGTTTTAGAATTATATTTTTCTATTTATGTTTTTTTCACCCAATTTTATATGTAAACATGACAAATTTAGTGTCATACTTGAAAATAATTTTGACATTTCATCCAAGTGATTTTTTGGTTTCAGTTGACATCACTAACTCTTGATGAAACATCAACATTTTATTTTATTGCTGTTTGCATTCTATAGAGATCTTTCAGAAGTTATTTCAGTAACTGCCATGGTGAAACCTTTGCCTAAACTTGACTATGGAAGGATGGAAAGCATGATAAAAATGGTTTTTTACTGGAAAATTTCGCATGACAATTTTTCACAGAAAAGTTTTGCAGACATGCAATGATTTTCACAAAATTACACTTTTTCTCACACAAAATATTATTCTCTTTCAGACGATTACATTTACACACATTTGATACTTTCTACATATAACTATTTCTCATTGGAAACATTTGCATGCACCTGATATTTCATCAAAATATTGCAGGTTATTGAAAGTTTTTTTTGTAGAATTTTTCCTGATAATATTTTTTATTTTATGAATTTAATTTTTTGAATGAGACATAATTATTTGCTGTAACAGTGATATCTGGGGTGCACTAGAATATATATACTCGTAGGGAATCCCAGCACTGTCCACGGGAAAATAACTGAGCATTTGACAATACAGAAATTTTTTTTACTAAAAGTCTCCTTCCACAACATAATCAGGTGGGCAGAGTAGCAGGAGCCCAAAATCTGTTTGAGTGTATTCAGAGTAGTAACTGGCAGGTTGTGCAATCAAATCTTGGCCTGGTATTGCACATCCTTGTACAGGTTCGCACAAACTCCCAATCATACTAATGTAGGCCCACATACACAATTGGATAGGTTAATGTAGTTCACACAGCTTTTCATGTCACTGTCATTAAAATGTTTAAAAATGGAAGCTTGGGTTTAAGATTGTGACAATATGAAATTTATAAAAAATTTCTTTCCATCCCAAATGATGTTTATCTTTACAAATAACAGAGTAGTTTTGCATTATAGTAACAATAAATTGAGAAAAAAATTCCAGAACGCTTAAAAAATTTTGAATATATTGTTGACTGAAATCAAAAACTTGAAATTAAAATGAATTTCTAAAAAGAAAAATATTGTTGACAATAAATGTTAACTTTAACATCAAAAATGGAAAAGTACATGAAAAAGTGATGTAAGTCAAACTGTGAATTGAGCAAAACCCATTCATATGAACAACCATTGTTGATTTTTATTGGAAAAATTTAAAAAAAAAAAAAAAATTAGCCAGATTTAGTTGAAAAGAGGTTAATCCAGCCAGTCTCAGGATCATCAACCAGGCCTGTTCTTTCTTCTTCGCTCACTCCCTCATGACTGTCACGCAGGTCTGTCAAAGTCATATATTTGGATCATTTGTGCACACATACATCATTACTGATAACCAAATTTATATATATAAAGATATATACATACACGCACAAAGAAATAGATATAAACATACCATTTCTTCTTTGAATGCTTCCTGAGATTGTTCCTTTTGCTCTTGCATTGCCTTTTCAATAGCTTTTTGATGTAAGCATTGTTCTTCCTGCAAACACACAGGAACAGTATTAGGATTATCCTCATCATCATAACAAGACATAAGTCAAAGCAAAATCTAATAAATTTATACATTGGAAATCTTGCTGCTTTCCCAAGCAATATTCCAGTTTAAAAAGTTTCAATTTAAATAATTTACTCATCAAAATAACAGCAATTAAAAAACTTACCTTCTGAACATAAGATAAAGATTGATGTCAGTGAGTAAAGTGATGAAATAAAAATTGCATCTTACAAAGAATGAAAGCTATCTCTATGTTTGAAAAATTATATTTTAGAGATTTGGATTTGATTTGTTGATTGAAAAATGCAGAACTCATTTACCAAAAAAAAGAAAAAGCTATGAAAACTTCCCAAAATCAAATCATTTAAAATTCATCAATGAATCTCTCTTGTGTGAAAATGATCCTTACCATCAGAACTTTTTGCAGTGCTGCCTGATACCGGTTTTGTTCCATTTCAAAGTAACTTTCAAATTCCCCCTGAAAAATAAAAGATGTTTAAACAACAATAAGTGAGAGGTTTTCTCCCATTTCAAAATACTGTTGATACTTATTAATAGGATCATGTTGAGAATTAAATGTTTACCCTTTGTATATTCTTGTGCTCATCTAGAGCATTCTTCATTCGGTTTTCATTCTCTTCTTTCTCCCGTTTAAGGACATCAGACAAATGGTCATGCTAAAATGCAAAAACATTTTCACTTTAAAGAATTGTAAAAATGTCAACAGGTTAATAGACTTATGAATTTGATCAAAAAAGACTAAATACATTTGCTGATTTCAATTAGAAATAGTCTTCTTTTTCATCTATATGAAGAAAATGTTATAATGCATCATGATATCATTATCTAAAATTAGTCGAAGCAGCAGTATAACTCGAATATTCTTAGGCTATGTTTCTTTGTAAAAACTCATTTACCAAAGATGCTTGTTATACGAGCTGAAGAACTGATTCGATCCAGGATATTTAAAATACAAGTTCTGTCACTTCACCAGTAGTAAAATCAGAGGTCTCTCCAAAAAAAATGTTTCCTAATGTTAAACAAAATTTCACAAACACGTTGCCCTTCAAGATACTTCATTTTTCAACTTGAAGAAAAAAAAGGCCAAATGCTACGTAAAGTTCAGATTCTTTATGGATAGAATCTCTACTCAAGGGATAAAGCCAAAGTCTTTGAGGAATGTATGATCTGGAGAGAATTCTGTTGAGTTCTTACCTGTTCTTGCAACATCTGAGCATACTGATCAGCTTCATTTTTCAATTTTTCTTTGAGATGTGACTCAGCCACCTCCTGTTGCTGCAGCATAGCCGTCTGACATAAAGTCTAAGCAAGAGAAAACAAAATATTTGAGCACTCAACAACTTTCTTTCAAGCAGAACATTATGGCTTGTTTTTAAAATTCTTTCCAACTTTCTAAATAACCAATATAAACAAAAATATGAAAAGATAATTCCAAATTGTTCACAATGATACTTTTAGTTGTTGTGGGAAAAAAAATGTCATCCTCCAACTTATCATAATTATTTTGATTATCAATAATAAAACTAGCATCATTATCATCAGCCTTTTCGCATCTGTTGCTAGATATAGACCTTCCCCAAGATTTTCTAGACCTCTCTATCTAGGCCATCGCAGAGCCAACACTTTCTGATCTTGTCTACTTTGTCACACCATCTCATATTTTGGTTTCCATAATTTTGGATATGATCTCTAGGAATCCAGGCTGCAAGTTGTTATATCAAGTGATTGTCTAACATTCTCCTGTTTTTCCTCTAGCATACTAAGCTGTCTTGTGATCTCTCCATGTGAGGTTGAGCAAATCCTCTCCAGAGTATGTTGCATGGTTCTCAGTTTGAGTGTCAATCTTTTAGTTAGGTTTCATGTTTTGGCTCCATAGGTGACTATTGGGAGGATGCATCAGTTGCATAACCTTCTTTTTAGGATTATTAGGATTTTTTTTCCTAGGATAGGATTATCCATGTATGGATAAATTACATAATCATATATTTTAGTATAAATGAATTTATTGTAAACAAAATAGGGATTGTAATTTTAAAAAATTTAAATTAGAACTGAAGCAAGAAATCAGTGAATCTGGATCAAGTTGTCAAGAGAAATGGATTCGAAAAATTCTATAGAAACTGTTTGCTGAGCATAGGGTCAGTTCGGAAGGGGGAGTGAAGTCTAAGGTGACAGACAATGGAGTATTTGGTGGGGAATATCAGAGGGCAGTCTTTCATCTTTCATTTAAAAATGCATCATGAATTCATAGAATTATTTTACTCTTTCCCAGTGACTAAACAGAAAAAAAAATGAACAAACAAATTTGATTCAGGCTTTTACAAAATAAGAAGATGATGATTAACTATAAAAATGTTCTACGGGTGTTTTTTTTTCATTGATATTGAATAAAATTCATAAGATACTGCATGAGAATCTTAGTCTTTTACTGAATAATTGAATTGCAAGATAAAGAAAAGTTCAGCTGAAACTCACCTTGTATTCTTCCACAACCACAGCAAGGGCGTCATGACCAGCCTGTCGGATCGCTTCTAAGTCAGAAGCATGTTTGGCCTGTAAAAGCGAATCATGCAATTGTTAAAGGAGGGGAGGGCATAAGCAACTGAGAAATAGAAAAAACGAAACAATGTAAAAAAACCCAAATGAAACGAGAAAATGCATTACTGAAAGAAAACAAGAGTATGTTAGCTGGTGCTGATTAATATTCTGTTTTCTAAGATTATACCGTACAAACTTTCATTTATAGAATTTCACAGTTTTACTATCATCTTAACATCAAATAACATAATACTAGTCCTCTTTCTTGTAACAAAGAAGCTAAATCAAATCATCTGATAAGTCAATGTAAATGTTTTTAGCTAACTTATTCAAACCTTTGTCATACTCAGCTCCTTCATGTAATATTTGAGGATTGGGGATTGCTCCCTCATGCATCCAATAACTATGGATCAGTAATGTTGCCCCCCACCCTGCATCCAATAACAGTGATTGCTTTACATGCAATGCACTGGTATTATAACTAAGGGACCGACATCATTGACGTGAGCAGTAGTCCCCCAAATATCCTTAAGAACCGTTCATTTTATAGACCAGCATATACGGCAGACAATTACTGGGATTGAATTCTTTCTCACAGCAAGAGTATATTTAATCTTGTTCCATGCTACATAAAATATTTCCTGGGTGTTGGGTTAACTCCTAGGCTCTGTGAAAACCCATAATTGCTACAAACAATGACTGGGTCTCAATAGAGACAAAATCATTGCCTCATGTGTCACATGACATAGGAGCAACTATGCTGGTTAAATCCAGGGGCTATTTTAATAGTCCAACTCAAATTAAGACCAAGAAAAGTACAAAACATAAATAAAAGGTGGGAGAAGTGATTAAAAGACATACTTGAAGAGCCTCATATTTTGTCTTCTGTTCAGATAGCTGGGTTTGTAGGCCATCCACTCGAGAAGTAAGTTCAATATTCCTAGCACGGAGTTCATCCAATTGTTTCTGAAAGAAGAAAATCCAAAATATTCAAAAGTATTTAAATTGCCATTTGACTTCTATTTATGCTATATTCGTGGGTTTGAAAAAAATTTCACTCAGAGAAAATCAATTGAAATGTGAAAAAATAGATTCAAAGTTTCAACTCTTTAAATGTTCCAACCACATAAAAGACAAAAATGAACACAATCTCTTTTAAATGCCAGAAAAAAAGGGTAAATGAGACCAGTGAGTGAGAAGAAAATCAAACCGAGAAAGAGAGAGAGATTGAGGGTCAGGAGAAGAGAGAGGGGGGGGGGATGTTTCAGAGAGAGAGATGAAGGGACAGGAATGTGTTAGAGAGAGAGAGAAGGGACAGGAATGTGTTAGAGAGAGAGAGAAGGGACAGGAATGTGTTAGAGAGAGAGAGAAGGGACATGAATGTGTTAGAGAGAGAGAAGGGACAGGAATGTGTTAGAGAGAGAGAGAAGGGAAAGGAATGTGTTAGAGAGAGAGAGAAGGGAAAGGAATGTGTTAGAGAGAGAGAGAAGGGAAAGGAATGTGTTAGAGAGAGAGAGAAGGGAAAGGAATGTGTTAGAGAGAGAGAGAAGGGAAAGGAATGTGTTTGAGAGAGAGAGAAGGGAAAGGAATGTGTTAGAGAGAGAGAGAAGGGACAGGAATGTGTTAGAGAGAGAGAGAAGGGACAGGAATGTGTTAGAGAGAGAGAGAAGGGACATGAATGTGTTAGAGAGAGAGAAGGGACAGGAATGTGTTAGAGAGAGAGAGAAGGGAAAGGAATGTGTTAGAGAGAGAGAGAAGGGACAGGAATGTGTTAGAGAGAGAGAGAAGGGAAAGGAATGTGTTAGAGAGAGAGAGAAGGGAAAGGAATGTGTTAGAGAGAGAGAGAAGGGAAAGGAATGTGTTTGAGAGAGAGAGAAGGGAAAGGAATGTGTTAGAGAGAGAGAGAAGGGACAGGAATGTGTTAGAGAGAGAGAGAAGGGACAGGAATGTGTTAGAGAGAGAGAGAAGGGACAGGAATGTGTTAGAGAGAGAGAGAAGGGACAGGAATGTGTTAGAGAGAGAGAGAAGGGAAAGGAATGTGTTAGAGAGAGAGAGAAGGGAAAGGAATGTGTTAGAGAGAGAGAGAAGGGAAAGGAATGTGTTAGAGAGAGAGAGAAGGGAAAGGAATGTGTTAGAGAGAGAGAGAAGGGAAAGGAATGTGTTTGAGAGAGAGAGGAGAGGGGTTGTGAGAGAGAGAGAGGAGAGGGAAACATTGGAGAAAGAGAAAAGAAGGGAATGTGTGAAAGAGAGAGAAGGAAGAATGTGTGAGGGAGGAGGGGTATGTGAGAGAGATAGAGGAATGTGAGAGAGAGAGAGCAGGTGGATGAGACAGGGAGAGAGAGAGAGCAGGTGGATGAGAGAGAGAGAGAGAGAGAGAGCAGGTGGATGAGACAGAGAGTGAGAGAGAAGATAGAAAGTATGAAAAAATTTTAAAGAATTGCCAGAGAGACTCACTAATAAATAACTATCCCTCGATCCATCAGTATGGTCCCTCCGCCGCCTCTCATGATTCTGCACGACAGGCACGCCACCAATGGCGCCGCCAAGGTCCTCAATCATCGACGGTTGCTGCAGCTGTTGATGATGCTGGGCCGGATGCTGCTGCTGCTGCTGTTGGGGTTGGGGAGGGGGCTGGGGTTGTTGGGGCGGCTGTTGCTGCTGCTGCAGGCGTTGGTCCGCAGGCACATAGTGCTGGGGTCCATTAATGACATCGTCAATGCTAGGGCAGCCTGAGGATGAGGACCCGCGGCGCCAGGTTGCCGATTGGTTGAGATCGGGTACCTCAGGCATGGGCATTCCGTCATGACCACCATATGAGTTGGAGGGACGTCGCCAGCTTGGACCGGCCGGACTGACCAGGTCCACACCGGCCACACTGTTATTGAGGTCACAGTGCCGGGATTGGTGCTCAACTGGAGGGGCTGCATTGAACATTCCATTCATCATGCCTGACTGCATTGCATGTCTGTCCACATTCAAATTCTGCAATTTAAGACAAAAACAATTTTTTGTACATATATATATATATATATATATATTTATATATAAAGTGGTAGTTGTCACAGTGTTTGTCTTTCATGCTAAAGAAATCCCTAAATATAGGCACAGCCAAATAGAATTTGGCATGCATACTAAATAGACCCAGGAAAAAGTTTTTAACAAGTTAAATTTTCACCGCCCTCCCATAAATGTTTTCATAGGGGGTATTTGATTTACAATTAAATTTTTATGCCAAATGGGCACATATTTTGAGAACGTTCTTCAAAGACATAATGCCACATTAAAAAGAGATTTTTTTTTATCAATTCTTGAAATAATTTTTGAAAAATCGACAATATTAAATTGTACATTTTTTTAATCAATAGGGAAATTACCCACTTTGTAATTTTTTTTTTACATCCCCAAAAACTATATTTCAAATTTACAATCATAAACAACCCTAATTTGAATATATATATGTACTCTGAGAAAAATGACAGTTGTTTTAGGAACGCTCACATACTTTTTACAAAAATTTCTCCAATTCTATTTCTCTTTGTTTGTTGGTTTCTGTTACTGAAGCAAACAGAAAAAGTGGAAAGGGAGAAAGGAAGGCTCTACTGTGTTTGTGTGTACATCACTGCTACTAAACCTTTCCATTGAATATATGCATACCTAATTTTTCATGAATAAAATCTATACTTACAAATGCAAATAAATTTCATTCAAGATATTCATTTTTTGTTTGGAATGAATACATTCAAACAAAAATATAACATTTGCATGATTTATCCAAAAGTAAATAATCTAGTCATTTTTGACAGTTACAATGCTAGTAATACTTTATCAATATCATTTTCAGACTGTAACTAAAAATAATCGATCCATGAATCCTAATTGGACAACTGTAGCCACCAAAGGTGGCAAAGAATTCTACCCCTTTTTATATGTGCAAGTGTTTGCGTGTTCCAGCACTCCTGGCCATACCATTTTATCGACAAAACTGAAAATTGGTATCAGTACCCCACTAAGGTATTTTTTGAAAGAATAATTTTTTTTTACTTTTTTTAAGCCTCATTTTAGCAGGTATAGTTTAGTCTGGAGAATCTAGATGCAACCAGTTGTTTTTTTTTTACTCTATTTTAGATGTTTTCTAATGGAAAATGCCAGATATGTCATAAATAGAATTTACTTTGATCATATTTATTGCCCTGTCATACAACATGCAACATACACCTGAGGAAGACTGGAGAGCACATGCTGCAATGAAAACAATGAAGATGAGGATACATGTTTAAATAATTCACAAAAATAATGAAAATACTTCATCTCAGAATTTCGGTCAAGAGAATTAAACTGAAATTACCTGGCCAATATCTGGGAGAAGGTTGGCCTCAAAATGATTGACAACAGACCCCCCTCCAGGAACACTGCCATCTGCTGCTAACCGATCATGGACAGAAGGAGGCGAGTCCAGGTGCCGGGGAAATGTGTTCTGTGCACACAGCAGATCAGGCTGAGAATGGGTTGGACGTTGAGACATATCTAGAAGAAGAGATCACGCAGAAATGATGAAACAGTAAATAATATTCAAGTTTTACAAATTTTACTAGTTTACCTGTGCTGTCAAAAATGATGGATATATGAAATATATGGATGTACACATTGCATTTTATAGATATACACAGAGATTTGCAATGCAGTAAGTTTGGAGAATAGTGTTTTATTAACCATAAATGGATTTTTATTATTTTTTGTTTTTATTACTTTTAGATTATTCTTTAAATTCAACACTTTTATTACATGAATAAACTATGTCTGTCGCATGAATGAAATTCTTTTTTGTTTTTGCTATGTCAGTTGTATCGCTTATTGTGATATAAGACTTCTGCACATTGCTAATTATCATACGAGAGGATGTGTGAAACATTTGGCCTATCAAATTTTTATTCCATGTGTGGTTGTTCATGTATATAAAGGATAAATGGCTGTAAATAGGAGAGAAAATAAAGGATAAGCTAAGAAGAATAGAAAAAGAAAGAAGACTACTTCAATAAAACTGACATAAATGAGTTATTAGTTTCCTTAATCATTTATATCACATATGTGGCCATCCATAAGACCACGGGCTAGATTTGTCAAAATATTTTGTGGATAGTGGCCAATCTAGGTATTTATCAAAAGTCTTCTATAACTCTTCTCCGAAAGTCAATTCCAAAATTTGTAATATAGAATTTCTATTGTTTTGGCTCTGCAAATAGATGATATAACAATTGTATTTCATGTTTGTCTAAAATAGAAATTAAGTATGCTTTCTGTAATACAATCAACATTTAGAGAGAATGTGTGGCCCAAATGAAGGGGAAAAATGTCACATGTGGCGAGATTGAAGAGGGCTGCCTATGCCTGATTTATATTCTAGAATCAGGGTGTTTTTGCAGCCATGAGCTTTTTAGAAAATTGAAAAATACTGTTTTGTTAACCAGGGCATATAAGATCATATCTCTATTGCCCAACTTGAGACCCAGAAAAAAAAAAATCAGACAAGAGGTGCAGCGAATAAAGATGAAATATTTGACTGTACTTACCTGCTGGAAACATGGCCCAGGGAAGGCCCCCAGCATCAGGCCCAGCAGCCATAGGTTGAGCTTCATGAGGGGCTACTGGCTCCGCTGCCTGCAAAAGAAAACATATCAAAGTGAAGATTTCATAAGTTGTATTTTCTTTTGGTTAAAGATTTTAGAAGTATATGAATTGCCATCAAATTTTGAATTTCATTTCAAGAGCACCAATCTGATGACATAGAATTCTAAATATTCAGATTGCATGAGTCACGGCAGAGACATCAAATTGAGCATCAAACCACCCTTTCAGCAACATATGTATGATAAACATATCAAATATGGGATAAAAGAATTACAGTGTAGTGATTCTTCATAGCCAGTTTTGTTTTATCAACACCCCTCAAGGAGTCTACAGGAATAGGGTTGTAACCCTACCACCCCAGCAAGGTGACAAAGGCAATCCAACTTAATGGATAAAGATAAAAATTTACTTGCAGAAACCACAAAATCATCCGGCAATTAGGTTTTGATTTTCTTTTTTTAGTAAAAAATAATTACATGCATACAATAGAATTTATGGAAATGACTTTTCAGAGCATGTAGCAGGCCAGAAATACAATCTAAAAAAAAAAAAAAAGTAATTAGTATTTCAATTTTCTACCAACCTCAAATCCACCAAATTCTTCAAAATCATCATCATTATCATGGCCTGCACCTTCCAGCCTTTGATTCTGGAGAAGAGAAAAAAAATGAGAAAAAAAAAACAATGTTCTTATTGATGTCAATGAATGAAATTTTTCATCGGTATTCTTTCAAAGTTGAAACTAAGGAAATAACATTGATGAACTAACAAATCTTGTCTGAAACTAAGCAAAGATTAAAACTGCATCTAAAATCTCAATGCCTCAACAGGAACTGACTATCTAAATTACTTTGAAATAATTTTTGAAAAGATCTCAATCAAATTTGAACAAAAAATAGTAACAAATATTGTTAGTTTTTCTAAATGTTGCGCTTATGTATTATATGCAGTAAGTTGTTCACTTCTCTCTAAAAGGTATAAATAATAAATTTTGAATGAAGATATATAACATGAATTTGCAATACAACCATTGGAAGGTTATTAACAATTCTGGTCTATTTAGGATATTTTCAGTGTAAATCAACTTAATGTTTGTATAATCAACTTTTTGGTTATACAAAATCTGTTTCCAAAGGATATATGATAAGCAGTTTATCTATCTATTGCATACATGTACATGAGGGCAGGTTGATTTTGGAACAATAGTCTTGAACAAGTCCAGATATTTGGGATTTGGTATAATGAAAATTGACACAAAGTATTTTATTCCAAGCTTTTACTATTCTTTGAGGAGATTTCTAAGAGTGAAATATTCAAGTTGAGGGATATTATTGCGGTATTACCTGGAACAATAATCAGGCCATAGTATTCTGTGCTATAGAGTATACTTTTCTCTTAACAATCTGTTATGGATGCCATCTTGAGCATTTTTAGTTATTTTACCATTACTCCTTTTCCATTCACATTACCTTTTTCAGTAGACAATGTCTTCCATTGCTTTTAAGGGCTCTCACATTGAACATTTTGATGATATTATGGTTAAAATATCTTAATTTGAATCTATCCTTTTTTCATGATACATTTTTCAAAATAAAATAGCAGCCTTTTCAGGATTCATTGTTGAAATAGCACGATTTTTCAACCAAATCTTCACAAAATGAGGGGTTTTCCATTCATTTTAGCAGACAATTTTTGAATGTGTTGACTCTATGATGGTAAAGCACAGCAGCTAAGTTATGGTGT
This sequence comes from Thysanoteuthis rhombus, assembly GCA_963457665.1. NCBI lineage: Eukaryota > Metazoa > Mollusca > Cephalopoda > Oegopsida > Thysanoteuthidae > Thysanoteuthis > Thysanoteuthis major. The sequence goes on from OY735202.1 coordinate 14,422,008, forward strand.
TAGTTCTTATAACAAAATCCAACAATCTGGGGTTGGTTTAAAGTTGATTTTAAAAATGCACTTGTGTCAAAAACTAATAATTTTGACATTTGTTTGGATTTATTGTCAACAGGGGACAAATGAAGATCTGGATATTTCAATATTTGATTAAAAGAGAATCATTTCTATCTATTAATTTTTTAAATGATCTATACTTGGCAATAAATGGTTTTACTGGTAATTTTTACTGTCTTATGCTTCTAAACTTCTTATGAATATGAACTGGTTGCACAGCACTGATGTAACTTGGCAAAGGGGACCTTACTGCACATGCACGAACAAACACTTTTGTGGGGCAACTCTATAGGCAGCGAGACACCACTGAAGGAGCTTGCGTACTGTGTCACTGTCTTATTCACAATGACTGAGCCTGCCAATTCTTCACATCTTGAACAGGGTTTCTTTTTGCAAAACATAGCATTGCACAGGTCAGTTGATAAACATCCTAAACTGGAGACAAAGAGTCTACTGAGGAGTGGCTTGCTCCACTTTGTCATACGGGTGAGAGAATTGTCCTCTTGACAGATGAGGCTAGTATGGCAGCTTTTAACTATAAATGTACGTGTCAGATCTTGCAGACCAAATGACAGGAAGAGGTGCCAAACACAGAAGTGGAAACGCTTTTTTGGAAAACCTCTTCTATTAAGTAAAGTTGTCATCAGAAGAAGACTTGAATAGCTGGGACATGTTCTATGGATGGTGCCTGTTAGACTTCCTTACATGACTCCTATCAGCTGACGAAAGCTATCATGGAGGAGCTCCTGTGACAACTTGGAAGAAGTGCCACAAGGACTGTTGTCTCCTTGGTATAGTTGGCCACAGTGCCCTGTCTGGTTAAAGTGCAAAAGAAAAGAAGCTGACCATCTGGTTGATAACTCTGAAAGATCTGGCATCCAACAGAGACGAGTGGAAATAGTGCATCAGGAACATACCTGATGGTTGACAGCAATGACCAAGCTGATCAGGGTGTTAGCCAGGAATTTAATTTCCCCACAGTTCTTATAGGATAGTAAAGTTTACTTAAGTCTGCCTTTTTGTATTTGTATTTATTTTGTTTCAAAAAAAAAAAAAAAAAAAAAAAAAGCCAAAAATGGTCAAAAACATGCGTAGCTTAATTGGGAAATTGGAATCAGCAATTAAACAGCTAATGAGAATTCTGGCTAACACTATGCTGTGGACAACAATGACTGAAGAAAAGATGGAATTTCTTGTCTCCTCCAAATCCTGGGTGTTTTTCATACTTTTTTTTTCATAATGGCCATAATAGCTAAAAATGTTCACAAAAGTTTTGAGCAAGTCTTACTTAAAGTATGAGGATTGATAACATACTACCTATTGTTATTTATGCATTCTATGCAAAAACTACAAAATGAGTTTCAACAAGTTTATTTCTAAGCTAAAATCTATGGAAGCCCAAAAGAAACAAAAACAACAGATACAACAAAAGCAAAACAATACATAAAAACAAAGCATGTATATTATAGACAAAGTCTAGTAAGTAATAACAACGGTGTAAAATAAACAAACAATTCACCAAAACAACTAGAATACACCAATGCAGAAATTATTAAAAAATGAAAAACATCAAAACGAATGAGAAGAAACATAATTTATGTTGCATACCCGGAAATGATGATTGTCAGCATAATCCTTTTTTGGGCAGAAGAAAAATAAACAGAAAGAAACGAATCAAAATAACGTAGAGAAAAATGTCTTAGAGTACAGAAACTGAGAAGGATTTAGAAAAGAATGAACTCAATGGTTAGAAAACCAAACACCAACAGGTCAAAGTTTTAATAATAAATTACATGAAAAACAAACACAAACAGACACAAGTTGTTAGAGAGTATGTCTCTAACTTTGAGAATGGTCATCAACATACAAATTTTGTTTAGGACAATTCAAACTCTTCTCCTCATCTTTGATGTAGTCATGACATTTCAGTCGATTCATTTCTATAGCCCTCCTCAGGTGTAAAATGTAATTATCAGTTTGATACTGTTTTTTTGAAACCACAAGAAAAGAGACCAATTGGAGATACTCTCTTCCTAATGGATATAACATTTTACACCACAAGAAGGCCATAGAGATAAATCGTCCAAAATGCTGTCACTACATTGAAGATGGTAAGAAGAGTTTAAACTGTCCAAAACAAAGTTGGTTTGTTAGAGAGTACTTCAGAATTAATCAAGCAGAAAGAGGAGTGACTTTCCTTTCGGGACATTTAATATACTGGCATTTCCTAAATCTAATCACAGATCTTTTTGCTGAAAAATGTCCAGAGATCCTCAGATCAGACAACCATTACCAAGAGCAAGATCTTCAATACCACTGTGAAGCTGGTTTTGTTGCCTGGTATAGAGCCTTGGAGAACAACTGTCACCACAATGAGAAGAATCCAGACATTTACCAACACTTGCCTCAGAAGAATGCAAAAAATTCACTAACCAGACACTATCATAAACAAGGAACTGCGGCAATGAACAAAACAGAGGAAGAAATTGTCCAAAGATGCTAGAATTGGATTGGTCACATTCTTTGCATCCAGCATTACAAGACATGCCCTCTTTTGGAATCCATGAAGAAAACACAAAAGAGGTTGGTGGCCTATATTCTAAATGGGGCCACAGGTTTAGATAGAATCAGGGATCTTTTGCTTATATCAGGGTTTACCAGACTTTTTTAGCCACAACCCTGAACACCAAATTTGTTTGGCCTGCTGACCCTTGGGACAGAAACACAATTTCAGTGTTTCTCCATTTGGTTCTATCTGATAAATTTCACTCTGATTTCATAATCAAGTACAAGCATTGGATGTGAACTGACTGGAAATACATCAGAAGTTGTCATACATTAGTAGATGGTATATTATTCACAACTATTTTCCTCATCCAGAGTCTCAATAATGCTTTATATTCTGAGATTGTGATGAAAATATATTTGTATTTTTTTCTTACTTTTAACACTTTTCAAAACAGTTTTTTCATTTTTTCAACTTTCACTACTTTTTTACATTTTTTATCTCCTTATTTTTTCCTGACAATCCTGCAATCCTCTGGAGTGTCCTAGTGACCTTCATTTGGGTCATGACCCTTGGTTTGGGAACCACTGACTTGGACCCATGGCTTTTCTAACACAACATTTCAACCTGCCATTATTTGCAGGTTTAGTTGGTAGAGCTGTGGATTGTTTATTCAGTGGTCTAAACTTCTACACAATATGAAGGCTCTTTATTACACTCACTAAAAAAAAAGTTCATTTTAAAGAAGAAATGAGTGATTTTTCCCTCCAAGTAAAATCCTTCTCTCTTTTCCTACTTATATAAGCTCAAGTGATCAGTGTATTGAACTGAAGAGTTTATAATTCAATCTTTGGTAATGTATCATAGAGAACTTTGGAAATCTCTTATTCCAAAAGGATAAGTAGAATTGGACATATGGACAGCATCTATTCTGGATTGGGAATTTAAAAAAAAAATTGTTTTTGAAAGAAACTGAGCAATTTTGGAGAGAATATGTGTTGGTGAAGCTGAATAGGTAAAGGCAGCTGTGTTGAAGGTGAGCTATAGTAACTGAAACGATGATACAGTTTCTTTATTCTGTTAAATTCATAGGTTGATGCAGTACAATAATATGCAAATTAAACTGTAAGTTTGTGACTTTAAGACAAAAAAAAAAAATCTTGAGAGACCAAACAGCTTAGAACCGGTTTTCTTCTTGTGTCTTTTTCTTTTAAGAAGTTGAGTGCAATGTTTTATTTGATACAACAATTTTACTTTATTAAATTTGATAGCTAGAGGTAGCAGCAATAATATCTTGATTTAATTCTGTTTATTTTTACTACACGAAGCATTGTCAATGAGTATTATTATTATTTTTCCAGTATTTTCTTTCTTGATTTTTTAGTTCACTCAACCTGTCAATCTTGAGCATTGATTAAACAGCGTGGATTGGAAACAAAGAATAAACTTTCGGTGACATTGAAGTAAAGTAATTTACAATGTTTACCAAATGCAGACAAATCATTTCATTTTGCAGAAAAATTTTTTAGACTGAATTAATTGAGAAGGTAATGTTTTAAATCAGGACAAAGACATCAAAAGGAAGTAAAAATTACACATAAGACACTTTAATAAATTCAGAGTGATTATTGAGATAATAAATGAAATACATTGACTAGTTTTTGTGGTGTGGGACTTGGCTCGGCTTCAACCTGGTGATTCAGACATTTTGCAGATTAATGTTCTTGAATTTCTTTTCAAAAGAATATTTTAATTAATTAAGGGTGAGCATAAAGTTCTTCCACCATCTTCACCAAACATTACCCCTCTTGATCTTTTCTATGGGGGTATATCAAGGACAAAGCATTCAGTTCCTGATATTGAAACTTTAAAGAAAAGGATGATGGATGCTTCAATAAAGGTGACTGAAGAAATGTTGAAGAACATGTGGTGTAGAATCAAGTGTCATCAAAACATTCTCTGGGTAACAAATGGAATACCTGTTCTGTTGAAGTTCATGAATTACAGAAAACAACTTTGTGTTGCGGTATAACTTGCAATAATTCACATGTTTGTACCTAGCATTTGTGTAATATATGTTTGAAATTGGGGAAAGATTCCAAGCTTACCTTGTATGATAGGTTTTCATATAAACATATATTAGATCAGACTATCTCAATCGAGGTTCTGCAGAAACCCTCGGCCCTGCGAGGGGATTGTTAAAGCAAAAATTTTATAAATGCATAAAAAAAAGCACCTGACTTTTCATTCGTTTTAGTTTTTTTTTTGTATAACATATAGCAGTCTCTGTTTTTTTGACATTTGACACCAGAGGCACCAGAATTTTTCCCAACTGAAAAAGACCAGAAACTTTTTTTCTACAATCACTATATATTCCAGTTTCTTGAAGGAAAAATTTCTAAAAAGCCAAAGTCTCAGATAATACAATATATTACTTAAAATTAGGGTTCTAGTTGTTCAATATTTATTGATTTATATGATCAAAAGCTTAAAATATAATATGAAATACAAATAAATCTTTTAACACACTCATGTGGCTTTGCAGTACACATATTTTTATGAAGATATTCCTTGAAATATGAAAATTATTTCAAAGGTTCCTTCAGGTTAAAAACATTGAGAAAGGCTGCATTGGATCAAACAAATTTTTAAAAAGAACAGGAAAATCTATCAGAAATCCTAAAAACCCTTTAAACCTTTAGTATGAAGAAAAAATGAGGGCTTTGCCACAAACCTCCAAGTGCAAACACAAACATCAATTCTTTAAAAGAATTAAAAATTATACTTGAAAATATATGACACGTACAAGTGTATTCAAGTAGTAATAGTGACCATTTAATTTCATGTAAAAACATTTTAGAAGGTAATCTGAACTTGGCAGCTTCAAACTAGTTAATAAGATTTTAGCTCAGAAGCTTTAAAATGAGTCTGAAGGTCACAGCAAAAGACAAAAGATCTAAAATCAAATGAAACCACCAGATTTGGCATAAATTCAAAGAATTCATTGTGTAGCTAAATGCTGCATAGGTAAACCAAATATTTTTGCAGTAATTTTTTTTCTTTTTCTTTGGGGGATTGAATCATTCTGTTAATGCCACTTGGAGTATTGACTGAATAAAATTGGTGAATACTAATACAGTGTCAGACCATTTATGTAGCAAACTTAGGATCGGAGGGACTGGGATTTCTGGATCAAAGCTTAATGTGTATTGAAAATATATATTATGAAAATATAATGAAAAATGAAGAATAAAACTGTACTGTTTTTTTCTTCAGAACACAGAGTCAAAGTCCATATTTTTCTACCGTGCAATGAGTGAGACTTAGCTATAACAAATTTTCAATTTTTTTCTTTCCATTCCAAGTCCTTTCTTAAGGCTGACCCTCGTAATTGGAACAGAAATGAGGAGAAAACCAAAGGAGTAGTCTGACGGGAAGACAGAAATAAACATTAAATCTTTTTTTTAAATCAGGATATCTCACTGAATTACATTGTGACAAAACTTGATATACTTATGTAGTGAGTGTCTTGAGTAGTAGTTTAACTATACATTAGTAATCTTTCAAGTGACATATGAAAGGGAAAGGGGTAATGGGTTTCTTTGTGGTTTTTTTTTTGGTCTAATCCATTTCCTTTTCACAGTTGGTGTAACCTAATTCAATAGGGGTCTTTCTATTTTTGTACTTAGCTATTATTTTGAGAGCCAAATTTTTGAAAATTTGTGTCCAAGCTCAAACCAGATTGTAAGCAATTCCACATTATAATAGGTGTACAGTGTATTTAACAAATATAGATTAATACACTTCCAAAGCAGGGTCTGTTTAATTACCATTGATCCATTTGTAATTCTCAGAATATGAAATATAGATTAAAAAGTTAACAAAGAAAAGTAAAGAATGAAAAATATACAAATCAATCCATTTTGAAGGATTTGTTTAATCAATATTAATTCAGCAATCTTAATTTGAAGACAATTCAACCACATCACGAAATTCAAAACAAAGAGTGGCTGAGTATTGAACTACCACAAAGCCTGCCAGATTCTAAAGTTTCCAGTTTCAAAAATAGCCAGTTTTCTGGAAATACCTGGATTATGGAAGCCAGATAAATGGTCCAGACCAGTACATTGAGGAAAGGTTTTCTTTTTTTTTAAATAGGCAGTTTATAGTCATTCTTTTAGAAAACACATGGTAATTCAAAGAAAGGTTAAGAATACAAGATCTGTCTGGAAAATACCCAGCCATTTAATATTAACAAAAAAAAAAAAAGAAAGAAAGAAAAAAGCCTTCCTAGGGCAATGGCACCTTATCCCAGTGTCCTCTCCATTTTTCAAAAAGGTCTGAAAAATTATTCGTTCGGGATCACCATCAGCTGCCTCATCACATTCTCCTTGATTTCTCTCTCGGAAAAGCCAGAAGTTGCAAGGAGCCAAACCTAGATTGTAAAGGGGCTGAGAGACCTGGGTAATAGGATGCTTTACCCCCCCACCCACAAAAAAATCTTCAACCCTACATGAGACAAGAAAAATGACACACTCAATCATTGTGAATGCAACAGTCACAGTACACAAGCACTCTCCATTGCATTTTGCTGTCGACTGAGTATTCACATGAACACTGTTCATGCATGTGCAGTAAGGTTCCCTCCGATTGGTTGCTGGGCTATATCATGATCACACAAATGGTTCTTAAGATGTTCAAAATGGCAGGATATTTTTTGGATAAACCTTGTAAATAGATTTTCAACTGAAATAAACTGATTGAAGGTTACATTAGAGAAATATGACATTTCAAGTTTCCTGAGAGCTGACTGTTTTGGATTTTAGCAATACACTTTATAATTTGCGTATTGGGGTCCAAAAAGACAACCGTGTCATAACTAAACAAGGGGATAATAAAAAAAAAATCAATCAAAAGCGCTAAATAAGTTCACCAGTGAATGAAGAGGCTGTTTTCATCACAAAATCAGAGAGATTCTGTTGCTGTAATGAGCAGGCACATAGCAAAAGCTTGAATAAATTGGAGAAAAACTTTTAAATTTGTCAGTTTTCAGTCTCTATTGACAGAATAAATCCTGAAAGCTTTTTTGACTGATACTTCTCAAATAGAAATTGGTCAGAAAAATGTTTAGCTGTACATGTGAATAGTAAGAACAGATTTGAAAATGTTGTTAGACAAGGTAAAGCAAGACACGAAGAGCAATATATTGCAAATTACATGTGTGATGATCAGAGATCAATAATAAAATCTAAAAACAAACAAATTTAATCCTTTTTCTTCAACTTATTCATGCTTTTGCTATGTATCCTCAAATTACAGCAATGTTAAAATTTTGTACCACCAAAAGACTTTAAAACACTAAGTAATAATACGTTGATTAATTGTGAATTGAAGATACTTAGCATGACTAAAATATTAAATAAGTCCTTTGATGAAGTTCTATTTTTATTTGCAGTTTTCTGAATGAGAGGGCAATAATATAGGCAAAGATGTTGTGATCCACCACCCACCTATCTTATACTACAAATTGCATTATAGGGAATCAAACTGTACCAAGGAACTCCTGCAATAAAGCATCAGAAATCATAGAGGGGTGAGATTAGATTTATCAAAAGATGAAGATGAAGAATTGAATAATCATAGCCTTCAAAGAGGGCAAAGGGTTCAATCCTTTTTTTTTTTGTTTGTGTGTTTATTTATGCGCTTGAGTGTTCCGGCACTCCTCGCCATACCATTTAATCTAAACACTTGAAAATTGGCATCAGTACTCCACTAGAACCCTTCGAAATTTTTTTTTTGATTTTTGGGAAAAAAGCTTCTTTGACTTTGGGTGGGGGGACTTATTTTGACAGATTTATTAATAACATCTAGATTCTCAAGAATTTAGATATGCTTTACTCTATTTTAGATGTTTTGCGGAGGAAAACACTGGTGATGTCATAAATAGGATTTATTCTGACCATATTTATCCTTTGATGAAATTTTTCTATACGACTTCAAATTTTGACAGTGATGTTGAGTCAAGTTTAGATTTAAATGACAAGTGGAAGTCTTTTTTTTTGTTTCTGATATCCTTAAGGTTTTTAACAAAATCAGATGAACAAATATAAAATATTCATGGGATCTTAACACACACAAAAAAAATCATACTTCCAAATCTTATGTAAACTAGTCCATGACTCATCACTTCATTGACGACTATCATAAGTGTACAATAACAGGTTCGAATGATGGCTGCTACTAATACTATAAATGTGAGAGCATAGTAGGAAGGGAGAGGGGAGAAAAGAAAAATAGTTCCATAAGAGAGTAAGAGAAAGAGGAGAAAATAGAGTGGGGTACTTTGAAAAGAGGGTAAGAAGGGATAGGGCAGAGTAGAAAGTTTTTTTGATAAGAATGTAGGAAGGGGGAGGGTTGATAGCTGCTAATGATACTATAAGTGTGACAGACACGACTCACAATGTAGGATGATGATTTACGTCAGTAGTTGAGAGGGGCAGCCATAGGAACTGAACACAAAAGCTATTCTTTACAGTCTGTCTCAAAATGGCCCCTGAGATCATCATAGAATTATTTTGCAACAGCTGATTAATTAAAAGTAACAAAGAAGACTAAGCTCTCTAACTTGGTTGGCAACCAGTCTAAGAGAAGAACAACTCTGAATTCGAAACCAAAGATTAGAATATACTCCTCCCTCCAGTAAAAATAACAACAAAACTTGTAATAGCATCCAGAAGAAAAACAAAAAACAAAAACTAACAAACAAAAGAACACTTGCCTAAGATGATAGGATCAAGTAAGAAGTAAGAGGGAAAGTATGATAAATAAAATAAAGAAATTGGGATGATCTATCGATTCAAACGTCTTTATTGGTGAAATACAAAACCGTTTTATTCATTTTCTTGTACGTACATTTTGTGCCAAAAGAAAGATCAACTGAGAGAAGACGCTTTTGTTTTACTCAATTAAAGTATATTGGAGCACTAATTTCAGGACTTACGAAATCCAATTAAAAAAAAAGTATCCTATTTGTCATGAAATGTTTCTATAATGTACAAGTACATTACAATAAAATCCTGTCTTGATACTTTCAGGGTTAGAGAGGGGGAAAAATCAATGATAAAAGTGATATAGATTTATTGAAACTGAAAATAGATTGAAATGCCAACAAAAGATTCATTCATTTCATCATGTAACTTCAAATCTGATTTTTGTTCAATTCCTGATACGTCAGAGCTCTGACGTGTTTTAAATTTTCTAGTTAATTTACGATTCAATTAGCAATTCAGTCATTAAAAATCTTTTTTTATTCCCAGACATTCCAAGTGTAAAAAGTGAAACAAAAAACAAGTAAATATTTTCAAATTCCATAATTTTCTCTCATCAAAATACAGAAAATTAGCAAATTTATCAATAGTTTCATTTTTCTGGTGATTTAAAAATAACGTGTTTTATAACAGATTGGAACTGATAGAAAAAAAATCCAACACGAATACTCATTCAAACAAGATTTCAAAATTAAAATTACTAAAAAAAAAAGTTGTGTTGGTTTTCCATTGTGATATTGTATTTTTCAAAAAAATAATCAACTCAATATAAAAAATGCTACGTAAAAAGGAAAAAAAAGAAAGAATATCATTTTATCTATATCCAAAACTGGGTGATGGCACAAGACTGATGCCTGAGTACAAAGACATCTTCCTTTGTCACTTAATGTATTTTCGTCATGAATATTAATGACTTGGTAGACCTTTCCAACTAAAGTAGAACTACGTATCCCATAATTTGTACACACCATTGTATCTCTGAAGACGAACACCATGTGGGATGTGAGAGTTACCTCCCCCTGCCAATCTGGCACATAAAGCAACCAAGTCCATTCATTAAAAAAAAATAAAAGAAGAACATTTTGTTTTGCTTTTTGTTATCATTTCAGATGTCAACTCGCACGAAAAATGTAGAACTATTAAATAGAAAGTCAAGAAAAATAATAGAGTTGATTTATAACAATAAATCCATGAACGTAATCTGAAGTTAAGAATCAAAACAATACTACTACTACCACTACAGTTGTCTACAAGAATCTATCTACATTTCTCTGGATTTTCCTTAACTCTTCTTACAGTACTTTAGAAATGTAAAACAGTTTGTCGTTGTCCACGCAAAATAACAAAGAATAAGATAAAGATTTCTACGACTTCATTATTTTCATTTTTTTTTTTTTTAGTATTACATCTTGATGTTTGAATAGTAAAATTTTGTTATGAAATTGAAAAAAAAAAGGTTACCAGGTGTTTACTACTAGACTGCATCATTGCCATTGTTTTGCTTTACGATGTATTCTCTCTCACATTAACTGTAAGGAATTAATAGTTTGGTTTTTATTTTGATTTCTTTTTTCTCTACTATTTTGTAAACGAATTGTTTTTATTATTGATATAAACACAATAATGGATGACAATATAGACAATCAAACTAGGCAGACATGAGGATTTCACAAAATAAACATATTTATCCTTAAAAAAAGACTGCAGGCTATCTTTTTTAGTTTAATGTTCAAATAAATAGAATTACAATGACAAAATTTTTAATAAAAATTGAAATGATAAATATAAACGTATACATTATTTTTTTAAACCTTCGAGTTTGATTTTATAACTGCCAAAAGAAGGAGATTTACATCATTCATATAATATATATATATATATATATATATATATATATATATATATATATATATATATATATATAATCGTTAATGATTGGTAGTTACGGATGAATGAATGGTAGGTAAGCTAACGTATACGTAAAATAAGGAAGGTCACGTTAGTGTGGTCACTGGCATTTATTTTGAGATCGCTGCTATCCTGTTAATTGACCATACGAGAATAGCTTCCTTAAGATAAATAAAGACTAGACTTACCTCTAGGCGAAGGTTTCCACCCAGTTCGGGATAGCCCTCATCCATAATTTGTATCTGCTTCGGCTCATACCAACGACAACACCAGAGAAGGATCCATATTGATCAAATGATCGCAAATACGAAACTAAAGTAGCAGACTCTATCACATTTTCCTGTTACATTTACCTGTGCGTGTCTGCGAAGTATATGGGGAGACAAAGAATCTTCTCAAAAAATAAATTTACTTTACTAAAAATTCAATTTTGATACTCGTTACCTCATCGAAGTGCCATTATACTTATCTTTGATATATTTTGTCCTTTTAATTGATAGAAAAGACAAGTTTACTGTTATACGTTTTGCGGCTGTGAAATTAAAGTCAAAATCTTTTAAGTCAGTCATTTCAGTACAATTTGATAGAGTACCTAAGTGTGACGTCACGTATCCATGGTAACGTAGCGCTTTGTCGGATCTAAACAAGCTTTCAAAATGGCGTCGATAGCATAGCATGAATATATTTATTAATATAAAATGGGTCAGTGTTTCGTTCCAGAGTGCAATCATTATTCGGAAAGCCACTGTTGTAAATTCCACCGCTTTCCTAAAGATCCAGTTCAAAGGAGAAGATGGATTTCTTTAATTAGGTAGGTATTTAAATGATTATCTAACTTCAGACTCAAGAGGCCACAGGTGTCAGGAGCAATTTCCTTCTAGTTTGAGTAGTCAAACTTCGGGACAGTCCTTCTGAAATAGCAGTTTCATCTGAAGCATTGAGAAGTAATCTGCAAAAAGCCATGTTTGATGACATATTTTCATATAAATCCTTCGATCTAAATACAGCATACTATAGCATGTAATCAAAAAACTCCCCAGGCACAGTAAAAATGAGACTCTATCCACAGATTCCTGTTGAAGTCATATTCACTGGACTGCTTGCAGAGAAGATAGAGAGAACAATTCTTGACATGAGGTCACGTGCAGTTTATAGTTAAGAGAACAAATCACAACAATAATATTTATACAACACTCAGGACCTTGAACTGTGGTGTAATGGACATAATGATTCTTTACTAAGTCATTTATATCTGTTGATAGCGCCATTCCGATAATCTGTTTTACAGTCCCACTATTACTGAAAAAAGAAAAGAAATTTTTTTAAAAAAAACTCCCTGAACCAATTTTCATAAGACATACTTATTCATTCTGGTACCAAATTAGTTGCTTGTCTCTGAACATTTTCTGGAAGATTTTTTTCATCTTTCTCCAAGTACAGTGACAAGACCTGGTCACAGTACTTGAGGTGCATATGGACATCATATGAGGAACAAGTTTCATCTATGCTTGAAAAAAGTTAATATATTGCTATTAAAAATCATGTTGCTTTTCAAATATTAAAATGGAAATAATAAAAGTTGAATATTAAGTATAAAATTACTATGAATTATTTAATAATTTGAAATGAATGGTTAAAGAAAATATTTACAAATATTCACACTATTATTTATTTACAAATATTTACACTACTATGAGATATATCCACCCCTCTCTTTTCCAAGCAAAAGACTTTCATGTGTAGCCGCCTCTGCAACAGTAGCATTCCTTTGTGTGTAAGGACACTTTATTTCCAATAAGTCCATCTGGTAAAGCATTAAGAACACAGGCCAGTCTTTTGTATGAAAAGCTAGATGACTTTGCAGGATGGCTTGATACCTTCATTCTCAGTTATGACTTCACATCTGACAGCTTGCGCTCTCACTATATCATATTCCCAAAGTACTCTCTTGACTAGTGAGGGAGTCACCCTTTCAGCCAGTAAAACAGATCCAAAATTGCTTGCTATAAGGTATCCTTTGTGTAGTGTATACTATGCGCCGATGTCTCTCTGGTTTTTCATAATTTTGTTAACAGCATTTATCTTTCTTCAGTGACCTTCAATTTCCCAAGTAGAAAGTCAGTTTTGAGACCACTTTGCACAAATTCAAGAGAAAAGTAGAATGTTTTCTTTTTTTGGTTCAGGGCTCAAGAGCCAAGTCATCCCTGTAAAATTGCCATTTCTCTTTAGCCAGTTGAACAGCCATGCTTTATTTCCCGATTTTTACTAATCTTTCAAGAGGCAAATAATATTGAGGCTGGTACACTGCTACGTGTCTTCACCAGACTTTATTGGTGCTGGAGCTTTCTGTTTTTTCATTCGATGTCAGTTTGATGTATGTTGTAGCCATGGATAAATAAAACAGCTGCATGACTGTATTTGTAGGCTCCTCTAAATGAATTTGATCTCCTTTATGGAGAATCTAAAACAAAAATAATTGCTTATGTAAAATTGTTTTATGCTTCCTAAAAAGAACAAAAGAAAAAAAAACTAACAAAAGGGCAGATACATTCTCTCTAGATCTGTGTATATCTTGATACTTACTGGGACTTCATAAGATTTATTTTTCATACTGGTAAGAACAGATCCTCTGAGAACTCCATCAGCAGAATGCAAAAAAGACTCAATGTGATTCTCACCAAAAATGATTGATTTAGGCTCATCAGTAAAGAAAGTGGTCACTGCAGATATCAATGCTGCTGCCTTCTTTGACACAATCAGCGTGGTCAAGTGAAAAACTATTTTTGCCATTAGTTTGATTGCCAAAAAGTGCTAAATCTTCAAAATACCCTAACATGATCCTAAAATGCCAAAATGATTCTAGAAAATTGTCAAAAGCATGCAAAAATATTTAGTGGTGCCAGTGCTAACTTAATGCTTTAATCAGTCCCAGTACTCTGGTTGCACTGGCAGCAGCACTGGCAGCAGCACTGGCAGCAGCACTGGCAATATACTTCGAAAATGATACTTTATCAGTTGTTATAATACCCAGATCCTCTTTATCATTTACAATATGTAGTATATTTTCCTTCATACAATAGCCATAACATAGATTTCCATTTTCTTCATGTAACACCTTACATCTATCTTCATTCATTTCCCACTTGTTACATTTATCTTCATTCATTTCCTATGTGTAACATTTTACTTTTATCTTCATTCATTCCCTACATTTAACACCTTACATTTATCTTCATTAAAGACTATAGAATTTTGATTAGTTTTGTCCTTTATAAAAAGCTTTTTGTCAAACAAATGGCTTAAAACAGCTTAAAAGTACTTAAGTATTGCATACTAAAATAAAATGTATTTTTTTAAAGACGAGCTGATCGTGAGCCTGGAAATGGAGCACGTGTTTGCAGTTGTCACTTCAGAGGAAACAGAAATCAAGGACCGGAAATCTTTCCCTGGAATCAAGAAAAACTCTTTGATACTCCTGTTTATAATCCAAAAAAGAAAAGGTTAAAAATATCAGGTCCTGAAGTTTGTAATATTGAGGGTTTACGAGCAGAATTCAAATCAAAGCAGGAGGTTCGAAAACCAATGTCGAACCCTCTTCAAGCTGAACTGGACATTGCAAGTAAGTAGTTAGACTCACCATCGCAGACAATAACTGGACAACCATAGTGTCATAATTAGAAGTCATATAAAAAAGTACCATCGAAGAATAATTATAGTCAGAATAAATTTTATCTATGATATCACTGGCATTTTCCATTGAAAAACATCTAAAATAGAGTAAAAGAAATATTTAGAAACATCTAGACTTTGGATAATCTAGATGTTATTAATGAGCCCATCAAAATAAGGCTCCAAAAAGATCAAAAAAGCTTTTTTTCCCCAAAAGAGAAACATTCTTGGAAGGGATCTAGTGGAGTATTGATGCCAATTCCCAAGTCTATTGACAAAATGGTATGGCCATAACTGCTGGAAAAAACAAACAAGCAAACAAACACATATAAAAAAAAGGGTAGAATCCCCCACCATCTTTGATGGCTACAGTTGTTCAATGGGTTAGAGAAACAAGATAACTATTCAAGATCATGCTATAGTGTCTCAAATTTGGATACAACTGTTATTCAAATGGAATCTGGCTTGGTGGCATTGAATTTCCCAAAACTCAGATTACTGACTCTTCATTTGCTCAACTGCGATTGGTCGATTCTGATTTCCCTAGAAAACAAAAGAAGACAATTTGAGGGCTTACGTTTCATAGTTAATCATTTACAAAAACACTGCTTGACTTTTTTTGCTAAAATTAATACGATGAGCATATGTTTAAGATTTATGGGAACAAAAGCATCTCAAATTCAAATTGATATCAGAGGAATTTTCAAATAAACAATGCATATTATTGGAAAGCTTTAATTTTTCAAAAAAGATTGAGTAATGAATAAATATGCATGACTGTAAAACATGTTTTCTCACAGGGGTGTAAACATGTTTAATATTATTTTTTGTTATTCATGTACCTCTTCCCACCAGCAAGAAATATAAAAATTAAGAAATGTTTGAGGAAAAATCTTTGGGCATTAAAACATTTATTTTCATTTATATTCCAAGATTTTACAATCTAGCAAATAAATGCTATTCAATTATAAAAAAAAACACATGCAAAATAAATATAACAAAAAATCCCACCTGTAATATTTTCATTCAATCCTCATAAATTCAAGTGTATTTAGATGTTTGACAGGGATGATTATTTGGTATTACTTGAAAGTACCTGCTTTCCTTTGTGTGTACAGACACTTAACTTCAATGATGGCATTATTTCCAACAAGTTCATCTGGTAAAGCACCAAGGACACCTGACTTGTGAAGCCACGAGCCAGTCTATATTATATTCTTCATTCTTTCTAGAAAAAAAGAAGATAGACACCTTCTCTCTAGCTCTGTGTTTAACTTAATACTTTCCATGACTTTATAAGACTTTTTTTCATTCTGGCATGAATAGGGGTTTTGCCAGAGGGGCATTAGGGAGGACTACAGACCCCCTGTCAGGGAATCCTAGCCCCGAGATTGTGTACCAAGAACCTTATTTTTTCATTTGATTGAAGTTACCTTGTATTTCCAATTATATTAGCAAGTATACTTGATACTACAAAAAAAAAAAACATTGAAAAAACTTGTTTAGAGTGAATAATGAATGAGTAATGGGCATTATAAGTATTTGGTGGCCATCTTGGACACCATCTTAAAAATTACTCACACTTGGCCATAGAATAAATTGATTGCATATTTTGAGGAGAAGTACTTATATTTAGGATTTATAAAAACATTACTTCATGTTTCCAATAAAAAGTTCCCACGAGGTTACAAATCAGGCCACACCACACTATAACATAGTGATGAAAAAGATTTTTCGATAGCAACTTTAGTGTCCGTGGAATTAAAAATTACCTTTGGGAACATACCTGTGGACCCCTCCCCCAGCTGGGTGTTGGGTGACCTAGCCCCCCTGTTGGGCAAGCTAGCTCACTCATGAGTTCCATCTTTTGGCGTGAACAGATCCTCTGAGAATTCCATCAGAATACAAAAAAGACTTAATATGACCAGATTTGTAATGAATCTTATCACAAGATTAATTTAGGCTCATTTGAGTAGAAAGTTGACAATGCATATATTGATATCGCCACCATGGTGGACTATTTAGATTCAATGAAATGTAACCATGAAAACGTAATGTCACAGCCTCAGTACCCTATTTAATCCTAGCCAGTGCATATATATTTTTTGCTTTGGCTCATACTGGAAATGCATTTTGTATTCATTTTTGTAATTATCATCTATTCGAGGGATTAATCTGGTATACAGGGGGAAAGTCGTTGCATTTTTTTTATACTTGGAAAGAGAATTGAGGATGCTGGCTTAGGCATGGAAAAGTTAGATAACTTGAGAACTATGGATCCCAGACAGAAAACAAAACTATAACTGTATTCAGCATGTCTCAATCTATTAACAGTACGCATTGTTAGGTTGAATTTAGGAAAAAAAATTAATTATATCAGCATTTTTCACATTTTTTTAGTTTTTTGGCAATTGAAAGTATCCAGCCTACTGATAATTGAAGAAGTCAAAGCAGTAGTCAGTCATTGTTGTAAAAAGTAGGTCATGTGAATGTCCCCATGAATTAGGGTGATGGTCATGTCCAAATCTTATCTTATTCAGCCAACAGGTATGGCGACACACCAGCTAGTATTTTGTAGAGTAAAAAAGAAAGAAGAGAGTTTACCAATAATTTTATACTTATATATGCATTCATTCAGTTTAATAAGCCTAAAAATACAAAATCCACTGAATATATTTTCATCATGAAATCCCAAAAAGAAAGAAGTCTAAATCCCAAAATAAAGTTTTTAATTAATCCCTGACAATGATGAACCCAGTAACAACTAATTGGTTAGGAAGTATTTTTTTCTGTACAGAGCATTAGCATTAAGATACATTTGAAGTTCTAAAAAACTCTTTTGGGTTTGTCACACAGTCTTGGTGAAGAGTTTGCCACAAGTCTGGCATAGGACCACACTTGTGGGATACCCGCAAGGATCAAATTCACTATATTAGTAAGACTCTAGTGAGACTCACTTACTTAACATTGATCTCTGACAAGCACCTCAGTTTTAATTTACAGCTCATCCACTAATGAATTTAGACATATATGAACTATTGGTGGATGGAGTGGCCTAACTGTTAATGGCATGGAAAACTGAATTTGCAAATCGAGATCAAATTCCAACTGAGGCAGTTTGTGTTCTCTTCACACTAATGCCATTCAATTAGACACAAGCTTCTAAATACTTACGGAAGCCTTACTTAGTCTGGCACAAAGGCACTGATCTAGGTAATTGTTTGGAATTGGTAAGATTAAACATTATGTCAATATTGTGTAAGAGAGGTATTTGAGATCAAAAATAACGTTATTTGACCAACAGAAAAAAATCAAGCCAGTTTCAGCCATTCAAAATGGCAGAAACTGGCTAGATTTTTTTCTGTTGATCTAATAATGTTATTTTTTATCTAAAAATACTGTCTACTCTACAGCCAGTATGTCACGCAGTTAGGTTGAGTGGTAATAGGTAGGTTTGAGTTAGTAGGTTGGTTAGTAAGTAAGTTTGGGGTCAAAGTTAGTTGGTTGGTTTGAGTTAATAGCTAGGTTAGGGTTAGTTGGAAGGTTTTGGGTTAGGGTTTGTCAGTAGATTTAGGATTAGTGTTAGGAGGAGGATGGGGTTAGTTAGTAGGATTATGGTTAGTAGGTAGGTTTTGGGTTAGTGTTTCTAATTTCCCAATTATTCATCATTGTTGGAGTAGATAAATTTAAACATACTCAGTAGACATTCTTAAAAAAATCTAGCCACTTTTAACCATTCAAAATTGGCCAGAGTAAAAGTGGTGATGATATAATGTTTAATCTTGACTCTTCCAAACAATTACCCAAGTCTGGAGCATCCAGTTAGAATCAAACTCATTACTCTATCAAATTGATCTTGCTAACTATTGCTCCATGGCTAGGGACTCAATAACATTTTAGTGTCAGATGAAGGCCACTACCAATTTTCCCATCTACTGTTGAAGGAGTAGATTAATAATAAACCTGGCTACTGCAGGATCAAACTCCACCCCTACTTTTATCACAAATGAAGATGATTACTGCAACTTTTGTATTGTATATATAATAGATAAAAATTCTAAAAATATATATTTTATAGTATAAATGTATTCATTCATTAGAATAAAATAGGCCCTTGCGTATTTATGTGATAAATTTTCTGTAAAACTTGTCAGTTTGGCTCTGTCAGTGAGAGAGCCACCTACCATTCATTTGGTCATGATTTCAAATCGTGGTATGGGAATGTTAATTTTACATATTGGTTTGATTTAACATGACAGAAGGGACAAAAAGTGAAGAATTTACTCCCTTACATTTGGTGAGGATTTTTCTTATTCTTATTATTAGCAAAATAAAGTCAACTCCAGACTTGGACTGAAGTTTGACAAAAGTTCAAAACTTGATTTGAGCTTGTAGAAAACAGTGTCTGGAGAATTTGTCGCTGGCAAATCAGTTGCTGAACAATTTGATGTAAGATAAATTAGTCTCTGATGTCTGCTATGATTTGTTTACGTTAGCTGGTTTGAACAATACTCATTGCATAAATGATCTATTTAGCATGTATGAATTTAGTCACCAAACATTATATATTCAATCACCATAGCCATCTGCAAGCTCACTATTCCAGAGAAAGGAAAAAAAAACAGGTTATACATAGCAGAGTTTTTGGTAGTCACTTGTGTTTGTTCGAAAAGTCAGTTTCCTGCCTTAGAGTCAAGTCATGCTGATCACCTAGGAACAGCAGTTGCTGCAAGTACTTTTCTTATTCACATTTTTCTAGCAAACAGAAATATGGTGAGCTATAATAGCTATAGATAGCCATACTTATGTAAAAGGACACAAAGTAAGGGTCTATATTAGCTGATATTTACAGTGTAAATAGAACATTGGTTGCCGTAAAGATGGACACTAAGTAAGGGTCTAGGTTTGCATTATACATACATTGGGATTTGATCATCAATTTTAGAACCAATTCACTATCATTAGTGAAAAAATGAAATTTTTCCTGGAGAAACAAAAGTCTGATTCAGATAAAAGCAGTTCAAACTACATAGGAAAAATATTTTCATAATTTTTTACTCAGTATCGATAAACCTATTTTCAACTTGATTATCAAGTGTGATGGAAGCTAATGAAAAAGATCTCAGTTTGTATTTTTTAAAGTTAGTATTTTCCACCCAAGTAAATCATACAGGTATACCTTGATTAGTGCGGTTAATTTGTTGAACAATTTCGATACTGTTCTAGTCTATAAGGTTTTTTTTTTCCAGCTTTTTTTATATTAATTTGTACAGCATTATATTAACCGTACTACATCAAAACTAGCACTAATCAAGGTATTCTTGTATTCCATAAAATGTTCAAAACATTATGTCTATTTTAAATTTACCTCCCCCAGGAGGATGGCAATTTTTTCTGTCAAGGGAAATAACTTTGATGTTTGTAGATGGCGCTCTTGTATTAATGCTATATTGCACAAAATTTCTTTGTGGCACGTTTCCTAGGGAGAAAAAAATTGGTTTAAAATTGACGCAAATTGAAGAAAATGACGTCTATTGAGAAATCTTCTCCCAAGGATGAAGTTGCCGAAGGTATATTAGTTTCTCTTTTTTTTTTCATGGTGATTCCTTTCTTGATCTAATCACGGCGAATTCATAAATCTCAACGGAAGTAAATCGCCGAGTACTAACTATTCTTCATGCCGTGCACCAGGGGATTCTTCGACCTTGTTTGAAAAAAATCAATCTAAATTTTACCAAATGATAAATATAAATCGAGTTTTAGCTTCTGATTCTATGTTGGTCAAATTTAAAGAATAAATTTTCCATTTTATTGGGTTGTTTATGCTGTGCTATTACTTTGATTTATTGATTTGAAAAAAAAGTTGAAAGGGTGTTACTGTGAAAAAGTACTTTTAATGTTTGAGGTCTTGAGTCCTTAAAAATACACAAACGAATTTTACAAGGAAAAGTAGAAAGATTAAATGTATCTCTATCTGTCTATCGTTTATGGTAGTTGTAATCTTGAATTTTTCTTGTATACTATCGGTGATATTTATTCCTAAAAACGCTTTTTGCAATCAACTCTACCAGAAGCTGAAGCTACGAACAAATCAGAATCTACAAATTAATCAAATATAACATAATTGATCAAGAACACCGTGGTAAAATTTTAAAAAAATCAATTTTTAAAGCTATTTAAAATGATGTGGTAAAATCTAGTTTATTCTCATCGCAAATTTATAATTTACTTTAATACTTTAACTCCCAAAGGCCGAATTTGACATTGATGGGGGCCCACTCAACTGCACGATATATCTTGGGGCTCTTATTATTTTCAAAGAAATCAAAAACAAACAAACAAAAAATGAAATATTCATTAAATTATTCAATTCAGTGATATGTATCTATGTGATGAAAGATAATAAATCCTAAAACAAATTGAAAATGAAAAATATTTTTTTCAAGACATTGTTTTTGGGGGGTCCCTAAAATTCTAGGCCCCAGAGTGTCCCTAGGACCAGAGTATAATCATTGAAAAGTGTTATGCATAATATATATATATATATATATATATATATATATATATATATATATATATATATATATATATAACCACAATGCATAGCTCCTGGCAGTGGACTCTGGTTCCACATGGGACATTTTAATACACACAGCACACACCACTGATGATGGGAAAAATTCCGAAACATGTATGGACAATTTACTTATAAGGATTAATAAACCTTACTTCCAAACACCTCACTCCCGAGTCTGTCTCACTCTCTACAGTACACAGTATATATATATATATATATATATATATATATATATATATATATATATATATATAATTTCATCTTTAACACTTTTCAATGAAGTATAGAGTGATATATATATATGTATAAACACACACACACACACACATATAGTGTCTTAAATGTGTGTATTTTTATCTACTATCTATGATTGTTCTTTATTCAATTCTTTATAAGTATATCAGACAATGTTCTGAGGATGATGTGAATTAACATTGTAATATTATGTAAATTAATCTTGTTAAATCACAAAATATGTTTTTTTTAGTTACTTTCATCCTTTGTGTAAAAGTAAATTAAGAAATTTGGATAATTTTACTTCGGATGATTTACTGATATTTTGAGAATGTCCTAACAATTCAAAATGGATTTATTTTGATTAACTGATGACAGAATAATTAGAATATTTAAAAAAATGTAAATACAAACATTCCTTTGTAGGTTTGAAATTAGTTCTGTTATCGCCCTCCGGCATTATTAAAGTATTATGATGTAAACTAAATTTTTGTAAATCTCATAATACTTTTATATTGTCTGATTCTATATCCAAATAATAACACATACTGTAGACATGGAAGATAAGAAAAACAATGAATAGAAAGCAGAACAATTATTTTGATGAAGGATTTATACAAGACATTGCAACCGCCACTGTAAAAACCAAAGATCATGGAACCTAAGTAATATCTGCCTTGTCCGTAATGACATGATGCAGAATGTGAGCTGAATGCTATTTTTTGAAACTTCTGTTTTTCAACATTATTTCTGATGAGGCTGCAAAGGCCAGTCTGTAAAATATTTTCTCGTTAATGTCACATTTTAATATTGTTGGATACACAATAGTTTGATTGTATTACACCAAAAAGCCTAACATTCTAAGATGACTACAAAAAAAGCTATTTGCAAAATATTAATGTTGATGCATTATAAAAAGTTTCAAGAATTTTGGCAAAACCAAAATATATGCAGTAGGTTGCAGCACGAGTGAAAAACATTATGGTTTTATTTTTACTTTACAATGAAAACTTGCATAGTTCCTGTCAAAAATGACGGTATTATTATTTACATGTTAATAGGCACTTAGTAACTATATGCTCATTGAAAAGCATTACACACATTATATATATGTATATATATATATATATATATATATATATATATATATATACATATATATAATGCTCTTCCAACAGGGAATGGAGCACTCTGGTGGATGAGGGATATATACGATAAATTAATATATTGCTTAAATTCAACGTCATTGACAGTCCAGTTCTGTGGAATAGAGGGAGGATACCAGCCTCCAGGACTGAAGCTAAGGTTTTGATCCTGCCTTGTGGTACTGGATTGGCTAATGGATATTCTATAGCCATACTTAAGAGTTGTAATACAACGAAACAGCTGTGGATGACAATAATATATATATATATATATATATAGCTTGTTTTATGTATGCTGATTGTTTTTTCCATTTAAGAAAACTTAATTTACAATATTTCCTTTTCAGATCAAATGGACAAAAAATCCACTGGTATCAGCTCAATGGAAGTTGATGAAACTGAAAAAGTGGAAGGAAATACCAGCAAGTTGATAAAATCTGAAAACTCACAGGTTGATGTGAATGAGGATAAAAAAAAAGAAGGTGATAAAACCAAAGTGTCAAAAACAGATGAAAATAAAGTCAAGGACTTGGGAGGTCTGAAAATAAAAAGCTCATTGCACGAGAACTCTGACATGGATATCATGGATGTTGAAGAAGATAGAGCGTTGGTAATTGATGAGAGCAAAATCAAGGACTTGGGAGGTCTCGGAATAAAAAGCTCATTGCATGAGAATCCTGATGCAGATGTTATGGATGTTGAGGATAGTGCATCAGTAAAGGGTGTTAAGGTGACCAAGGAAGAGAGGGTTAGCTCACAGGTTGGTGCTAGCCCGGGTGAAGAAGCGGAACTGAAAGAGGATACCAAGAAGGATGTTGTGAAGAAAGAAATCAAAGACATCAAAACTGAAAAAGATAAGAAAGATGCCGAAAACACCTCGTTGCTTCAAATGAAGGGATCAAAACAAGAAGTTGACTTGAAAGATATGAAAGTAGATAGTAAAGACTCCAAAGAGGGCATCAAAGATATTGATATGAAAAACAATGAGGATGTCAAGAAAGAAGATATCCCCAAATGTAGCTTTGGTGGTGATCTCAAAAATAGTGTGAAAGAGGAAAAGGATTTTACTAAAAAAGAGAATGGTATTAAAGAGGAGAAGGATATGAAAATGGTGAATGGAATCAAGAAGTCAGAACCTGTTTTCAATTTTAGCTTTGATGCTGAAAAGTTTATTGTGGAACAGATTTCTAAAATGGGACTTGAACAAACCAACACGCAGAAGCTTAATGACATGGATTCTCAGCTAAAGGGCGTTGAAAGTAAGTTTCATGTTATTATTCATTTTTTGACGACTATTTATTTTCATTAGAAACTGTCACCTAATCTTTCTTCAGTTTTCAGGTTGGTTCAATTGGCTGGCTGGCTGGCTATATATGTATGTGGCACATGTACAGGTCACACCAAGAAACTAGGGGGCTGAAAATTCAAACATTTACTCCTTATTATGTCTAGAAGAAACTTTTTTTGTTTATGTTTTCCTTTTTAATCCCCCTTTCCCTAGATACATTTTTAGAGGAGGGTTCAGTTCACAATGTAAGCGTATGCTAAATTGATCATTGGTTCGTGTTCATTTGCTTTTTGAAAATTCTGACTTTTAGTGATGACTGGCCAACAAAAGATGAGAAAAGTAACTAATTCATTGACGATCCTTTTTTCTAATTTTTCTCATTGATTACCCTGAATATCGTATGCTGTCAAAAGATGTTGGTTGCGTGATTCTTTCTATTGATTGACCAACCAGACTTGTCTTAATTTTTCACAACTTAACCCAGGCTGTCAGTCTACTGTAGTGAGTAGATAGCGTGGATCGGAAATAAAGAATAAGCTCCCAATAAGATTTGAACTTGTGTACCTCTTGCCATGCACCAGCTGCTATACCATCTTAGCTAAAGAAGCTTCAGTGACTTGCAGAAGTTCATATCCAAACCTAAAATTTGCTCTATATTCTGATAACTCTGGTGTCATGTTTGTTCGTATGACTGACTGGAGAAGAGAAAGAAAGGAGGTAGAATGTGGTAAATATAAATTGATATGTCATACTCCCTTTTCTCCATGATAGTCAGACCAACCAGCGCACATTGTGTATTATATAAGTTGGATTTTAGATTCATTCTCATGATGTGATCATCATTTCAATTAAAACTGGAGCAAGTCTTTTACACTTTGCTATGATTTAGATAATCATCAGAAATTTAGCCAATTCTTTCCACTGGTATGTATGATATATAAATGGATTGTTGTATCCACAGAATGATGAAGAAATGACCATCTGCAAACTTTTCTTTCAGTAGTGAGCCAATGGCATTATCAGAAAATAAAGAATAAGCCTTTGGTCAGATTCAAACCCACACCCTTTATGGGAGTACTGTTTAGCCCCTGCGGTAGATCGAAGCCTAAATAGCACCCTCGACTCATCTCTCATTCTAATTGGTGGCCTAGTTTGTTTATGATCTTTTAGTTTCAGAATTATTCATTTTCTATGTATTATTTGTGTTGTTCCCATAATGACAGTATGATATTTGAATGGATAATAATATCCAACAGAATAAAAAAAGAATGACAATTTTGGAATTGAGTTTTTGCCCAGACCAATTTACTTTCAGAGGTAAGCAAAACTGTATTGATCAGAAAATAAAAGATGAGCTTTATGTGGGATTTGAACCCACACCCTTTTTGGGAAGGCTGAGATGAGTTGAAGGTATTATTTAGACTTCTGTCTACTGTGCAGGTCTTGGTAGCTCAATCGGTAAGAGTTGACTGTGCTTAACATAAAGATATGGTTTGAATCCCACCTAAGGCTTATTCTTTGTTTTCTGATCAATGCTGTTTGCTGACTACTGAAATGAAATTGGTCCAAACAAAAACTTGGTACCCAAATTTTCATTTCTTTATCACTGCTCTGTATCTAAAGATGAATTCAAAATTTTCATACGTTCAACAATAGGAACTTTCATATTGAACTTCAGTATGTTATTTGTTGTGATTAATCTGATCGTAAGCCCTTTCTTAGACATATTCTCACAATAAGATGCTTTTTGTTTGGTTTGTCGGTTGATTCCAGTTACGTTAAACAACAGAAAGATGTAGTTAAAGAATGAGTGACGTCATAAAAAGAACATCTATTTTGTTCAATAGATAACGTATCAAGCATTTGTTTCTTACAGTGTTGCCAAGTATCATTTATTATTGATAGCTAAAAATGTCTCAAAAATGGCTAAAATTGGCTCAACTTTTCAATTTTCAGCTAATTCTATAGTTAAAAATATCAAATATACTCATTTAAAGCCCGCTTATCAAATAAAATAATCATACATAATGACCCCAGTACAAATTATTGATAAAAATTGTACACTTTCATTAATTAAAACTTACTAATTGTTTTTTTAATAGCCAGATTTTCAGCAAACCATCATCATCTTTCTCCTACAATGCTAAAACTACTTTGTTTAGAATCCCTTTGAAATTGGAATCACAGGGATTGTAAATGTATTGTTGAACTGTTGGTTTCTTATTTAATAGTGTAAAGGCTGGAATCAATTATTTTTCAGCTAACGTTGGTTGTCCCATCCAGTTGATTTTTTGATTTTTATATGTGTGGGTTTACAAAGTAAATAGAAAGAGAGAAAGAATAGCACATTTAAAATAATGTTCCTATTTGAGGAAATGTTGGGTGGTCTTAACAACTCTCTGGAATGGTTGTCTTTTATGTATAATCCGAACAAATTCTGACATTTTCATTCCAATGGTCAACCTTGTCTATTCCTACTGTTACTATGGAGAACGTGTTGACTCAAATGAATGTCATTGGCACATGCTGGTATCCATGGATAATTGAGTTTGTTTATTTGTCCTATAAAGACATTTTGATATACAACTACAAAATTTACTATGCACACTTATTGGACCCAGGGGAAGGTTTTGATATAAATCATTTTTTATGTATATATATATATCATTGTGTCATCCACAGATAGCTATTTCGATGTATTACATCTCTTCAGTGTGGCTATAGACTTTCCATTATCCCATCCAGTACCATGAGGCAGGATTGAAACCTTCGCTTCAGACTCGGGGGCCGATATTCTACCTCTGAGCTACGGAACTGGACAGTCAGTAAGGCTGAATTTAAGCGATATATTTATTTACACATAAATTCCCCATCCACCAGAGTGCTCTATTCCTATGCAAGAGCATTGCATGAAATTACAATCGATGAGTTACCTCACTAAAAGAGTGCTCAACCCTGAATAGAGGAGCATTATATGTATGTATATATATATATATATATATAAATATATATATATATATATATATATATAAATATATATATATATATATATATATATGTATGTTGCGTAAATAAATCACCATAGCTCATGCGTGTACAAGAACTAATTATCCAAAATCTAAGATCCCAAGAAGCACTTTTTGAAAAAACTTAGAAATATCTTTAGATGGTGCCTCATAGTGTACTCATGTAAATTTTCTAGGTTGCAGCTTCAAAAGTGTAATCAAGAGTGCCCAGAGACAAGAACATACACTTGCAAACACACAGATAAGCAAAAAGAGAAGTATCTGTTGTTCAGGAACAAAAATATTTTTTTGCAGTTACTATAAACACAAACACTTTTCATACCCGCTACTGATGTCATTGCAAATTAACCTTGATGTACATGAATAATGACAGTAACAAATATTTAATTAAAAAATCAAAGCACAAAAGTGTGATTGTCTACTTTGAAAATTCTAAAATTTCTGAGTTAGTACTGATTAATGCTTTGAAGCCACTATTTTGGGCGTGGCCAAAAGCTGCATAAACTATTGTTTGTAAGCTCTGAATGGATATAGAAAAGTCTAACATGGGTTTTAACAACGTTTGAAAAATTCTGAATTAACTGTTGTTGTCAGACACATTTATATATTCTTGATTTTTCACAAAATTTGTTGGACTTGATTCTTCCAGAAACATTTACCAGTTCACCATCAGTACTGAGAAATTGTTTTACTATCATTATAACCAAATATGATCCAAATTTTGAGCTTGTACCTGGGAGAGATGGCTACTTTAGCTAGTATATATATATATATATATATATATATATATATATATATATATATATATATATATATATATATATATATATATATATATATATATATTGTGAATAATTGAAAAGGGTTTATCTGACATGAAGTTAATTTAGATGATAGTGGAGATCAGATTTTGGAAAATGATCTTTTATAGTGGGATATATTCTGGTTGGAATGTGAACGATGTTTAGGAATTATGGCTCTGGATAGTTCTAGTAGTCCTGGTGGAGGAATGGGTAGTGCAAAGATGTTGTGGGAGATGAAGGCTTTTGATTCCATGTGGTTTGGTGGTAGTTTTGACATCACTGAAGTTATGAAGAGAATGCGTGTCAAGTATGAACATAGACGCAGAGATGAAACAAAGTGAAAAGATGTATACAAGTATTTAGTAATGACAAATAACAAATGAAAATGAAATACATGTAATGATAACATCAATATGATCGATTGCATAAAAGGTTGAGAAGAGATAGCGAAAGGTCAGAGCTTTGTTGTCCTTGATAATACAGGCGTCGGAGTGGAATCGGAGATATCTGAACAATTCAGACTTGGGGGCTATTCTCTGATGCTGGTAGTCACTTGACGGACAGACCATGAGAGACAGAGAACAGAGTTTTATCTGTGCATGTTTCCTGAAGTAAAGAGAATTAGGAGAGATTGTTGTGATTATCGGATTGTAAAAAGCATTGCCATTTCATTCATGAGAGTGAGAGGTGTATGTGCGTTTGGAGCACATGGTGAGTAGCTGCGTGTATTTGAGATGCCTTAACATCGGTGAAGTGAAATGGGCAAAGTTAGTATGGAGATAAATCATGGTAGAAAAATGACTAAGATTGGATCAGCCAGGAGGTCTGTGAAATGATACCAATCTTGAAGAGGCAGAAAGAGAGAGAAAGAGTAGCCAGTAACAAGTGCTGGAGCCAAAAGTGTAACCAGCTTAGAGTGCTGGTGCCAATGAGTGTTTGACCGTGTGCATCCAGGGCTTTTATAGAGCTCATCGTAGGAAGTGATGTTTTCAATATCTAGCTAAAAGAAAGGTTTTGTATTCAATTTCTAATTAAAAGTATTAGGGGCACTACACTTTCATTAAAATGACATGTTTTGGCCATTTTCAGACCCTTCTGTTATGAAAATGTGAGATGAGAAAATGAAAAGAAATACGAAGTTGGTGATGGAATGGAAGTGGGGTGGGGATGTAGGGGTGGGGTCTGGCTGTAGACCTTATCTTTAAAAGCAAAAGGTCGTCCTGTCTTGCTGGTCAAGAGAGAGAGGGAAAAAATAGTAGTCCTTGGTTATTGTGATGTGATAGAGGCACATACACATGCACACATATATATTATATTCTCTATATATTCTTTTGTGGTACAACTATGTTGGTAATGCTTCAATGAAGGGAAATGTTTAGTGGTTTAATAAGAGGGTAGGAAGAAAGAGAGATTAAATTGTTACATTAGTTATATATCAAGAGACTTTGTCAGCAGAGACTGAGCTAAATTCACAGTGGACGTCATTGAGGGCTGAGGAATTGATATTGACAACCCATGTTCAGTCGAATCCAGGTCAGAAGGCATCAGTCAAAAGGACAACACTGTAGTATAAACATTTTAACTGAATTTGTACAAATTTAGTTATTTGATTTAGGATTTTTTTGTTGAGTTGAATGAATCTTATTGTGATTTAATTTTTTATTAATTATTTTTATGACTTAATTAATACAAATTCACTTAAAATATCAGTACTACACTATTGTCTTTTTGACTGGTCACCAAAAAGTCAAGGCTATAATATACAAAGATATAGAATGTAGTTAGTTGACCCTTGAGGGAAGAGGAAAAAGAGATATTCTCAATTCTTTTTTTTTTTATTATGCTTTAGCTAAATGTGAAGGGTAAAAAAGTTGAAATACTTTGGAACAATAGAAATATTGTTTATATTTTATTCAATTAGGCACATCAGAACTGTCATTTTTATGTTATCTTATTTAAAAATGAAAGGATCATTTCTATGTACAGATAAATTATTCTAATACATATTTCAGTATAAATGTATTCAGTTATTTGTTTATCAGGATACAATTAACTTACAAATACTACTGGTTTGGGAGTTAGGTAATTTAATCAGTGTTTGAAGAGAGAGAACAGGGGAGAAAAAGTTGACTTTTTCAATATGAGGTGAGAGAAAGGGCAGATAAGTTAGTTTGATAAGAAGGCGGGGAAAGAAGGGGAGTAAGCAAAAAAATTCTTGTCTTGGTTAGTTCGTTTTTGCTGGTTCGAAATGCATTTGTTAGTAGCAACATAGCTGAAGGAGATGACAAAACACGCATGTCTTTAGGCTGACGGTTTCTGGCTAAAAGGGCTGACCCTACCTACCTAAAACGGGGCTCCCCCTGTTGACTTCCATTTTGCACACATAGCAGAGGCTATTGTAAAAGCAAAGATCTTACTGATATGTTGGGAAATAGATCATATATGTAAACATGTCAGATGCAAAGTTATGATAAAATATGCATACCTTGTATAAAGGAATCACAGTAGCCTGCATGTGTACTGGAACTAATTATTTAAAAGAATTATCTAGAAAAAGACCAGCTCAAGATTTGGGCATTGCTTTTCCAAAATGACCATTGAGACCAAAAAAAAAAGCACTTTCTCGTAAAAACAAAAAAAAAAACAAAAATGTGGATGGCACCTTGTGGTATACTTTATGGTGACAACTATTTTGATAGTTGATTAGTCATCAACTATTTTAAATGATTATGAATTGCACAATTACTTAATGGCTTTTATTAAGCTATCATATCAGCTCTTGAATTTAACTTGAGTTTTTTTTAGGCATGTGCTTACAGATGATAAAGATGAATACATCATTCCAGAATATGTCTTTCACTGAAAAAGACTTGAACTTTACTGCTGATTAGACCCCCCCCGCCGACACAAAACATTAAAAAATTCCAAATTTTTGTCCATCTAAAACCTAGGACAGGTAGAGTGTTTATATATGCGTCTACCAGGTAGCAGTCTTAATGCGACTTTGCTCTACTGACTAAGCTAACAGTGCCTTGGGTAAACAGGAGTTCGAAATAGTGCACTTGAACCACCCATCTCTCTACTCTGTGGTCGTCGGCATAAATATTTACATATATATATATGCGTTCTTATTTTGTAGGCAATATGTATATATCATTAAATTGGACAGTTTATGTCTGACAGAAAAAAAAAATATCCAAAATTCCTCCCCTAATGTTAGAAATTAAAAATCTCGTTAACAAAAAATCATCTTATTGAAAAAAGAATCTATGTAATGTTCAACTATGCAGGTACTTGTAAAATCTATGAAGACTTGAAGGTCAACTGAAACAAATTTCAGTATGTATTTATTTTAAATCAACTTACTTTGTTACTGAAAAACCTTATTTTGAACCCTTGATTATTATATAGCCTACAGATATCTAAGAGAAAAAAATTACCTTTTTGTTTAAAATCAAAGCTGAAAGGTTGACAGAAAGGGTGGCAAAAAAGCATTGTCAATTTTCACGAATTCAGTGTTTTGACAAGATTAGGTGGGATGAAAAGGCCCCAACATCTGATTGGAGCAAAGTGTGGTGTAGTCTAGAGAGATAGACAACCCTGCAACATTGAGCGGGAGAGTAGGGAGGGAGAAGGAGGCAGTCATCTCAGTTCTTTGTCTTTTTTTGTTTTGTTTTAAATCAATTCTTGAAATAAATAGAATGAATGAAAGAAAGGAAGGGGAGATTGGGTGAGGGTTCTTTGGCTGACAACTTGTGTGAAAGCAAAGCAGAGAAAAACGGGAGGAAATAGGGTGGGGGAATAAAATAGAGAAGTTTCGTTTCTATTTTTTACATTAACATTAACAAGTTCAACTCCACAGCGATGACGTCACCAACTACGACTATGAAATTCGTTGTCGACTATTTTCGTTATCGATTTTGTCAACTATGTTCATTAATTGTTGCAGCCCTGGTGTACTCATGGTGATTTGGTTATAGCCCCCCAAATGTGACCAGGAACACTCAGACATACACAGACAAGTAAAGAGAGGGAAAACTGTAGGCCCCTTGGCTGGTTGGTCAGGTGGGCCATGTGTGGGGCTACAGTGATTTAATGAAATGATATTTTTAACCAATAATTTGACTACAAATCATTTGTCTGACCCTTGTCTCTTTCTCTTATTGGATTCAGCATACTTTAAAATGGTTTACTTCAAAATTCAATGCTCTTGTCACCACTTGCATGATGTTTCTCCTAATTCAGAAAATTTTGACAGTGTATTCACTTATCCACACACACCAAGTGGCGACTAAATAGATTTTTAAAAAAACCCTGACCTCAAAAAAAAGAATGTTTTATATTGTAATAACCTTACACATACACTTTGGACAGTTATGTTCTTTTAAAGAGGATACGCAATATTTCACAAGAATCTTTTGCTGTGTTATTTAGAAATAACATTTTGAAGTAAATGCTTGTTTTTTTTTTTTTTGCATAAAGTTTATTTGCATGTAATCACCATAGATCCTATTATTTTTGTTCTTGAGTTTGGATCCCACTACATCCAAAAGCCTCAAGATGATGTAATGGTTAGCATGTCTGCTTCACATACAAAAAGGATCAAAGTTTGATTCCAGAAGTGAGTGAAGAGTGTGGAAAACTCTTCATTAGGACAAATTCCCCTGTGCACAGCTAATTGAGTAACCCCTAAACTGCATGATTAGGGTGGAATAGATTAGGATTTGAGTTGCATCGTCCGCTATTTGAAAGGATAATAGCGAAAGAGAAAGGTCACTTCTGACTGTGGTTGGCATATATATATATATATATATATATATATATAAACCTGCTCATTGAATCATGCTAGGCTATTCTTATAATTTTTTTTTTTCTTCATAATACAAATAATTCTGAGTAACGAAGACTTGGATATTTTCTTTTGAGAAATATTTATCCAGCTCTTCACTCGGATGAATTATGGCTCAAGGTTGAATTTAGTGTGGGGACCCTCACATGTGTATGAATGGTGACAGAAATTTTTTCATTCCTTCTGCACTGGGAAGGCGTAGTCTGGTGGAATGGCCACCCTGGTACTTGACCTATGGGCATTTTGCTTCAGGGCCAAAAGGCTGAGAAGTGATGGATTTATCCTCCTCCAAGATATTTGGTCAGTTTAGTGTGAGGAACCTCATGAGTATGGGAAATGTAAGATCAGGTTCATTACCAACTTTATTAACTATTGCTCACTTCCATACAACGGACAAAAAGTAACGGTCCATGACAGTTATATAGTAAATACCCTCCCTGCCAAAACCTTTAGAAGATCAACAATAAAATTACTAGCAAATTTTTTTTTCTTTCCATTTTTTCCTAACTGGGTTAGCTAAAGTGAATTTTAATCGAAAAGCAATGAACCTGATCTTACATGGGGAAGTGCTGCCTGTGGGGGTGCTATCCCCCCCAGAACTGGACTCTAAGCTTCTGGGCCAGAATGCCTCAAAACAAAGTGCAGATACCATACTTTCATCTCAGCCAAAAGGCAGATCTTTTTATTTGCATTCCCATGGCTTCAAATTTGACTCAAGGTTGTTTTAATGTGGGGTCTCATTTTGGGGAGTTCAAAAATAGCACCAGTCCCTCGCAACTAGTGTTGCGAAGGTGTCAGGGCAAGTCCTGACACATTCTTCTTGTGCAATGGGGCAGTATTGCTTCCCTGAGACTGGGCCTGGTAAATTTTTGAGGCCCAGGACAAATCCCAGACCCCTTAGCAATGCCGAGCCTCAGTAATCAGCGATGGCATTGCACCTGCACCTAGGCTAATCAACTTCTCAGCCTAAAGGCCAACAAAGCACAGATCACCTTTTATGCTCGAAATCCAAAGAACAAATACTACACTTTGATCTTAGCCAAGAGACCCCACTGCTGTGAAGTTGACACAAGCTCTTTTTGAAATGGGGTCCCATTGTGGGCAGTACAAAAATAGCATCTGTCTCGGCAGCGTGAGTCGCAAAGGCGTTAAGGGTTTCCCAACCCATCCCTTTTGTGCAATGAGATGGTGCTGCCCTGGGGTGAACTGCTTCCCCCAGATTGGGCCAGGCAATTTTGTGAGACCTGGGATTCATCCCAGGCCCCAAATGCTTAGCAATACCTCAGTAACCCTCATTGACATTGCACCAGCACCTGGGCTGATCAACTTTGCAGCCAGAAGGCCGACAAAGCAAAGATCGTCTTTTCTGCATAAGGCATCAAAGAACAGATACTACATTTTGATCTTAGCCAAGAGGCTGAGTTATTTATTTGTATCCCCACGACTACAAATTTGACACAATCTCGGATTAAGGTGGGGTCCCACACGTTCGAGAACGTGCAGGTAGAGTGAGCAACCCGATTCCTTGCACATGATTTCGCAAGGAGGTCAGGACAAGCTGGACTCTGTCCACAGGATGATTCCTGTTGTTCAAGGCTCCCTAACTCTCAACGTGTGTTTACACGGAGTCATTAGGGCATGCTTGACTTGGTTCACAGGACGGAGCCTGTTGTTCAAGGCTCCCTAACTCTCAACGTGTGTTTACACGGAGTCATTAGGGCATGCTTGACTTGGTTCACAGGACGGAGCCTGTTGTTCAAGGCTCCCTAACTCTCGACGTGCGTTTGCACAGAGTCATTAGGGCATGCTTGACGAATCCTGCTTTTGCTCTCAGGACAAGCCTGAGCATGCTGGTCATTGGTTCTGGGATGGGGACAATCCTGGACAGTGATCAACTTCTCAGCCTGAAGGCCGACAAAGGGCCGATCGTCTTCTTCGCTCGAGGGCGTCAAAGAACAGATACTACACTTTGATCTTAGACAAAAGGCCAAGTTATTTATTTGTATCCCCACGACTACGAATTTGACACAAGGTCGAGATTAAGGTGGGGTCCCACACGTTCGAAAACGTGCAGGCAGAGTGATCTTCCCGACTCCATGCGCATGATTTTGCATGAAATCGGGTCAAGCTGGTCTTTGTTTCAAGAATCCCTAAATTCTCAGCGTGCTATTGCACGGAGTCATTAGAGCATGCTTGACATGTGTTGCAGGACGAATCCTGCCTTTGCTCTCAGGACAAGCCTGAGCATGCTGGTCTTTGGTTCCGGGATGGGGACCATCCCGGACCGTGATCGACTTCTCAGCCCTAAGGCCGACAAAGGGCCGATTGTCTTCTCCACCTGAAAGCAGAGAAGAACAGATACTACACTTTGATCTTAGCCAAAAGGCCGAGAAGCGATTGGCTTTTTAGTAGACTAAGCTGTTGTTTTTTCTTATAAAATAGCCTAACTTGAATGTTGATAACTTGACAGCCAATCAGAATGCAGGAATTTGGACCAACTTGAACATAAATCGACTTGTCCGGTGCTTGTTTAGAAGAATACATGTTCTACCGTGATTGTGTAGAGGTGTTTTAAAACTGAATTTTAGGAATCCTCATTGTCTTAGTTTTTAAAATGTCATCGGGGACAACAAATCGTCAAACTACCAGTTTTAAACGTAAAGTTGTCAGATTTGCTGAAAAAGAAGAATCTAGCAACCAAGAGACGAGAAAACTATGTTATACTAGCCCAAAAATGCCGTCGTCATTGCAGATGAAATTCTCTAAGTCAGTTAATAAATCACCGAAAATTACATTGAAGTTTTCCCACAGCAGTGGGAAATCGAAAAAATCTGCTCGTAAATGTCCTGAGGACCTGGAGAAGGAAATCCTCGAATGGGCGAATGAAATGTGCCAAAGGAAGGTCCTTGTCAATCGAGAGGCAGTCAGAAGACATGCTCGAAGACTTGCAAAAAAAAATAGTATAACAAATTTCAAAGCCAGTACTGAATGGTGTACAAGATTATTGTGGAAGAATGATTTGATGTTTATTCAGAAAAATAGTAACAAGATGGAGACGGAGAGAGAGACTGCTGAAGTCAACCACCACCTGACACTGGCTGGTAATTTCATTCATTTCTTCAACTGAAAGATATTGAGTAAAAAAAAATGTTTGTCAATATTCGATTTAGTAAACCAAATTAAAGACGGACATAAAGTAGGGCTCCAGTTTTGCATTATACGTATGTTGTAAATTGAATACTCCGTCGTAGAGATTATTTAATTTACTAACCACCACTTGAAATTAAAGGATACTTTTAAAAATAAAATAAACAAAAAAAAAAGAGGAAGAAATGAAGGTCAGATTCAGACGAAGCAGGTCAAGCTACATGGAGCAGATTCATTTTCTTAAAAAATATATACTGTTGTTTACTCAATCGAATCTTGACAAAAGTTAGGAATTGTCCAAGTTTCTCTAGAGATTTGAGCGCGTTTTGCAAGCAAAAACCTGTTTTATTATCTTCGATTTTAATCTTGATATATTTTCTGGAATAAAGTATCTGGTGGCTGAAAATATAGAATTTAATTATCTACTTAGTAGCCTTATGGATTGAAAGCTCCGAAAATTACTCGCGAAAGATTTTTTTCTATTTTTAAGAGGCGGAATCCATTTCCGTCTCTTAATAGTAGTGTCCTTCTAGGTTTGCTTGAGAAACAAAATAATTTCTAAATATTGGCCATCCCGAATTTTAGCAATTCAACTTGATAATCCGTGGTTTGAAGAGTCCAAAATAGAACTGGCTATAAAATGGCTATTTCTGTTCAACTTTGGTTTTATTAATTCCAAGTAACGGTGGGTCGGTGATGCAGCTCACATGAGTTATCTAATTTTAGATTTTCTATTCTTTCAATAATTTTAGATTCGTGAGAGCTGTGGTTGAAGCATTAAAGGAAGCGAATGGGAGATTTTGAAATTTGAACTAAATTAGGGTTAGGATTTTGATCGAGTCTTACGTTAAATCCAGGAATAGCCATTTTATAGCCAACCGTATTTTGGACTCTTCGAACCAACGATTATCCGTTCAATTATAAAACAAATGTTTTCTTGCAAGTTGAAATTTTTTTTTAGAAGAAATATTTATTTCCTTAAGCATAGGAAATTTATGCGTATGATCTTCCATAGCCAATATCGCCAATGGTTTAAAATACTAGGGAGGACATGGGTCTCTTTAACGAAAGATTCTTGAATTATTTGATTAATCTTCTAAAATCATCCCAAACGTGTTCTAAACGGACAGAGAGAGAGAAACATGCCATCTAAAAACTAAGACTGGTTTGCAATGAAACGTCTGTGGAAATTTATAAAATGCGACTGCTTGTTGATGCTATTATCTACGGATGGCAAGAGACACAATAATGTAAGATTATCCATGTAAAGTGTCATAGTTCATTATCAACAGGCTATTTTCTCTTGTTAGTATGTTATCCTCATAAGTTTATTTTCAATTATTTGATTCTCTTTCAGTTATTTTCAAAATTTGAAGTCTGCAACTTACCGTGGAAATTGTCATTCAAGTAGTTGCAACTTTCATTGAGTGACCCTATTTCAAATAGGACAAATCAGTAAAAAAAGAAATAGTATTTTCCGTTTTCGTGTTTAATTGGAAGATACTACTAGACCGGATTTATATCCGATAAAGTCAATATATACTATATCGCTTATGATAATAAAAAATGTCACTTTTCTTTCAAACACTGGATTTGGTTTTAGTGATGAAGATGAAATTGAACAAAGGAATTGATGTTGCGAAAAGACCACGTTACAATTTCATCGTGTGAGTGGATCAGAATTAATATTTTGGAAAACTTGTTGAAGCTAGTTCAAAACGAATAATGATGATAGACGAGGCCCTCAGTTGAATTCAAATAAGAGAAGTTGGTTTTATCATAGAAAGCTAAAAATGTGGCTCATTTATTCTGTGAACAGATTTGAACATTTTATCAATAGACTAATTGTTTTAAATTGTCTTTTAGGGGGATTTTAATATTGAGATTGTTGTCTTACACGTTTTATTGAATTCGATTAGATCTGCCGACCAGTACCACGTCCCAAACATGTGTTAATGGGACCGGTGATCTGAATTTCTTATATCAGGCCGCAGACACGTGCTACCGGGTCGCGACTGGACTATTAGGCGATATTTCTTTGTAAAATGAAAACGAAAAAATCTTCTTGGGTCTCTGAGTGTATAACCCACTTATCAGTGATTTCTACTTGAATTATCACCGACATACCGTTCATGATTAAATGATCCACTCGCGTTGGCCAGCCTGCAAAAATATTGTCAAAAATTAAAGTGGGGGAAAGAAAAGGTTCGGGAACCCTTGATTAAATAGATACAGCTATTTTCTTTTTATGTTGACCAAATTGCTTTTCGATTAAAATTCACTTTAGCTAACCCAGTTAGGAGAAAATGGAAAGAAAAAAAAAATTGCTAGTAATTTTATTGTTGATCTTCTAAAGGTTTTGGCAGGGAGGGTATTTACTATATAACTGTCATGGTTAACTGGGCCGTTACTTTTTGTCCGTTGTATGGAAGTGAGCAATAGTTAATAAAGTTGGTAATGAAGAAAATTATCAATTGTTGCACATACATACAATTTCTAATTAAAAAAAACTGTCTATAAAACTATTTTTTTGCAGCTGCTTTTTTAGTTTCACAAATACAATATAAGGAAAATCTCAAATATCATTCTTTCTCTAGGGAAGCAAAAAGAGATTAACAAAATCTTCAATGACTGCAATGATCTTCTCGCCCAGTTCCGTGCCTCCCTAGAAGCGTCAGATTCAGAAATGTAAGTGTACTCTTTATTTTTATCACTTTAATGCTGATATTACTATTTGATAAGGATGCTGTATTTGGGGCCTTGGCCAGCCTTAAGAGCTGCGGGGCCCAATTGGAAACATTTTTACAGGATTCCTGGATAACCATCAAGGTCTGTAGAATCTTACTAGTACAAATAAACTATATTTCTATGGTACTATGGAAAGAAATCAAAATGTGTGTCTGAAAATTTAATAAATAATTTTTTTATGCTCTGCTGTAATTGATTAACATTATTTGAATAAAGTACTTTAATAATAAAAAAATGATTCAAAATAAAAACAGTGGAAATGAATATTGTTGAATCTTAGAGAATTCAGAAGAAAATCAATATTGTTCTTGGTAAATCATTATCATTATGCTCATCTGCAATATTGTGTGTTTGACAAGAATAGAAAATGCCCAAGTGGGGGGGGGGTGATTGGTCCAATTGACTTAAAGATGGTCTTGTTTGGGGTTGAAGTATTTTGAAGTATATATTGTATTCTCTATTAGGAATTTTTTTTTTCTCATACAATGAAAAGAAAAATTTTCCAAATAGATTTGAAAAAAGTTTGAAGATCTGTCTGCAGGCATTTAATTTTTAGCAATCTACATTATTTTTCAAAAGTGCCAAGATTTTGTTTACTTGCTAACTTTGAAATCCTGTAATTTGTCTGTTCATGTTTGACTAAAATTGATATAACAATTCAACTGAGAAATTCAAACACTATCATTCAGTGATCAGTTCTTACAGTGGCAGGATAAACCTTTAAGTTAAACTGAAGTAAACAGCTTTTTATCTCTATATTTGTTGTATTGTAGTCTTGTAATCAACTTGATATTATCATATTTTGAAAATTATTTTTTTGATTTAAGTATTAACCTCTGGTACTGCAGGGCCTCTGAGAGGAATTTCATAAAGTGGTGCAAAGCTATACACTGCACAAACTCCCTCGTCTTTTAGCCATACTGTCTTCATCTGCCATAACCCTTTCAGAATGCCGTACTATATTCACCCATCTGTAAATGATGTGGTCAACATAGACACTTTGTATTAACTTGAAAGTTTTGATACACAGTTCTATTTAAGAAACTCTCTGGCTGCTTCTCCTGTGCCCCTCTGGCCGTGTGTGATGCATCAGCTGCACCCTCCTCAGAAGCTCTGCAATACTGTATACTTGAAATAAAGCTTTAGAGACTATAACATCTGCATCTTTTCAAAGAATAATGGGATTGAAACATTCCACAATTTATCATACAGGGATTCAGAAAGAAGAGATCCAGAAAATGTTGAGACGGTTGAGATAAGTGATGACGATGATGTCGAATTCATAGAGACAACATTTGAACCAGAACTCATCAATCGACATCAAAGGTCTTCTGTGTAAGTTCTATGCAAACTTTTCTTGTATGTCTTCAATTTTTTTCTTTCCATTATTCTCTTCAAATCATATTGGAACTCTTACAAAGAGAATTATTTTGTTGTTTCTTCTAATTTTTCGTGGTCAGTGTGTGCGAAAATCCTATTATTTGCTAATTTTCTTCTTGTGACAAAAACATGTGCACGCTGAATACTTGTACAAGTGTAAACTTGGAATTGTTGCAAGTTTATTTTTGCCTATCGTATTTCTCATAACTAATCAAACTGTATTGACATCTTTTGATGTTAGTATGATTGTATTGTAAGATTTTTGTTCTTTAGTTTGAACTACTTTGTTCAATTTGTTTTAACATCAAATGAAATAAATATATAATCCATTATTATCAGATAGATATGATGTATTATCATTATACTTATAATCATAAGAATAATTATTATTTCATTACTTTAGGTAGATCTTTGTGTATACATTAATTCTCTTAGTTTGCTGGTTGCCCACATGCACTGCTTAGCAGGAACTATATAATGAGTTATCATCTTTATTGCTGTTTTTATATGCATCTATGAATTAAGCCTATTTGACTCTTCAACTCTTATTTCTCTGTAAAAAAAAAAAATATAAAGAAATTGATCCTATCTCAGAAAAACTCATTGCATATTTTCTCAGATTCAATTTGTTTACTTTAAAATTGTAAAAAAATTGTGTATAATATACTGTCAGGAAGCATTTTCTATTCAACCTGTCTACTGCCATGGACAAGCTAACTCCTCATTCAACATTGTTATTCTGTTTTTCTTACATAGATTTATGTATACATTCAGACATTCTGTTGTACACATTGCTTGATTTGTATGAAAATGAAACTTTTAAACATGCAATGAAGACTTCCTATTACCATCTATTTTTTCACGAGACAACCCCTACATAGGAGTTAACCTTGAAAATATACTTGGCAGCAAACAGGTTAAGCTTCATAAATTTTTGTTTAGCATTGATCACCGCGACCAACCATTTTAAAATCTCTTCTTTTTCTTTGTAGTTCATCTAGTGGCACTCCATCGAATATGGATTCATTACGTGCAGCACTTACAGAAGCTTTAAACAAACAGATTCCTCCACAGGTTAGTCATGTTGGGCTTGTTTTATCTGCCTGCCCTTATCCTCCTCCCTAGAGTAGCCATTTTACCCTCCCCGTTTTCTCAATCGAACGTCCTTCGCGTTTAGCAGTCTGCAGGAGGTTGTTTAATTGTAAACTTAATCTTAATTTGACTAATAGGAAAGACATAGCAATTATTTTATTCTTGAAATTAGAGATATTGTTCACTCATTAATGCAAAAATTTTAATGGCATTATTGCTAAATCTGTTGTGCCACTTGAATTCTTGTACGTATTTCTTTAAAAGCTTGCAGCCAAGCATGACATTAATTCTGGACTTTCGTTAGTTTCAATCCCTGAAACTCTTCACTTGAAAGTCACCCCACTCCAATCAGTCTTGCAGGGAGGATGTTCAAGTAATCCTAGGTATGGCCATCTTTTCTGATTGGGATGAGTGCTCCCTAACAATAGATCTGATTGAGGTTTCTATTCTCAATTGGGATTCTTTTGGGGTCCTGAGATCTAAAACAGGCCTGGCATATTGTTTTAACTCAGAAACATAGAATTCCCTGTTCTGACCATTTTTGACCAGATGGGAGCAGATGAGATACCATAGCCAATGAGGTTTTACCTCATGAGGCATGGCATTGCTCGTTGTAGTCAAGTTGAGGGGAATCAGGGTATGTCTTAAGACCTCAAGACCAGTGTTCCTATGTCCTTACAATAATAGTTGCAAAGATTAGGAGAATTATTTATAGATATACCTACCCACACATTTACATGTTTGGTATCCTCACATTAGACCGATCTTTCACATCATGCTCTTGTAGGGATACAAGTAAATAGGAACCCATGTTGAACGTGAGGATGTTAAATATAGTCAATAAAAGATTATTACTTCTGATTGCTTGATGAACTGAACAGTCTGTTAACCCCTTCAAGATTGACCTATTGAGGTATTTAATGCCTGAATTAAAATATCCAAATAGACTTCTGAAAGAGATCAATGGGACATGTATATCCCAGCAGTCATAGAAACCTTGGGATATATATGTCCCAGTAGTCTCAAAAAAAAAGTCTTTCAAGTGAAGAGTTTCAGAGATTGTAACTAACTTTAATCAGATGGTTATTATTGGCTATGATACACAAGTAGCTTCTTTCTCTTCCTGTGATATATTAATGTTTGTTAGTTATGTTATGGGAACTTTTTAATTAAAGAACTTAGAATTTTGAACAATCTTTTTTTTCTTCTTTCATTTCTGTTTTTAGGGTCAGGGCAATTTGACTTTAAGCAGGCAGTTATCAGAAGAAGACAGAAAAATGTGAGTTTCCTATTTTTTTGTTTTGTATTGAGTCATTTATCCTGTTTTTCTATGATTTGTCCTTAGCCATTATCGAGCCACTGTAGCCCCACAAATGGTCCGACCAACCAGCCAAGGGAGCTACAGATTCTTCTCTCTTTGGGTGTCTCTATCTATCTATGTGTGTGCCTTTGGGCTGTTGTGGTCACATTTTGGGGGCTACAACCTTGAAAATTTGCATGAGTACACTGCTGAGCGCTATTTAAAAACTTTTTTTTGTTTTTTCAAAAAATGTGCTCTTTGGGGCCTGTGTCATCATTTTGGACCAACAATTCCCTAATTATATATGATTATTTGAAAGTTTTTTTTGAGATAATTTTTTACATATGGTACACGCACTTGCTATGGTGATTCATTTACGCGTGGTACAGATATTTGCTACCTTGTAATGTTAATCTAGACTCGTCAATATCTCATCTAATTTATGAACTAGCTAGACCCTAATCTTCAGCATTGAGTGCTCAAGTTATTGGTTCAGTTGTAGAAAAATTGTAAAATGTGCACCATTTATTTTTATGGCCGTTGAAATATCTTTGATCTATGCATTTCTGATTGAAATAATTTAAGATTGATCTTTCTTGGCTTATCACATTTTAAACTCAAATCTAACTTGCCATCACAGTCAATAATTGAACAACCATGATGTCAAAATATGAAGTCTCGTAAAAAAAATTCAATTGAAGAATGAATATGGTTAGAATAAATTCAATTTATGACATCACTGGTATTTTTCACTTGAAAACATCTAAAATAGAGCAGGAAAAAAAATCTACATTGTGGAAAATCTAGTTGTTTATTAATAAGCCCATCAGAATGAGGCCCCCAAAAAATGTTTTTCCAAAAATCAAAAAAAATTTTTTAGAAGTTTTCAAGTTCATAGATAAAACAGTATGGCCAGGAGCCCTGGAACATGTGCACACTCACACATGAGGATAGAATCAGTAGTCCAATATCAAATCAAATTTCATTTAATCTGGTATTTAAATTCAAATCCAACTATACTTCTATATTTAATTCTTTTCATAATTTTTTTTCCAATATATTCTTCATTGACATACTCGGCTTTACTTTTATAACCGCTTCTTTATTCCTCAATGTGACTTTGATGAAAATTCTGACAAATACTTTTTGATTAAATGAAAAAATGCAAAAGTATAGGTAATGCTCCTAGATCAGAAAACTTCATGAGCATTACCCCTCCAAAACTGAAAACATTACAGAGAAAAAGTATACAATTAAATATTTATATACTCTTTTGCAAATTTCAATATTGAAACAGATAAAGTGGAATTAAGGGAGCTTCTCATTATTCATTTACAATAGAACTAATGTCCTCACTTTCCATCAATTTCAAATTCTTTCTTCCAGGTTTGATCTTCATGTTGGCTCAAAAGTGTTAGGAAAAAAATCCAATGATATTTGGTATAAAGGAGTTGTGCAGGAAATCAACCGCAAAGATAAAATGGTAAAAAAAATTTCTTTCCTCCCTTTTCCAAATTATAAGCCGTTCTAAATTTTAGATATTATAGGTCTATATCTACAGTGATTGCAAAAAGTATCTGATACTTTTCAAAAAGTTTGTTTTAACATATAACTTTCAAATTTTAGAAAATTTTGACCAAAGGTTTCTGATTTTTGTGCATAACTTTTCAATGTTCAGTCTTATTTCAATAT
Organism: Thysanoteuthis rhombus; assembly: GCA_963457665.1. Classification (NCBI taxonomy): domain Eukaryota; kingdom Metazoa; phylum Mollusca; class Cephalopoda; order Oegopsida; family Thysanoteuthidae; genus Thysanoteuthis; species Thysanoteuthis major. The sequence goes on from OY735202.1 coordinate 14,466,253, forward strand.
TTTTTTGATCTTTGTATTTAATCTTAGATCTAAAGTCTGTAAATTTTGAAGCTGTATAAGGATGTTGAAATGAACTCCTTGAAATGTATCTGATACTTTTTGCACTTACTGTATATCAAAATAGGTAAATTGCTTTATTCAGATTATGAATATTTATTATCAAGAAAAATACGTGATGGAAAAACCTGAAATCTATTCTTAGACTACATAAAGTTTTATAGATGTACAAAATAATTTTCATCTTGAGAGATTTGTTGTATCTCCATGAATGCATCATAACATAATCTGCTGAAAAGTATTTCATAAACAACTTATTGCTTACACATATTTTGGAAAGGTGAGATGTAGAGTTTGTTCCCTAGTTAACCATTCACTTCTACTGATGGTCTATGTATGTCCACACACAGTAAAAGGTCAAGACTTGGATTGCAGCTAGTTATATTGATAATAAAGCAATCACTTAGTACTATTGGTGTTTTTCTGTCTGTCAAGTTATGTGAAACTGCTGGATATATATAGTCCTAGAAAGTTCTAGTGAGGATCAGTCTCATTATAATTTTTATGTAAAAACCCTCTCTTGGGTCCAATTAGTTTGCATACCAAATTTGGTTGCTCTACCTCAAACCGTTTGGCTGTCTATAGAGAACAAACTTTTCCAAATTATTAATATAGATTGAACTGAATGTTTATTTATTTGATTTAATTTGTAATTTTAAAAAAATGCTTTGTTTTACAGTCAAAACTCAAGATAAGATTTGATGGCAGCAAAGGAACCAAGGTGCTGGACGGCAAACATGTTTCCTTCTTTGAAAATTGGAGCAATCCAGTCAGAGTTGGTAGCAGGGTTGTCGGTATGTGTATGTCTCATTTTTGTCTATTTCTCTAATTGTTGTGAAGCATTTCTACCTGGAACCACACTTGCTCTCAATGTTCAACAGCTCTGCTATTTCTTGCATATTGATAGAAACAGGTTAGGAACTCTCGTCTTATTTGCTGTCAAAATTATCCAAGGACAGTAATTAACCACCTCATTAAACCCTCTCTTAACCAATTCTAAATTTTTGTACTGATTAGCAATGTTGATTAGTAAGTTTTGGCTTCAGTTATCAGCAGGAGCACTCTGTTTAACAACATTGCGTCGATAGAGGAAGATGACTGATGGTAGGGATGTAGAGGAACCTAGGTCAGAAATAAAATTCACATGTTTGGAGACATCTTAGCAATTTCTTACTTTACGAGTAGTTTATGGAAGCATTATCCATGTTTCATCTCTAGAATTGGATGTAAATATCAGGGTTCTGTAAAAAATCATGTCTCTAATCAATTTGCAGTGACTAACAAAGCTAAAATTGCTTTTCTGGTCAAATTCCTTTCAAGTGTCATTGAAAATGACTTCTTTATTCCAATTTCACATTGTTTTTTTAAGTCGCCAAAAAGTGTTATCTTCCACACTGCTAAGATAAAAGGTAACAATGATTAGGTGAAGTGAAGCTGGATATATTATTACGGTCGTTTGTATTTACACCTGTTAGGCTTTCTGATTAATATTCATCCTCCTCATGTCTTTCATCCTTTCTCTTCTCCATCCTAACCCACCTTTCGAATATAATGAACAAGGGTGAGAATGGAAAAGGGTACTTTTGTTTGGATGGTAGCAGAAGGGAGTCAGCCTTCACTATGACTGTCTCTACCCCAACCATCTTTGAAATGTAATAGAAACAAGGGTAAAAACAGACTGGTTGCTTATGCTTGAAGGACTAAAATTTCACTATGTCTGTCATCCATTCGTTACTCCTTCCTCTTGAGTTTGAAACCTAGAAAATTGAGTGATAGCAATGGTAGACCACTGATGTATAGATAGATTGTAAAAGCAATCAATGTTTGGTGTGAACATGCAGATGCATGATTACTAATAACAACAGACATATTAGTTTCATTTACCTTTGTTGTTATTGTTAATATAGTTATGTGCCATAGATAATGAATTACTTGAACAAAATTATAAATGTTAATTGCAGAAATGTATATGTGATGGTAATGATGATATCTGATTTGTCAACACCCATAGAACTCGTATGGGTCCAGCTTGTAATAATGACTAGATATTCTTCCTGTCAGTTCTTTATAGAAAGACAGGTCTGGAGATGCCCCCCAGAAAATCCCTTATGAAATCAAATCAATGTTGATGATGAAGAGAATTCAGTATGCTTTAGCATGTAAAATATAGTTTGTTTAGATTGAAATGGGAATACTGTTCCATGTCGATGAATATGACAATGATATTTACTTCAGATGTTTTTATTCAAGGTGCTGTTGACATTGTTTTGTCTGTGTTGTGAAGGGAGTAATGTAATTTTTTCCAGCAGTTAGGTTCCATTCTTCGATGATTTTGCTCTGTTTAATCTTTGCATTGTCACACATGAATGATGCATAAGATAGAAAAATAGCTAAAAATATTTTTAAGTATCTTAACATATTCAAACAAAACAAAACATGGTTTTGAATTTTATCATCTTGAAGTGATTTGTAGAATAAAACTAAAAGGAAAAGTATATAGAAATCTTAATGTTTTATTTGAAAATTATTTAGAGATATCAGTGGTACAATTTAAGACTTGTCTCACCTGGATGAAACAATTTTATTAATTCTGAGAAACTTACATAAAGAACCCTTTTTTTTTTTCTTCATTTTTTGTGGCTATTTATTTTGCTCTGGAGTGGAAAAAAATTGTGTAAAAACACTTATCCCACTTCAATATCAACATTGAAATTGGGTTGTGGTAAAAAAGAAAAAAAGAAGAAAGTGAAGCAAAGATATAATTTATTACCAGTAAAAATTGCTCTAAACAAAGAATATCCTTACACCTAAATTATCTAACCTCAAATCTTCAGATATAAGCTTTTTAAAATCATATTCTCTTTTCTTGCGACAACAAGCAAAGGGAAGCAACTAGAAACGAAACAGATGTCATTTATTACCAATAACAATGGCTCTAATCAATAAATAAACCCAACCCCTAAGTCTAATCATGAATTAATTAATCACCACAAACCTCTGTATATAAACTTTTTGAAAGTACATTCCCTTTGCTTCTCATATTTTCAGGGACCACATAAAATCTGTGGGTGTAATTGAAAATAAAATTCCTGAAGGTTTTTCATTTTGATTGAACTTGCCCTGAAAGAACTTTCTTGATTTTCTTAAAACGATTCCATCTGTAATCATAGCCATTTTTAAAGCATTAAAACAGTGGTTCTCAGGTCACATTCCTCCCCTGGTGATCCCAGGTTACCTTAATTCCATCCCTATTAAGACTTCCATTTAGAAATTTTTTTCACAGTTATACTTTCCATTATATGTTCTTCCTCTGACTGAACCCCCCCCTCCCTTCGAGCCAAGAGTCTCCTGTTTGAGAATCACTGCTTTAAAATCTTTATATCTATTTATATTCTTCATACTTAATGTACAACCACATCATAAAAATGAAGAAGACTTGAGTTGGTTTCAGAACAAGTTTCTACTAAATTCAGTGGCATTTTTTTCTAGAAACCTTTATTCTAGACATCAAGTGATAATTGTGTTAGCTATCTTTTGTAATGTTTGAATATGTGTTCAGGAGTGGATGATGCTTGACTTGCTTAAATCATAAATTGTAGAACAAAATTTATCTTACTCAGTCTCCAAATTACAACTTTGGAAATTCATTCATTTGAAAAGAAGTTTTGTCAAAATATATTTGTTTTAAAGTATGTAGATTTAAAAAAAAAAGGTTAAACTATTCAACCAACTTATTAGTAAGTTTGTACTTTTTAAAATTATTTTTTGCTGGGATCCATTTTGAATGTTTTGTTTTTACCTATTTTTAATCATTTTTATTTATTTGATAAACATTTGAATGTCATTTTACTTACTTTTGGCTTATAAGTTAGGAAATTTTTTTCTATTTTTCTCCCATTTATTCTTTGCATGATTTAAAAGAATTTATTTTTATGCATGAAGCGAATATTTTCCTATTATTTTTTTGTTGAAATATAATTGACATTACTCTTTCCTAAAAATGATTATCCTTTATAAAATCTCTTCAGTTATCACTATCAACTATGAATGTTACAAGTGGTGTGGTCCTTATTGTGTTAGTGGTATTGCTCTATTTTTGCATATCCTACTCCAATAACTTGTTTTGAATAACCTTATCCTAATCTGGTACAACAGGAATGTCGACAATGTTTTGACCATATATTGTTGTTCATTTTTCAATGGTATGTTATTCCTTGAATTGTATTAGAATAATAATTACTTGGAATTCATTTTAATTGTGACCCCCTTCAATGAAATGAATTATTAATTACTGCTTGGAATTCAAGACTGCAATCATTGGAGTATGAGATGTGAAAATTAAGCAATACTACTAGCTTTGTTGGAGTGACTGTGCTTCTTCATAGGGAACGCATTACTTGATGCAATAAATGCCTTTTATTAATTTTGGAGCTAATCTTATTTGGAATTATAACTTGTGTATTTATTTATGTATATTGTTCAGAATTTGTTCTGAGTGCATTATTTTTGTCTGGTTATATTCTTTTCATTATAAATTAAAACCTAATGGAAATGAAAATATTTAAAAAAATAAAATTGATAGTTGAAAAATATTTAACATTTTGGATGAATACTGGATTAAACTTTAGATTATAATACATCTTTCTTAGTTTCATAAAGTTTAACTAATTATTTAGTCAGTTTGAAAATGTTTAAATAAATATAAGTAACCCAGATGGTAAATGAATCCTTGAATGGTGAATTATGAAGCTTTTCTTGTTGAAAATTCATTTTTGAAGAAAACCATTGTAATATTTTGGAAGATTTGAACAATTGATACACTTTATCTAAATGTGTGCATTTTCTCCATTTTCATTGGAAAATTTTTTTTCAGAACTGATGTCCTATTTCCATGTGATCATTTCAGAGCAATATCAATTTGGTTTCTGAGACGAATTTTGAAAATACATGAAACATAACAGTATTCAATTTCAATGACTAATGACAATACAGCCTTGTTTTTCTAGTCTGACAATTGGAGCAGCTTGGTTCAAGTTTGTGGTTCTATTTGCTTCAAGTGTTAAGTTTGAAGAAGCAATTATCAGCTTCTATATTTCTTTCTTTCTTGTTAATCTTAATCCTGTAAATTCACTTTTATGAACATCTAATGAGGTTTTTATAAAAACTATTTACCTCTTTGATATTTACTTTTTGATGCTGCAAATATTTAATTTTCAAGGATTTTTCATTCTGTAATCCAGCTATTCTTAACTTATTTTGATCATGGCCCCAGACCGTTCTCCATCAAATATTGATATAACATGAATAGACAGAAATTAATTTATTATTTCAGTCTGTATCTCCCTTCAAATGTGTCATAGCTCCTGTTGAGAATAGCTGCTGTAATCCAATTCTGATAGCTACATTTTGGTGACTTTTTCTTTTTCTTCAGACAGATTTGTTCAGACAATCAAACTCCTTCAGTTTTACTGATGTTAAACATATTGTTTTTGGTCAATCCATTCTTTAGCCTTCAAGTGTATAATCCATTTTTTTAATTTTTTATTTCTGTGCAAGATGACTAAAAGATAGCTAATATATCAACTAGTTCTGTTCATTTCCATCAACATGAGACACAGACAATATCATTTACCACCGGCCATATTACAGGCCATATTACACACGGGTGTTTTCAAACAATTTCTCTGTTGAGCAGAGAAAACCAGATTGCATTGAAATCTATTCTGTCCTTTCAACAAGCCAGTGCATGCCATTGTTTTCAATCATCACTGTCCACCTGTCCTCTTTCTATTATTTGGATCTCACCCCAGAGAATGTGTGCCCTCTCCCCTTTGGGTATGGTTTTATGAGCTTATTGGAATATTAGCTACCTTATTTTTTTGTTTGCCATCATGTCTCGTAAAAATAATACAAAAACAAAAAGAGTTAGAGCTCTTTGTTTTCTTACTCATTCTACACCTGAAGAAGCCTCTAGAATAGATAAGCAAAAATGTGATTACCTCGATAACAAATAGAATGAGTTCTGTTGTCTGAATAAATCTTGGAATGTTAATGGCTCTTCTCAAAGTTATACAATATTTCTTCAATAATTGTTCTAACTGCCATACTTGCTATAAACTGATAATTTTCTATCCTTTTAAATGATTATTTCAGAATGTGTATTTCACTCTTGTACAATTTGCAACTTGAAAAAAATCTTTTGCTTGGAATAGCTTCAAAAGCTAAATATTTAATGTTATATAATGGCACCTTAAAGAGTTGGCAAGGAGAGGTGTATCAAATCAATCCTCTTATCACATTATTTCTTTTTGAGAGGAAAGTGAAGTCTGTATGTTACAGACTTAAATGCTCTTGAGTGTAATTGTGTGACAAATTGTTCTAAGTCTAATTGAAAATTGAACCAATTCAGTCTGTTGTTTGATGTATAAGTACACCATTGATTTTTCTTTTCCCCCCTGATTACACTTTTTGCTATACCACACAGCTTATATTAAAATGATGTGACTCACCATTAAACTATAATTATGTATTTCTTGTGTTGTGGGCACTTGAAAATTTAGATGAAACGTACCACAGAGAAAGCCGTTAATTATAATCACAGATAATGTTATCGGATGTTTACTATCATCAAAATTTGTCTGTCCTAAACACCTGTTTTGAAATGTAATGTGAAGTTTAGAACTATGAAGTTAATAGCAATGAATGTAAATTGTTCCAATCTGATCATTGTAGCCCCACAAATAGTCCGCCTGACCAACCAGTCAAATGGGCTACAGATTCTTCACTCTTTGCTTGTGTGTGTCCCTGGGTGCTCCTGGTCACAAAATTTGTCGAAGTACAATGCTAGACACCATCTGAAACTCTTCTTTTTTTTTTTTTTTCTTTCTCTTTTTTCTTTCTCTTTTTTCTTGATCTGTCAGTCATTTTGGATCAACAATGCGCAAATCTTCTAGATAATTAGGGTTTGTATAAGTGCAGGCTATGGTGATTCATTTATGCTAAATAAGGATATATATGTATATATCTTTTGCTTAATATTATCAGCTGGTTATTGTTATTTAAATGACCCTGTCCTAAGATGATCATAGGAAGCAGCTTTGTCAGCAATTATTTAGCATTAATATACACTCATCTTTTGACATCACCACTGACTCTTGGGTTTGCCTGTGAATCTATATCCAAAAAAAATAGTATGAAAGTTAAGCTAAAAATTGGAGGGTTTTTTAAATGAGGAAGTGTTTTCCTCACTTGAAGCCTTACATATGAGTAATCTCTTTGTAAAGTTGATTAGTTGTTAAGGAAATGGGGTCACTTTACCCCTTCACTTGTTTTTTTGAGTGGTTTTGATTGCTGAACCTAAGGGGGAACCCATTGCTAACACATTCCTAGCTGTCCTTCTTACTCTGCTAGTGGAGGACCTTTCAAAGCATGAAGCAAAGTGTGACAAGTGTTTGAATTGAATCCTAAATGCAAGATTCCCAATGGCTATGATTGGAATTGTCAAAACAAAGTCGATGATAAGGCATTTGAAAATTTATTTATTTATATATTAGTGAACAACATCTTTGACTGAGTCAATAAAATAGAGTACTTCTCTCTCTTTCAACTGCTTTTGGGTTGGGGTGTTTAATTGCTAAAACTTGAGGGGTATAAATCAGTGGTGTACCAGTATTTACTGAGAAATAATAAGATTGTTATTGCTTTTGAGTCAACACCTTTTTACCTGCTATGTATTTGTATATGCATTGATATATATTCCTAGGTCTGTGTGTAGGTTTATGTACATACATATACATGCTTGCACATCTTGATGATTGAGTGAACAACTTGAAGACTTGCTTCCGACTATTGTGCAATTCGGTGAAGAGCTCGGACAAGATTCTCCTGCGTCCCAACAACCCACTTCTCCTCTAGCTCATATTCAGAAGCGACTGCTTCACGGACAAAGAGGTTGGGGAAACGAAACACACAACCCGCATTGTCTTATTACTGGTTGGAAAAAAGCAGCATGATACAATTAGTTTAGGAAATACTTACTGACTTTGGAGTTTATCCTAACTCTATTCAACTCTTTCTTCTCTCTCACTCACTGCAGGAGTTGTAGCCTTGTTGAAAACATTCTAAACATCTATTCTTAGCTTTTTAGTGTTCTTGTTTTCAACAATTATAAGATCTGCATGTGTTTTTTTTTTCCTTCTGTAAAAGTTTTACTTTACATAGATTTATGTATGGAATGTTTTTTATTATTTTTTTCCAATTGATATAAAGTGTATGAAAATTACATGCTATCATGGGCAATAATTGAACAACTGCAGTGTTGAAATTTGATGTCATGTGGAAGAATCCCATTGAAGAATAAATACGGTCAGAATAAACTCTACTTGACATCACTGGCATTTTCCACTGAAAAACCTCTAGATTCTGGAAAATATTGATGTTATTGATGAAACCATCAAAATAAGGCTCCGAAAAGGTCAAAGCTTTTTTCATTTTTTGGGTGGGTGGGGGGAATTTTTAGATTTTGTGTAGTCCAAAGTACTGATGCCAATTTTCAAGTATGACCGGGAGTGCTAGGACACATAAACACATTAATAAACACATGCACATATGAAAAAAAGGATAGAACTCTTTGCCCCCCTTTGGTTGCTACTGTTCAACAGATACAATTCATTAAACTTCAGATTTTCTTGTACAATAGAACTTAACAGTAAATTCATTATGCTTCTTTTTATGGCTTGAATGCATAGCAAGATATTTGCACTGGTGAATCAAAAGTGAAGGCATTTTTTTTATTCATTTGAAGAAAAACAAAAACTTACTGTATGTATTGGTATATAAAATGTACATTCAACTAAAAAAATATTAACGTGTCTAATACACTGGTGTGATGACTGGGATGCAATCCATCAATGCTTGATGTAGAGCTTGGACGAGTGGCAGTGTGCAGTAGCCTCCACATACCCTTGTAAAGCTTTTGTCTTATAGTCTGGCATATATAGTAAAGAAAAAATCAATTGTACTTTCATTTTTTTTGTTCCATAAATTTCCTAATTATGTTTTTGAACTTTTGACCAGAAAATGATGACAGCATATTCAGTATAGTTGGAAAGTGAAAATAATCTGTTACTTATGAAAACCAGCTGGAGAACAGCAATTATTTAAGAACTAGTTAATTCCTGTGAATAGATTCATGTATATATTCAAATTTCTATGGAATTATTTTTTTATGGAAAAAAACATTGGCAGATTTATTTCAGTAGAAGGGTCCATGGTTTCAAATTGTGGGAAGGCAGTACTTTTATCAGCAAAAATGTTTATTCCCGATCAAGAGTCAAACGTTACAGAGGGCAATCTTCATGATATAAGTACGGGAATTTTTTAAAGAGATTTTACTGTCTACATAATATCTCTGACTGAAAGTTCTTGATAAATTTCAATGTCATTTTGTGGAAGGATGGACAATAAGCTGGGGAAGAACTAATTAAATTTTGGAATAGATCCATCCGCAATTACTTCCCTTACGTTGTAGTTAAAATGTCCAAACCATGTAACATCACCAAAATTTTGTTTGTTCACACTATATCTCCGAAAGTTCTCAATGGATTTCAATGATATTTTGTGGAAGGGTGGGCAATAGGCTATGGGAGAACTGATTGAATTTTGAGGCAGATCCATGCACAATTACTCCTGACAATGCTATTAGCAGAGGTATGTGTTATGAGCTACAACCAAGAAACCCACTCTGTTCATTATTAGAGTAGATATAGTTATGTTTTTGTATGTTCAAGTTTCTATCAGTGTTATGTCTTGACTTTCTGATTTATCCTTACATTATCTTGATAGTTATTTGATAGTGATGAGAGAAATTAATTTGTCTTCATTGCTTTTCGGCATATTGTTTTGTGAATCATTATCTTATGTAAGTAACTGTTGAATTTTCATTCTTTGGATCATTTTAGTGGGTACCACATTGCAAAAGGCCTCTTCATAAAATTCTCATTTTCTTCAATATTATAGAAAAAATATCGAATAACCATATGATGAGAGGATTCTCTATCTTATAATGTGTACTTTTCTATAGAGCACCTCTTCAAAAAAAAGAATGTGACTTTATGTAGGTGCCACAAAGACTGGTGCAACTGGATACAATCTCTCAAGCATCTTTGTTGAACTGGATTTTTGCCACTGAGACAGAAGTTGCTCCAAGGTGGCTGTGGATCAGGAGAGAAGAGCTGTGGGTGAAGTAGTGCTCCTGGGACACAAGCCAGGCCTCTATCAACATAGACAGGATGGCCCTGGGTGAAGGTGTCTGATTGTTGGAAGAGCCAAAACTCCCAATGACCCCAGGAAACATCACTGATGATGTATCCAGGTGCATCACAAGTTAATGTATTCAAGACAGAAAGTAGCAAACATAAGTTCCCCCACAAACTTCAGTTTTAAAAACTATTCTTTCAAAACATTTTTTTCAACTTTGTATGTCTTAACTTTTAAGTCCGACAAGATTAATATTTTTTTAAGATATTCTGTTTATATTCAAAAGCATTACCCAAAACTAATAGGTTTCTTCAGTTTTTAAGCTGGTCAGGCTGGCTGACTGTATCATGTTTACAGGCTACACCAGTGGAGCTAGATGGCTAAAAATTCCAACAGATACTCCATATTATGTCTAGAAAGAACACTTTTTTTTTTTTTTTTTTCAAAATTCTTTCCCATAATACCTTGGGGGGGGGAATTAACTATGTAACTTTATGCTAAATGAGTTCCTAGTTTACATCCGGCTGCATTTACACTTGTTTTTTTGAAAATTCAGGATGTTTAATGTCTAATAACTTGTGACAGAAGGAACTTCAAATTTTAATTGATCACCCCTACACAGCTGGCTGCCAAAAGACTTAAAAAATTAATTTCATGACTGTTACAAAAAATATAAAGCTTCTTTGCAGAAGAATGAAATTATGACATGTTTCCTTTTGAAATCAACCAAAAGTTCAACATATTTTAAACCAAAAGTTCAACATATTTTAAACCATAAGTTCAACATATTTTAAACCAAAAGTTCAACATATGTGAAACCAAAAGTTCAACATATGTGAAACCAAAAGTTCAACATATGTGAAACCAAAAGTTCAACATATGTGAAACCAAAAGTTCAACATATGTGAAACCAAAAGTTCAACATATGTGAAACCAAAAGTTCAACATATGTGAAACCAAAAGTTCAACATATGTGAAACCAAAAGTTCAACATATGTGAAACCAAAAGTTCAACATATGTGAAACCAAAAGTTCAACATATGTGAAACCAAAAGTTCAACATATGTGAAACCAAAAGTTCAACATATGTGAAACCAAAAGTTCAACATGTGTACTAAATTGTTCTTAGCACTACCATCAAAAGTTCTGGTACAGTTCTGAGAGTGGATAGTGAGTCTGGAAATTTTCCCATTCGACCTTCCAAGAAAGGGGGTGGGATGATACATGACTGGAATTGAATCAACTATAACATTAAACTATATTTTCAATTATTGTGTTAATTTTCTGAAAAAATTTTAGTGAAAATATATTTGCAAAAATCTTAACCAAATTTTGCATAAACTCTACCTGATGATTTTGATTAATTTTTGAAGCAAGTTTACTTGGTGGGGGTGAATTTTGCATACAATTGTTGAACATCAAGGGTACTAAATCTTCTGTTAACATTACTATGAAGAATTTATCATTGAAATCAGAAACAAAATCTTTGACTTGAGGCTATGTAAGCTTGAGTATTTATTTTTGTTCAAGCAATGACTTGCTGATGGCCATTCTAATATTACCTTAAATTAAATGACAAAATCTTTTTTAAAAATAATTCAAAATGAAACCATGGCAGATGAAATATCTAATGTAAAAAGAATATTTTTATTTTTTTTGCTGATAAAAACTGCTATCTCTGCAGTATAGTAATAAGTAAAGAAGAAAAAAAAAATTCCTAAAATTCATTCATTATGTGTAGAATATTGATTTTTTTCATTGCTACCTCCATGTTTGTTTCAAATTGATGTTACTATTTAATCATATATGTATCCAGCGAGAAAGTAGCATTCTCACTTTTTGTGCTTAATTTTATTTATTTGCTACAATTCTTTTTATTTTGTTGATATCAGATTGTATTTGTGGTTATTCATAAATTAGGGAAAAAAGAGACTTTGAGTATTCAAGTTATTTATGTTAGTTCACTAAATTAGCATTATGTGTTTCTCTGAGATTTTACTCAGTCTATAACTGTGAGAAGAATCATTTACATTCAAACTTTTGTCTGGACTATTGAATCTCTTCTTCCCATGTGATGTTGTCAACATGACATTTCGACTCATCCATTTTAAGTCCTCATCGAGTGTATAATTCAAGATAAGAGGCAAACTATAAAAAAAAAAAAATAGTATCTTTTCTTGAATTATATACACCTGATGAGGGCTGAACAACAGATCAGCTGAAATATTGTGTTGACAACATAAATGATGGAAAGAAGGGATTATACAAACCAAAGTTGGATTTTCCCATACTTTTTTCCTGACCTTCATGTTTGTATTTTACTAAATGAGTTTTACAAAATCAAATTATTTTAAAAAATTGGTTGTGTGTGTATGGAGGGAACATGAACTCTCAAATATTCAAGTATGAATCGAGTAAATTATATCTAAATTTTGTTTTTATGGTTCGTATCAACTATTCCATGTCTTTGTGCTGGGTTGTTGGGAACCATTGATGATTTTATCTTAGGTGTGTCAAGGGCGAGGTATCCTGATTTAGCCCATTCCTCTTCAGACTGGTTTAAAATCAGGGTTGTCAGTCTTTTAAATTAGTAGCCAACCATGGCTAGAGAACCCAGTCTGCCCTATAATTTACCTATAGCTTGAGGAAGGAGAGATGGATTCGTGTGTTTCTCAAGGGCATTAGTGTGAAGTGAACACCAACTGTTTCAGCCAGAGTTTGGACTTCGCTCGTTGATTCCATTCTCCATGCTGTTAATCATTTGACCTCTGAACCTAATTTTCATATCATAATGGTACTATATTCTTCCAGAGAAATGTAAGGAAGATGTAGGTCATATATATATATATATATTTAGTAAAAAGGTTACATACTTACATATAATCATATATGAAAAATATTTATATTGTATTTATAAAAAAAATTGTAAAACTGTATTTGTTAAAATAAGATTAGCCCATGCATATCTGTATGATGAATTTTCGTTAATATCTAAGACTTGTCAATTTAGTTCAATCAGTAAGACAGTCTCCTGGCAATCAGTTGGTCATTAGTTAAAACCATGCTGGGGAAATATTGGTTTATCCCTATGAGGATTGTTCTTAGTAGGGAAACTAAGTAAACTCCATACTTTGTACTGGAGTTTGATGATTGTATTTCTGGCAATATACACAGCAAAGTAAGTTTCTATAGACACTAAATAAATTAAGCCAGATTTATAATATAATGGTGATCATTATTATAAAGGAAACAAATTGTCCCTTTCCCATAAGTTTGCAATTGATTGTGTTATCTTTTTATTTTATTAGATGAAGTATTGTAAATGATTATAATTTTTTCTACTACTTTATTTTCCTTCTATATTTTCTAGTTGTTTTTTTTTATTAGAACCTAACTTGGGCCATCAATCTACAGCAATAAGTAAACTGCTGATCAAGTCTCTTCAAGAGCTAACTTTTTGTATCCAATCCATGAGTAGTGAGTAAGATTGTGAAAAAAAAAACAATTAAAAAGTTGGATGTAGGAAAATAGTAGTCAAAAAATTAATAATTGTTGTGTTGTCAGAATGTTGCTTTGATGATAGTATTATTTTGATTCATTTAACCACACAAATTTTTCTAGCTATGTGTGCAGTTTTTCTTTTCTGATAAGCCTAAAATATGCTTGTGGCTATTTTTGTGTAGATCACTCTTGTTTGTCTTCCTAATACTATTTTGCATGCTCAGGAGTTGACAGAAGTACTCGTTAGATGAACTTGTACAACAAGAGTGATCACAACTAATGGCCAGGAGTAGTTACCAGGTATCTCCATTTTTGTGTTTCATCTGTTTTTGTTTTTCTTTCCTACAGCGAGGTATCGAGATGAAGAAACAACAAATTCCATGTCCTTTTATGCTGGAATTGTGGCTGAAGTACCCACAAATAGAAATAAACACAGGTAAATAATGGTTTTTATTTATTTTACTAGTTTACCTTGTCATCAAAATATGACAGTAATATTCAAGTAATTTTGCTATTACATAAAAGTTTAGTTTCACACCTTTTCTTTATAGTCTATTCCATGAGAGAAATTATCACAGAGTTCAAATATTTTGTACAATCATCTTTCTCTTACCAATAACATGATAAAAGTCTCTTAAGGGATGTGATTCGCTTGCGTAACAGATAAACCAACCAATGCAGTGTAGTATCATATTAGCATAATTATTAGTTATTTGGTTTATTAAATGTCAGTGGAAAGGTTGTAAAATAAATCCTAGCTGTGTAGAATGGGCAAAATTATTAAATCTGGCAAATGTCACTTCTTACTCTAAAAGCAATTTTCATCCACTGATTATTCAGAAAAAAATCTGATTCAGTTGCTCCCATTTTGTGTGGCACACTAGACAATAGATTTGTATTTCATGAATGATCCATTGAGATCAATTCATTGCTTTTGTAGCCAGAGTTTGAACTAGATTTACCAATTCCATTCTCCATGCTGTTAGTCACTAGGCCACCTGCACCTCTTATCCTGAGATAACAGAACACAAAAACTGATATAAAATGTACTCTTGTGTTTGAAAGTGTTCTCCAATTTCTCCGTGTAGGTCTACCCAGTACCAACTGAACGCCAACTTCTCAGTGCATGACTTCTAAGTACAATGAGAAAGAAAAACAAACTATGAGACAATCAAGTTACAAAAATTAAGATTATTTTTGAGTTGAATTATTCTTATGAATCAATTTACTTTGTAGTTCAATTTGATTATAAATTGTAGTTTGTAGGAATAGACACTGGAGTTGGAATGATTTTGTTAAAAAACTGAAATCATTTCAAGTTCACAGTATTGCTGAATGAGCTTGTAAGCAAACAATTTCTTGGAACATTAAGATTATCTTTTACTTTGCAGTACTATATTCTATAGAGGAATGAGTTTATTAGCTAGAGCTGAAACAATTATTAATGTTTCATATTATTTGATAAATGTCAATATATATTTTTGATATAAAACAAGTACTGCAAAATAAGATTCTCTTTTTCTTTTTTTAATTTTTTTATGACTGTTTCTCTTCCTTTATTGTAGATTTCTGATTTTCTTTGATGATGGATATGCTCAGTATTGTCTTCCTAAAGAGATTCATAGAGTATATGAACAGAGTGAGTATTTGAAGATTCTTTTAAGTACCATGATTAGGAATTATCAAGAATTGTGCTATAAGTTTTAATATATAGATTATTCTATTAAAAGAAAACTACCACATGCCTTGATTTTTATATGCAGTGCCTACTCATCAAGAACGACTGTTGCTAATCAATCTTTTCTCTCTTCAGGTGAAAATGTCTGGGAAGATATCCATCCTGATTCCCAGGAATTCATCAAAGAATACCTGGCTCAATATCCTGAAGTAAGTCAATTTAAAAAAAAATTTTTTCCACATTTGATACTGATTTGGAGGAAATTATGTCTAATATTATATATAATTTTGTCAAAAAAATTGAATGATAAAATTATTACAAAAAAAAATCCTTCACAAGATGTGAGGAATGATTCACTTGGTGATTGTTAAT
This sequence comes from Thysanoteuthis rhombus, assembly GCA_963457665.1. NCBI lineage: Eukaryota > Metazoa > Mollusca > Cephalopoda > Oegopsida > Thysanoteuthidae > Thysanoteuthis > Thysanoteuthis major. Next base: position 14,482,118 of record OY735202.1, read on the forward strand.
GGAACACACACAGTAAACAAGCTCTGTAAATGATGTCTCACCATGGGTTGCGTTGACCTACTAAAATTTTGTTCACCGATGTGCAATAAAGTTCCCTCTAATTTGTTGCCAAACTACATCACGGCTGTGCAACTGGTTCTTGAGATTTAAAATGGATAATTTTGGAACAGACCTCATGTACTCACAGATACTTTATAATTTGATATTTTATGCAAATATAGATTCTCAGCAATGTAAATCATTTACAGTGGTTAGAGCATATATCTACATAATTCTAATGAAGATGCTTATTGAAGACCATGATGTCTATTTTGTTTGCAGCGTCCCATGGTTCAGCTGCAGAAAAACCAAGTTGTGAAAACAGAATGGAACGGAAAATGGTATGTTTGGTTTACTTTTAATAGTTGGTCAATGTATGTATATTATATTCTGAGAGGCTGGCACGTGAACCTTGTACAATTACAAGTTGCCTTTTTCCTTTCATGGCAAGCAGTTATAATCCTAGTTCATAAATTGAAATGATTATTAGAAGAGTCATCATTCTTTTGTAAAATATATTAAAGACAAGCATAACACAGATTAAAAATGATGGGAATATTTATGTATTGATAAATTGTGTAAATATGTATTTTAGTATAAGTATATATGAAAACAAAAGAAATTGCATACCTCAAATGAAATTTATTTTTCTGTTGATTTTCTACAATTCTTTGTATTTTTTGCTCTTTAATATTTTTAAAACAATAAGACAACAGAATTGGGTAAAAAAATAACTGACACTTATCAGTAGTGATAGTAATAATGTCAGCAGCAGTTGTCTGCCTACTTACATGAATGCAACTTCACAAACTAGCCCATTATGTGACTGTTTTCTGTACCCACTTTCTCTTTCTATTCATTTTAGTTCAATTGAAAACCTACAAAGAAAGTGATGTAGCATTTTGCATTTATAAGAATTTTTTTATAGGGGCAAACTACTCTAAAAGAATGAATGCATGGGTGTATGGGAACTCTTTCATTAAGGGGGTGCCGAGGGCTTAATTCACCAGAGATTTTACATGGTTTTGCTCAAATTTCACTGATTTGCCTGAAATTCAACATTATCTTGCCCAAATTTTGATGGCAGTACTCTCCCCTCTGGGGTGGGGGTCATACATCTATGGATAAATTCTATCAAAATTGTGTAAAGGAAGAAAGTGAACGGGTTTGATATAAATTGAAAATTAAGAATGGGTGACTTTTTCTAAGTTTGTTAATTTTTATTTTCTATTGCTTTGATTATTGAGGCAGAATTTTGTTGAGAAACTGGTGTAATTGTCTCGAGGTTTAGCAACAAATCTACTCCATTTATAGGAACATTTATTTATTATGATTTTACTTACCTTTAATTTCTTAGGTGGACAGCCAGAGTCATGGAAGTTGATGCCAGTTTGGTAAAAATGTATTTTGCTGCTGATAAACGAACAGAATGGATTTACAGAGGATCCACTCGACTGGAACCATTATTCTCGGCTTTGGTAGGTTTTTTCAATATATTAAAAGATATTAAAAGAATCTCTTGTCTTATTCCCACATTTCTTGGCAGTGACAGAATATGTATTCACCATTGATTTTTTTTTTTTTCTTTTTTTTTCTTCTTTTTTTTCATTACAAGATGAAAATAGACTGGACTTCGGAGAAAGTGAGATATTCATACAAGAGTGAGATCCAACAACTGACAGTTATTCCCCTTGAATGATTTTTAAAAAATTTGATGCTAGTCATACCAAAATAATCCCTACTAAATATTAATTTTGAAATCTTCCTCTTGATACAGGGAAAATGCCCACAAAAACATAATGGTACATATTGCTGAAATGTACCCTACACCTTAATGTGTTTGGTTTGAAATTAAATTATAATTAAAACTTATAATTTCCAAGTCTGGGTAACATAAATGAAGATATTCATTTAATTTTAATTGGTGAAGTATTATAAATCATCATTATTAATTTCTATGACTACATTTTACCTACAGCTTGATTTTTTTTTTTTTTTCTATTGCTATTTTTTATAAGTGGGCTGAATGAAAGTTATGGTTAAACTTCCTTTCCATGGATTTTTTTTCGCTTTTCCACACCCATTTAAAGCTATGTAAATCTATGTAAGCTAATGTTTTTATGGAAAATTTTTCATTTCAATTTTAAAACAAGCATGAAATTTTTATTCATGTCTTCCGTGAAATCCATGTGCCTTGGTGACCAGACAGAATTTTAACTGAAAATTCCTAGACAGGAGGGACTAGGAAATGTTGTTTGTCTGAATACTTTTCATGGAAGTAACTGTAGAAAAGTGCTAAATTTGCAACATTGCTATGATGAGACAACTAGTGTGAAAAAGAGATTATTACTCCATAGTCTACATATTCGCTCCTGTAATCTATCAAATGTGGAAAGTACCAGATCAGAGGAGCCTGTTTAGATGTGTGCACAGTACTCCATTTTTGGATGGATGTGGCTCTTAGGTATAATAGTGCTCTAGGTATTAGAAACCTTCTTGATGGGTAAAAACATCCTATCTTTCAAGCTGTATCCTTAGCAATGTAATAGTCACAGCTCAAATAAGTTTCATGCTTATCTGTTTCAATTACAGATTCTAACTCATCAAATTTAGTAAATAAATCATTCCTGCAAAAACTATACTTGAGGGTTTCATTTTCTTGATCCAGCTTCCATTTCTTTGTTCCTGCAATAAAGATGGAAAAAAAATTCCTGATCATGAACTCAAGTTGGAAAATGTGGAAACTTTTTCTTCTCACCACCATAATGCAGTGCAAAACATGATTAAATGTATATTCATTATGTTAACCTTTTGGAGACACCTGGTAGATATACTTATTTTGAGGTTCCTATTACTGCTGGTATATGAGTTGTCATGCATAAATACCCAATGCGCCACCCGTTGCTAAAATGCTTTTATGTGGGATAACACTATCTCAATCTTTCCCCAATCTTCTGCGATCAAATTTGAGCCCATTATCGCTTATTAGAATCATGATTCACAGTTTTAAAACTTAAAAATAAAAACTGAACATGACAAAAATTTGAAACTGGGGGGGGGGTTTAACACTTATCGTATGCAGACATTCACATCTGTCCTGTTAATCTCTTAGATGTCTGCTGGGATGTATATTTCACAAAGTAAATAGAGCAAATAAAATTTTCCTGGCTTTTACAACCGCAGATAATGACCTCATCAAAGTATGAGATCTAGCAGAAATCAGTTCTTAGTCTATTTATGTTTGCATTGAACTTGCAGACTTGATTTTTTTCGATACAACTATCAGTCTTGAAAAAATAATGTATTCCTTTTTCACGTTGGGATATTTCAATTTTGAATTTAAAATCCGTGATTGTAGCTTTCTTGAAATACATAACCAATCACTGTTGGTTCTGCTCAAGGTTAAAATGGTATAATAATCAATCCAGTTCCAGGTGGCAGTACCTCCAGGCTACACCTTCCCATTGCGTTTAAATGGGTTGGACCAGTTTCATTGCCTGATGTCTAAGGCATCCCAGATGGGAAGTACTGAGGGAACTTGACGATTTTCAGCACTACCCACATGTATGTGTGTGGTCCCCATCTCTAAACTTGGGATTGTGTCACATTTCACTCTCGTAAGGAGTTGGATAAATCCCAGCATACCACAATGGAAATGGCGTTGGGAAATGAAGAAAACTAATGATTTTTACAAAGTAGTCTTTGATAAAAAGATTACCTTACCTGATGAGTTCTAATATCTTTTCGTTTCCTTTCTGTTATCTATTTCTAAAATTATTTGTTTGTTTGTTTGTTGTTTTTTTTCCAGGCAAGGGCTGAAACCAACAAAATGTCTGGTTTCAAAAACAAACGTCAACGTTTGGTAGCTGCCTCTCGAGGGAATAAACCAGTTGTTGAATATACACGGGCACAGCAGTTAGGAGGTGATGATAATGAGAACAGAGGTAAGTACAAAATTAGGAAAGATAGACAGAAACCTTTTTGTCAGGTTTGGATATGAAATTGGAAAAAAATCAACTCCCATGTCACTAAAGATTGCAAGAAATTTATAAATATACCTATCTCAATAAACTTTAGCTTTCCTTCAACTTTTCGAGACTCCTTGGACATATATCTTGAGGTTTTTTTATGTTTGTTGGGATGAAATAATGAGACACTTTTAAAATATCAGGAAAGGATTTATTCCAATAAGAAGTCACAAAAAGCATCATCTTTTATATTGATGTAAGATAGTGTTGCCAATGACTTTTAGTGATGGGTGCAAGCGTCATCGCGCATGCCCACTATTGCCATTGATTACCAAAGGCTACTAATAGTTACTGAATGTTGCCAAGGCATCTTTTCATATTTAGTAACCAGTGATTGTGATTAAGCAAATTCCTAAAGTCTGTCATATATTACTTTGTATTTTTGTTTTTGGTATAAATTTGTAGTTTTGTGCCAGGCCAAACGGATACCAAAAATTTATAATCATGATATGTGAAATGACAATTTAAAAGTTTTTTTTTTAAAACTGAAGGTTTCAAATAAATTATTTTGTCTTAATTCATTACTAATGAGAGGGTCAGTTTGTATTCATTTATTTACTGGTGTACCTGTGTTTTTTTTTTGTTATGCCCATCTGTGTTGTTTTCCATTTCCCCAACATATGATTGATATATTTGAGGTTTAATATTTCATTATTATGTCATCAATGAACTTTTGGTAAGTCGTCAGGCTGCCAAAACCTACATTGGGGTTCAAATCATGGCAGTTTCACTTAATTTTATATATCTGTGTCCAAAGTATATTTATAGAAAACAAACTGATAGAAGAAAATACATCATTAATTATGTGTTTTGATTTCTCTTTTTCTTCAGCTAAAAGTTCCCTGAATAGCAGTGCTAAGCGCCAAAGTGATTCTGGTCATCATCCAGACCAGAAGAAACGGTCAGTAGCAAAGAAGAGCACCAGCATGTCTTCTCATGCTAATTCTGGCGGTAATTCCTGGGAAGCTCCTTGGCTCAAGATCCAGCGTAACGCCACTAATAAAGGTAGTGGTAGTATACCTGCTGACAAAAAGAGAGGTAAGATGGTTGTTCTGCTATATTTCTCGTACATAGATGAAGCCAATCCATTATTAAATCTTTTCTGTTCTGAACATTGATCTACTGTCAGGTGTGGTGAATCAAAATATTTTAGCATTTGTTTTAAGCCACTGAAATGTCAAAAAGGGAAACTTCCAAAGTGTCAGTATTCTGTAAATAGTGATCACCAGAATATTTTAGCTTTGAATCAGACTAATTTATAAATTTAACTGAGACCAATAGGTATTTATTATTGCTTGTAGGGAAATATGGTTGCTATGAAACATTGTTGACATGGCTTGGTTGAATAAACCCTTACTTTAAGCTCACAATGTTCTTCTGGGTCTATTTTTTATGAACTTTTAATGTTTAGAAGTATTTAGTTAGTTTATAGAGTAAATGGATGTATTAAAAATATTTGGTAATCTTCCAAAAATAAAGTAGCTCTCATAAAAATTTGATCAGAAGAAAATTTGTTTATCTCATGATTAATTACCTGGATTTCAAAAAGATATGAAATTTGTCAAGTTGGTGAAATGTTCATTGGTGAAAAGCCCAATCAATGAAACATCCTTTGACAAAAAGGTTTTCAATAAAAAGCTTTGAAACCATATGTATCTAATACTATGGAATTGTGTAGAGTTAATTCAAAAAGGTATTTTAGCAGAAAAGAAAAATACAAGTCATGAAAATGAGTAGAACCAAATATGAAAAGCAATCATTTTCTGGACTTCTCTACTACTCTTTTCAAATGTAAAAAGCCAAATTTGGATTAAGGGAAAATAAATCATAAGTTTAAATATTAATAGTGATCACTTCAAAATTGTCATAAAAATGATTGCAGTTGCTTTGACAGAACTCTCAGAAATGTGACAAACATTGATTCAATTCACTTCACTTGACAGCACACATTTTTCAACAAATGAAGTTCCTAGCATTAGGGAATTTTTTTTTTTTTTTTTTTTTTTCACTTTAAAATTACATTTTTATTGTTTGTAGTTGTAACTTCCATGTTTTTATAATTTCTAATTCTCTTATCCAGATTTTTCTGTTTATGGAGCTTTCACTAATTCAAAAACTTCACTCAAATATTGTTATGGATGCCAAAACAATTTTTGTGCCACGTTAGATTTTTAGCAAGCTATTTAAACATTTTTCCCTTGTTTTTTCTTGCAGTAATTTTGCAAAAGCAAATTCTTGATATTTTGTCTTGGAATTTTGGTCAAAATGCTTCTTTATTATAAACCATTATTTTTTTTTTTTTTTTTTTTTACCCTTTTTTTTCTCTTGAGATCCAATGTTTTATTTGTGGTATTGGATACTTACATTTTTTTTTTTGTTGTTTTTTAAAAATTATTTTTTAAATAATTTCTTCCCATTCATTTCTTGGTAAAACTTTGCATTTTATTGATTATAAAATTGAGAAGGCCAATGTTTTCAATATTTTAAGAAGATGCCTTTTTGCATGTATTACAGTATGTAGAATTTTTGATACTTTTGTGTATTATGATTTCACCTTTTATCTATTGTTTTGCAGTTGAATTTTAAAAATTGATCAGCATAAATATATTTTATTTATCACAATATCAACTTTTTTGACCTTATTTTTTATCTCCATGAATTTCAATTTTATTTGATTAAACTTATTTAATAGATTGTTTTAAAACAGTGGTTCTTAACCAGGGGGCACACCCCCTAAGGGTGTGTGAGTAATTTCAAGAGGGGCACAAACCAGTAGGGAAAAAAAATGAGAATTTCTCCAATTCTTTTGGAAATTTTCTAAGTTTTTGCATTATGTTGTGATGAACATAAGATTTAGAAAAATCTAATCCGCAGATTAGCAGTACCCATTTTAAACTAATCATTTAGTTGAAGGTATGAGAGAAGGTGCGATGGCAAAGTCTAACAACTAAAAGGGATCTGGTTTGGTAAAAGGTTAAAAACCCACTGCTTTATAATGAATGTCTTGGGTATCAATTGCGTTTTTATCTTTTTTTTTATTTTTTTATTTAGTAGCCTTCTGATTTGTTAGAAAATCTTCCTCTCTTATTAATGACTTGAATTATATAACTGTCAAAAAGTTACGCCCCCCCCCATTTTTATTGGTGTGTGTTGAAAGCCAAAAAACTGGAATTAGAATTTCCAATCCATTCAAACCAACATCTTTTCTTTCATTTTTTTTTTTTTTATAAACCATTTTGTGTACACAGACGTCCCTGATTTCACAAGATTAATGTTGAGTTTTGAATCATTAACTAACAATTCTGTAAGTCCAATCTTCAGTCAGCGTATTAGATTCACAATAATCTTTCTCATAGTTTTTCTATTTTATCTTTCCTTACTATTTTTCTGGACACATTTTGAACTCTTGTTTCTACAATATTATGACAAGTTTCATTTATTTTTAAACTCACGAACAGTAAAATATTGTGAATTTGAGATGTCATCTCTTCCAATGTGCATTTGAAGAATGTTGTGTTAAAAAAAAAATTAAGGCTAATATTATAAACTGTTGATCATGCCATATTGAAAATTATTACCTAAGTGAATTTCTGCTCAATATTTTCAATATATAATGCCGTTATATTTTAAAGAAATAATTAGAAAATGATCCCACTTTCTTCAGCTTAGTATATTAAGAGAGAAACATATCCTGCTGAATTCTTTATTATCCAGTTTTCTTAAACTCCTTTAAGTTAGAACCAATGTGGAGTTGAACAACAAAGGTTACGTTTACCTTAAGAGCCATATTTTGGGGGGAAGAGGGTTTTTGTATTCCTACATATATGGTACATTGCATTTCATGAGGTTGATTGTGTGAGACTAATCAACTAGTATGGATTTTTCACAGCATAGGTTGTCATTTTGTATCAACATTCAAAAGAACAAGCATTACATGTTTAATTGTTTTAAATGATAAAATCTGAAAGACAGTTCAATTTAGCTTAGTCTGGCATATGGCCATAATAATGTAGCACCCTGGGAGTATTGAATCTTACTCTAAATATATGATTTGTGATGTATCACCTGGCAGAAACCTTACGGCATCTCTTCTGGAGGGAATAACAACTGTCAGTACAGTAAATAAAGCAGGTATTGGGGTCCAAGAAAGAAAACTGCATTATGACTGAACCACAGATCAATTATGAATACCTAACAACTTCACCAGTGAACTAAGGTGTAGCTTTTTCACAAAATCAAAGTTATGTTTAAAACCCTGTGTAATTATGATGATTGATTGCAAATTGAAAAAAATTCAATTTTTCAGTTATATCAAGTCTTTTGGTAAAATTCTATTTTTATTTGTTTTTCTGAATGAGCATGTGTTAATATTGGCAAAAATGTGGGGTCCCTCCACCAACCTGTCTATGGCAGATAAGTTAAGATAGTGGGATAACATGATAAATTTGAGTTGTTTAATAAGAGTAGGTAGAGAGAGGAAGGAAATGATATTTAATAAGTGTCTAGGAAGGAAGAGGGGCTCATGGCTGTTACAGATATGAGTGTGACATAGATGGCTCTCATAATATGTATGATTTTAATCTATATCAATAATAAAATGAAATGTTAAGTCCTTGAAATATTCATGTGTTATGCTCACATAAAATTGGAAAGATGACCTGATACCTTTGAATAATAGACAGAAATCATGTATGTGTATACAAAATGGCAGATCATAATAATGAGAACATATCAGTGATAACTTTGTCTTAAAAACATTGTAAAAATTGATGGTTAAAACAGAATCCCATGTTGCAATTTTAGCATTTTATAATAGGCACGAACTTTTGTTACTGATATTTTTTTTTAAAAAGAAAATGGCATTTTTTTTATTAAAATCATAAAACAACTTCACCATCCAGGTATTATTTGCTAAATTAATTAGTTTACTGTAAACGATTTTCAAATGTTTTTATTTGTGTCTCTTTTGTAATAGACTTTATATTCTAGATGTAGGTTTTAAGTCAACATTATCTTTTTTCTTTTTTCTTTCTTTTTTGAAATAATGGAAAGCAAATAATTTTTTTATTCATGAAAGTGTTATACGAAAACAAAAATTTTCTAGAAAAGTAGATTTGCATTGTGACAAAGGTGTAGCAATAGGTGGGAAAGAGGGGGGCAACATCCCCAGACACTGGTGTGAAGGGGGGCAAAATATTCCCCAGATGATAATGCCTGTTCATTAATAATTATGCCTTCCTTTAAATTATAGCCCAAAAGTTCCCCGCTCTGAGAACCCTTGCTATGCCACTGATTTTGACTCTCATTGATTTTATACCATTCATTTAATTATGAATAATTCAGATTATTTTTTTGTATTAAGTTTGAAAATATTTACAATACGGGATTATTAAAAACAAGGTCAGGAATGATAGGAATCTCCTTTTTTTTTCTTTTCTTTTTTTTTTTTTTCCCCCAAAGGTGTTTCTTCAATATTTATGCATATTTAGCCTTATCAATGTTTTTTTTCACTTTATTTGTCTAAAAGTACTTATGACTAAGGTTAGCTGGTGAACTCTTTGTTGATCTGCACTGTTCAAAGTGGATTGAGTAAAAGAAAATTAGCCCTAACCTTCCCAGAATGCAAACTGATTATTTGTGTGAAATATGAATGAAATTAACCCCTTGAACCAATGTTGCAATTCAGCTCGCGCACGTAGCCCAACGATGTCCAGCAACAGGGTCCTTATTAGAGGTAAGCCAGATTTAGGAATTCCCAATTGTGATGATACACATTTGAAGCTTTTCCCTTATTCCTTTCTTTGTGTGTTTCATGGCATTAAACACTTTTTTCCCCACAAAAATCAGGTATTCATCTCATTTGTCTTTTACCAAATATCATATCAACATTTTGATTTTGAAATGACCAATAATTTCTAAGAAACCAAGTGAAAAATAGAACACTCTCGCATTGCTTGCTTAAAACAAAAAGATCTTTTATGTACCTTTATATATATATTTGTTTTTCTTTTAAATGATCAAGAAATTTTGTAATGTTCTTAATTCAGTTTGAAAACAGCATTGTCCAACAAGGCTGAAAAAATAAAAACAAATATTATTATTACTGTGCTACTATGGATGTCATCAAAACGGTTATGTGCATTTTGTGTGGACAGAAGATTGGTATTCTCAGTTTCTGTCTTCTACCAACTTGTCACATCAACATTTTGAATTGACTTATAATTTTATAGAAACTAAGTGAAAATTTTTTCGGGCTTTTAAAAAGAATTAATAGCATTAGAAAATAAAACACTATCCTCCTGTTTGATTAAAACAAAAAGATCTTTATGTACATTGTGTGAAAAAAGATTTGGTCAAATTTTTTATAACTGGTTAAATTAGTAATTCTATGGATTTTCCAATCTATCTCCATCCTTAACTAGGAATCAGGGATGATGTAAAATACAGAATTTTTACAAATTTCGTGAACTTTAACCAATTTCTTCAATTTCTTTTTTTTTTCACAATCAAGTTTTCATTCTGTAATAGCATTTCCCATGTTGGCTAAAATGATCTTCTAGACCCTTTTAGAAAATGCAGAACCCAGGTAGAGAAAATTTGACTGATATTATGTATCTTCCACATCATTTATTAATACATGCATCACATCATTATTGGCACGATATATAATATATATATATATATATATATATATATATACACACACACACTTTTATTACTATCTTATTTGCATGTGTGTGTATATTTATCAGTGTGATTTGGTATATCTATATGGTTTTTAAAATAAAAGTGTAAAATACTAGGCATAGCATTTTATAAGATTAAATTCAAAAAAATAAATCATATTAAAGACAGCAAAAATCCAAAATGAGAGATTTTAAAATGATCAAAAAAGTGACTTCATTTTTAACAATGCAAGAATCATTTATGAAATTTGTTTTAAAAATTGTATACGTATATCAAAACATGTTGACTACTAACTTGTCATGACTATACACACACTAATGTAATAAAGCTTAAAACAGTATGTAATTATTTAATCTCTTCATATGAATTTCTCCGAAGTAGAAGAGAATTATTTCTATGACAAAAACCAGTTTCAGAAAAAGTGGAATTATTCATTTTGTAGATTGAAAAATTTCGTTTTATATAATTTAACAATTTTTTTTTGTCTAAAAATCAATTTCCCTGAAAGATTAATTGGTTTAAAATGATATTTTTATATAATTATGAAAGGAAATATTGTCTTTTTTTATAAATTCCATTTCAATTTTTCATCTTTAAAGATTGAGCATTTCTGCACGTAGTCTATTTCTCTTACACAAAAACAGCACATTTTGTTTTTAAATGCAGTAATTTTTTCTCCACTCATGCAGGCCTTTGCCATTTACCTCATTGCTTTATGGAATTCTAGTGCTTGTTTTAGCCACTGCATACCTTCCATGATACCAATTATTCCTTTTCCCAAGCAGCTTGAAAAGTAAGGCCAGCAAATTTTAGGATATGGTAAATTAAAGACAAACCGAATGAATTAATGAATATAATCACAGATATACAGTTACTCAATGAGCTGTGACCTGAATTCACACTGGCTGACATCAAAAACTTACTTCAGTAAATCTGAAAAAAAATGATACATCTGATACATGATTTATCATTTGAACAAATATATCAAGAGACAAGTTTCAAGTAATTTCATTTGAAAAAATTAACATTTGTAGCTGTGATTGTGTGTATTATATATATACATATATATATATATATATATATGTGTGTGTGTGTATGTGTGTGATTATTTGTGTTCATCGATTCAGTCTATTTGCCATCTTTTTCATTTGCTTGCCTTATTAATTTGCTTGGGAAGTAAATAAGTATAGCTATGATTATTAGTTAGGTTTGGAAAGCTTACACCCATCCACACACTTTGCATTTGAATCACATTGAATATAGACACTTTCATTTAATACTTGCTCTTAGGAAAGAATAAAAAGTTATTAATATTCTTATAGCTTTTGAACATTTAATAAATTGTCTAGTTAATGATTGAATGTATTGTTTGTTGGTCATTTTAAGGTTCAAAGTGCCTCCTCAACAATTGTAATTCTGCAGAAAGCAAACAGCACTTGTATATATTTTGTGTGTTAAGTACCAACCTTTACAATACTGGATGCTTGTGAAGGGTTAAGGTCATAATTCTGGATGACATGAAAGCCGTAATCCCAGGTGTTGGAATCCAAAAAAATCAGAATCCATAAAAGTTGTAGTCCTGAAAATCACAATGTTCTTGAAAACATTTATGGTTTAAAAAAAAAAAGGATTTATAATCACAGTGAAGATTTACTCACAAAACCCATTTAGTAAGGGGTCTGCACCATTCGCAGTTTCTTCAATGAAGTTGCCTTATTGATTTCTTGATACTGGAGACTTTTGGACCAAGGCACAACTTTTCTATTTGTTAAACTTTTTAAAAAAACTTACTATGGCTTCAGCTGTTCTTGCTTAGAAAACTGATCCCCCACTATCTCAAGTGCACACTCTAAAACAGTCTAAAATATTTGTATGTATTGAGATAATTAAAAAATATTCTCTTTAAAATTTATTATAGATGCTAGAAATTAAATTCATGCTAATCAGTTGACATCTGCCCCTTTGATATAAACGGAACTATTAACTACAATCAAGTCTATATTTAATTGTGTTGTGAATATAAGCTGATTTTCAGACCGTTTCTAATGCAGACATAGTACCATAGCCAATGGGGTTCTTACCCCATGAGGTGTGGTACTGCTCTGTGTGGTCATTTCCAAGGGGGTAAGGATTCATCCTGTGACCTAAAGACCAATGCTCTTAGTCCTCACGACTATATTCGGACATGAGTTTTTGGTGTTTTCCTGCCCACACGTTCACGTGTGTTATCCCCACATTGAACCGACTTTGTGTCACACTCATTCTCATGGGGGTTTGGACAAATAGGGGAACGTGATTTTCATTGAATGTTATGGCTTACTTACTGATTACACAAGCTACAATACTACCACAACAAGGTGGAGCCAAAGTTTTGGGTCGCCTAGTTAGAGAAACAAAACATATTTACTAGATATAAGGAAAAAAGAAACTAATCTGAAGCCCAACCCTTTTGTATTCCATTTTGTTGTAGGAAATACAGTGAGAAAGGATTACATAAAGAAGACTGAATAAACTTCCAGAGCTTTCAGTATTTTGACCTTTAGGGATTGTGGTTTCCAGGATTTTAGCCTTTAGAGGTTCTGATATTACAGGATTTCAACATTCAGAATTATGGCTTCCGGGATTGTGTTTTTTGTTATTGTGATCGGCATTGCTTGTGAATTTCTCTGTGTGTGTGGTAAGAGGCCTTACCAATCTGTCATGTGGAAGGGAACCTCAGACCTTTCTGCCATTAGTCGTTTTTTTTTTTTTCTAACATTGACTTACTCTCATTTATAAGTGCTTATCATCACCTTAAAAAGAAGTATAATTCCCAGTAATTATTAACCTGCACTTTGCCAACTGTTTTTGTTCTGATGAAATATTGATAGATATAGCAAAAACTTGAGAATTATTTTCTGATAATTCATTGCTTATCAATAGGTGATGCTATTGACTTTGAATGCTTTTTTTATTTATTGCTGCATCCTGTGCAAATTGGTTTTCTATTTTTTTGCTAAAAAATAACTAGAGCTAACTCTTCTAAAATTATTCAGTTAATGTTTTGTATTTTTAAACAAAACAATTTTTGTTTATAGTGGGAATTTCCCTCTTGTAGCATGTCTAAATCACAGGTTGGAAAAGATGTATTTATCTCTGCCAGTGAGGTTGGAAAAGGTATATGTATTCACTTATGTTTGTCTGTCTGTCCAAATAATATCTCCAAAAGTTCTTGATGTATTTGAATGACATTCTGTGGAAGTGTGGGCCAAGAATTGAATGAATTTTTGAGCTGATCCTCGATATCTTTTAGTTTGAAGATATTTTTTCATATATTAAGACAATAGTCCGAAATATGAAAAATTGAAACTTAGTTACATCCCCTGCATCATAGGTATATATGAACTGATTTTCATTCAGTCTTTAGTTAGTGTACGGCATTGGCAGAGATATGTGCGCTCTGAGTGTTTTCTAGTTCTTGTCTGAAATTGATTTGTGAGAATTGATTGTGATCAGAAAAACCTAATTTGTCGGTGCTCTGTTGTCCTCTCCTCCCACGAAAATAATCGAACATAAATTATCACTGCTATTGGGTGTGTCATGTCGGTTATCATTTTTCACACTCATGTATGGAGGTAGGGGAAGGGATTGGTTTATAATAAACAAAAATCAAGTCCCTTGTTCGAAGAGAAGCATAAGCCAAGCAATATACAAGAACAGAATTGTTCATTGAATAAAGTGAACCAAAACCTTATGGTTGAGAAGCACAGGCAACAATCTTCAGACAAAAATGCTGTTTACACTGAAATATCTTTCCTTGATGCATATGCTTCTTTTCTATTCTTCAATTATTCATATACAGGGTATCCATAAAATCCTTTTTCTATTTACTTTTAAAACAGTGTAGAAAACAAAACAAAAAAAAGTAGATAGATTTTATGGATATCCAACATATCACTTACACGTTTTTATAGTCTTTTTTACCTTTTCGAAACTTTTGGGGTTTGCATATCCTGAGATTTTTATGACTGCTGGGATATATATTTTTCATAGATGAAATTCGGAGAAATTTTAGTTCAGACGTTAAGCACTTTGATAGATTAGTCTTAAAACGGTTATTTAAAAAGTTTTTCGTCAATTTTTCTTCTCAGCAAAATGATGGGAGATGAATTAATACATGAAATTTCACAAGTAGTTTTGAGATCATTTAAAGAAAAATCTAGCATTAAGTGGTTAACCTTAGAGATCTTCCATATTTAAGTTGATTTTAGTTTGTGGTTATTTCTTTTTTTTTTTTCTTTCTTTTTTTTTGTGCAGTTATTTTTTTTCATTCTTTCTTAATTATACACTGATCTACTATAACTATTATCCTCATCTTGGTTGTTTTAGTCACAATGTTTGGGCTGTTGTATCCTCTTTCTTCAGATATCTGTCCTAGTTGGTAACTTTCTAGGATTTCTAACTGAACCCTTTAATTCAATGCACAGGGGCAGGTAGTTCTCATTCCACTGTCTGTGTCCACGCCAGAAGATATCTCATCAATTATTTCTTCCTAGTTAATTCCTCCTTGCAATGTAACTTGTCTGCCTCCTCCACTGAATGGGAGAATTACTTTGTATCTCTTGGTCGTGTAGCACATAAAAAGGGTCATATGCTCTGGTTCAGTAGAAAAGCCAGACAAGTGGCAACTTGAGAATGAGTTAATGAAATATTCTCGTGTGGACAGCAGAATGAGAACAATTTTTCCCTGTTGATTGAATAGAGGGTTCAGTTTGAAATTTCCACAAGTTTACAAAGTAGCACATACACCTGAAGAAGGATGAAGAGCACAACAGCCGAAAATGTTGTGGCAAAAACAACTAAGATGAGGATACCAGTTGGAGTAAATCAGTGTATGATGATAATTCATCTTCTGAGAAATTCAATTTTTTTTTTTTTAATTCATTCCTCTCGTATGGCATCTGACAATCCCATTTTCTTTTCTGGCAAATCAGTAAATCCAATCTGTGTTAAAGCTTAGTATTTGTTCTCTCGTGTCTTTTTCCAGAACAATTTCAAGCAAGCAGCATCAGCAGTAATAAACAAGGGAGGGACATGGCCAGTGTTTTGCAAGAACGACTTGCTGCCCAAACTGATGGGGATCTTGGTATGAAATCTTTCATATACTTGTTATATGTCTGATTCTTATTATTTGAATGATTCAGACTCAGTTGCCCCCACGTCATGCGACACATTAGGCAGTTAAGGCGCTCTACCGCGTATGATCTTCAGCCAGGCTGCTGATGTAATTCCACCCTCGGTTGACTAGACAGAGGTCTCTCTCCACTGTCTATCGCCAGCTCATCTTGGGCTGTCAACCTTTATTATATCCATAATGGCTTGATTTGCAGATCTTGTCGTTGGGAGCCTTAAGGCATGCCTCAACCTGTCCCTGACCACTTCATTTGACTTACAGTCCTTCTGTTTAACACTCATGATTTTATGTAGGCATTTTGCATTAAAGGCGTCCAATTTCTTCTCCTGGGTGGTCCTAAGTTGCTGAAATGCCACTCTTCTAACTCGCGACAATTTGATATTTATCTAGAACATCATCCAAACCTTCTCATTGATCACCTATGAAGGTTTGTTTATGATTGCGCTTTCTATAGATGTCTACTCATTTTAGCATTATTCGTTCTTTCTTGTAGGAAGTTTTGGAATTATTAGATTACTTTGAGAGAAAGTAAGAAAACGTGGTAACAAAGCTATTGTTGAAAAACAATAAACCAAGTTTTCCAGTAACTTGTTACCAGTTGCAGAAACTCTTCCTGGTTGTATAGTTGGAAATGAAGTGTTATTTGACGTATGCCTTTGCTGATGAAACGAATGGGCATTTTTCAATACATTCAACACATGAATGTACATTTCAGCACTCAAGGGAGTTACTAACTTCAACTCAACTATTATTAATTAGAATTGAACCTAAAGTGGGGATTTACTTGTTCGCTTTCTCATTGCTCATTACTTCTGTATCATTCTGTTTATTATCTGATATGTGTGTGTGTATATACATATATATATATTCCCTTTTATTCTTCTACAGATGAAGAAGCCCTTGGGGAACGAATTGATATTGACAACATTGTTTCAGCTCGAAATATGCTCAGGAAGAAACTCAGTAAGTAAACCAATTCTCTTCACTCTCCCTTAACATGAGCTGAATACGCACAGCTTATTTTTTAAATCTATAGAGGTTGGTATTGAAAGTTTAAAATTGCAATTTTGTCTTCATTTGCATATTTGTGGATTTTCTTATGTTACAAGGAAAAATTTGCATATGTTTGTGATATCTGTTCTTAAATGTGTATGGCAACACTGCCTATCTGTAGCATATCATAAGTAAATCCCAATTGAAATATCTTTTTTTTCTTTTCTTTTTTTTCTTTTTTTTCTTTTTTTTTCTTTTTTAAACTTTCAGTTCCACATGAGTGTTCTCCTGAATGTGTTAAAGATACTGATGATAAAAACTACCAATCCAAATTTCTTGGTCGCAATATGTTGTTGGTTCCGACTCTTTTAGGTTGGGAGAGGTAAGTACAGTTATTCCATGTATCATACTGTTTGCTTGTGAATGTTTATTGAACTGCTACTTTATTTGGTATTTCACTCAGCCTGCTCTTTTTTTTCTTTTTTATTTTTAATGTAGACTGCATTACATAGCTCCATCTGCCCTACTATTTTATCCATATCAGAGGTTTGGGATGTGGGTTCATTTCTTTCCTAAAAGCATTAGTATGAAGTTATCACAAACTACCTAAGCTGAAATTAGAAGTCTTTTCACTGATCCCATTTTCTGTGCGATCAATAGATGGGCCACCCCACACCCCCAGTTGTGTAATATAACCTTAGTTTGAAAACTGCTTTCTGTACCGTATTTTCTTTCTTTTCAAAGTAAACTAACCCTTGAAAGCAACAACCCTTCAACCAAAAGTTCAAGCTTATATATTTCTCTGTACATCGTCAACATTTATTTGCACCGGTACAAATCTGAATGATATCTCTATAACTTTATTTCTTGATTCTTCAGGCAAGTGACCAAAGTCCGCCCCACTGGTAAGAGAGTTGTTATCTATCGAGGGCCTTGTGCACGCAGAATGCGGAATTTGGAAGAAGTTGACAAATATTTATTGGCAACTAATTCTGCTTTGACTATTGACTTATTTACTTTTGATCCAAATTTGCACACTCATACAGAATTCGTCCCAATCAAGGTAAGCGTCTGTTCTTAATGTTTTGAGGAATTTCAGTATTTAGTTATTATCTACGCAAACTAACTTAATTACCATATATATTCTATACTCCAGCTTCTAAGTCCTCTTTTTAAGCAGAAAGAATTTTCCCTAATGGATCATATTAGCCTGTTTAGACACTATGAATTTGACAGATGGATGCAGTGCTGCCTTATGTTGGAGAGCCAATGAAACTGGCGATTATTGAACTAGACTTGAATTAAACCTTAGTTTTGGGGTACACCATATATATATATGGTACTGTATTTGCTGGCATATGATGAATGATTTACTATGGTATTTAAAAGAATAGCTCACACTGCAACTTATCAAATCCTCAGATGTCTTTTTCAAACTTTGGTAGACAGCCCCCTACTGCATTGGATGCATTGCAATTTTTGCATTGATATTTTTGTTTATTTAAATGTGCATTTATATGTTGGCACATAGAGTACATTGAAAGATAGTATTTTCCTATATATTTTGTGTAGATCTTTTATTTTCTAAAATCAAATTTTTACATTTCATATTGAATTATAGAATGTGGGTTTTGAAGTTCATTCTGTTTATTTATTTATTTTTTTTTTTTTTCACCAATCAAAAGAACAACTTTCAACTTTTCATTGAGAATTTATCCAAAATACAACACGTATATTTTTCTCTTTATTTATTCTTATAAAAATCACACATTGACTTGCAAATCTTTGAAAATATTTTCAAAACAATTTCTGCAAACTGTAAAGCATTAAATTCTCATGAGTGTTTCAGGTGAATTGATGTGTTCTAAGTTTGACTCTAGTTGCAATAATATCATTCATTCAATATTATCATAACCTGAGTCATTTCATATCTATCATTCTTAAATAAATAGCAAATTTGATAGGAAATGGAATTTACCTATGTAGATGTTGATATTCTAGAAAATCAAAATTTTCAAAATTCTTCATTCTTTCTCTCCATTCAGACTTTCTGTGATATCAAAGATCTTTCTTATGGCAAAGAAAATGTTCCCATTTCTTGTGTGAATGGCATTGACCGTCAGTATCCTGATTATGTTGAATATTCCAATGAGAGATTACCAAACAAAGGAGTGCAGCTGAATTTAGACCAAGATTTCTTAATTTGCTGTGATTGCACGGATGGCTGCAGAGTGAGTATATCTATTTGTTTCAATAGTTGAATCCAATTGATCACCACTATCAACAGTATTTTGCTGTTTTTAGGTTATTCATGTGTTCTAACTTAAATATATCTATGTATTTGGACTTTCCCAAGCCCTACTTGATCATAGTGGAAACTTTCGTACATACACTCCCCTCAATAAATAGTGGAAATGTTTTTTTTTTTGTTGTTTTTTTTTTCTCCTCCAAATTCCCCTCTAAATAGGTTTTTAGTGTGTTGGGGTTCCATTTACAATGTATGTTTATCCTAAATTAATCCCTTAGTGTCTCATGCAGCATTCATGATTGATTTTTAAAAATTCAGATTTTGTTGATCATTGCCCAACAAAGTGTGAAAGAAGTAACTTATTCGTTGTTTTTTTTCTTTTAATTCAAATCATGAATTTATTGTTGAAACCATACAGGTAGCATTTCCATCAGGGTAAATTTAATTGTATTGCCAACATTGCTTGATGAAAAAAACAAAACCGAAAAAAAGCATATATGGTTGCAGTGATTCATAATTTCCCTTGGAATTCTAGTTGGATTATTAGTATTTTGATTTGTAAACTTTGTTTGCAATCAAATCTGGAGATTAACCCATTAACTGCAGATGACTGAATTTTCAGTCATAGCAGTTTTATGGCTCAACTGCAAATGACAGAAATTGCCATCAATCAAAATATCGACATTTCATTTTAATGTTACAGATAACTTTTTCTGCTTGTTTTCATGTCCGTAACTTTAAGTGGAAGGGTCCATTGTTTGGAGAGAGAACAGACTGTTCAACTTTTATTTGTGCTTTGTATAATCAAAGTGATTGGACACTTAAAATACATTAACTGAGAGGCTGATGACGCTAGTAATGGGTTAAAAATCCTTTATGTACCTTTACAATTGGTTCTGACCAAATGTCTTCCTCTGAAATGGCTTGTTTTGATTTTATGTATGTTTGCCTGTCTTTTTAAAGGACCGATCCAAGTGTGCCTGTGTCCAAATGACCATTGAAGCTACAACGGCCAGTCCTGGTGGACATAGGGATGAGACTGTTGGCTATCATAATCGTCGTTTAAAGGAACCAATTCTCACTGGGTAAGTAAGCAATTTTCAAAGATGAAAGGCGAATGGAATTACTGAGTTGGCAAAAAATAAGATAGCCACAAACTAATAATACTTGGCAGACATTTTGCTAAATTTCTTTAGTTTTCAATGAGCAACAGGGATTTCAATCCAATACTGTCAGAACTTTGATTCAAAGAGTATTTCAGCCAATTCTTTCAGTTTTCTCACTCTTTAACAGTGTTCTTAGTCTAATAGAAGAATGAGTTCAATCGTCTGAAAAACTCTTTGAACATTAATGACTCTTCTAAAAATTATAGACTATGTTGTTTGTACTTTTTCGTCAAGATGAAATATTGCAATGCACCCAAGTGATTCTAGTAATGACTGATTATATAATTTGTTTAGATCAGTGTTTATAAAACGTTTTTGACTAGCAGAAAGAGGATGGCATTTCTGCTAATCTTTGAAATCTCAGTATAAAATATCATTTACTGCAACTTTCTTTCTCTTAGTTTTATCCAATTAATTTAACTTTAATTTCGTAATCAAGTACAAGCATTGGATGTGAATTGACTGGTAATACATCAGTAGATGCTCTATTATTTACAACTATTTCCCTCTTCCAGAGTCAGTCTATGATGCTTTATATTCTGGAATTGTGTTGTAAATATATTTGTTCTTTTAAAAAAAAAAATTTTTTTACATTTACAAAAAAAAAATTTATTAACATTTTTCAAACCACTTTGTTGCTTTCAAAGTTGTGACCAAATGTTAAGGAAACATTGATTTAGATCCATATGCTTTTTGAATTTTGGTATATTATGCTTGATTGTAAGTATTGTGTAAGTCTATTCCTGTTTCCATTCATAGTAACTCAGCTGATGATCTGATTTTTCTCTTAGAATCTATGAATGCAGCAGTCGATGTAAATGTGACTATCGATGTTACAACAAAGTTGCACAAAACGGTCTGCAGTTGCGGTTACAAGTATTTAAAACTGAAAAAAGGTAAGCATTTTTTTCCTAATTTTTTACACAAATGGCAAGTCACTTTCTTCAGTCTGTAATTCTTATACAAGGAGTGGCATTTCAGTTTGTCTTCAAAATCTAAATACAAAATATCATTTCACTTTTTCTGCAATCATTTGAAGCTTTCAAAATCTATTTAAGCTAATTGTTTTAATGTACAGAAGATTTTTTCATTTTAAAACAATGTTTTTGCAGGCATCTTGCTTATATTGGGAGAAAAAATTACAAAATAAAAATGAGGATTATTTTCATTTTACTGGTCTCAAAAATTTTTTTTTTTTTTAAATTCAAGGGAAAAACTTTTTAACCTTAGTCATTGGACCCCAGTTTTGTTTGAGTACCAAAAATTTAATTTTAATTTATTTTACTATTCAACTATATAGATTATCTGCTATCGGACGTATCGCTTATTCAGAGTTGAATTTGTGCCTCTAGTTTGTCTTGAAAGAGTTCTTCTTGGTGTATATAAAAAATGACCTGCAAATTTTTAAAAATTAGTCACTATAATGGTCTGGTGTAATCGATATGATGCTGCTTGTATTTTTTGTATAAACTGTTTGGCATTTGTCAGGTTTAGTTGGTAGTGTCAAATTTGCCAAATCACTTGTGAGTGCGAGTATGCAATATGAATTTACTTCTCACTTTTTTTACTTGTTCCTAATTAGCTGAGGTTTTTGTTGGTGAAAAAAAAAAAACAACAAAAAACTTGATGCTGTCTGTGCATTTATCACCCTGATATTTTTGTTTTCAGAGGTTGGGGTTTACGTTGCTTGGATGATATTCCAGCTGGTGGTTTCATTTGTATCTATGCTGGGTTGCTGTTGACTGAACAAGGAGCAAATGAGGTAAAGTTGATCCCTTGCATCAGGTGGGGATGATAGCTGGGAGGAGTAATTAAGACTAAAGTTATTAGAAGAAAATGAAATGATTCTTTAAAAAGCTGGTCAAGTTAGTCACTCAATAGAAACTGTCATGTGACCAATATCTTCTAGCTGCAAGCCATGTTGTTGAAAAAATAGGAAATGGGCTGATCAATAGATAAGTTACTTCTGTTGTGCAGTGATCATTAAAGTCTGAATGTTTGAAAAACAAGCATGAATGCTGCTGGACACAAACTGAGGGATCAATTTAGCATTTAACTTACATTGCAAATTGAACAATCTCTAGAAGCTCATTTAGGGGATATATTAAATTAACAAAAAACTTTTTTTAGACATAAGTAAATGTTGAAATATTTGGCCCTCTAGCTCTAAACTGAAATCTAAAGAAACCTTGGTTCCAGGCTTGGCTTCTTGAGTCTGAACTTCTGTTTGTTTCTTGATTGATATTTTTTCACAATAACTCTTAATAATTCCAGATTTTGACATTTGTTCAAATGTCCTTAACTCAGCAAGCTACCATCTTTTTATCTCCTTTTTGATCTGCATTCAATTCTCCTGAATTGTCTTTGGTTGCATGAAGTTCTCTTTTGATATCTATGTGACTACACCTATGGAGTTAGTGGTCCAAGGTCTATTAACATTTATTACAAGCATAGTGTTGTAACCTATATTCTTGGGAGTTTTTCATACAATGCAAAAAGATTTGCATCTCTGTCTCTTGCTCAGCAACCTGCCAATAAAAATATAACTGCATTGTGCATTTATATTCTGACGTAAGGTAGGTTTTCACTCTTCACTTTTTTTTTTTTTTTGTTTAATTCATTTAATTAAATTCTGTAAGAAAATTCAGCCATGAAGATATTTTTTCTTGGCTATAGTTGAATATATAACCTGGTAGTAATTTGACCTCTGTATTTAGTAGCAAAAAGTTATCATAACTATGTATTGATTTTTTTCTCTTTTTAAAAATATTCTCTTCCTTCATAGGATGGTCAGCAATATGGAGATGAATATCTTGCTGAGTTAGATTATATTGAAGTTGTGGAAAAACATAAAGAAGGTTATGAGAGTGAAGTTGTTGATCCTGATGAAGAAAGTTCTGATGACAGCAGTTCTTCAAGTGGTGCCAGCCTTTCAAGTGACAGCTCTGATCGGTAAATGTTCAACTTGTAATACTAAATCAGTTTACTTTTGTACTTATCTTACTTCTCTAGACACTGACTTATTTTAAAGTCAACCATAATACTGATGCCACTGAGTTCTCTACACTCCATCATCCTCACATCAGTTATAGTACATTTATTGAGGAGTGGTTTTCTAAAAAGAAATTGAAAAAAAAAATATTGATTGCTCCTTGTTGACTAAATATTTTTTTACATTAGTCCATTTTTTTGAGTCATATAAACAAATTTTCTTGACTCTATTAAAAGGCATTGTGGCTTCAATCAGTTTATATGCCATAACTAGTTCAGATGAAGCTATTAACAATTTGAGTAGAAAAATGCTTACCATATATAATTCATGTGAAAATCTAATTTTATTTTATTATTTCTTATAACATTCAGCAAACATCAAATTTAATGAAGTGTGTCAAATGAGTTGTAGACAGGTATAAAGTTGACAGACTAGGAAGTTTGATTTTTAAGATTTCATCTCTTTTTGATTTAAACAAAAAAAAAATCACATTTTCCCTAAATATTCTAGAAGGGAATGGTAGGTTATGGAGCTTTAGCCTTTCCTCCAAATTTTTTGTTCAATATTTTTTTTGCTTGAAAAACTGCTGAGATTATTGTTAGAGATAGAATCACAAACAAGTTCAATTTGAGGCTACATTGAAATTTAGAAAAAAAAAAAATTGTATTTTGTGAAAAAACTATCTTTAAAAGCTAGAAATGTCTAAATGTTCCTAATTTTGTTGTTACTTTTCAAGATCCATGGTGTTTCTTTGCTTCAATCCATCTATTTTTTTATTTTCATTCTTTTAAAACTTGTTTAACCAAGTTTCATACTTTGTCAGTGTCACTTCAGTTTAGGGTTTGTTGGTTTCCACTCCTATTTCTTCTACTGCAAATATTTTATATTCACAGTCTTGTTAGGCCTTATCTATCTTGGCTAAATATTCACTGGTAAACAAACCTTGGTGGATGTGTACTGGCTAAATATTAGAGAGTGGGAAAGGGATTTCATGACATTTTTGTTTGCATCAATTTATTTCCATTATTCAATATCATAGTTGATGGCATGTAAGACCCTCCCCCATTATTTCAGCAGTGAAGATTAAGAGGGAAAATGCATTTCCCTGAATTTTAGTCATTGAAAATGGAAATTCATCTCCGGATTTCACAAACTGCCCTGAAAATTAGTTATCACCACTTTTAAAGAATGGCGACTGAACTGCTCCTGTTGCTATTTATGGGTTACCACCTCAAGTTCTGGCCAGTTTGGTGCTGACAACAAAGGTTATATTGACCCTTTGAGCCATGGAAGGGTGGAGTGGGAAGGTCTATATGCTGTTAAATATGTTTTTTTTTTTTTTTTTTGCAGTAGCACAAGATAGGAAAATAGTACAAATATAATGTCTGAATGAATTTTCATCTTATCAGTAATAAGATTGATCATAATAGGAACAGTTGAAAGAAACGTCTTGGGTCTTGAAGATTCCTTATTGATGAACTACTATGTATTTTTGTTCAATGTCTTGTTTTGTTAACCTATAAATACAACAATGTTTATTTGTTTTTGTTTGCTGAAGCCGCAACAGACGCAGAGAAAGGTTAGTTTAAAAAATCTTTTTTCAATCCTTTGGAAAATTTCATTTTCCTTTTTTTTTTTTTGTGAAAATACTCCTTTCTCTGAATAACTAGAACAAATTCTGTGTTAATTTTGAATATGGGATGGATTCTGTGAGGTAGATATAAACTATCTTATCTACAGGATCAAGGTAATCGTTCTTAAATGAACAGCAAAAAAGCTAGAAAATGTTTTTCTCCTTTTGCACTTTCTACTCCCAAGGTATGATTTCCTTTTGGCAAAAACCAAGTGAGGGGACATTTGTTGTGACAGTCAAATGAAAATATTTTCAACGAAAAACCACTATATTCAGTGGCATAGAAGATCCCCCCCCTCCCTATTTCAGAAGGGAATATGAAGAAAAATATTGATTTCTCTGAGTTTTTCTCATTTATCTCCCAGTTTTTTCAACTCCTTTTAAAGTTCTGATGAATGTGAGGCTGGACAACGAAGGTTATGTTCACCTTTTTGAACCAATTCTTGTATAAATTGTGTTGCTGTCACATACAGTGAAGCAGACAGGATTAGGATTTTTATAAAAAAATTATAATACAGAATTCATGTGAAAAAAATTTTTGTAGTTGCTCTCAGATACTTGGTATGTCATGTGTGAGAGATGGATTTACAGGCAGAATGTGGATTGTCTATTTCTTGTGTCTATTCAACATTTGCAAAGCGATTCCTGTGGTTTTGTCGGCAGTAATGCAAATATTTATTGTGCTGATAGATTAGGCCATCTATTTCAATATCTTCTTCCTCTGTCACTGTTTAAAAGTAACATGACTGATTTCTCTCCTCACTCATCTTTTATAAGCTTTGTGGAGTTGAGTTTCCAAAAAATTATAAAATGTATTGCGCAATTTGGTCTTTGGTTTGTTTGCTGCCACAGACTGATGACTAATTTTAGCAAGTTGACAGTCCAGTGCCATGGAAAAGATAACTCATGTTTTAGGGGGGGGGTTCCGTCAGATATTATGTTCTACTTATTGATATATATTGAAAATATGATTTAAACATATAATGAGGACTTTATTTTCATCAATTTTCTATGAGAAAAACTTGGCACTGGAGTTGGATTGAAATTTACTTGGCAGTGAATAGGTTGAAGTGATGATTCCTTCTTTCTGAACTATGCATTGTATACACAAAAACAGATATGGATGGTGATGTGAGTTATTTGATATAAAGGATACTCCCCTCCTCCAAACTATACTTTACATACACAAAAAACATTTGGATGGTTATTTAGGTTGATTAAATATAAAGAGCAACATTTTTTTTATTTTAATGAAGCAATAAAACAATTGTAGGCTTCTACTTACAAGAATTTGTTGAAAGTATTGAAGAAAATATTTGATTTAAATAAAGATTTGAAAAATTGAAAGCAGACTGATTTAATATTTAGTAAGCAGTTACTGAACTAAATACAAAATTTTTAGGCTTTTTTTTTTTCCTTTTTCGCATAAAATGGTGAATTTTTCTTCTTGAATAGAATTTTGCGTAAAATGGTGAAGGCTGGGATACAATTTTCTAATGTGTCATCAATTGTCCATTTCTTTGGATCCATTGTTGACCACTCATTGCTTTTAACATTTTAACTGCTTTCAATTCACTCACCCCCTTCATTCACTCTTGCTTATTTTTCATGTCACAAAATTTTCTTTCAAATGCACTCTCATCTGCAGCTCTATACAAGAATCAAATTAATCCCATACTCAGGAAAAGTTAGTCTTTTTGGTGCTGTGCTGTTCTAGTAGAAAAATGTTTTTCTTCCAATTCTTAGTACTTTCAATCCATCATACCTTTGAATCATCTGGAAATTTGTTTTTAGTAGAAAAAAAACTTATAAGGTTTTTAGGAAACAGGTTCTATTTACTATGTAACTATAATGCTAAACTGGGCACTTACTTCTCATCATTTTTACGAAGTACGGCTGACATGGATTATTTCATTTTAGCACCATTTTTAAGATGGTGTCTGCATGTGTCTGCCAAGGAGTGTGAAATATGAGAAATGCAATGTAATTTTCCCCTTTAGTTAATTAGAATTATTTTGTTCAGTGTTGAAATATTTTGTTTGGCTGCATTTTGTTAGCCATATTGTCCTGTTGTTGTCATTATTAGATTTTGTCTTGTTCAGTTTTTTCCCTTTTTCTTTGTTTTTTGTTTCTATTTGCTTCCAGACATCATCCCATTGTTAAATTAGGTGCTTATTCATTTTTTCTCATTTTTCTTTCTCATTTTTCTTTCTCATTTTTCTTTCTCATTTCATTTGCAGTTTTCCCTGAATAATGTTTTCTCAGTTTTTTTTCTATGAACGCACCTTCCCATTTCAATAAATTATCGTATTTCCCAGCGTCAAAGATGCTCCCCTATTCTGGCTTGCAAAATTCAAAAGAAACAAAAGGATAAATATAATCCTTGGCCTGTATAAATTTTCATGACTTATTTTTTTCGGGGGGGGGGGGATATTGTCTTTGATGTTGGGAAAAATGGTAATATAGTGTAATATGTATGAATTTGTAAAAATGTCTTGAATCTTGTGATTTTTATGTTTGTTAGTAAATTCGAGTGTGTGTATCATTCTGTATTGTATAAAAGTGAATATTCAAAAACTTGTCAACTTGTGACTTTTCATGTTTACTTTTATTGAGGATGATTAAAATGAACATTTAAAATCCAAAATAATTGATAATGAGGAATTATAATCTTCTGACAAATTGCTTCAATATATGTCCAAAATATCCTAAATAGTGACCAATGGTGGCATTTGAACCTTAGACATCTGTCTTTTTTCCCAAACTACTAGATAGATAGGGTTTAAAATAATTTTGAAGATGCTATAGTTTATCATAGATGAGATGTTTAAATTATTTTGCATGAAAGAGTATGTGAACAGGTTGCAGGTTTTAACAAGTTATTGCTTGATGTTGAATCCATATTCAATAGATATAGTAAAAATTTGATTTTGTGAGTATTTCAATATTTATTCACAACATTCTCAGAACAGTATCAAGTTAATCAGATATCGATTACCTATGGTTTTGGACTTGTTCAAAATAATTAGTGACAAATAATTTCCAAGTTCAAATCAAGCATTATATTTAATCAGTCATAAATTAATTACGAAAATCTATATTAGACTCAGTTATTGTCCAGATCTTAGAATGAAAGTCAGAAAAAAAAAAACGTTATCTTATAATGTATTTTAAAAGAAATTTCTTGTAAATTTCATTTCAAACAGATGAACACTTTGATGCAAGACACATAAAATGAAAAATTGGCCATGGCTAAATATCTATTATTTTTAAATCTACTGAAAATGTAGTGATCATAATTCAAGTATCTTATCATATAAAAGCCATGGTCATTTATTTTTTTGTTAGTTGATTTCTGTCACACTATAACAAACAGATGAACAAAGCCCTATTGTGATTCAAATATTCAACACAGATAAGCAGGCAAATGACATATCTATTAAGTTAACATTATACTATTTGAATATGAGGGTGAAATTGAGTTACTTACTAAGTAGCATTTATACTGAAATATATTTTTTGCAATTAAGCCATGATAATCCCATCATTTTTTATGAGTATTATGCTAGTCTTTAACATATTATCCAATGACTGCAGGTCTTTCCAGGAAATGAATACTCTGAAGAATTCAATAATTCAGATAGTCACTCCTTACTCTCATGAATCAAACAACGTTAGATATCCAGTGGTATCGTATAATTCAAGGATCTCAGATTGTTATGACTATTTACAATTAACACCTGAAAACTTGTAACATTCTACTGCTTCAAAGTTCTGAACGCCCTTGATTAAAAATCATCAGTTAATGATATTCCATTAAAATTTGAAAAATTGAAAAATTTCTCTTATGAGACTGATTGATGATCAGTTTTAGATATTGAATGCATGTTTAGGGATTGAGTCGAGTATGTTGTCAAAACAATTCCGATGCAATGTGGCAAGACGTGACAATCTTTAGATAGAAAAAAAATAAGGTTAAAATGGCTTTCATTGTTATAGAAAGATGCTTGCATATCTTTGTTTTTCTCTTCTCCTTTTCTCAACTTGTATTTCTTGTCAGAATCATTGTGAGAGTCATTTTTTTGTCTTTCTTTCTCGATGCTTGTGAATTTTGTCTGCATGGCATGTTGATCCGTCTGTTTCAGCCAATCTGATCCAGAATATCGCGTCAGTCTTAAGCGTTCTTCCCGTACACCTGGCGGCTCCCAGCATAGCACAAGGTCAGATTTCAACCCATCTCCATCCCATTTTTTCTTCTTTTTGCCCATTGTCCTCCATCTAAGACCAAAATTTGTGAGGTACCATTGCAAATGAATTTTAGTTCCTCGTTTCTGTTTTGCTTGTCTTTGCTTATCACGTAGCAAAACTGACCAAGATTAACAATATCTGTGTTGCACTTAGATATCAACAACCCCCTCAGCAGTGATGTTGTTCTTAAATTGTTGTTTTTGTGTCTAAGAATTTGTGTGTTGCTGCTTGTCAAAAATTGTTGTTTTTTCTAACTTTACCCATTTTTCCAAAAGATTATATTACTTTTACAGATAAAAATCGAAACAAATTGTCAACCATTATTAAATTTTTGATTAGTATTTTCTTTCATCTTAATTTTTTTAGTTGCTTTATATCGTAACTTTCTACAGTACCGAATACACTGCCTGTGTTGTTTATTTGCTGCTGCTGTAGATTGATGGCTAGAGTAAAGTTGCAATATTAAGCAACTAAAAAAAAATCTAACAGTAATGATTGACAATGTTTTATCTAATAAAAAGAGGATAAATATGCAGAAACCTAGCTATGGACGGAATTTCAACGGAGAATCAACATCTGAGATAGTACATGATTTTGCTGGTTTTTGGTCTGGTCATTGTCATCTGTCATTGTATATGAAATCCAAACTGAATAGTAGAAATTGGAATATTATAATAAAAGTGAGGGGAAAAAGTAATGAAAATGAGAGATGGTTGGGGGATGATATCTTGATTTATTTTGTTTTGATACTTTTTCTTCTAGTGAGTTGTGCATTCATCTGTAATTTAATGGATGGGGTATTTTTTAATCAATTTTTAACAGGGTTTTTCTAGTTGTACCAATTAATAAACTTTATGTTAAAGATTATTCTCCCCTTGTGCCCATGGTCCTTCATATGTGGATTTGAAAGTTCAGTAATGATCAGACTAAATCAATGAAGAACAAAACTGATGATGGTCACAGCATTTTCTCCATCTGACTTATGAATTCGAATTCAACACCAAGATACTTATGATACCTCGCCTCAAGGGGTGATTGATAAGTTATGTAGCCTATGGCAAAAGGACATGAGTCATAGAGTTCCAACGAAATTGGCAGACAGTTCAACTCTCTAAATGATAACAGAAGATTTAAAGTTCCTGTTTATTCTTTCTGTTCTGTTGAAACCCAAGTCAGCAATTGTTGAGATAATGAATAATATCACCCATTGTAGAGTCATACACCTCCTTTGTATCTAGGGTTTATCACCAGAGTAGATCCATGAGGACATGAAAGCAGCACTAAAGAAAGATGCCCCTTTTTACAGCATTGTTCAGAAATGGCCACTGAATTGCACAATGGATAATATTGTCTAGTTTTTTTTAAATCTGAGAATCAGCAATTGTTATCTAAAACAGAAAAAAAAGCTGATGTAAATTTCAAATTTTCTGTGTAATCATCCAAAGAGTTGAATTATGTGTTGATTTAGTTGGAATTATAACTCATATCCTTGTATCTTTAAGCCTCAGACTTATCAGTCAGCCTTTGTACATTATGCACTATGAAGGTGATTATTTTCATATTTATTACTTCTTGTTGGAATTTATGAAAAAAAATTAATGAAATTGTTCCTTGGAAATCATTTTAGTTGAACTGACTCTGTTTATGTTTGTATCTAGTTATAAGGTAGAAATATATGTAACATTGCGTTTTATGTCTTGATTAAAGAAACAAGTCAAATTGTGGATAAAGATGACCCAAACATGGCAAAAAGATCTACTGAAAAACACTCATTTTCATTTTGATCATTGGATGTTTTTGTTGCCTCTAGACTTTCTCCAATCCTGATTTATATGACCAAGTGTAGGTAGAAAATATATTCTAAAATATTTGCTTAACCTTCACAAAACTTACCTGTTAAGGTGTTCAATGCCTGAATTAAAATATCCCGGTGGATTTCTAAGAGAGATTCATGTGACATATATATCCCAGCAGTCATAAAAACTATTTTAACCATGAAAATTGATCATTGGAACCCTATTCATGTTAGTTAATCTCTGGTAATGTATGCTTGGAATGAAGTTAACTGTTGCTGTTAATTGACAAGTTCATCTCATAATTAGCCACATCTACTGAACTGCATAGAATGAGAATAATGTAGGATATAATCAATATGCTATGATGACTCCATAGAAATGCCCTAAAAGTTCATCAACTTTGATATTTGACAATGTTGTGGAATAGGATATGGAATTACTCTGGAGTTTGTTTGTTTGTTTTGTTTTGTTTTTTTGTTTTTTTGTTGAGTTGTGCTTTTTTTTTTATTTTTGAAAGCCCATTTTGAGTTTTATTGCATTTAAAGTGTTTCCAATAGATTGATTGAAAAGAAATATTTTTGAAACAATAATCTTGATTGATCCCACAAGTAAACTAGAGACAGCAAACATTTTTTGTTACTCATGCTAATTTTTCCATGTACTGTTTTTACTCGTGTATAATGCTAGAAAGAATTAAGGAATTTGGGTTAAGCTGTTGTGAGAGAAGGGGATTTGTGCCTTTAATTTTTTTCTAAGCTCCCATAGAGACTGTTTTTTTAGAAAAAATAAGCACAAATCTATTTCTCTCTCACATTATACATGAGTAGATAGGGTAATGTTTTTAATGATAACCATCTGAATCTATGTTACTAATCTCTTTATTTACCAAAATGCTCAAGATACAGTTTGTTTTTTCTTTACTAACAACTGACTAAAATCAGTATCAATCATGGATAAGTCTCTGATTATTTGTGCTAAAAATAAACCAATAATAGGAACAAAGTATTGGCCGAAGGCAAGGCTTGAACAAACTTTCCACTTAACTGACTGGATTTTACACCTTCCTCTTGATATTAAGTCAGCACTGTTTGCATGAAAGCAGTCGGCAAATTAGTCATAAATTAGTCTACCTTAAACACCTAACTATTGGCTCTGTTTATGCTACTACCACTAATTACCAGCAGTAAAATAGGCACCTTTGTACATCAAAAGGAGCTTGGATTTTCCACTTGTTCTTTATCAGCCGAGGTGTGTCTTTTTTTATTTTTTGCTTTTATTGTTTATATGGTCTGTAAAAAGAAATGTATGATTAATGATGATTGTAAGACTAACCTCTTTATATGACTTTGTCTCAAAGCCCACCCCACAACTTATGTTTTTGGGTTCCCTTGTGTGTAAGTCTTAAAAAAAATTTTAAAAAGACCACAGGGAGTGATGAGTTGTTTTTAGTAACCAACACTTATTTCCTTTTAGAAAAGTGTTTCTGGTGTGTGTGGGGCTTAAATAGTGATGTAAATTAATCATCACTCTCTATGCATTTTTTTTTTTTTTTTTTGTTTTTTCCAAGGCTTGATACCATTCAAGTTCAGAATGGTGTCAATATTCTTGAGGTTCTAATACTGTAACAGATTGAACTCAATATCTTATAATATAGAATATTTATAGATAACTAAAATAAGGGAGGGATCGATCCTGCAAATAACAAAAAGATAACTTGCAAGGAGGTGTATGAGACAGTCATGTTAGTAGCTTCTTTTTTTTTTCACCACACAAAAACTTGATTGGATGCCAGTAATAATTTTAGCAGTAATAATAGTTACACGTATAAATCATGTGATATGTTTTGACCAATAAGCAAGTATAAATAACCCCAGAGTGTTTCAATCTGTTTGTCCTCAAATCACTATTAAGTATCACTTAAATAAGACGTTTTTCTGATGTGTTGTAAAATTGGTCAGTTCAAAAATCAACCTGCACATCAATCTCTTATGCCACTTGAACACGTAAGCATGTGACGTGTATTCTTCCTCAAGTGTTAGTTACTATATGAAAGGATTTTGGAGCTTTTTGTTTAAATTGGTACATTGCTCAATATTTGAACTGACCATTTTTATGACACGCCAGGAAAAGATGTCCATGGATTAGATTTCCGTCCTTAGAAAGAATTCCATCTTTGATAATTTTTTTTTTTTTTTTCGGCTGGAGAAAAAATGCAAAATTAGGGAAATACTTGAACATATTTTTTTATTTTTATATTTTACTTTATCTTATTTTTTTTTTTCAATTTATTTATCCTTTTGGCAGTCAAACTAGCATGAGAATATTTGAGTTGATAACACTGTGTTTCAGTCTTGGCTATTTTCTACTAACACTTATGCATGTCTACTTCAAGTGATTAGTAACAGCAAACTGAAGAAGCGAGCAGATTAAAACTTTCGGGAATTGAGGAATGATGAGACGACATGCACATGGATGGTGGTTGGGGTGTACTTTTCTGATTTTCGTAATATTGTTTGAAAGATGGCAATGAGGAGTTTTGTCAAGCTAATATATCAAAGGGAGATAAATGCAGCTAAAAATGATAGTCGAAAATATTTATTTTCCATTTGAATGTTCTCTAATTTCTAGCAGGTGTTGTCAGTCACTCATTGGAAACTGTCTCTTGGCAGCATACAATTTTGGGGGTGATTAATTTTTAAAAAAAGTGTGATCAAGTTAAAGATCTCACCTTTTGGGTGGGCAATGATCTTTGAAAAAGTCCAAATAAAAACGAAAAACAAACCTGAACACTGCTAGACACATACTAAGGACCAATTAAGCATAATCTTAGGTTGTAAATTGAATTTCCCACTGAAAACCTATTCAAGGGAGGGGAGAGTTATTAAAAAAAAAAAAACATAATGAGGAGGAATTGCTTAAATTTTCAGCCTTCTCCATTAGTGCAGCCTGTATGCGTGACATGAATGGATAATCAGCCTGCCAGGCCCACTTGAAAACTGGAGAAACCTATGTTGATGTTGACAGTTTTGGTTGATGGTTTCTAATAATTTCTAATGAGCGTGATGAACATTACCCTGACCACCCTCCTTGAAAAAAATGAAAAGACGTCTTTTCTTTGGAATTTAGTTTTTAACTCCTCCTTTACTGCTGAACTTTTAACTTGTTTAATAAGTTTTTCTCAAGTTTTTTTTTTATTTTCCAATTTTAACTTACTAAATATTTTCTATACAAAACTTCAATCATAATGCAGGTATACCACTGATTTTCTGGCACCTCTTTTATTCTGGACAAAATTATGAGCAGAGATTTTATTTTCTTGTAGCTCTCATACAAATCAATTGAGTGGCCACTGGTGGTGGTCTGCATGAAGCTCTCTCTTGATTGTTAATAATGCAGTGGTTGCTACTGCTCCATTATTTTTTGTAAAATTCCTAGCCTTATTTGTTTATATTTACCGTTAGTAATGGCTTCCAAGCATTATTGGGTCAGAGGTCTGTTGGTCCTGCTAAATGAATCATTCGGCATGGTCCTGGAACATCAATGGTGTACCTGTATTGAATGTTGTTTGATAACACTAAATTTGGATATACTGATCATTTTTTGTCTCACACTTGAAGCATTTAGAAAAACCTTTTCTGATACTGAAAAGGATTTCTGTCACTAATGAAATTTTAATTACTTTATTTATTAACTAAATCAAAAATAAAGAATGATGAAGAGAATGTTGAGTACTCAATTAATAACCCCATATGCATCGAATATGATTTAGATCACAATTTCTCAACCTATTGCCTTGTTTTGGTCATTTTTTTTAAAAAAATTATCACCCCCCCCCACACTCTCACCCTATCACACCTAGCTATATATCAACCACCCACCCCCATCCCCTGGTTTGAATGAGAATTTCACAACACAGATTTCAGCAATATGTGATACCTTGTCATTGTAAAGGAAACATCAATATAGATTTATTTATTTTTTTTTATTTATTTATTGAGGGAAATGTTTTAGTAAGTATATCAATGAATTTCCAAGCAGACAATAGCCATTTGTAAATCAGAGTCATGGCTGTTTATGGAATTCCTACAACACTCCTTCTAGAAGCTCAAAAGTCCCCTGAAGGTCCTCAGTCACCTCAATGCCCCTCCTCAGGGGGCATTAGAGCCCATGTTGAGAACCACTGCTCTACATCATCTAATGCTTTCTGCCAAATAAATACTCACCTCAAGTAACTCCTTTTCCTAAAAAACATTGTTTTCCCCCATTATGTCGCGCAATACCTCATCTTGGCTAAAATGAGTCAATTTCATATTAAATTGGTTGCAGCAGATATTTCGGGATGACCTACTCCTGCTTCCATAATGAAATAACATGATAATGGTAACAGAAATCATAGTTAAAACAATTTTCTTCTATGCAAATTTTGTAATTCATCAAGTGGCAGTAGCTTCCCCCTTCTTAACATTATCTACATAAAATGAAAGATTACTTTCCTCCATCAGAATTTTTTTGTATGGGATAATCTATCTCCCCCTGCCCATCAGCTCAACCCCTTGAGGATGACTGATTTAGATTTTCATGTTCTAGTTTCCAATACTTCTCTTGTCTGTTTTGGTCTGAAAAGTTGGAAGGTAAACTTATTTTCTAACCACCATAGGACTGTTTATTTTTTTCTTTGTCTCAGGAGTTGACAATAATTGACCCATAATCTCAACTACCACTTCCATCTTCAGCTCACATAGATAGATTATATCTATTGATGCTCATTGATAAGAAAATTGAAAGGCCATAATCATCATCAATTGGCCTTTTAAATTCTGTCATTGGAAACAGGCCTTCCCCAAGGTCTGCATTTTTTTTCTTTTTTTTTCCTCGGTCCTGAGCATCTTGGTGTCAAAACATTCTGAACTCCTCCAAATCATCACACCATCTTATTCTTTGTTGGCCATAATTTTACTCATGATCTCAATGGATCCACATTGTGAGTTACAATGTCCAGTGGTTGTCTAATATCCTTGAAACATGGCCTGCCCATTGCCATTGGTGCTTCATAATAGCTTCTAGGATATCTGACCCTTGTTTGCTCCCTAATATATTGTGCTTTTTTGTCATCATTCCATGTCATGTTTTTTCCTTTGCGTGTTGTATAGTTGTTAATTTGAGAGCCTCTATATCTTTAAGTTCCATGTTTCACCTCCATAGGTTACTATTGGGAAGATGCACTGGTTGTAGACCCTTTGTTTTAAGACCAAAGCAATAAGATCTTCTTGAAGATCAAACCTACTATGCCCAAGATTTGCCAACTTAGAGTGATTCATCACTTGATTTTTCTCTTGTGGGTTCTGTGGAGATTTGTTATCCAAGCAATAGTGTTATATATTTGTCAATGCAAAGTAATTTATGTTTGATTTTACTAATTGACTTTTCATAAATATCAGGATATCAAAGAGAAAATTTCAAGTTGGTATCTATTGAATGTGTAAAGATGTTGATTGTTTGGTTGTCTACAAACATTAGTAGTTCTCTTGGTAGGCCCCTATGAAGTTGAAAGATAGGAAATCAATAGTAAATGTAATCATAGTAAATGTAATCCAAGCCTAAAGTCAGATTTTGGCCTAATTAGAAATATAGGATAAATGGAAGTATGGTAATGCAAATATATTCAGAAACTAAACTGAAATTATATTTACCATCTTGAGTGTGTCCATATGTGATTCAATCTGCTTCTTTTCATGTCTGTATTTTCTGTGGCAATTGTTTTTAGAGTGGACCAAATATAGGCCTCTAGGCATATATGGGTTAAAATGTTCACTGCTACCTTGAATAACACAACATACAGCAGAATGAAATAAGCCTGTCCTCTGCTCAGTACCACTAGGCAGAAATTGAGTCTAGCACATTGCCATAGCTATTTATATTGCTTTAAATAAAACTGGAATGGATGCACATTTGCGTCAGGTGATACACAAGATGCTGCAGCTGTTGGTTTGTTTTTATCATGAATTCTGATTATCATAGAAAGAATTTTTAGAAACTTCATTTTGATGAATGTCTCTCTATTTTCAAAAAACTTACTAAAAATCAACTGCTATTTTTGAAAAAGTAAAAAAAAAAAATATTATAGTGTTTTTCAGCTTTTCTTGCTACTCACGTTTTGAGTAAGAATCGCTTTTTTTGTACAAAACAATTTCTTAATCATCAATGTATTACTTAAACAAATAATTGTCTTTATGATTATTTTTATGCAAAGTGAGTGTTAGAATCTGTTGAGCGCCATGAGTTGTGTTGGAGGGAAGTTTTATTTCAAATTTTTGTTCAAATTCAGTTTTATGGAAATCAAACTGAAGGAAACAAAAAAATTTTCTAATAACAAATAAAAGCAGAAAATAATAACTTTTTTTAGGTGTAGATTTGTATTTTGTTGTATAATGAAACTGCGAAGAAGATAATTGTATTTTTGCTGGTCTCTTAGAGAAGAGAGAGAGTGTAAATGTGTTGTTGGTGTTTTTCTTCTGTAAGGGATCGCTCAGGCAAGAAGAATGTAGATGGTAGGAATGAAGAGAAATTAGGAAAACTTGTGCTTAAAAGAGAATCTAATAAAGACAAAGAATGGTGAGTAGCATCGTTAAATATTTGCTTTTTTATTCGATATTAATAAATTAATATTTATTATTAAGTTGTTACACATGAAATGTCACTTTTTCAACATCATAGAGAATAATGCTTAAAGTGGAAGATTTGTTGATGTAATTGAATCTGGAAAAAAAAAAAAACATAAATAAGTTTAATTCATTATTGTAGGAGTTTTTTTTTTTCTCCAAGTCCTCAATAGTAGTGGAGTCTATCCATCTAAAAAGTTGGACTAATTTTCAAGTAAGACTCAAAATCATGACAATGCTGCTCAAGCTGCTGATGTCAAGAAAGGCATTTGGAGTGAACACTATTAGTATGAACTGTTGAGTGTTGGTTCAGTAGGTTTAGGTCTGGAAATATGGATACCAACATAAGCCTCAAGGGACACCCAAACTTGTTCTTGAAGAAGTTCTAGCATTTTTTGGAAACGTGGACTTCAACAGTAATTGTATCACGTCCAATTAAGGCCATAAAAAATTTGAAAAATGGGTCTCTCATTAACTGAAAAAAATGTTCCACCATAGTTCCAAACCCCACACTTCTCAGCTGACTGTGTCCAAGGTTAGAGAATGGGGATATATGGTCTTTCAGTATCCTCTGTATTCACCTGAAATTTATCCTACAGATCAATCTTTTCAAGCATTTTGAATTTTGTCTGTGATGAAAACTTCAATTAAAATGAAGCCATATTTTGTGCTTTTACTGAATTTATGATCACTAAACCTAAAGAATTTTATAGAGATGACATATTATGATCTCAGAGCATCATTGGAAAATGTTATTTCAAATGGATTATATTCTGATTAAATATCCACTGTTTTTGTTGTTTATATCATCCTTCATTTTACTATTAAAAATAGACATTTCATGTGTAACAACCTAATAAATGTGTATTTTTATTGGTCTTTTTCTAATTTCACATAAAATTGAATCCATTTTACTACTAAATTAAAATTCAAAACTTCAAGAACCCTGCTGATGCTTAAAAGTTCTGTTTTTTTTTTTTTGTTTTGTTTTTTTTTAATTTACTGCAATTTATCACAGGATTTGTCTATATTTATTTACATACACTACAAAAAAAAAAACACACAGAGAGAAACCCTTATTTTTGTATCTGTGAAATTTGTTTTTGGTTGCGCAGGTCTATAAAAGTGCCAGACTCGTCGCAAAGGACAAGTGCTTGGGTGGAAAGTTTAAACAATGAGCCAATCATTATTGATGATGATGACGACGACTTCCAGGTTAACAAGAATTCCACCCGACCAGAATTGAAGAAAGACAATATCTTTACGATTTTGAGTGAAAAGAAAGAAATGTCATTAACAAATGATGAATTGCCAGAAGTTGAAGAAATCCCTAAAACAATTCATGGTATGTCAGTTTTTGTGGGTTTTACTGACTTAATAATTATTTTAATTTGGACTTTCTACTGTGCCAATATTTTCCTGATGGATGGCAAAAAAAAAGTATGACATTGATGAAAAAGAATTTACCCAATTAAATCTACTAATTCATAAAGCTTGGGTTTTGGACAAAACAAGATATTTGAAAACATCATCAGAAATTCCAGACAAAAATTGTCCAAAACTTGTTCGTTGCTTTCCAGTAATATTTATTCAGTATTTTTGTTGTTATCTTGAAATCTGATGGTCACAAAAATGATTCCAATTTTGATGAAGCAGAAAAATATTTTTGAATTTTTATTTGCAGAATCTGAACCAATGGATAATTCTATAGATCCTAAAGATGAAAAGGACCCATCACAGGATCCTCACATAAGTAAGTCTCACTTTTTATTGGGGTTTATTTGAGATTTGGAAACAATTTTCTTGTAATACTCACTTAGAGGCTGCCTTCAGTGAAGCTTGATGTCAAGTCACTTCCTATTTATAGAATTTTTATCATAGTTACTGAGAAGATTAATAATTTTTTCATAGAATTATGATACCTGTGAAATGTCTTTTTTGTAAGAAAAAAATTTATTTCTATTGAAAATTTTTTTTTTTCTAAATTATTTTTATTTACAAAATAAAGGTTATAGGAATCATTAATTTATGCACCAATTAGTAAATTTTTCATTTCTTTTTTTTTCTTTCAAGGTTGACTTTTCTTTTTTTTTCCCAGCTTCCATAACAAGCACAAAAAACAGATAATTATTATTGGGGTGAGGGCAAATACCAATTTACACTATTATTACTGAGATGCAAATTAGACTAGTAATTGCTTTATTCTTCAAGTCTAATGGTATCACTAATAACTATCTTGTTACAATGTGCTGTTTTTTATGTGTTATTGTAGCAAACCCACAAATGAACAGAGATCAGATCATTATAAAAATTGATGTTAAATCACTTGTATGTTCAAGGTCTCATGAAGTTTCAATAGAGTTGTTCAGCCAGATGTATAAATAATGGCACACAATATATCTACAGTGTATAAGGTACATTGGAGGAGGCAGGCAACGTTAATGAGGAATTTTTTCATTGCTATTAATGGGCTAAATATCTTGCTCACTGTAAGTGTTAATGCAAGTAGAAAATTGCCTTTTGTGGAGTGATTATCATTTGAATGCAAATTCTTATGAATTCAAACCAGACTTATGTTGTGATTTCTCTCTGAAATCCGCAACAAAATTTGCAAATTGACTTCATCAAACATTAGTTTGGTGTCGTTAGAACAGAGGTTCCCAATGCCTTCAAAGAAAAGTTGTTTTTTGGCATCAAAGGATGAAAAGCGGTAATCTTTCAAAGTTACCTTCACTGGAAGAGATGGTTGATGATACTGGATCCATAACTTCAACTGTGCATTAAGAAATTGTGGCTCATTTTGACATTGTCAGAATAGTTTGATGGATATTTTGCTGCTGGAGATCTGAAGATTTAAGAAGAATTGATCATGAATCCGTATTCCTACATTTTGGAGAAAATGTCAGTTGATGGTGAAAGATCTTATTGATTTGAGGATGAATCAAGCTCTTGAGTTACCATTTGGAAGTATGATTTTAGAGGAGTTTTGGTGTTCAGCTTTGGATTTGTTCCTAAAACTTGGATAGGTACTCAGTATCATCATTCCATTTGCTATGACATACTTATGTGAATCTGGATTCAGTTTTTTGTCAATCAAGACAAAATTTAGGAATCACCTGAATCCACAGGCAGACCTATGGATTACAATCAGCAAGAAAGTTCCACATTTTGACAAAATAATGAATAGAAAGCAAGAGCAAAGAAGTCATTGAATTTTCAAGTTCACTATTGGGATTGGTTTCACCGTTTGTGGATTTTTTTTTTTTTTTTTTTCTCGAATAAAATTGCTCAATTTACATTTGCATTTTATGCATGGAGTCAAAACCTTATTGTTTTGAGTTCAATTTGTTCACCTGCAGTACTGAATATAGTTCAATTGGTGATTACAAAAATGAGAAATTTGACTTTTTCTTTTCCAAGTGTGATATTACTTTTGTAGGGGGTATGAAAATTAATCAAACATTTCCCAGGGATGCAGGGCGTAGAAAAGATTGAGAACCCTTGCATTAGATTATACTCTTATGCAATTAGATGTATGTACGTAACTGTTCTGTAATCCAGTTCAGTATTTCTTTTTCATATCAAAAGTATACTTGCTACAGTATCTTCTGTTGAAAATGCTGACTGACACTTGTAGACAGCTGATGTTGGTATATAAGCAGACCTAGGCTAGCATAACCTTTGTAGCTAGTGTAATGATGCAGGTTTGTTTCTTAAATGTATCCTATTAAAAAATGTGCACAGTATGCGAGACTATCTGCAATAGAGTATATAATTTTGTCGATTTAGTCAGTACAGGTAGTGTAGTTATGGTCCAGTATGGAATAAGCTTAATACAATATCATATGATGTTTACCTAACATTCAAATTGCTTAATGTCCTACTGGCTAGAATGTAACCCAAACTTTAAGTGACAGATACCTATGTAGATAAAAAAACATTTTCATCAATGAATCTTTGATCTGGTAACCAGAATGTTTATTTGTCTGTTTGTTTTTGTTGTTTTTTTTTTTGTTTTTTTTTGCTTTTTAATTCAAAAATCTTTTTCAATGTATGATTCAATGATGGGGAATTGATTAGAATTGAAACAATTTGGACAACAGAAAGATGGAATCAGACTCAAATGATATACAGAATGATTCTTTCCTATCTCCAGGCAGAGGTTGGTAGATCCTAGATCTGATCTATCCTCCAGCTTGCATGTGGATGTTTATGGGTTGGAATTGCAAGCCCGGCACTTACCATTTTTTTGCTGTTTCTACCCATAGCTTGTGGGTGGGGCAGATGAACTTCAGTCCTAGTATTGAATTCAGAGTTCTTTTAGACTGGTTTTCTAATGAGGCTAGAGAGTCCAGTCTACTATGTTATTTTACTCACAGCCTTGGGGAGAAAGTTTGGATTCATGCTTTTTTCCCCAAGTACATTGATGGGAAGTGAACACAGTCTTGGCCTGAATTTGAATTCTGGTTACGGATTCCATTTTCCATGCTACTAACTGTTATGCCACTCTGACCCATAGTTGGACTGGAATGATGATTACCAGCATGGTTGTTGGTTAAAAATAAGATACAGTGTATCCAATCTTTATTATACTTCTTTACAGCATTTGCTTTGACAAATTTGTTTGTTACAAAAACGTTTGTGTAGAAATTTGGACGGACTGACTGGTTTATAAAAAGGTAACAAAACAACAGTTGATTCTTTCCATGGACATTTGTCCTCCATAATACTTAGTGATAATCTTGTTCATCAGATACATGGCTGAATTGATGAGCTCTGACATCCATCTTCTATGTATTTACATTTCGTATATCAACTTTTTTTGCTCACTAGTTCAAACCAATTTCATATGAAGAATAAACCATAAACTTTTTTTTTTTTTTTCATTATAAATTCAAAAGATTCTGATACTTAATGTATTCATTGTACTTTATTTTCCTGCATTATAGTTCGCCGTAAATGTACAAGATCAACAATGTCTCGGTTCAAGAATTTACCAAATCCTAAGGCTCCAATGCGTATGACAGATGGTAAGTCAATTTCTCAAAGAATTCTTTCTCCGTTTTATTTTCATTTTTTATTACTAATAATAGGCAGTATCGCATTGGATTAAACCTTTTAATGGAATTGTCATGTTTGCCACTGCATTGTAGTTGATTTGCCATAAAACTATCGTTCAGAAAGTATTGGCTCCTCATCATAGAGGTATAGTGAATTTTGGGGAAGGTTTATGGACAAAGATGGATGCTAAAAGGCTGATGATATAAACTATTGTTCATTTTCTATTTGGCAGAAGTTATTGCATCATATAGCAAACACTTTCCCAATAATGTTACTAAATTAATGAAATTTGATTATTTTTTTTCTTTTCCTTTTAAAGACTTACCTCACCTGACTAATTAATCATTTATGATTTAGTCATACAACTGTATGTTGGCTTTTATGAAAATTTATAAGATTTTTTGGTTTGTTTATTTTATTG
Source organism: Thysanoteuthis rhombus (assembly GCA_963457665.1). Lineage (NCBI taxonomy): Eukaryota > Metazoa > Mollusca > Cephalopoda > Oegopsida > Thysanoteuthidae > Thysanoteuthis > Thysanoteuthis major. The sequence goes on from OY735202.1 coordinate 14,525,262, forward strand.
AGAAGTGATAAAAAGGCTATTATCAAGTAGAATTTTGAACTTTAATCTAAGACAACTGGTTTAAAAAATATTATCCTATCTGATTTCCGTCTTGGAATTTGATGATACCTTTTGTTTACAGAGGAAACTGCTGATTGTGATCACTTTGAAACCAATTTATAAAGATAATGATAAGCAACTGATAACATTAGGCAAAAGATATAAAAATTGGAACAATAATAATCATTGTCATAAATTTACATTCATTGTTAGAATTATTTTTCACATTATTAAAAATCCTCCTAAATTCATAATTTTTAATTCATTTTAAATTGAGTATTTAGGGCAGACTGATTATCAGTGATTATAATGAATGGCCTCTTCTGCATTTATTGTCCTTAATTTGAAATATTTGAACAATGAATAAATTACACACAGATTTGGTTGATATCTGTATTGGTTGGACAAAGTACTTCATTCTTTGTTCGTCAAATTCTGATCTTCTGATCAAAACAACTGCTTTCTGGACAATGTTTCTTGTGAAGAATTTTTCTGTGGACAAAAACCGAATTCAATAATCAATAAAGTAAAGCTGCATCCCCAAGCCAATGCGCCTATGAATTCAAAGCTGACATTATTTTTGTGGTTGTCTCCCCATTCCTTCTGAGTTATTTCCCTTGAAATATTTTACACTGCTGCCTTTGCCTTTCAGGAAATGAGAAAAAAACTGAAGGCAAAGTGGATGAGAAAGAACAACGTCCAAGCACCCGTTATTATTTCAATGACGGACAATTGTGTTACGTGATGGATGCCAAGTCAACAGGAAATATTGGGCGCTACTTGAATGTAAGTTATCCTTTGAAGAATCTTTCATGCCTTTTGTAATATCGATATATTCAACACTAGTGATAACTATCTGTGAAATTCACTGATATTTTTCAAGTTCTGTAATGAGACTATTTTATAGGAAAGAAAGTCTCTCTTTCCCTATATATACTGGTGGCTGTTGGGCATTTGCTAAAAATGTCTACTCATGTTTTTGGAGTTTGCAATTTCCTCACATTATCTCGCTTTGAGACTTGACAGAAGGTTTGAAGTAACTAATAGTGTAAATGAATGTTTACGTCATAACAATTTCATTTAAAGTTTTGATAAAAAGTGATTGGACTTATGGAAGAGTCCATTGTTTCAAATGGTGCAGAGGAGATATTTTTATCAGCAAAACATTAATTTGAATCTCACTTTTATGTTTTTACTGATGAAGATTTCACTTACTACTAATTTATCTATATAATTAAGTGTTCAAATGATGGTGTATTGTAAAGAAGACTTTTTTTTAGAAATAGCATCTTATTTTCTTGACAATAACTTGGTTCCCATTTGATAATTTCTTTTGGCTTCATTCTACACCAATTAAGCAAAATATCTGATTGTATTGTCTGTAGGTTTGTGATATAAGACAAACGGGAGATATTTGTCAATTCAATTTAATGCCATATTTTTGTATGGTTATAGAAAAAAATCTTTGCGATAGCAAATAATAGTTGGCACTTTTAAACCCACAGAAATGTCATTATTTCTGCATGTAAATTGTATAAGAATAAATGGTGCCTTGAATTTTCAAATAAATTCCATATTATTTTTTGGTTTTTCTGTCTATCTGTAACAATTCATCAAATTTTCTCAGCCAATCACCAGTTTTTACAAGGATCACCAGAGCTGAATATTCGAGTTAGTCAAGGGAGAAAAAAAAATTTGAAGTGGAAGTAGATGAATAAAAGAATGACATCACTGTAATTCCAACAGAAAGTTAACATACACATTTAAAAAAATTTTTTTTTTTTCAATCCACACACTATTTTTTCCTCTAATTTCCTTATAACAGTGTTAAAATATTTAAATATTCTTGTTGGGAAGTTTGTAATCCTCTTGGATGTGTTCACACATCTTGATAATGTTTGTCAATCCCCAGTTTAGTGACATCATTTATTCTATTCTTCAATCAATTCTTGTGATAGAAAAAAATATCTGTGGTTTCCCTTTCTGTGGTATGTTCTATTTTTTTGCCATGAAAGAATGATCATTTACTTTTCATTTTTTAAAAATTTTATTTTATCTTATTTTGTTATTGGTTTTTTTTTTTCATTTTTTAAAAAATCAATTCTTGTGATAGAATATAATATCTTCACGATTCACAAGCATGGGATTATAGATTAAATTTAAGGAATTCTTTTTCAAATAATATAATCTACAGTTTCTACGCTTCTAGCGGCATCCCTTTGGTTTCTATCTTAGAGCTCCCCATCTTATCCGCTGTTTCTCTTTCAGTGGTCCACTCCAATCCGGTTTCCCAATATAGAAAGACTTTTAAATTAGTTTTCGTACTATAAAGGGAGGTAAGAGCAAGAATCTGTATCAAGGGAGGTAATTCAAACCGAACTGCAATTACATGTAGGAAATGACTTCAAAAAATGCAAATAAGTTAACTATTCTAGATTTCAAACTTGATTAAGGGAAAAAAAGGGGGAGGATGTGAAGTTTTGGAGTTAGTCTTCTCGAAAGGTTGTTTGTTTGAGACTCTCCGTAATTTCTACTTTGATCACTACAAAGAGGTATCAATTTTCTTTTATAATATAATGTATTGTAAACATTCAATATCTGTTTTGTCTACTATTTTCCTTCATTGTTTTCCTTATCACAGTCATCAACCTGATATGTTGAATTACCTGAAATAGAAAAAAAAATAATCCCTTGATGAATTGGCTTGGTAAATGCTAAGCTATTCTTAACTGCCTGAATTACAAGAACTCTACAGATCATCAGAAGATCAAATCTAACACTTGAACCGTCTCTTTATTTTGATCTTGCTGGCACCCAGTTTGTTTTTGTTTCTTTACTTGTAACCAGTATCAGTAAAGCAATTATTTTTATATGATTTGATTTTTATCAGTTGAAGTATTGTAAATCATTATTAAGAATTTTCCTTCATCTTAATTTTTTTGTTTTCTATCACAACTTGATGTATTAATTTGCTTGACTATAGATCTAAGTAGGGTTTGTTATTTTCTGAATGAATTAAATCCAGAAAGATGAAAGCATAAATCTCACTGTGCAAAGGCAAAAATTCCCATGTGAAAATTTTAGAAACAATTTTAAATGTGTAAATTTTTCCAATGGATCATTTTTGCCATTTTAAAACTTCGCCTCCTTTGTTGCTCCTCTCTTTCAGCATAGCTGCTCTCCAAATGTGTTCGTCCAGAATGTATTTGTTGATACACATGACTTGCGTTTCCCTTGGGTGGCTTTCTTTGCTGGGCAGTAAGTAACAATTTTGATTTCTTTTTTTTTTTTTTTCTTCTATATTAATCACAAAAAATTTGTTGCATGAATTGAATAAATTTAATCTTGAAAACACCTTTGTGGATAGAGTATTAGAATGGAGATCTCCTTGAGCAATATATGCTTTAGCTCAGTTATTGAAATACTGAACTAACAGTGCATTGCTAAGCTAGCATGACTTCTTACCACAAATTCATCTCTATTTTCAATCAGAGTAAAATTCAGGATGTTCATAAAATCCATAAGAAACTGTAGTCTAAAATTATCAACATGGATTTCTTCAATTTATCAAGTTTGTCTGCTGAGCTACATATTTAATGCACATAGGCAGCACCAAGGAAGCGAGTGAGTTGAAAATTTCAGCATTTACTACTTATGCCTAGAAAAATAGGTGTTTGTTTTGTTTTTTTTCTTAGTGGAAGGTTCTATTTCCAATGTAAATTAATGCTCAATGGGTCCCTTATTTTTTGAAAAATCAGACTTTTTAGAGACAACAAAAGGTGAGTGAAGTAACTTTTCCCAATATTTTTGGATTGATCACCCCCAAATTCTGCTAGAAGATGTTGGCCATATCATGTGTGATTTAAATGTAATAAAGACTTTCTAGACACTATTTTCACTAGAGGTGATTCAATACTTGTAAAATGTATGATTTTCTTATCAGCTGTACATTTATAAAAGCTTCATTCAATCTTTAGTACTCTGTAAGCATTTCAGCTTGAAAGCAGAAAGTTTGACCTGCCATTGCAGAGGGCACTGATTGCCAAACCATGTGTCTGAATTTTTTGGATGTATTGTGTGTCTGTTCATTCATGTCAATTTCAAAGATATTATGTGCATAAAACCATAGCGTTCTTGAAAGAATTCAGTGCTAAAGGTAAATTCTATACGTTGACATTTTCATTAAGTTATGATTAGAGATAGGAATCTTGAAAACTGGTGCAATTATATTTTTCAAAGTTGTGGAGCTTTGTATCATCAGAACTCCTAGTGGATTTTGACTTAGCTTAGCTAAGTTTGGCACAAAGTCAATTGGTATTATAAAAGATTGATGCGACATAATCTTTTGGGTGAGGAGTAGGTGATCTCTCTGCCTAGATCCTAACAAGTCCATTTCCAACAATATCTGGAGATGTTGTTTCAAGTTAAGCAAACAGGAATAGAAACTATACAAACGCGAGTATGTTTGAGCAGTTGTTATTAGGTGGCCATTTGTAAAGTCCTTGTATTTCAAGGCATTTTTTTTTAGTTTTTAGTTTCTAATTTGTTTGTGTACCAAATATCTCTTTATATCCCATGTTTATATAAATGGTAGGAATTTTGATTACTTACATGCAGGAATTTTAAAATCGCATTAAACAACTGAATATCTCCTAGTTGTGCCTTGGACTCAGTTGTGTGACACAAGTCATTTCTCTTTCAGTCAGCATTGAGAGTGCATGTTACTTACAATTACAAACCTGCATAAATGCACCAGCTGCTCTAACCATGTGAGCTACAAGAACTTGACTGTTTGACAGATCATATTTGTTATTGTTTATACACTGGTAGTTTCAGTAGATGAAGCATTGTCAAACATTATTAAATTGGAGTAATATTTTTGTTTTTGGCAATTTCTTTTAGTTTATTGCAACTTTACTCTTATTGAAGACCTTACAGAGATTTTGTCCTTGATTCCTGATCCATGCAATTTACTCTCTTTGCCCAGGGCATTAATCTACGGCAAAGTTAACATGAAAGGCAACAAAAAAAAAAAGTATGAAGATGATAAGTCCAGCCAAAGATTGATTCTCATAATGGCAACTGTTTGTTGGTATGAAATTCTGATTGTAATGTTTTTGTTCTTTTTCCTTCAGGTACATAAGAGCCGGTACTGAACTGACCTGGGATTATAACTACGAAGTTGGAAGTGTTCCCGGAAAGGTTCTCTACTGTTATTGTAGTTCTGCTGAATGCCGTGGCCGACTTCTCTAATTCTGTAAATGTCAATTATTGAGTTATGACATCCTGTGCGAAGCATGAAGTCATAAGAGTTACATTGGCAGACAAGCAACCACAAACTGTTTCTATGATGGTTGGCAGTGAAGTCTGTTTTCCTTCCAAACAGGTTTATAGTTGATTGGATGCTTCAAAAAAAATTGTCTGGATATTTCAGTGGACAAGAGAAACTTGAGAAATATGCTTATCAAAGATGGACAGCAGGTGCATTGGACATGGTTTTCATCCTCATCATCATTAGTTATTTTTACCTTTGTAATTCCACAATAAAAAATATATTTATCTTTTCCCATTCACTATCAAATAATGAAAGCTTTTTTGTTATTTGTGATAACAAAGTTCATTATGGGGGGGGGGGGTAAAAAAAAATCAAAGACTTGGTGAATTTCATTTTTTTCGAGATTGATTCTAAAACAAAAATATTTTTTCATTCACATCTGCAGGATTCATTCAGGAATCACTTGCTCCTAATGTAAGAGCTGGGTATTATTTATTCCCCCCCCCCTGAATTTGAGATAACAAATTACTATATACACTAAATTATTTGTACCAGTGTTCTCATCTTGGTTGTTGTACTCAGTAACCAGACAGTACAACACCTAAAGGCCAGAGTTTGTTTGAAATTCTCAGAAAATTACCAAATGGCTACGTCCATGTTGATGATTGTAGTCAGTTGTCTTGAGTGTATTGGTTGAATTGAATTTAATTGTTCAACACTCACTTTCTGTTTGTACGAGTAGTCTCTTTAAAATGTTTTGTTTTTTTAAATTTTAACTTGCTAGTATGGTACGCTATTAACCAAATATTTTCTGAAAAATACCCAGCTACCTCACTAGTCTGGAAATACAGCAGCCTATTGGGAAAGAAGGAAAATTAAATAAATTTGAATCCATTATTCAATAAAGCTGTCTGTTAAGAGCAAATAGTTCTCATTGACTTATACTTCATGAACTTATGGCATAATTGAGTTTTTTAAAAATTATACTTGTGAAAAATAGCTCATTTATTGGCACTGGTTTCTGTTAAGATTTTAATTCTCAAATACAGAAGAATTTGTTACATTCACTCTTAATTCTTTTTTAAAAAATCTTGTATATATTCAAATCATGGACACTAGGTTGTCTCCCCTTGGTCGACTCATCATCACTTTGATTCATTCATTTGCTCAAGTTCTCTACATTGCCTCCCTCCCCCATTTCAAGAGAAGCATTTGTCAATAAAAACTTTGATTATTCAAGTGTTACTTTTTTTTTTCTTCAACAATGATTCCTCCCACTAGTAAGATTTGTGATAATTTTGGGAGTAAAGCCTGCCACGTTGCATATTGAAGTCTGCAGCTGGCCAGTCACCTGTTTGTTCACTCTTGCATTTTAGTTTTGACTATTGCTCTCTACAAACTCTTTTCAACCAAATGATAAAGGAAAATTAAAATTCTATCAGCGAAAGGGTCAAACATGCTCCTATCTTATTTTTGAAGAAAATTTGGACTTACATTCTTAAAATGTGCTTTCATCTACTCACGTTTGCACTTTTCTAAATTTCTCATTGTCTGAGACATGAGCATTGTCCATACAGCACTACATGTATCTCTTCCAATAGGGTTTAGCTTCATTCCATAACATGTTTATTTGAAGACCTTTTAATTCAGATATACTGAACATGAAACTTTGGGTCTTGCAGTTGAAACTTAGTAAAAATATCAGTCCTGATTAAGTTTGTAAGAAGAAAAAAAAGTGAATTATTGGATGAAAAAAAAGTTAGCAATGGTTTTTGCTCAAAGGTAAAGAAGCAATATGAAGTATTTGTAATTCATATTATAGCCAAATAACTTTATTTCACAAAATATACAATGCTTACCAAAATTCAGTTGGATGTAGCCAATTGCAGTTTCACTTATCTAAACAGGATGATTTTCATCTAAATCCAGATTTTTACTATAATCAGAAATGAAGTAAAAATACTATGGATGTAGCAGCAATGGAGAGATTTAAGGAGTGTTGAATGACAGTAATGTGTCACAGTGTCTAGTTCTTTGTGACAATGTTGATAATAGTTTTGGGGATGTCAGTAACAAATTTGAATCAAAAGGCTGAGAGCTTCCTGTTCAGTGGATGTGATGTTAATGAAGTCTTGGTGTCTGATGTTTTTCCATCTGCTGGTCTTGCTTAGGATTTTGAGCGTCTCGTAAACTTGACTTGTGTGTTGTTGGTTTCATGTAATTTTTGTTCCAATATGTTGTTTTCTGTGTATCTATGAGTACCAAATCCCCACACAAACATCCCATGACCTCCCCCTCTCATAGACCAAATTGACTATCCTACAAATACCTTCCCTAACATAGAAATATCGCCATTATCTTTTCTCAAATTACAAATAAACAAACAGCAGCAAGTTCTCTGAAAAAGGTGGTTAACAACCATTGAAATACATCAGAACATGCCCATGTGATGAAAGTACCTGATTTTCTCTTTTACCTAGCACCCGAAAGGTGTTAGGAATGAAGTGGGGGGGTCACACTTGCATGTGTGTGTATGTTTTTGTTTATTTTCTCAAATGAAAGGGTTCCTATAGCTCAGGTGACTCCCCAACCAGGCACTAGTACCACCAGACTTTTGAAGCATCAACAACATTGAACAAATACTTTTCATCAGCTGAATTTCTCCAGTGTATAGATTTTGGAAAATAAATTATCAAATAGAACCATACTCAACATGACTAGTCAGAGCTTCTTGACAACATTATTAAATATACACAAGCATATATATAAGATGTACAGTTTTAAATAATGAAAAAACTTCATTCAAAGATTTGTCATTTCAATCAAACATTTCTCAACATCTGTTTATGTAATTATTTCAGTGTTTTTTTTTTATGTCTTATACAGAATCGGATATTAATGTACTGTGTGAGTTTTCTTGTTGGGATCATCAGACAGAGACACAGAGAGAGAGAGAGAGAGAAAAAGACACACAAAATCTAACATAAATAAAGTAATCATCAGAGGAAGATTTTATGGAATATAGTTTCTTCATTGCTCAATAAAATTGAGAAAAAAAAAGATAGAAAAAAAAAAAAGGGAAACGGGATGGAAGGAAAAAAAAAAACAAACAACGCTTAACACTTTAACAATCTCTCAAATTGGAAATGGAAGTTTGATAACTGATAAAGGAAAATTATTTTTTAAAATTAGAAATTTTCAAGATTTAGAAATAAATCAAAATATGGATCTTTCCAGTCACATTAATTCATTTTTCTTTGAAATGAATTCCTATTCCAATCCAACAAAACTTTTTTAGAAAAATTTACAAAGATAAAAATTTTCCAAACCATGAAAGTAAGTTATTTGGAATCATGAAACTTCATTTCTTTTAAACAGCTTCTTTTACTGAAGAATAAAAAGCAGGTGTTATTTTTTGTAATGTCAAGATTCTATAGATTTTTTTCATCAACACTTTTTCATATACATAAGATTCTTAGTCATTTGGGCTTGATTTTTCTCTTCAGTTTTCCCCCAAAATTTTTAAGATAGCTAAAATTTGAAGGGTTTGCATTTGTTTTGTAATGAATGCACATGTGAATTTTCTATTTTTTAAAATTCAGTTTACATTTCTACAGAAAAACTAATTTATTATATTAATCTCTTATATCCTTTGTTGATGTTTTAAAGTCTTCAAAATTACAAAACATGGAAGATTTGAATGAAAGACAACTGACGATTGGCAAGGGAAGGAAGACCAGGCAAAGTGTCTAAGAAAGACAAGAACAAGACATAACTCAGATTTTTTGAATAGACAACAGAGAAATACAAATGAATCAGGAAACAAGAGCAAGTAAATGCTGGATATGCTTTGAACAGAAGGAGAACTGCTGCAAAATGACAAGAAGAAACTGTAGCAATGCTTGAAACAGTAAGAATTACTGAAAGGCAACAGAATGAATCACAAAAACAAACCTAAGTCAGGTTCTGAGTAGAAAGATGAACATCCAAAATAAATATATAAATAAAATAAAGCTAAATGAAATTGCAGAGGAAGCTAACAGAAGGTTAATACAGTATAATGAATTAAAAAATAATTAATAAAAAGTCAATACAAGGGCCCTTGTAGCAGAAAATCAGATCAGAATACAAAGAAACACCACTATTATTCAAAACGGAAGAACTGCTGTAGTTGAAGGAAATTGTCTCAATTATATGGGTCTATAAATATTGTTTGTCTATTTAGCAATGCCAGGCATTCCTCATCAGATGGTAAATTCAATAATCATAGCCATAAAAAGTGAGATATTGCCTCACAGAGGAGAACCACCTGTATATTTTAGCAATTTGGTGAGTAATCTAAAAGGAATACAAGCTACAAACAGTTCCCAAACAGTAACGAGTGAAAGATACAACCCACTTTTCTATTGAGGAAAATTATTTCAATTGTCTATTCTTATCTTCAAGTTGACACAAATTGAATTATGTCAGATCAACTGTTTCAAAGTTGAATAGGATCAGGGACTGATTATTAGCCACTGTTGTCAGTCAGAAAGTCATGTAGGGCAGACAATTATTTGACCCTTATTTCAAAGCTCTCCTAGGAACATGAACAAAAGTTATCAATTTCATGGCTATTATAGGAAAATTTGGTTAGCTGGATTCATTCATCACTGTAACAGGCAATCCTTTTTTTTGTGTGAGATTAAGGATAACCACTACCCAGGAAAACAGGCTTCAGACGGACCAGATATTATGGTAAGAGTCGGTCATCTAAAATTATATCACTTATGGAAGGATAACTTACAAAATAATATATTGGTAGTGTTAAGGCATGTTATTCCATGCACATATTCTTTTTATTTTGAAAAAGGAAGATAAATTTAATGACTCAGATTAAGACTAAGTGGTATGCACAGAAATAATTGATCCCTACACTTTTCAGAATCATTAGAATTTGCATGGTCCATGTGGCAAACTTTATCTTAATGCTTCATGCATGGAGAATAATAAATGCACTGATGGCTTTCTTGCATAGTTCATAATGCAAGCCAAAGTTTATGGATATCCACACTACAGAAAACGGCCAAATATTACTTTACATGTGGGCAATCATACATTTAACAGATACACTGTGCCATACATAACAAGTATCCCATCTTCAAGTTTAACTGTCATATAAATGTTGGAGTGTACTTTTCACTGAAGTATATATTCAAATACATCTATATGGCTGATGATTGTATTAATGTTCAAATGGGAGAGGAATTGTTCACAACAAAATTTCACAGTATTTAAATGCCAAATATATATCAGTGCTCCGGAAGGCATGCGTCGACTATAAAGTGCATGACAAATTACACACATCTGTACGCATGGCAATTCATTTAGAAAGAGTGAAGGAAATGAGAGAAAAGAATTAAAAACAGACAATGGGAAAAAAATGCACATGACAGCGTGGCTTTTTTAAATCAACACAATGTCCAAATTCTGTACCATTAATCTATTCCATATCATTGACAAAACAACATTGGAAACCAAAAATTCCATATGACAGCCCTAAAGAAATTACATACACAGCAACTCAATGAATAGTTTGAAGAAAAAATGATACAAGATTATATACACTGACGAGATTCTTTGGAGACAGCAAGAAATAAATGCATATAGATTGAAAATACTTCATCAAAACTTGGTGTCAAGTATTTAGCACTGGGATAGCCAGATCCTGAAATTGGTTTACTTGCTTCCACTTGGCAAAAGGACCTACTCGAACCAGATTAACTTGAGGCAAGAGTAAATAGCTTGAATGCTAGACAAGAGAAATATTTGAATATATAAACACTGCAGTCAATAATGATATGGTTATCAGATTTTTTTTTATCAATGGACCAGCAGGATCAGGCAAGACATTTGTACAATACTAATAAGCTACTTGAGGCAAAGAGGAAAATTTTTTTTTACTCCATTTGCAATCACAAGAGCAGCAGGAGAGTTTTTTTGTGGGATGAATAGCACACAGTGGATTTGTTCCAGTCCTTGATATGTCAACTTCCTCTACGAAAATTCCTTCCAATGAATCAAATATCCTTCAGACTACCCCACTCATCATTGGAAGAAAGCATTGACACTTCATCAATGTTCAGTTTGGAGGCAAAGTTGCTGTTCTTGAATATGATTTCCATCAAACAGTCTATGTAGCCTCACCAGGGTCAAATGCAGATACTGTCATGCATTAAACAGTCACCATTCGAGAGATACAAACAAAAGTTTAATTTCACAGACAATATGAGAGCAACAGGACCAGATGAATTCCCAATGTGGCTCTCAAAGTTGATGATGGAACTCAAAATTATGCAACATGATGGAAACAAAATATGCGACAATAGATTCAAGTACTATTAGAATTCCTACTGATATGGTTAGTTACTGAACAAAACAAGAGAACTGTATTCCAGAAGATGTCACAACATACACAAGTGCTGACTTGCAACTCAGTGATGAAGAATCTGCTTTCGATTTCTCTGAGTTTAGGAATCAACAATATATATCCTCATGAATTGAAACTAAAGAAAGGCTTTATAGAAATGCTGTCTTGAAACCTTGATCCAAGGAATAGGCTTTCAAATAGCTCTCGTCTGGTCACTCAATCACTGCATGAACTATGTTCATACATGCATTCCCACAGGTGGAAATGCCAACAAAGCAGTGCTTATATCGAGGATTGATCTCACTCCAAGAGACAACCTTACCTTTCCAGATGAAAAGGCAACAATTTTTCATTCCTTCACTAGCAATGATTATAAACAAATCTCAAGAACAATCTTGATAAAGTAAGTTTATTCCAACAGTGGCCTGTATTCAGCCATGGCCAACTATATGTAGTTCTAAGCATAACAAAGAATCGCACTAACTTCAAAGTACAGATTGAAGATTATCAAGGTGAACTCCTGGAGTCACCCATTTTTACGAAGAGCATTGTCCCAAAAGATTCATAGCAAGAAGTACAATTTTACACCGATTCTAAGCAGACCTTCCAGGCAGTGAAACTCAATGGGCTAAAGACTGTATGAATGTGATGCAGTCATGCAATGTTTTTTGTACAATATTTATCGCATGATAAATCTTTCTAAAAAAAAAAAAAAAAAAAATTTTTTTTTAAATAATTTAAAATAAGATAAAAAATAAAAATTTTGAAAAAAGGTAAGCAAAATGGACTTTTATCTATTTAAGATGATTCTATATTCGAATGCATTTGTAAATGCAAGCTTTGAGTAAGGCATTCATCTTCAAATTTCCTCAGAATTATTATAACAAATAATAAGAGATATGAAAGAAGCATCTGTATATTCTATGGCAAACCACACACCAGATGTATCACATTGATTGCCTTGCTGTAGCCTGTCACTACATGTGTAAACATGACAATCCAAAAAAGAGACTTGTTCCTTTTACAGAAGCTAAAAACAAGAAAGGTGATGAGACAGTAAATACTAAATGCTTTGAAAGCAAAGAGATTTGGCTGAAAAAAAAAAAAAAAAAAAAAAAATCAGAGCTGGCACAAGGCATAAGCAAACCAAGTGGCATTTTAGGTTCCTGTGGCCACCAGAGAGCCCCTTATAAGCAGTGAGGGGTACCCCAAATCAAATTCTGCTTAAGGCCTTATAAGGACTTGGGCCAGCCCTGTTCAATAGGAAAACTGTGTCCTTCAATTTCCACAAGCTTAAGATGGCAAGTTAGTGATGAAAATAGTCCAGCAGAAAAGCAAACAAACTTGTTCGAACATCGTGTTACTGAAGAATTACCAGATTTTTTTTTCTTGTGTTCCTTTGTTTACTTGCATTGTCAACATGTCAGAGGATCGGTCTGTCCAACTCAGATTTCTTAATAAAAAAAAATTACCCCTCTTTTAACTAATCCCAGTGCTACAGATGTTCAGGAAACAGCCTCAGAAATTTCTCCTCCACAGTTTCTGATTGAGACAGATCATTTCTTTTTCATCTTTTCCTTTTTTCAACAACTACTTTTTTTTCATAATAAATTTGATTTCATTTTCTCTAAAAAATGACTTTCAATCTTATTTATCCTATTTATTACTTGACTAATTTTGTTTGATTCTACAACAATAATTATTAGAAAAGTTTTTCAAGAAAAATCTCAATGTTATCATGTGATACTAAAAAATTCATATTATCTAGGTTAGAAATATGTAATACGATTTTTTTCCTACATAAACTACTATTTAACTCCTTTTCATAATGAATTGAATTATGCTTTAAACATTTCAACTTTCTGTAAGGATTTTTTTTCATACCTAACAATATCAATGGTTATTTTCCTTACATTATGGTTCATTTTAATTCATGCCATATCAACAGCACAAAACAGCTTGATTTCGGTTGAGACTTTCACACAACTTACATTTAGTATATCACAAATACATTTAATTTACCTACTACATTGGTTTTGGACTCTTTGCTGCCAATCCATTCATAAATAACAATCATATTCTAGTATATTCATAAAAGTATAAACCTTTTCTCTCTTAGCTCAGCAAGAAAGAGAAGGTGGTGATCAGGTATTGTTGGACATTATGAACTGCCAGCAAACCCAGAAACAGAAGAATGTGCAAAGACGACCCAAGAAGGCTACAAGAGCCATCATTCAACAAGAAATAACTTGAGGTATCCTAACTAGAGATTTGATTTGGAATGGGCTCTAACCACACCCAAAATATTTTCTAAATAATTCTGTTGGAAAGTTTTTTTTGATCATATATAAGAAAGCCACCCCAAATTTGATTCAAGTCATAGGGTTGAAATTCAGTGATCGTCACATGGTATATCAACCATTCATACAGTAAAATTAAATTCCATATCAATTTTTTTTTAAATGAAAATAAATAAAAAGGTAGTTATAATTTAATCAAAATTTCATTGTGTATTCTGCCATCTCTAAGGATTCTTGAAAACTAGTCTCCAGGCATCGCTACATTTGGTAGGATAAATGAATTCAATAGTGAGAATCAAGAGTTGTCCAATTATATCGAACACTTGTTCTTGCTGCTAATAACATTAAAAATGCATGGAATAAGAGAGCCACGATCTATGGTGCTCCCATCTACAATTTGCATTTAGACAAACTAGATCTTCAGAAGTCGCTGTTTGACCAGGAAGGAATAGGAAGCCACCATACTGGGTGATTATGAGGTGGGGTTGTTTGGTGAGCCAGAAGGGGGTGTATATACTGAAAAGAGAATTCCGATTTAGCTGAGGACCTTCTACAGTTGAGAGTGTTTCAAAGTGAGACAGAAGGGAGATCACTCGAGGGGAGGGGAAAAAAGGAAACACATTTACAGGCTGTCTCATTGAAAAACCTGTGTATTCTGCCTCTCATTAAACATTTGGAATCTGGATTACTGCTTGGATTTGTTTGGGAGTGAAACTAGAGTTTTTGCAGAAATCCCAAAAATATGCCGCCAAACAGCATCACCAGAAGCATGCCTCGCTGACATCAGATAAAAAAAGCATGAAAACTAAAATCTTTCTAGTAGTACATAGACTGGATAATTATATTTGTTAGTATACACATAATCTAGAAGACAAAAAACCTTTGGGAAAGTATACCTGGAGGCTATATGCATACATTAGATTAGGTATCATATTTGACTTCTCTGAACAACCACAATTGGAAGTTATTAATAAACTGAGCTCAGTTTGGAAGAAATGGCTGTGTTTGTACACATCACTTTTCAATGTTGTTTCATTCGGTGCCATTAATATCATTGACCACAATCTTACTGCTAAAAATGCTATGGACTCATTTCATAGCATACCATATCCATTCTTTGATTTCAAATGCAAGAAAAACCAAGAACAGAAAGGGATTCAATAACAAAAAAGTGATGGTCAGCAGATGGTTCCTATAGGGCAAAGATTAGTAGAATCAACAGTCATGTTCACATCATGAGAGAGAATTGATACTGAAAAAAAAAGGAGAGATTTGACCAATAGGACTGCTTATCATGCCAATAGACAGTTATGGTATGCTGCTCATATGCCTTAGCTTGCAGAGCCAACAAAAATTAAAATAGTAATCTATTCTAACCCTTAGTCAGCCACTAGATGTTACCATGCTCTATGCTAGGAAAATTTTTGGTCCAATCTGAAAATTCATGCCTACTATTTTCTAATCCTCATAATTCTCAATGTATTCATGCTAGACCCACAAAAGTATATATGAAATGAAAGAAACATGAACGAAGATTTCATATGTATCATAGTAAGTAGTGAAAAGTAATTCTACAAAAATGCAAAAGAAAAGGAGGAGAAAAGAAAAGAAAAGGAGGAGAAAAGAAAAGAAAAGGAGGAGAAAAGAAAAGAAAAGGAGGAGAAAAGAAAAGAAAAGGAGGAGAAAAGAAAAGAAAAGGAGGAGAAAAGAAAAGAAAAGGAGGAGAAAAGAAAAGAAAAGGAGGAGAAAAGAAAAGAAAAGGAGGAGAAAAGAAAAGAAAAGGAGGAGAAAAGAAAAGAAAAGAAAAGGAGAAAAGAAAAGAAAAGAAAAGGAGAAAAGAAAAGAAAAGAAAAGGAGGAGAAAAGAAAAGGAGGAGAAAAGAAAAGGAGGAGAAAAGAAAAGGAGGAGAAAAGAAAAGGAGGAGAAAAGAAAAGGAGGAGAAAAGAAAAGGAGGAGAAAAGAAAAGGAGGAGAAAAGAAAAGGAGGAGAAAAGAAAAGGAGGAGAAAAGAAAAGGAGGAGAAAAGAAAAGGAGGAGAAAAGAAAAGGAGGAGAAAAGAAAAGGAGGAGAAAAGAAAAGGAGGAGAAAAGAAAAGGAGGAGAAAAGAAAAGGAGGAGAAAAGAAAAGGAGGAGAAAAGAAAAGAAGGAGAAAAGAAAAGAAGGAGAAAAGAAAAGAAGGAGAAAAGAAAAGAAGGAGAAAAGAAAAGAAGGAGAAAAGAAAAAACAAAAACAAATGCGGAGGATACCAATTATCATATCAGACGGGCACGTTCATAAAAAATTTGCACAGGAAGGGTGTTAAGATCTGGTGGAGCTCTAAAGCCACTCTGAATGACATCAGCAGTAACTAATCTACCAGACTTCCTGCCAACCCATCATATGCCAATGTGGCAGGGCATGGCCCAACACTCCCCATGGTTTGCACAAAGAAAATTACACTGGCCGTTCTTGCTTGGTCCTCTGTCCCAAAAGGCCCAGCCACATCACTTGCTTTGGGTGGGGGTGCTCCAATGGCAACTATCCAAACACTTCACCAAGAGAACACCCATTCCTGCTGGGTCATAGGCCCAGAAAGGCCCAACTGCATCAATTACCTTGGGTGGGAGTGATGTGCTCCAAAGCGACTACTCAAACACTTCACCAAGAGAACACCCATTCTTGACGGGATGTTGGTCCAACAGCAACTACCCAAAAACCGACATCAAAAGAACAACATTATACATTGGCACCTACAATGACAGAACACTCAACTGACATCCACCGAACCAATCTAGAAAACAAAATCAAAAATATCAAATGGGACATCATAGGCATTAGCGAAATGAGAAGATCGGGAGAAGAACTATTCGAACTAAAGAGTAAATATCTTTACAGTAACGGAAAAGAGAAAAAGTAAAATAGAGTGGAGTAAGCTTTCTCATCAATAAGGATCTCAAAGACATGACTTACTTCAAAGCCATCTCGGACAGAGTAGCAAACGTCATCATATAACTTTCAAAATGGTACTAACTGAATATCATCCAAGTCTATGCTCCCACTTTGCAGTCAACCCAAGAGGAAATAAACAACTTCTAAAATGACGAACTCCCTTCTCTAAGACACCAGAAAATACTTCCATATCATCATGGGAGACTTCAACGCACAAGGAAATGAAAATTGCATTGGCAAATTTGGAATCAAAGTATAGAATGAGAGAGAAGACCTTGTAAACTTCACAACGGCTAATGGGTTCAAAATCATGGACTCCTTTTTCAACAAGGGACCCAACAAAAAATGGACTTGGAAAAGCCCCAACCACTAAACAAGAAACGAAATGACTACATCCTAATGGACAAGAGTGACACCATCAAGAACATCCAAGTCCTAAATTAAGTCAATGTAAGAAGTGACCAAAGAATGGTTCGATGTAAAATGCAAGTAAACCTCCACAAAGAACGCAGAAAAATGTTCCACCCCAAACCACAACTACTGAACATACCAAAAGAACACATTTGAACTGAAAAACAGATATAAAGTTCTTAATTAACAAGATACCAATATAAATGAACATAACAGAATAACAGCCTCTCTGATAGAAGTCAACACTATATTTAAACCAATGAGCACACAAACTGGACAAAGTAAACCATTACATCTACCTAGATCAACAAATCTACATGAGACCCTCAAAAGAAGAAGAATCAAAGAATCATTCTGGGATAGCAAGCCTTTGGCAGAGCAAGCTCAACTTTCAAAAACAAGAAGATCCCATTAATCCTAGAAAGAAGGGTATACAACCAATGCATCCTCTCGATAATCACTTATGGAGCTGAAACCTGGAACCAAACCAACAGACAGATCCACAAACTGAGAGCCATGCAACGTGCACACGAAAGAATAATGCTCAACTTCACATGGAGGGACCACAAGATGGCAAAATATATCTAGGAGGAAACAGGAGTCCAAGACATCATAGAATCCATAAATAATCTCAAATGGCAATGGGCTGGCCAAGTTGCAAGAATGTAGAAGACCGATAAACATCAACTTACAACATGGATCCTCAGAGACAATATGTACAACTGAGGCCGGTAGAGTATTAGATAGGGAGACGAACTAGACAAATTCAGAAAGTACTGTCTCTGTTTGGCAAATCCTGGAGGTCTTTGTCCAATGACAGACATTAAAAGACTAATGATGATGATGATGATGATGATTTGGCGGGGGGGGGGGGGTCCAGTGTAAAATATAAATGTGCAAAAATGAGCCTCAACTTTGTGCCATTTCCATCATTTGTTTGCCCAAATAAGAAAAATATGTGTTTTAAATTTAGTATGTGATATTAGCTGATTAACAAATTCTATTTTACTAGTAGAATTCTTAATCCTACAATTGATTTATTTATCTTTATGTATACTGTTCCTAAATAAAAGCATGGTTTATTTCTTTTCCAGAGTGTTGTGACAAAAACCATGCGTGGAAGCAGTTTAATAGGTTTTTTTAATAGGTTTAAAAGATCTTTTAATACAATAAAGATTTTCTTTGTCCTATTTTGATTTGAGATGGGATAAAACATAACGGCATTTAGTTTCAAAGATTTAAACATACATAATATACACACAATATATACTCATGATACATATATGTATCCTCATGCAGTGAAGGCTCGTAAATGCCAGCTGTGGTTTAAAAGTTTTTTAAAAGACAATCGCAATCTCTCCAATAAGCATTGTCAAAAAAAACAAAACAAAAAAACAAAACATTTTTGGATGATCTTTTGATGAGAGAAACCTCTGAATCAGTCAAAGTTAATGACAAATTTCAATGCCAAAATTAGCGGTTATTTTTCTACTAAATACTGTAGTATAGAAATATTCTCAAATTTTATGTTAGTGGGGTGGTGGCACACATTGGGGGCTGTGAATGAACTTCCCACTCTAAGATACTAACCAGAATTAGCACCTAGAGATTATCATTTGTTCCAATCACGAGAGCATTTCAAAAGTGGTAGACAAAGTTGGGAAAGGATTCTGAAACCTTTTTTTTCAAGGGGAGAAAAAAAAAAAGTAGAATTAAAAACTTGCTTCCCTGTGGGGCCCATTGTCATTGATTTGATGGTGATTACATTATTGAAAAGCAGTATTTAATTGTTTTTATCTCCTTTTTGGAAAGTAATTATTTGTATTCCTTTTTAAAAAGGGTGATCAATGTACCACTAAAATTGTGTTGGTGTTGAACAGTTCCTTAGAGATGAAATGCCATCTCCCTCAATGAAGCTGTATATCCTGGGGTTAACCTCATGGGTGACAGGTTGAACTTGTTATTCCGCACCAACCAGCATGTTTTGCTTGCTGATATCAGAAAAGCTTTCCTGATCAGGCTTTCTCCAGACGATGATAATAGACTCAGCTTTTTCCTCAAAAAGGGTAACGAGTTGACTTTACAGATACACTACCATTATATTTGGATTTAATGCCAGTCCATTTATTTGGAAGTGTTTTCTGAAGCATCATGCTAAGGGATGAATACTCGCACATGCTTTAGAACAATCATTGTGTGGACAACCAGGTGGAAACCAGCAACTGTCCAATAAAAAAAGTCATATTTTTGCTCCAAATCTTAAGAGGATGTGTGAAAGGAATTTCCTGTCAAGATCTTGTAATTCCAATAGTGTGGAGTTGAGGGAGGATATTGTGTATCATAATTTTTGAGTGAGAAAAAGTACTTGGATTCGTATATGACCTACCCAAGGATACCATTCAAGTTTCCTACCATAAAAGTGATCCTGCTGGGTGAAAACTACAACAACAATGTGGAATATCTGTCTCCTTCTTTGAAGCAATCAACTACATAGGAAATTCAACAGATTCCCAAAATCATTGAGACACTAATGTGGACCAATAACGATGTAGAATCTCTGAATCTGAACTAGACAGAGCAATGGAAGAGGCTGCTTCTGTCAGATTTTGGCCCACTCTGGATGGCATTTGTTCACATTCTTATACTAGTGTTCTGGAATTGCCACCAAGAGGCTCTAATCGAAGATCTAGAAAAAAACCACAAAAAAAAAAAAAAAAAAAAACAAAGAAATAGTCAACTCTACTCAAAATATAGATTGTGCAGCAGCATGTCTGGACCAGGAAAAGGACTTCCTCCTTCCAAAACTAGAAAGAGCTTTTGCAGAAGAGACATGGGTCATTGAGAAAGAGACAAGATATGTGGTGCGTCAACACAAATCAGCGAAGACGGGAGAGCAGCTTGCCATCTACAAAGATGAGATGGAATCTCATGAACATAAAGGGTCTTAGATGATCCTGGAGGCACTCCATCCTCCCTGCTCAAAGATAAAGATTGTTTTGGACACTGCTACGAGTGGCATTGTAGCAACAATATTGACACTAGTATAGATACTTCATTCCCAGTGTTAAGGAAGATTCAATGTGTCAAATCACAAAGAGGTATAGCATTGTCAAATTAATCAAGAAATGGCATCTCTTGGTCATTGAATAAGTCTTAAGGTATGGTTGACATATCATTGTGACTATCGAGACCTCCCATCATAATCTTTGACAGTGATCACCAATGTGCTGGAATATCCATGGTTTTCTCAGTTAAATGGTGCTTGATCCTGCCTGTGGTCAGAAGATAAGGCTGAGTAGATACTATTGCTGTCACATTAAGTTCAAAGACATGCGGCTTTACAACTCTGGTAGTGGTGATAAGGAATTTGCAAAGTAGTTTCTTTGGATTGGTGAAGGAGAACTTTAAACTGATCAGGAAATTGGTCAGTTCAAAGTGAAATCAAAAATGGCACCAATGTCAAATGTCATACAGATCCCATTTTCAGGATTCTCTCCACCTCTCATTCTTTGCTACAGAGCAATTCCCTCTCCTACCATTGACGCTATTGAGGAAGTCAACCATATTGTTCTATAACAATTTCCTGGAGAAGAATCTACTAAAGTTGAACAAGCATTAGATGTGATGAATTCACATCAGTATCCAGTAGAGTCCCTCAATTCAATCTCTGCTAGGCTACCTCACAGACTTTACCCGAAGGAGAATCCTCTGATAATGCTCCTGAGAAACTTTGAACCCCAGAATAGGCATTTCAAAGGCAATAGCAACATCATAGAGAATCTAATGCCAAATATGATTGATGCAAGACAGTATCCTGTCCTCTAATGCTTTTCGAAAATTATTGCGCCAGGATAGAACTATTTTTTCAAGCTAATTCTCTACAAAATGAAAGAAATGCATGAAGAACCTAAAATGTACTCATGGTACAAAACCTTATTTCACAAGCAAAATGTACATACAATGGACTGGTAGACACTTTAATGGCTCACTTTTAACCTCAAGTAATAACTATAAGCGCTTTTAATTCTATAATAGAAATCACAGCTGTGTTTCAGAACTTGAGACTCACAAATGTGAGAATTTATAAGAAATGCTCAGTGACAGACTCATAAATATACAAGATGGGGGAATACAAGGGTCAGTATTAACAGAAATAAATTCAACTTTTGAACAAGGAGCAGAAATCATCACAGACATGGAAATGGTGTAAAAATTTTTTCTTCCAGTCTATGACTCTCCAGGAAAGTTTACGAATGTCATACAACAAACACAAATGAGATTTTTCTTTGAATGAAACAATCTATTCCAACATCACACAGTGTTATAATTGATCAAGATAATGAAACACTTAAAAATCATACAATTGACACACATGGTTTAACAATTCCAGGGTTCAGACAAAGATTTTGTCGTTGGTCTTATGACAGACAAAAGACAGATGAATGTATTGTCATTTTTGTCAACAGCTGTCACTATATCAATTTATACATAAATCAATAATTCGTAACATTTGTCACAGAATTGAGTTGCTTACAATGTTTGCAACAATATGTGCTTATTGTCAGCCAAACAATGAACTTCAGCTCAGGGAAACTTGAAAACCTGCAATGATCAAAAATTACTGAGACCGAACCACGATAGATTGGAAAATCAAACCTTGCATGTAATAAATAATATTCTCATTGAAAATGAAAACAGTTGTTCAAGAGTTAGTTTCCCTCAACCTCTTGTAAATGTAAACATAACTATCCTGCTAGTAATCCCCAATATTAATCAGATAGTCACTATCTGAGCATTGGCTAATTTAAACAGTGTCATGAAAGGCAGCAACAGCAAATCTGTCCACAAGAAAAGGGACAATTACAGTTCCTGCTTTTGCTCATATCTGGTCAAAAAGTATTTTAGGAGAATAAAATTTCAGAGCTGGACAAATTCATCCAGACATTTTCTTCCTATGTCATCTCTTAACTTCTTGCATTGCTTTTTATCCATATTTTTTTTCATTTGTTTATTTTCTTTATGTTCCAATAAACTGTTTTCTTTTGAATGGAATTTATATTAATTAAATATTTAATTGGTAGACCAGACGTACATTTCATATTTTGTATACAAACCCCAAATATTCTGAATACAATGGTATGAAAAAAAAAAAAAAATTTTCTGTTCACTTTGAATTATACCCATCCAATTTGATTTTACTAGATCATATTCACAGCACCTAACCATTTTAACCAAACACTTCATAATATATCAATAGTCCCGATAAGGTCAAAACAGTGAAGTCTACTGATTTGAATAAATTTACTTTCCAGCACCTATAAATTTTAAAGCAAATACATAGGCTAAAATATTAGAATTTACAAAATAAACGTTAAAGTTTTAGTTCATTTTTAGAGTCTCTGTAGTTTGGGCGGAGGATTAATGATAGACCAATTTTATATGGTTATCAATAGAACATCAAATGATTAATAAATTATTCATATCTTCTCATATTTCTAATATTTAAGCCATTTGTTTGTTTGACCATGCCTCTTATGCTTAAACTACAAGTTCTATTGACCTAATATTTAGCATGAGTATTTGAAAGGAGGAAAAAAAAAAATCAATCAATTTTTCACATGGGGTAATCTTGGGGGTCATTCTATGGCCAATCTGCAGTTCTGAACATTGGAAACAAGATTCTTATATCAGAATTTCCATAGCTATAGATGTTACACCATCTATGTGCAGTTATACCATTGTGCAAAGAAAATGTTTTCTCAAATTTTAAATTAAACCAAGAATCCGTGCAAAATACATGAACATTAATGAAGTTATGTCTATGGTAGTGCAATTTGTGAATTTCATACATCCAAATGCATTTGACAGGCTAGAATTTTGTACTTCACTTGAATAAATACAGGCAGAGTATGGTAATCTCCTGCTTTGCTTCAGGTAGCTGTCACATGATCATGTCATGGAACAATTCAGTGACAACTCGCCAGAAATACTTCTGTTTTTAGAAAAGGAAAGAATTTCCTGCAATGAATCCTCTGAATATATTCAAGTACAATATTGGATATTTTACTGATATCACAGTTAAGTTTAATGAACAAAACAAGCAACTTCGGAGAAAACTCTGTTGATATAAGATATGATTTGCCATGTGAATTTGATAGAAAGTAAATTGATGCTATTCAAATTTCAATAGGAGAAAAGTGACATCACTTTCCTATTCTTGATGCTGATGATGATAAAGACATGTACTTGGCAGAATTAGGCAAATTCATCAAGAACATTTAAGAAATTGTAGTGATCCCAAACAAATAAAACATATATATCATTTTATCACTCTGGACATTTGGTGCTATATTATAAATCCTATTTTAGTTAAAATGAAACATAGAAAACACCAAAAAATCATTGTGCAAAAGAAGATTTTCTGAATTTTTCAGCATACAATATCCCATTAGGCTGTAATCCATTTGAATTTCTTCATTAAGGATGTCGTAAATGTTGAATCATTTTCTTCATATAAAGCAAACGCAGAATCTGAATTACTTCTGCTGCACTGTGATACCAAATTGCAAAACAAAACACCGAAGATACTGTAAGAAACTATAACTCAGAAATTTTTTATGTCAATGCCAAAGGAAAGATTTCCTACTCTAAAGAAAGAAGCAAATCTTATTACAATTTCTATGTTCAGTAATACATTTATCTCAACAGTCTTGTCTCTCTCATGTAAGTCTTCTTTTAAGACATTAATTTGAAAAGGCAGATGATTGCTGCAGCAACTTACATTCAAAATTTTACTGAGGTTAGTAAGAGATCACAATCTTCCAAACTGATACCTCTCTTACCAAGAACTATTTATTAAGGGTTATCAAACTGTATAGATAAATATAAACACTTTATACAGATTTTTACAGAACTTTTTACTTTCAGAGTAAATATTAGAAATTCATAGGCTTCAAAGGCAAAATTTACACGTTAGATATGATATAATATACATACAATCATGTATATTCATTACAATGTTGAAGGAAGTGAGGGAAAGCTATTTCATACAAAAAATAACACTGATATGGGATAGTTTATTGTAGACCTTCAGCATCTGTGTGATGGTCTCACAAACTATACCAAACCAGCCGTGGTACTGGGTTAGTAAAAGAAGGCAACAAATTGAAATTCCGTTTAAATGTTTTATATAGAGTATTGATTATAAATATCTCTGGAGACGGGAAATGCTTATTCGCAGTTGAAAAGAGAGGTGGCCGATTTTCATCTAAGTCAAACTGACTGGTCTCTCATGTCACAAACGATAGTCTAGTTGATAGTAGCAGCGGTTGACGGCGAATCGGCTGACAAGAGGGACTGGTAGCATTCTCTTCTCCAAACCCAATTCTACTCTACTGCAGCTGTTACGAAAATCCCTTCTATTTAAGCCCTGGGTATCAACACTGTATTTCTTTGTAATTGACTTCCTTTCTTTCTTTTCCTGTTATCGTTATCTCGATCCTTCCAGAAAATCCCAAATAATGACCCTCATCCGTCTCACGACGCAAGTCCGTCCAAGATCATAAATTAGCCTCCCCCTCTTTCAAGAACTCTGCAAATTACTTTTCCTTCAAAACCCCCAGACATCGGCCCCTATCTGGTCATCGAATCAGGAGGAGAACTTCTCTAAGAGTGCTTGTTTTTGCAACCCAGGGATTTGACAGAACACATTAAATTGAGAAACTGCAGGTGCCCGCACTTGGAAGCATGTAATTCTCACTTCCTACGGTATCTTCAAAAAACATTAAGCCCCTATCTGGTCATCGAATCGGGAAGAGAACTTCTCTAAAAGTACTTGTTTTTGCAACCCACGGATTTGACAGAACACATTAAATTGAGAAACTGCAGGTGCCCACACTTGGAAGCACGTAATTCTCAATTTCCTACAGTATCTTCCAAAAACATATTAAGCCTTTAATACAGATAACTCCTTTGGTAATAACCATAGTAATTTTTAGGACACGGGGTACTCCTGATCCCCTACTGTCACATTATCAGAGAAAGTTGTCTGTGCATCAACCTTAGAATTTTTTTAAATGTACTTGGACAATCAGAGAGAATCATCTCATGAAGTATGATAGACAACAAGCAAATAATATGAAAAGCTATAAGAACATAAATTTTTCCCAGCAAAGAGGTTCTAAGCTGGCACAGGTTTATTTTTCAAATTATTTGGGCCACGGGCAAAATTTAAAAAAATCAGAAGTGGGTCTTACAACAAGCAGATCCCTTGTGTAAGTTTCTCGAAACTAGATTGATTTTTGAAATCTGAATCATTAGTATTTTCCATTACAAAAATCCGACTATATAAACAGTGCTGGATTGACTATGTAGCAAAAAAAAAAAAAAAAAAAAAAAAAAAATGTAAAAGCTACAGGCCCCACAGTAAATGCTTGGAATCTATCATATATATATATATATTTCAAAGAAATCACCACCAAAAATTGCAAATAAGATGCAAAAACTATGATTGACAATGAAACTTACATGATAACAGGATTTATAGACAGCAAGGAAGCACATCTACTTATGAAGGATCACACCTAATATTATAAATAAAATATGGACAAGACTCAAAACTCAATCAGAATCAGAAATATTTTCTCAGATACTTTTGGAAACTAACCACAACAAAGTTAAGGATACACTAAAATATAACCGATGGGAGTACCGTTGATTTGATTGACTGGTTTGATAATATTGTAGATAGAAACAATGCTACTTTCATACAAATCGACATTATTGAGTTTTAACCCTCCATCATGGAAAAAAATTTTCAAGGAGGTTATCAAGTTTGCAAAGAGATATACAAAAATATCGACCAGGACATTGATATAATTACATATTGCAAAAGGTCTATATAGTCAGTAATAACCAAACTTGGGTAAAAAAATGAGCAGCAACAAAACTTTTGATATGCTTATGGGGTCATTTGACTCTGTACAACATTCAGATTTAATTGGTCTGTATGTTCTGCACCTATTGCACAGATATCTTCAAAAGGAAGATTTAGGGCTACATAGGTAGTAATGGCCCATAAATCAAGAGGATTGGCAGAAAAATTACCATCAGCATTAAAAAGCTTAGGCTTCAAACTGTGGACTAACATTAAAATAGTATATTTTCTAGATATCATAGAAAACCTGCTTAATAACTCTTGAAGGATAATCAACATCCAATTTACATAAATAAAAAATCTGATCACCCACCACCTATCATCAAACAGTTATCCAAATCTATCAACAGTAGAATATTTAGAAACTCTTCCAACATTAGTATATATAATGAAATCAAAGACATTTATAATAATGCACTTAATAAGAGTGGGTTTAATACGATAAATTTTGCAAATGTTGATAAAAGCATTAAAAAAAAAAAAAAAAAAGAAGTTGTGGTTTAGTCTACTTTCGTGTAAATAGGTTAGATATATTATCAAGTTGTTCTTAGATCTAATTGATAAACATTTTCCAAAAGAATCCATTATATTTTCTTTTTTAACAATAACACTATAAAAGTCAATTATAGTTGCATAACACAGCAAAATTTATTAGTAATTACAATAAAAAAAAAAAAATCCTGAACAAAAGTTACAATACAAACCAACAACCAGTGGCTAAATGCAACAGCAGACTTTAAACAAATGTTTGGGGGAGAGGGGAAATCATATTTAGCAACAGTTTCTTCTAAGGAAAATCCAAATGTAAAAAAGTTCTATATTGGAACATCTATGGCAGATTGGAAATCGAGATTTTATAATCACAGATATTCCTTCCAACAATCAAAACGTATATATAGAAGTGCCCCATCAAAATTTTTGGTTTTTGAGATATAAAAAAACTGAATCCAATAATCAAACGGAATATTTTACACAAGGCTTTAATGTCAATAGTTTTAATGGTGAATTTGGGATCTGTCAAGAAAAATTTAGTATTGTAACTTTTAGAAATAAATCAAATTCATTGAATCTGACAAAGTCTTAGCTAAATTTCAACAAAAAGAAAGGTTTAAAATAAGATAGATTATTAATCCTTATATTTATTATAAAATGAATATGTAGGTTGAAATAAAAAATTTTATATTCCAAGTTGAATGAATTGAACCAAAAATTTAAGGAATGACCTTTATACCATGGAATTAGATATAATTCTCCATAGGTATAAATATAAAAAAAAATAATAAAAATCAAGATAACCCAATTAATCAGGTTATTATTTTGGGATTATAAAAATAAAATTATGCAGTAGCAATACCAATACTGTACGTAGATCAATCTCAAGTAAGATGTGAATTTTCCAACTCCTCTGAAATTAAATGAGAAAGTATCAAATATTTACAAAATTGAATTTTAATCAGAGTTAAAATTGACCAATAGATATGAAATAACCTAAAAGTCTGAAAAGTAATTGAGATGATATCCCCATCCATCCATAATTTGTTCTTCAAAATAGGGTAAAAATTTGAGATTTAACTTAGAAGAAATGTACAGGATTATAAATTCCAAGAATAATTCCAATCAACTGATGAATAGAATTAAGGCATTAACTTTTCCACAAGGTAATACTTAAACCTAGTTCATAGGGAAAATTAATAGTAAAAGAGATAAAAAAATTAAAAAAAAATCTACCAACATTACTGAATATGAACCTCTACACCATTAAACAAATATACGTGAAGGTGTAGATAAAATGATTTTACAGACATTTAAATTTGGGAACTTTCCAAAATAAGAATTTTATCAAAAGCTATTATATGAAAATATAAGAGTAATAACATTAACATTATTTGCATTTCATTTAAAAGGAAATGATTGTCTAATATCCATAGTAATTTCTTTTATTACTTTCGAATTTTATTGTTATTCATGAATGATAAATGCTGATAGACAAGTAATAACCTAGATTTTAAAGAAATAAATTAATCAACAGCTAAACTAACTGTATCATAATTTTATTGTAATTTTTCAGGTATTTGTAAGGTTTACTTGCAGGGTAAATCTAAAGACATAAACTTCAAGAATGAATCAATCTCCCCATTCAAACTTCAATCAAACTTCCCCATTGCACTTTGTATCCTGGATAAGGTTGTTAAAGACCGGGAACATAATTTGTATCAAGACTATATTGAAGTCTTCCATGGGCAGGAGGAAGAGGGCATTGAGAGGATTAGCGTGTCCCCCTACAAAATTACGAAAGTCACATTGGGATTACTCACATGCCCATTTTTAAACAATTTGCATGACAAATTACACCAGTATTTGCAAGTTCTTTCAAAACAAAAACTGCCATCTCTCTCTCTAAACAAGGCTGCAAATCCTGGTGTCAAGCTCATTTGTGATATGTTAAATTTATTTTTATCATTTTGAACCAATCAGAATTAAATCATGTTTTGAAGCATCATGTTGGGAATTCACCTCAAGTAATTAATGCGCACATGCCCCAAAACATTTTTTATATTGACAATTTAGTAAAAACCAACAATTGTCCCAAAAATTTATCTCACCTTCACTCTGAATCTGTCATGAGGATGAATTGAGGAAGTTTTGATCCAAGATCTTGCAACTCCAGAATGAAGATAGTAACTGTGTGGTTTGGGAGTATGTGGTAGTGTCTAATAAAAACTATGGAGTCTTATTTGCACATTTCAACTTCCTGACCTTCATTTCAGACATTCAGATTTCAATAATAGGCCCCTGATTTATAGGAGTTCTTCCAATTCAGGATTGGAAATCATGTCTCCCGATCATTTCCTGCACCCAAATAAGAATGCCGGGATTGATTTAAGGCATCATAACTTAATGTTAATTCAGAAATTTAACCATTTTATAGATTATTGTTCACCTTCCCAGAGAATTTCATAGAAATTCAGATTTTTTTTTAATATCCCGTGGAAAAGTATGAAACTTGACCATTTCATAGTCTACTGCCCACCTTTTCACAAAACTTGAGATTTACAAAGAACTTTTAGAGATATCAAGTGGATGGCTATGAGTATATACATTAGTTTATGACAAAAGAAAAATCTCTCCATCAGGGAATGATACCTGGATCTGCCCCATTCCTTTCTTACCCGGTAACCCATCCTTCTACCAAATTTCATTGAAATCCATTGGGTACTTTGAGATATCTTGTAGAAAGATAGACAAATAGACGCAACCTGTTCTATGTTGGCATTATGACCTAATTTGGATATAGGGAAGATAATTTTGCATGAATCTCCCAAAATTTAATCATTCCTACATTAGTCTACAGTCAAACTTTCCAAATTTCATAGAAATATTTATGTAGCTTTTGGTAATATCAAATAGACAGTAATGTGCATATACATATATTTAGGAGGAAAAAACTCAAATAAATGTCTTAATCCACAACAAATTCAAAATATTTTCAAAAAATTTCAGTCACTAAAACAATTATTTAATAGTATTTACTTTGAAAGATTAAAAACATTTTGTTTACTTATCTTACATACATGTATTTTATGTTGAAATGTGCTTAGAACCATTTGGTTTATTATCGCCCCTTTTTTTTTTAAGCACACATTTTGATGGCATTCCATTCTATTATAGAGATATAAAGTCTAAAATAGACTTTATTTACATATCTCTATGATTCTATGAACCTTGGCTGAATGACTGTGATATGGGATGGCCAGACATCAGGCAGTATGGTGGATATTTGGGCTTTTGGGCACATCTAGCACACCTCCAGATGTTAATTTGGGGGTCTGACTGAAGAACTTATTTGAATTACCTCAGATATACATAAAACAGTAGCAGTGGGAAGTGAAACTCCAAAGCTGACAGCAACTTATCAAATTTAATACAAATACATTAGCAGTTAACCAAGGGCCAAGTGACAATGAAAATTCTTTCAAGTACTTTGTTCAAAACTTTCATATATATTTTTTTTTTTACAGTTCATTAATGATACATTCAAGAGAATCAATCAGCTCATGTTCATTTCAGTCTGCAATATCCTCCACAGCTTGTAAGTCCAGCCCTGCCTACTACAATACATTAAAAGGGCAGTCATTATACAGTAGGCTATTGGCAGTGGTGAAAATGATGCTTTTTTTTTTTTGGCAAGCTAATATTGAAAGGGGCTTCTCAATTAATAAAGAAATAGAGGTCGAAAACCAGGAGGAAATCTCATTACAAGAAGATTTGTAAATGATTATCTCAGGGATATTGAAAGAGTCTGCAATGTCACTATATTATTTGATTTCAAAAGGAATTGTTGTCACATCTTCATTTTTCATTTTATTCATGAAAAAAAAAAAAAAAAAAAAAAAAGTTACCAGGTGGTACTGTATAGCTGGAAGAAAATTGACCAGTAAAAGGGATCATAATACAGATAATGGAGTGGATGCTATTATTAAAGCCCTAAACAAATTATACAAAAGAATAAGGGTAAGGATACATTCACCGTCTTTGGAAAACTCAGTCAATTTAGATGACCATCAACAATATTCATCAAAGACAATCTACTTGAATTCAACTTAAGACTGAACAAAGTTAAAAGTCATGAAATGGAACTAAGACGTTCTGACATATTAGATGCCAACCTCACTGATAAACAAGCTTCCTTATGCCTAGCCACATGCATTGAATCAACCTTTGAAAACATGTCAGGCTACCATTCTGAGCTGGAAGTATGATTCCTTAGATATAGTGACAGGTGTTGTTGCCGGTAGAGTTAGCCCCATTCACTGTCAAAGCAAACTGTTACAAGATGCACCAAAGAACTCCTGAGCAAGGGAAAAATTTATCCAGGCAGTGTTATGTTTCTATATACTTCTGATGATATCATTATTGTACAAAAAAATGCAAACTTAAATGACTCCAGCTTCTGTGAACCAACAAGATTTTAAGAGAAAAATAGAAATATTCAAGAACAACACCAGAGAAGAAGCCACTAGAGCTGCCGAGGAAAATCATCTCTTAGAATGGTATGGATAAAAATCAAATACATTCAATGAGCTAAGATACTTCTTGTATAATTGGATTTACAATTGTTATCTACCTCCAATCAGTGCAGCTGCAGAGAAACACTCATACAGATTATATCTAAAAGGTACATGAATGGCTAGGAAAGGGCTTGGACCCAATAGGGTGAAGTTAGTCCATGAAAAGGGAATTACCAAGACCAGTCCCTACCACCAAAGAAGAAGCCACTCCAAAACTTCTAAACCAACAAAAAAAAAAAAATAAATAAATAAATAAATAAATAAATGAATAAAAATTTTTTTTAAAATCCACCACTTGTCTCACAAGTAGCAGATAGTCTAAAGCAATTAGTTCAGCATTATCCTTTGGCAACGCTATGACAAAAGCCAAGTCAGCTCTTACAAAGAGTCCTTGTAAAGAAGTAGCAGTAGTGAAGAAGTTAGCACACAAGTTCGGAGAAATTTAATGAACCTGAAAAGGTATCCCTTCATTACTGGAGACAGTAATGCAGCAATTCTTTGATAACGATATCAGATCCCATCAGTTACTAGGTGGATAGGATCTCATCATGTGAAAAAAATGGCAAAAAAGAGAGGTTGCAAAAAGACTTCTGACAACTGTCATGGAAG
The DNA here is from genome assembly GCA_963457665.1 of Thysanoteuthis rhombus. Taxonomy (NCBI): domain Eukaryota; kingdom Metazoa; phylum Mollusca; class Cephalopoda; order Oegopsida; family Thysanoteuthidae; genus Thysanoteuthis; species Thysanoteuthis major. The sequence continues at coordinate 14,557,236 of OY735202.1, forward strand.
CCTTCCAACAATTCAAAATCCATCAGTAAATATGGGAATGTCAAAATTTACATGTCTGTCCTGATATACTGCCAGTCTGAGAAAAGGCTCATAATGTGTTATTCTCAAGAACTTTAAAATGCTGATTGACGGTGTCCAGTAATTGCAGATAGATATGTCCACCACTGATATTCTCATAGTCAAGTCTATCAATGGTTCAAATCTTGAGTGTTGCTTAAGAGAATACCCTCAGTGCAAAGGTGTGTCCAAAGTAATAAAGAAGGTATTGAAATGTACTCATGACATGGACCATACTACTCCTCACAGAAGAATGCTGAGAACAAGATGAGTATCACAAGTATGCTGTCTACAGTATAAGATGAAATGGAAAGAAAAAAAAAAAAAAAAAAAAAAAAAAAAAAAAAAAAGAGAGAAACTGGGAGCTCATGCAATGTCATATCAGAGGCGCAGCTTCATTAGATCAGGACACTGATGGACAACCTGAATGATAACGAAGCTGTACGACAGGAAGACTTCTCAGAATTTTCAAGTTTAGCAACAGGATGATATAATGTCTGCTCAGTGAGTTTCAAATGGTGTCACAATTTTTACTGCAGTTATAAATACAAATGCTCTATGTCATCAGTAATAAACTTTAGAAGCAGTTTAATCAATAAGGTATTAGCAGTGTTCTTCACATTTTCTCTGCTGGTGCACATAGCCAATTCAAAAGGTTCACCCTTTCTAATTCTATTACGCCCCTTCACTTTCCACCATAGTCCAAGCCAAGTTGGTGAGAATTTCTTTGCACCAGCATAAGCTCAGTTGATGGTGTGGGAGGCACTGTAAAGAGAGCTGTTTGGAGGATTCTTCATAAGCACAAAGTTCCTCACAGGAGTTCGTCATGAAGTGAAGAAATACAAAATTTACAATAAATTTAGCATAAACAGACACCTTTCCACACACAAAAAAAAAAAAAAAAAAAAAAAAAAAAGAGCTCTCACAAAGACTTATAAAAGAAAACTGAGTGCATATTCCTTTACAATGGCAATGGTCTAATTTACCATTCTCTACAGGATACCATTCCACATTTATAGAGACAATGCCTGATCCCTTGTGGCAAGGTACAAGAGATTCAAGCTCTGCTCCATTAAGTACGTGACTATCCTTGTCTTATTACTTGGATTTAAAAAAAAAATTTTTTATTACTATTTTCCAAGAGACTTTTTTTTTTAATCATAGGAAAGTATAGATTTCTTGCATTCTCCACATTTTTTGAGTGACTTCCTAACAAGTCACTTGTAAACTTAATGGCAATTCAACCACTCAACTAGAAGGGGTGAAGATCGATTCCTTTCAGGTAGCAGCTAAACATTTTTAACTCCTAGCATTCGGCATTCTTGCACTGTACTACATCCTATTTTCATATAGGAAAGCAAATCCGCACTAACCCATACCAAGACATGAAACTTCTTTTTCAAAATATTCAAATTTGCTTCGAAGCTAATTTCTCATTGTGCACATTTTTATCTTCTTTTCATTCAAAATGCTTTAATTATATATGTTCATTATTGTATTTATTATCAATCATTTGTATACCAATATAGTTACATACAGGTTTCTTTGATTTCACAAATACAATTTTTTGTTTATTATCAAATGTATGCATCTTAATTGAAAAATATCTAAGAATATATTTCTTTTGCATGTATTCAACTGTTATACTTGACTAAAGTTTATACACAATCAGTACCAAGAATATATGCATATATTTATCTACAAACAATAATTCATTCCAATGGTGACCCAAATGACTTTATTTCTACAGAGAAATATTTCTGAGAATCCATCTTACAAGGACAAACAAAATCATTGATATACACAACACATTCATACCAGACAAAATGGAGACAACCGACATTGAACAAAAATTGAGATGGCCATGGCTTTGCACAAAGCAGTTATTACAAAAAATTTGTTCTTTCATCACCAAAATCAACCGAGATATAATAGAAATATTGACTACGTGTCTACTATGGAAACAGTCAAATTAATAATACTTCAATTGAATTTTTTAACCCAGGAAAATTTTTGATTTTCATTTAGCTGGCCTTGCCAACCACTCTGGTACACTTTAAAAAAAAGTTGTTTTTTTTGGCGGGGGGAAGCCTTAGTGGCCCCTGACAATTATCTGCTAAACTGATTTAATGTTTGCACAAAAGGATTTTTATAATTTATTTTGTTCACCTAATGCCAGAAATACATGAAGCATTACAGGAAAGGGGATATATTCTGGTAATTATCAGTAGATTTATTTCTGGTAAAATTTAAATAGATAACATTCACTGCTGCACTTATTTTGAATCCTGATACTAAGAAAAGGAAATTAAACTAATGCTTGATCAACTGTCTGAAAATACATCAAATTAAGGATTGCAAAAATGTAGTTGGTGCAAATAACATACTCTCAACAGGAAAGTAACCAGCTCCTCTTATCAAAGATAATATTTAGACAAGAGGTTGACCAGCTGATCGAGACACAGGGTCCAATCGAAGAAGTGCCTCTTGATGTATCACCCCAAGGATTGCAATGCTGAAGATGCTGCTTCAGACAAAGGGGCTCACTTCAAAGGGGATCAGAACACTTTGGTGACAATGTTGAAGATCTTGGAAAAAAGATTCGATTGAGAAGATCAAATGTTTGTTACTGGCAACACTGCTGAATCCTTGACATAAGAGCCATTTCTTGGCAGCAAAGGACACACTGAACATGGCAAAAAAAATGGCCATGAGAGGAACAAGTCACTGCCTGAGTCCAAACAACAAGAAGCCATCACTGGAGTCCAAGGATCAGATCCTGAACAAATAAAGGTGGAGGAAGGGGAACTCTCTGGTCTTGCTGACTGAATATATACAAACATCATGGAACCCCTCCTAAGGAAGAGAGTGAGGACCTCATTGAGGAGCTGAATCATTACCTCCAGAGAGAATGGTCTGCCACTGGAATGGAGGAAACAGAACAAAACCTGCCCAACCCTTCTTGCACCACTGACTACATGTCTTCTATCCTCCTCTGTTCCCAGCAAGAGAGTATTCTGTGAGATTGGGACCATTTATAAGAAAAGGAAAAAAAACTCAGTGGAGAAAAGGCAGATGTGATGTTTCCATACACAAATTCAAATTACAAAAACTCATCTACTCGATATTGGATACCTGGGGTAACAATGACAACCAATAACTCCACTCATTTGGTTTGATTTTTCACCAAATGCAGTCATTACTTTAGCAAGAATATATATTCATTCATTAAACACTATATTTAAATAAGATAACTAATTTATTCACCACACGGTCTATTTCAATAATTAATAATAACAGTACTAGCATGAATACATCATTTTAATAAATATGGTTTAAGATTACTTTCTGTATTAAGTTTACCATAAAGCTATACAAAGTAAACTTGACTTCTTACAGAGTACTCACAGAAGATGTGTGGCTGTATGACAATACAATGTTTGTTAGATGAATAATATTTTTATCCTTAACAAAATTGTCGATATTATAGTTTGTAAATATAAGTGAACATCCAGCCAAACAACCACACAAATTTTCTGCATTACAACTTGCAACTCTTAAACTAGCACTACCAAGTGACTAAGAATAAAATTTGAGTATTTACACCATGATTTGCCTAGAATGTAATCATATATACACTGAGCAGGCAGACAAAGAATGCATTTAGAATGAGGTTCGATACCCACAAACATGGAATGAATTCATTCAAAAATTATGATAGTCAAGCACTGTCAGAACATGATGCAAGTCACCATTCTGATAAACTAAAAAAAAAATTTAAAAAAAAAAAAAAAAGTAAAGTTTTATACAGTCATATTTTTAGAACAATGCAAACCAGTTTATTTAGGTAAAGCCATTCAAATGATGAGCTACAATCAATTATCAATATCATGAGAATGTTACTCCCAGATTGGTCTATCCAGTGAATCTACTGTAGTTCCATTATGCAGTTGATAGTTTTAACTGTCTATGAGAAGATAGCAAACTGTAAAAAAGCAGATGAAATGGGCACTTTGATTTTTTTTTTCAAGGCACAGAATGTGATATGGATCTGAATGCAAAAGTTGAAGATGAAGAAGTGTTGCATACACTACATTTTAAAACATTTGAGTCACATCAACTATTATGACTAATGAAGTTTCTATAAGTGATGAAATTCAATTGTTTGTAGCTGAGCTAGTTTTGACCAATCAAAAATAATCTAGAAATTCGCTCAAGCCTACAGAAGCTTCCTGGATGTTGATGGTTTAGGAATCGAGATGTTGGTAATAGCATCACTCCAATTCACAAGGGTGACTTACATTTATAAGAATTTCAGGAATTTTGAAAATTCAAACATTGAAATTTTAGAATTCTAAGATTAAAAACAAACATTTAGAATACTGAAATTGAATAAGATTATTAAATATGAAAATGGAAATACTATCAAAAACTTCCAACCTTATTAACTACCCATCATGAAAAATCCAAAATTAGACTTGTGTTATATACAAGTTCAATTGCTATTTGATGGTTATTCATGATAGGGGAAAATCTCCCCCACTTCCTTCCAGAGAGTACAGATATAGTGAAAGTCTGAAACAAATCAGAGACACCAACAAATTGTACAATGCTCTCCAGTATCCTCACACCAAAGAGAGGATTGCTACCATTTCAATGGTTCCCTCCTAATCGCCCATATAATAGTAACTCCCATGCCCAGACCAAGATTATTTATGTTTAAATTACTAAACGAAATTAATCTTAGCAGTTTGAGCTGAATTTGAATGCCTGAAAAGCCAAAAATACACCAAAACAAGCCAAAATTGCATTTTATCAGCTGTGGGAGCTAAAATATGGCAAATCCACCTGAAAGACATGAGATGTAGTGAATACTGTATAGCTCCTACAAATAAAGAAAAAAAAAAAGTACTTTCAAATGAGGACCACATACATACGGAATATATGGGGCAGAGAAACCTGGTTTTAGTTCCAGCTAAGCCATGACAATTCATTCACGCTGTTAAATGTAGATTGACTGTTCCTTGCAATGAATCATTGACCTGGGTCATTCAGGCATACATTTCCTAGACTATAAGGCTGCAAGTTCCTGGGTTCCTTATTTGAGACTTTACTGAGGAGTTTATTGAAGAGTTGAGAACCTGGTCCTTGTTATTCAAGAAAGCCTCCAGATGATGGTGATATGTATATGGTTGAACTTTGACAACAAATTGTATTTTCAAATATTAAAGCATGATCAAATTGACATTAATGCCATTGTATATGACACAATTGTGAGCCAAATAATGATTCAATGTAGTGCTGATATGTTAACCTACTAGTTCCTTTTGCAACGAACAGCAAGAGCTCAATTTGTTTGATTCTAGTACTGGAGTTTTACAGCAATCTTAATGGTATTGTAAAATTGTTCAACATTTTCATTTGTGCCTGTTGAAAAGGAAAACAGAACAGTAATAGATCTTAGTAATCATTAAATGAATTAAGCATCAAAATTTTCAACTTTAAAAAGGAGTTGACCCTAACCATGTTAAAACAGCATCATATTGAAGAGTGGTGTGGATATGGATTCTAAAGTAGATATAGGTTGCAATAAAAAAAAAAAAAAAAAAAAGTAAAACTAAAAACCCTTATGCAGGAATCTTAATGATATTGTAATGGATCTTTTGTCACCTGTAAAAAAGGCACTTGGATTTGAGGTCTGTTTAAAAGTATTCTGACTTATTTCACCTATTAGTCTATGGTTGTAACCAAAAGAAGTGGCCATGTAAACTCATACCAAGTAATCTGGTTAACAGTGGGGGAAATCAATTTTTTAACTCAAATAGAATAAATTATAGAGGTAGCTCACATCTACAAAAAGAATTTTACAAATCTATGGTCTAGTTGCAAGAAAAAGAAATGAATCTTACAAATGAATTAACTTGCAACTACTTCTACAAAATTTCTTTTAGGTCAGAGGCGTAAGATAGCAAAAAAAAAAAAAAATATTGCTGAATACAAAGCAAAAATTTTCCAACTTACTCTAATTGAGATCAATTCTCGTGAGAATTTTACAAGAGAAAGTGGATTCATCAGGGGACTTTGCACAGCCCTGATGGCTCAACAAGAAAAGCAAACAACCATATTTTCCCACTGTCTGAGAGTCATTTGTCATCGACAGCCATGTTTACTGAGGCACAGTGATCAAATGTTGCAGATAAACTCACCAGCATGATGATGTTGATGCATAACGCTGCCTTAAGGGCATGTACAATACCAGTCATCTGATGTGACTGAGTAAAGTCCAGTCCCCTCCTCAACAGAAAAATTAAACAGTTCTGACAAAGATAAGAGAAAAAAAAAGAAAAAAAAAAAAACACATTCAAAAAACTTTTGATATCTACATATATGGTCAATTAAATTTTCACTTGTACAAAAATAATATATGACTTATGTCCCTTTACAAGGATCCATTATGACATCATAGGCAGCAATTTCCAGTCTCAACTAAAGCAAAAGAGTAGGGTCGGTTAATATAACGAATTATATAGTAAGCTAGTAATTATGGTGTGCCACTCTGAATTGTAATGTAAAGGGAGAAATGGGTGTTATATTGTACTATTTCTCCTGTGAACAACAAATTGTGCAAAGCTTAGGTGGAGAAGTTACAAAAAGTGAACTTTTGGACCCCCAAATACTTGAAGTTACATGATCGTCATTTCACATAAGTTTCTTGACGGACCCAGAAGCTGCCAAATAAGTGGGATTTTTTCAGAATTGCATTGAAGTGTGCAGTACCTTCAATATTTCATTGTACCCCTTTAAAATCTCCCATGGATTGAAAGGAAACTTTGAAAAACAAGTGACCTGAACCTTCAGCAAAAATACCTTGATAATACAAAGCAGCTTCGAAAATGTGTGCACTACAGGTAGTCATAAAAGTTTCACCATAAAATACATGATTTTAGAAATGTAATAAAAGTGTAAACAATTGTTTATTTTTAAAAGAAAGTTTGGAAAAAAAAAAAAATTCTGTTCATTTTCCAAGACTAAACTATAGAACAAGAGATTTTTCATAAAATTAACAGTGAAAGTTATTTCTAAATAAAAATAAAAAATAAAAACATGCCATACTGCAATTCTTTTGACATCATGCACAGGAACAATAAGTCATAACACTGAGTTAAATATCAATTTTTAAAAATCAATACTGCAGAGATCACTAGGCAGCAAAATGATCAAGGCTTCAAGATAAGTTTTTTTGGGATACGAAGAGATAGAATGTGAAGTAAAATTACATACTGAAATTCGTTTAGGTTGATCTTTAAATGTCTTCATTCAATTTGAGATGACAGTAGAAAAGGTCAGAAGCTAAAATCATTTTTCCTAGCCTTTGACTAAGATCAGGGCTTTACTTCAAAGACTATACATGTTATCTGGTGCAAGGACAAATACATATGACAAAGAAATCAAACAATTTGATTTCAAGAAAAATATTTGTCACGGGTTCATCTTTATTAAATCAGACAAGATTTTTCTTGAGAAATTCTGAAAGGACTGCTCTTCACTCGGTCTGGCCTAAATCTGAATGGACCTTTCACCTCCAAATTTGACAAGTTAACAAGGTGGCATTCCATTTTAATAACCTCATTGAAATCGAGGATTATGACAGGAGTTTAGGAAGCATTTAAATCCCATCCTGATACTTATGTATTTCAACTCTTCAGATACTTGAAAGTCACCAAAATGCTCTTTGCTAAGGACACATTACAGAAAAATAAGGAAGAATTCCATCAGAAATTTATCCAGAAGTAGATGAAAAAAAAATTTTTTTTAAAGTAAGTAGACAGTTCCCAAAGAATCATTAAATATTTTGCAAAAACAGTCATATTGTAGAAAAAAAAAAAAATACATTTCTATAAGTAATTCTGTCTGTTCTAAAATTATAATTGAATAATACAAAAAGTTTGATTAATTAATCAATCAAATAAATTATCATCTTTTATATTTCTGATATTTAAAATTTGAAGAAAAAAAAAAAGACAAAAAAATAAAAACAAATCATATATGAAATAATAAAGGTGGGTACTGCTTGTGAGGTATTAAGCTTAATTTGTACCCTCCCCACCGATTTTGTACAGATTGAAAAAATTTATAATCGATATGTTATTTATTGGTGAAATGAAAATTTGGTACTTTCCCCATTATCTGACAGCCAGATTAAAAGGTGTGGAAAAGGTTATTTTAGTATACTAGAGATTCTCAGATAAAGGAAAACTATTCTATTTCATCCTATGTATATAGTTTGTGTTTTATTAAAAACATGGCTAGCTCTTTACATTGTTGTGATCAATATTTAGTAAAATTACTTTAAATTCTAATTTATCAACACTTTCAAGAGGGATTCATAAATATAGCCTCAAATAATCGAATAGAAATGTTAGCTATTACAACCTCTAGGAGAAGAGTTAGAGATGGCATGTTCAGTCTCTTTGAGCCAACTAAATCAATTAAATGTAATTCTTGTGAACCTTTAGCTCAAATATAGAATAAATCTTTTGGAAACAAGAAAACGCGTTTTTCAATTCAAAAATTTACTTAATCAAACATCAAACTTAATTTCCTTGACCTTTAATGCTGTAACAACTGGCAAAGTGCAGTTTTATAGATTTTTACAAACATTTATAAAAATAAATAAATAAATAAATTAGAAAAAAAAAAAATGAATGTATATTTGCTAATGAGTAGCATCTGAGGGTTTTTGTTATGTCTACTCTGAGAGTAACATTGTCCTTAAAGCCTCATTGAAAAGTAAAAGTAAATCTTTGAAAAAAATATATTGAACATACAGTAAAATATAAATAGCTGTAAGGCCATTGGAAGAAGCACAAGGATAGTTTTGAACAAAGAAACTGTGGTTCATCAGTAACTCAGTCAAAACCAAGGTTGCCAGATGGAGACTTTTCTGGCCCAAAACAGCCAAAAACAAATTGTTTATAAAAGCAATCATTTTATCATTTATTTTCATCAGATTAAGCATTGTAATTCCTCAAGCTAATTTATTCATTTTCAGTACTACTATTTACCTCGATCTTGAATTTTTTATCACAACTTTTCAATGATGATCAGAATATTAGAGTCGTGATTATAAAAAACTGAAAAATTAAGATGTAAGTGAACATCGCAAAACTGCAGCACACATCAAACATGAGAATTTATTAAAAATACTAATGCAACAAAGTCAACAGATTTATAAATCGCAAATAAGGGAAATATTTACATACAGTGATATACAAGTGTCCAGGTACACAAATGGCTGGTATGTAGTTGTCCAGGACACAAATGCCCTAGTACCACTTTTGATAAGTCATTGGAATGCTGTATGACCTATAAAAATTTTATATTCAACAATACAAAAAACTTTCAGGATTTGATTTTTTCCTAGATATGTTTCACAAATACGTGGCAACAAGAGAGAAGGCAACTGATCATAAATCTACTCAAATTACTTTTGTTCAAGAACAGGGCTATTCAATACGAAGAGCTTCCAAAGAAATGAGTGGTCACAAGAATGTTTCTGTAGTCTTCCTGTGGCCCTTGAAATATCACTGGAAGTAATTGAAGATATGTGCCGGCTGCATCCAGCAAAAGATGTGCAATACATCAACAGTAGGTTCAACACTATGCTGGAAAGATTCAACCTAGCACTTGAATGGCAGGCAAGAGCATTTCATCTGATGACCTGCTCCCTAAGCACGTATCACTGGACATCCAATGCTGTTACCAGCAAAACAATTGAATATCAATGGTAACCAGTGAAATGCGGCCACCAGTGAAAGGGAGGAGGACGGACACTTGGCATACTGATGAAGGAATACAATCTGGCAGTTGATAAAATGCTGGGGGTGTAGATCCGAGCAAAATTGAGATACGTTGACCAGAGTGTCCCCAGAGATGATTAAGCATGGCTGCTACCTTGAACAAGCCGAATCTTGCTCAACTAGCGGATATCCATTGAGGTAATGGACATCCTGGAGTCAAGAGGACACTGTATTTTGTGAGACAGGTCAATCCACCCATACCGAAAATGGTAGTTAAGTCAGTGGTCAGGAACTGCAAGGTATGCCAGTCTAAAGAGTAGTCAAAGTCCACTTGCTTACAGTCAGGGAAATTTTGTCGAGATTGCAATTCTCACTCTAAAGAACTCAAAACTTTGACAATAGAACAAATTTCCTACCACACTACCAATAGACGTAATACTCAAATTAATGCTACAATCACAGTTTTGCTGCAAAATGATTTGAAAAGCTGAGTTGCCTTCAATCCAACATTAGATGAATCTGTAGACACACAAGATCCCCCCCCCCCACAATTAGTGCCAAGCAAACTATTAAAGAATAATACCAGATCAACAATAATCCTTAATGGCCACAACTAGAAGATCACAAATGGGTACAGGATCTGATGTTCTCTACAAAGATTATGCAACACCCACTTTTAAAACTGGCATTTCAAGGGGAAAAAAAGTTATTACAGAACTTTCCTAGACAGTTCCACATTTTCAGAATAAAATAAAGTTTCATTGTTAATTTTTTTGAACCATTACATCTTAAATGTTGCTTTTTATTGTAATAGCATATAAAGCACATTTTTTTTTGGATGTGGCTTCGATAGAAACAGAACTTACTGAGCTTCATGAAGCAGGTTTGAGGCTAGTAGATAAAAGCTCATCCCTAACAGACTTCTAGAAACAAATCCCAGAAGCAAAGTATCCTAACCTCAAGAGAACAGGCCTCTGAATCCTACTCAGTTCGGGGAATAACTTCCTCTGATAAATTTGTTAAGTCAAAACATTGTAATATCCACAGTAAGATACACCTCACTGAACTGAGAACAGCTTCACCATCCTACCATCCAGATTGTGAAGTACGGAAGTACAGTAAACCCTCACTATAACAGACTAATGGGGGGGGGGGGTTGTCATTAAAGTCTCAGAATTTGTTATATTCAAAGGTTGCCTCTTGGTCAGTAAATAAGAAGTAAGTTTGGTAGTTCGCCAATTACAAAGTAGAGGGCCTGGCAAAAATGCACGCAAAAATCACAACGCAAACAAATATCTAAGGGAACTAACCAGTAAACACACACTGGCATGCCAGAATTCCTTTACACCTGCACAATTGGTTCTCCCCCCCTCTCCCTTCAAAACTCTAAGGGAATCACCAGATTGGTGTTCCTTAGATACAGTGATTTCTTATGGATGGTGATTTTTTTATGGTAGAATTTAGGTTTGTGGAAAGGTTGTGAAGAGACTATCATGTTGTGCTGCAGATGTTTGTATAGGTGGTTTTGTTATTGTATTATTGTGTATATTTTTGTGCATGTATTTTAAAGGATTGATAATACACCTATCTTGCTAAACTTACCTTTCTATTGTATGTAATCACAAGATATTTCGGCTACAGCTCTAATGCCAACCAGTAGAAAAAAGCAGAGTTGGTATGCAATTTATGATACAAAGAAAATTGAGGGAATTATCCCACTTCGTCCTTCTAGTGGAGCGTTTGCCATATGCCAACAGGTATGCGAGTTGAAGAAAGTTGAAATAAAAGAGGCCTTATACACTGCATTTGCAGTTGATTCTTTAGTGGTATAGGAACAATTTGTATCAAGGCTGCAGCACGCTTGTGAATCTGTGGATGTGCTCCCGGAAGAATTATGCAAATTGTCAGTGCTGTTCTATGGAGTGTTGGATTACAGGCCGACATATTGCTAATTACAAATAATATGTACTAAAATAAATTGTTATTTATCTGGTTTTTTTTAGGCTTTGAAGATTTTTTTTCAATACATTGATTGTGCATCTAGTCTTCTTGCAAAGTATCAAAAGTCAGTCCACACGTTTGCCACAATTATCAAACTTTGTAAAATACAAAGTCATTTTGAATGGATCCACAAGTTCAAAACTGAAACACATAGTTTACTTGATGAACTTGAAAAAATAAAGACTTAATAGAAGCCTCCAATAATCAGAGATTAATCTACTTCGGTGAGTAAAAACTATGTAGTTGTATATTTCCTTATTTATAAATAAGCGAGAAATTGTAGTAAGAGTAGTGACATTAAACATCTAGGTTTTGCCTATGTACTGAAATATTTCTATGACTTATGTCTTCTGATTACAGGAGAGGTAGGCAGAATGTCAGGAAAACAGTGCAACTTCTACAGTTTAAAGAGGACTCCTAAGAAAATATACATAAAGGTACATTGCAAGAAGTCTTAATGTTGATAATATAGGCATCTCAGCACTCGAAGGTCATGAATAAAGTTGCTGGACAATTTAAGTAGAAGAGAAGAATACATTTTATGAGTGACACAACAGGAGAGGGATGTAGCTGTCAAACAAACAGAGCTACAAACAGCCACTGTACAAAAGGGAAATATCAGGGACGGAAGTGTTACAAGTGGCAGAGATTAGCAGGGTAATCAAGATGCCATACAATTCTTTCAACCCAAGCCCTGATATTTCAATCATTCTCCATCAGATGCTCTAAAACAGCAAGATTGCCAACTATATTTCACAAAATTGGCTTGCCTGGTATGTTTCGGCTGGTGTCCATATTTCAAGAGCAGCTGACAAAAGATACAGAGCTATATAGTGTCTTTTGATGAATGCCTAAATAAAGTGATACACAAAGAACCGAGGGATGTTGTTGTGCAGTACTGGAGTGAACGTGAAGGGAAGGCAAAGTAACCATGCATCATTAAGACTCAAAGTTTATGGTACGCACTCATGTGGAGAAGCTTTGAGGAAAATCAAGAGAATCTTGTCACCACTTGCTCCTAATAAGCTCTCGCAGGTCACAGTGGATGGCCTGATAGATCAACAGGAATTTCCTAAGGATAATCCTAGCAGACACAGATGTGCTAAAGATAATCCATCTCGGAAGTTGAAGTTTCTAAGTTGTGCATGGTAGCTTTCAATAAGAAACCAGGTTGGAAGGTGGGAGATGTACTACGAGTTCTTTGGCAGTTGTTTCAGGATTCATCAGTAAGGCAAGAATTTCATTGAGGTGACCAAAACGACAACATTTCCTCAGAAGTTCTGTGCCCATTGATAGGTGGAAGATTCAGCAGTTACTGAACAGGCAATAGAAATTGGCCAGCAGTGCTGGCGTACATCAGCAGACACAAAAAAACTACTAAAAAGTGCTATCATTTGCATCCTACTGTACTGTAGAAGAGGCCACTGATGATACTCCATCAGTTTATAATTGTTACAAGACAGCTGAAGCCTTTTTTTGGAGAGATTCCAGACAGATGCTTCAATGGTGCCTAGTTTAACAGAGGAACACCAGTCCACCTTTGGAAACTTACTGTCAAACTTTACCAAAAGGGAAGAAATGTAGACAATAAAGACACCTGTCCAGCTGCTGAAACTGAACCTACAAGACGAAGCAATCCATGTGGCATTTAAAAAGCTGGACATGGGATTTGCCACAAAGCAAATTTTGGGGAGGGATCCTAAAAAAGATTATGTACCCACCAATGCAACATATAACATCTCTTAAACCCTGTCACTGTGTTAATAGATGCAGAAAGTGCAATAGCACAATTTGAAAAACTGACAAGTTCTCTTCAATGCAGGTTGGTACACTACTTCAGAGTGTGATACAGCTCTCTCCCGGTATAAAGCACTCTCAGCGCATGCCATAAAGCCAAGTTACAAAATTTTGTTCACAGCTGCAGGAATATTTGGCATTGGAAGAGCAGAGTATGCAGCACTTTGGGTCTTAATGACATGTCTCCTAACAATGTCTCATGGACAAGCTGCAGTAGAGAGTGTACACTGTCAAAGATATACTCGTAGAAAAACTGAAAGAGAAGACTTGTTGCATTGCACTTGATCTAGGATGGCCAGACATGTAATAGATGGAGCCCTGTCAAAAGACCTCATTCAACACTGCAAAAGAGCAAGGATGATGTATGTGCAGTACCTGGAGGATGAACAGAAAAAGAAGAAGAAAAAAGACCAAACTACTAATGAAAAGATAAAATAGCAAAGGTCGAAAAAGCCTGCCTCCAAGTTTGACAACTTCAGACAGCATTAGTTGTCATTTGTTGCTTTCATGGCTGTGTTCAGTGTCTTTTTGTTAGTGTTGTCAGTTGCTTTTTGTCTGTTGATCAAGTTGTTTCTTATGAAAGAGGAGAGAATGTCAAGGGTGAGCAGGGATCCAAGGGGAAAGAAGAGGTAGGAAGACACTTATCGCAATTCCATGACCCAGCCTTGCTGAAAAAGCAAACATTCTCTACTTTCCCCCGTCAATTTCACGATGGGATTTCAATACAATAACTGGATACCTCCATTGTTGTGAAAATTTGCATTGGTTTACCTTTTTGTTCCCTAATCAGTGTTTTGGTGTGCAGCTCACTATTAGTCAATAGCAAAAGCATTGCAACCTCTGCATGGGGAATTACAGGAGAGAGGTAGGACTTTTTCCTCTTTTTCTTTCTCTGGATTCTACTTAATTGAACGGGTGGGGAGAAGAAAAAAAGAAGGACATTGTTTACCTGTTTTGTTGGCTAACTAAACCGTTTAACAATCTGATATGTATCTTCATAAGTGTTCGATTGATGCTGCTCTCAAAGTATAGTTGAATTGATTTTTCGATTCTTCCTTTAAAAATACACTTAATACTGTGCCATGCCTGCCAACCCCATGAGTGGAGCTTCATAGGGTAATGCAAAAGGGTAGACTGGAAGAGTCAACAGATGCAATGGAAAATAAGAGTTTTGTTACAAAAGTCCATGTATGAACATGTCAACAAGTATATGGTCAAAGACTTTGAATTGAGGTCAGCCCAAGCCAATGAAGGTTGACTGTCTGCCAATGTTATCTAAGGAGGACCTGGTATGATGTTTGTTTTCATTACTATCCTGGCCATGTTTGTAGAAAGACTACCCAGGTCATGGCTACCAGTGATATTGCTTTGGAGAGAGAACTGTCCACTCAAAGCAACTATCAAACCTGACAGACATTTCTCCATAAGAAACAATGCCACTGCAGAGCTCAAGATGGTAACAGATGAGGTCACCATGGGTGACAAGGCTGTTTAGAACATTCAAAAGTAATATCTCCCTTGGATTTATGCTAATTATACACCAGATGTCACTGCTAGAAAGACTGACAAAATTAGGAGTGAAAATCAAGCATCCGTACTCTTTGCCAGACTTTCGCCAAAAGATGTAGCTGTATGAGACTCCAGGACCTTCCTGGCCAATTGCCTGGAAGCAAAAAAAGCCCAGATATTATGACAGCAAAATACAAAAAATAAGATTAAAAATCCCCCCCCCATCCAACATTGTGAGGTGTATTTTTTGTGCACATATTTTCCCTTTAATTTCTAGGATTACATGAATTGTTACTTTTCAATACTTGAAGATTCAATGTCCAACAAAAATAAAATTCTTACAGCACAAAAGAAAAAAAAAGCAAACACACCCTAACTATTCCTGGCACCTTTTTCATATAAATTCTTGGCTCTCGAAGAAACAAGAATATTACCATACTTTAACACTAAACCCTTAGTTCAACGGACCCGATATATGGGTTTTTGGATTTAGCAGACACTTTAACTTTACATACAAATGCGTGCAATAGACTGACTTTCCCTATTTGTCAGACATCATGCCTTAGTGACAGTGTTTTTTTTTAAGTGAACATAAAGAAAAAAAAAGGGGGGGGGTCTAATATTTTGAAATCATGAGCCAAATTGCTGCAGTTTTCTTCTACATGTGGTTCTACAGTGGAGAATAGAAAACCCAAAGGTTGCTGAAAATAAAAATTCAGAACAAACAGCATCTACAGAATTTTCTCTTATTTCTACACAAAATGGTAGTAATAAAAGCTGTAACAATATCATTGATGAAACAACTAGAACAAACAAATAATTGATATCACATGACACCAACTGGTGGTAGGAGAAGTGTCTCTGCAAAGAGTCAAAAGCGATAAAAAGACATAGCAAACTCAGATTCATAACTTGTCTATGTATTTATAATCCATGTAACGTGTACTCTAGAAGGTTTGCTGACTCATTGTAATGTTTCATCAATCTCTCTCCATCTTGATTTATTTAAATGTGTACATATTTTATCAAATATTAAAACTGTCAATATAAGTAATTTTAGTTTAAAATAAAATTTAATTGGTGTTTCTCAAATTTTCTAATTTCCGGTGATAAACCAGCCCTACAGATTGAAAGCACAAAAGTTACTTGCCAAAGATTTTAATTTTTTTTTTTTTTAATTGAATATACAACCTTTCACTTAACCATAATTAAAAAAGGAAAGTTCTGATTAAATTATGATTACAAATTCTTTTTATATTGTAATAAAGTTTTTGCTTTATTATATTTGAACTTGAAAACAGTATAAAAAAAAAAAAAAAAGAAAAGAAAAAAGAAAGAAAAAAAAAAAGAAAAAAGTCAGCAGTAAGTACACCCTTTCTCCTGTAACATTCGTGCTTGACAACCATTAATCTGGTAAAATGTTATAGATAAAATATATATAGTATGTTGTTACCAATAATATTTGTCTTCTGGCTTTCTATTTCAATTTTGCCTTTTCTTGTCTGTGTAAGATTATTACTCCCTTACTCTACCACTGAGCCAAGAATTAGCAAAGCTTCTCAACACTAAAAAAAAAAAAAAAAAAAAAAAAAGACATTACTACTAGCTTTCTAACATTGATGATTCAGCCATAACATTAATTTGTTAGTAAACAGTCAGTTTTATTATGGAGTTGGGGACATATAGATAAAAATAGCTAACCAAAAAGCACCTGCAAGTTGATGGCTGATCCTACAACATCTTTGAGACTTTGGACAGGAATAGTAGGAACTTGAGGTCCGAAGTTGAATGTGGAAGAAATCTGGATGACATTACAGAAACAGGACTCGTCAAAAATTTCACCAAATATTTAAACTTAGTTAAAAAGTCATATCAGCTAAAAACCATCAACCATTATGAATATAACTGAGGTAGCATTGTGCCAACTATAACTGACAAAGAATAAGTGAACATGCTTATTCCAATAAATTAATTTCAGCTAGGGCTATAACTTAGAGAGCCTGGAGAAAAAAAACAGTTTTTGGTAGACCAAAGATATGTCTACCAGACAAAACCATGGTCAAAATCTTGTGGATTCTGTTTCCCCATGGATACACTCAGGTAACCTGATCAGATTTGTGAGTAAGGGAGATATGCTGCCAGAAGATATCGAGACCTTAGAGGAAAAAATTCAACCAGCCAATTACAAAGACCTCAAGGCAGCCTATCAAAATATTTTTGCACTCTAAAGAAAGAGAGGTCACCTGATGAACACAGAATACTTGAAAAACCTACCTGGAGAACAAAAGCTCATCAAAAACATCAACACATCTGACTGTTTAACTAACAACCAGGAATTCTCATGGATATTCATAAAGACATTAGGGTCTGTAGTCATTGGTGGTCATATTTGATAGGGGAATAGCAGGCAAGTGCTCAAGATCCACAGCAGGCATCCAGGAGGAACCAATATTGAGAAACATCTTGAAACAGTCTGAAGATGGAATCATGTGCTACTGCTACACTAATCTAGTTCCCATTAGATCGTCACATGCTATGACAGCATCCCCCCCCCCCACCAAGAAACAAACAATAACACAGGGCATGATTATTCACAGACCAAAAAACATTTAGCCAAACCAAAGTTATGTGTTGCTTGGTTGGAACCAGGCTTTTAAATTGGATCAAGTCTCTCTGAGATAAACCCCTAACAGAATCTATGCACCAGAAGAGGCTTTGGAGGAATGAAAAGATGAATAAGAGATCAATCAACAATGAAAAAGAAGGAAGGTATCATAAACAGCAGAACCCTGAAAATTGCAAGCTTGAATGGCTTGTTTTGGTCCACATAGATGTCTGGGTTTACACTACTGAAGGAATCCAGGACATAGAGCAAGCTTTCTGAAGGAGAAGGTAAGGCGATTGTTACATATAGCATGGAGGATTATACACAAGATTCACTTCAAAGCATATAAATTCCATATTATATATATGTGTGATATAAAACAGTATATCAAGGATTTGAGAGACCAGCAAAATATGATTAAAGAAAAAAAAAAAAAATAAATAAATAAATAAAAAATGACAATGATATAGGGAGAATAAGATCAACCTAAAACCGACAACCTATCAAAAATGCTTTATGATAAAGTTATACGAAGAGATCTAATAAACGGAGGGCAGAAGGACTCTATCTATCACAGAGATAGGAACACGATCTGAGATACATCCCTTACTTCTCAGACAATGATGGACCACACATTACTTTTTAGATCTATCAGAGGAGCAATGCATCATTCTCTTTAATACTGAATCATTACAACTATTTTTAAGGCTGAAAGAACCTTTGGACTCATCCTTGAATTCTTTCTATTACTCAACCCAGCTGTGGGGAAGCAGTTTGCCCTGGGGCAGCGCTGTCCCATTGCACTAAGAGAGACGGCTCTGGCTTGTCCCAACGCTTTCACAACCGAGGTGTCGTCAGCTGGAGCTATTTTTGTAGGAGGTGCTCTACTTCCCCACGTTGAGCTTGACCTTGTCTTTGCTCCATCAGGGGTGCAGATGAATAAACCCTATCTCAACTCTTAGTTAAGAATCTAGAGTCAATGCCCTTGAAGGCTTCAAGGTGGATAACGCCAGCATAACAAATTATCCCCCTTGATCAGGCAGCACTCTTTGAGCAATATAATCAAAGGAAAGTCTATAACAATAGCTAATTATGAGTAAGGAAATCCTGAATACTAAACAACTACTCAATTGAAGCAACAAAATATTCTGAAGAAATTAACATGAAAGACCAAAAGCTTGGATTTCCTAGTTTACACCTTACAGACTAACATTAAATGCAATTTTGTTGCTACTGATTTTCCAGAAAGTTACTTTGTTTCTGTTAGAAAATTCAATCCATCTTGTTGACAAGTTTAAAATTAGCATCCCTTTATACAGGGTGTTCCAAAAGAGTATATTAATAAATGCAACAAGCATGGGACACTAAACAAAACCTAATGAAAGAGTAGTCCCTCCAATTTCATGGACTTGAAATTTGCAGATTCAACTAATGTTTTTTTTGTTTTAGCTAGGAAAGAAAATTAACAGAATTTCATTAATGATAAGTTCATTTTTTTTTCCCAAAAAATTTTACAGCCAAAACATCAGTGATGTGAGATGACAGTTTACTGACAAAATATTTGAGAAAAGTAGCAGTCAAAACCATAATTCAACTTCAACTCTAATTGAAGAAAGCATAACAGGAATGAATACGGAAATAAATTGATGAAGGCTTGTGGAGTGACCATACAAGTTACTTCCTGAATATGAAAAGGTAATTCTAGTTGACAATGAGAGATGTGTTCCTAAACAAACATTATTGAATGAATAAGTATTTCATTGAAAACATTTCTGATTTGGGGAAAATCATTCAGGTAAAAGTAGATAATATCTGTCGGGCAAAATAAGGTTCATCGGAAGATAATCTGATTATTCAACAGAATAATGAACCTTATGGAAATAACAGATGCGTAAATTTAGTCTCTGGAAATTCAATAAAAATATCAGTCAACATAGATTAGTCCTAGGATAGGTTTTTCCACTGGTCATTTATCAAGATTCATTTCCTAATTGTTTAATTTCATTATGACTTAAAACACACCCAGCTACTCCCCCTACTGCATTTTCGCCCAAGACCCGAATAAAATACTTTGCAGTTTTTCTGCCGCCACAGAAATAACTAGAATGCATTTCCAGAAGCAACAGACACTATTGAACTTTTCTCTCAGAAATCACCCAGACAACATTTAATCTCTTGAAAGAATTTCCTTACTGCATAACTCAAATGATATCTCCACGCTCAATCATACACAAGGACTCCTTTTTTATAATTGTACAAAAACACAATCTTGTCATTTTATAATCATTTATTAAAACTGAATTGTTATAATTAACCAAATGACCTGTCATCTATGATAGCCAACAGCAAGAGCCATCAAATCCTATGAAATTTTCTGTGAGTACAAATGTGACTTCTATACAGGTTTTCAACAAGTTAATTTTTAGAAAAAAATCGCGTCCCTCCCAATATGTTTTTTGGGGGGGGGGGAGCAAATTTATGTTGATCCAGCTATGCTAAAAATGTCTGTGCCCCTCTGGTGATGTTATTGAAGAATTCATGAGAATGTGTTCACTTTTTCTTAGCATCACTGAGTCCATTTTATTTTTCGCAAAAAACAATGTATTATCGGATATTTTACCCAGATATATAGAGATAGTAAATTTCAATTGAAAATTGAATTTTGATTCATACAAATTTATACCTCATTTTAAAATCATTTTTTCCACTGTATTCAAATTACTTTCGTGTAAAAAAAAAAAAAAAAAAAAAAAGCAGCAAGGGTTTGGCTAGGTTGTGTCACGGATTCATGACAATCAGTCATTATCTGCATGGGGAGCAATGGATGAGGCCAACAGAGTCTTTACCCTCCCACCTGGACCAACAGTAGGAATGCTTCTCATATTTCAAGCACTGGCAGATGACAATGGAACACTCAATATTATGAATATTAAGACATAGGGGTTAGCAACGCACTAAGTAGACCAACCACTCTGGAGTCTGGGCAAGGAATTTATATAGGCCAATCCCAAACTGGAGAATGTTATCTTTCTTATGGGAGGACTTCATATCTGCTTCAACTCTCGGAAAGCTGTTGGGCAGCACAGGACTGAACAAAGCCAGATGTGTTTGCCACTAACACTACAGAAACAATGCTGGAGGGCAAAGCCTACTACTATATCCAGACTACCAATGTTTCTGCTGTCACTAGCTCATTTGAAAAGCTAAAGAATGATTTGGCAACAAAATGAAAAAAAATTTTTTTTAAAAAAGAAAAAAATTAATGCCTTAAAGCAATAGTTGCTGAGGTACAGACAGAAAGTAAGGAATCTCAAGAGACAGAAGGTAGACATCCAAAGTAACATTACATTATGACTGTCTGCATAATGGAGTGTATTCAACACCAACTCAGGACATGCTACCTATTCCAAGTTTAGAAGTAAAGTTGCCAGACTATCAACAATTAACTGGATGGTGAGGCAAAAAACGCCACTTTGGAATTTGATGCAACAATTCAAGATGGCAACCATATGAACTGTGTATTGCAGACAAAATCAACATCCTTTCATCATGTGTGTCTGCAGCAGCTGCCAGGGGAACTGTACTTGAATACCAAAATTATTTGTGACAACAACAAATTGGCTAAAAATTACTCAGCTGCCATGGACCAAAGTCTTTATGACTACCATCAAATGTACTTTGACAGACCAAACTCCTGTGAACCATGCCACCATCTTCTTGTCAGAGCAAAAGTGACAGAAACAGTTGGTGGAATTGAACTGATCATTTGGAGGTGATTCCTAATAACACAAGACAAGCCATTGCAGATTAAGAGTGTCCCTCTGTAAAACAACATTTTTCATGGCAAAGAATGCCAAGCATGGAAAATTATCTTAGCAATGAATTCCAAATGCAGCTATCAGAAAGTCTTCACTGTCTTAATGTCCCTTAAGTGAACAAGGTTCTGAAATCCTTAATTTCTAGATTTTGAAAGAATTGGATTCTCCTGGTTTTCCATCAAGGTGAAATTTATTTTTACCATCATAAGTTTCAAAATCTTTTTCAGGAGCTAGGTAATCGTACCGAATTGAAGGAGAATCTGCAAGGGGCGTTCAGGAGGGAATGGTTATAGTGGAATTCTGGAAACTGAGCCCTGAATTACTACCTCCTGAACCTCTATAACAACAAAATAATCCACTTCCAGAACTAATAAAAGATTATTAGGAGGTACAAAACCAGGACCTAACATTTTGCATGCCCCTTAAAACTTACCAAGAAATTGCCATCAAAAAAGAGAAATTAGTGAACTAATCAAGCCCCCTGCAAATGTGATATTCTCAACAATGATTAAGGCATGTCTCGGGAGAATAGTTGGCAAACTGAGCCGTTAATACGATTAGACCTTTGCCACAGTAGCTGGAGTCACTGATGCGGTTATAAAATCAGTCATGCCATAATTGATGCTAGCTGAAAGCATTATTGGTGCATTCTCCGAAATGAAGAAGCTACCTTAATGTTAATATAAACAGTATTAACAATAAGATCAAGGAGAAGTGGAATGAAGAAATAATCCGTAATCTGGATGCTAGCAAACTGAAAAGGTTTGTTGCAACAGGCTTGTCCATTGACAGACATGGATGCTTAGACAACATTTTAAGGAAATACGCGATAGGTTGAAGGAGAAAAAGCTTGAAGCCAACAAGTAAGCAGGAAGTGGCCTGTCAGAATTACACTGTTCATTGGAAAGAAAAGGAAGAGGGAGGCTGGAAGGAAGGAAGGGGAGGTGACAAAAAAAACAAAAAACAAAAAAAAATAACAAAAAAAAATTAAAAAAATAATTTTAAAAAAAACAAAAAAAACACACAATCTGGATTTCCACTGGCTAAATTGTGTGTGTGTGTGGGGGGGGGGGGTCGGATGCAGCCCAAAATAGCTAATTTGGCAACACTGTGTTATGCTTCTATTCCCCTTCAAATCTCTCAGCTTTACTAAGCCTCCCTTGCCAGAATGGGCAAGAAGAACATTCATTTGAAAAAAAAAAACAAAAAAAACAAAAAAAAAAAAAACATAAATCATAAGCACTATAAGGGGAGAAAGGTCTTACCTTGAAGGTACTGTACTCTTCCTCCCAGCTCTAAAATAATAGTAGAAGTCGCTGAAGTTGTTGACCTAACTAAAAATAAACCATTTTCTTTTCTAGTTATGAAGATTTAAAAAGTAACAATTTTATTCTTTGTTTGCAACGTGATTTGTCCAAATACATTTGATTAAACTTGTAAAATTTTGTATTTTTAGTCTATAGCATTTTGCACAGGTATATAGGGAATATGTTTAGATATCTGGTTACTTGTAGAGAACTTTTTTTTTTTTTTACCAATAATGTCATTAACTATTTTGTACTTCAATATCAAAAAGGTGAAAACAAATGTGTCATCAATTGTGTCTTTTGAGTCAACCAAGTCTGGCTTAGTTAATGATTTCTTTCAAAATAATTAGTTTAAAAGTTGACATCTAATTCTCATTGATAAAATAACAAACTTTAAAACAAATTGATAAGTGGACTTTAAATGAGAATATGGGAACATTTTTAACGATAAAGTTAGCTCGAAATAAAGAATAAAAAAAAACTTCTGCCAATTTTAGAAGGCCACCAAAAATTGTTGATAGCCATCACTCGTTTTTTTCCAACTCATGATACAGACTTTTGTTCAATAAATTTTTCATTTTAGATTTAAAAATACATAAAGCATCATTGTATGCCATGAAATGTTCTGATATTGGTAAATGAAAAAATTTTTTGTTAAAAAACAATTCCAATAAATTTATCACTGCAATAGTTTTTTGAAATAATACTTAGTAATTTCTTCCTGATTACTCTATCTGATGGCACAAAGAATATTAGGGTCTTGAAGTTATTTACACAGTGGGAAGTAATAATTTGGACATGAAGAAATCTGTATGCAAAATACATGCAGATTTTATTTTGTTATTCTCTTCACACAGGAATGAAAGGTTTTAGTAGGACACTGGAAAAAAAAAAATTAAAAGGAGATAAAATTGTCCCAGCCTTTTCAAAACAAGAAAGTAGGAAGATGAAATCATCCCACACACAATCTTGCATAAAAAAAAAACAATCTTTTCAAATTGACCTAGAAATACTATTAAATTAGATTTATAAATCAATCTTCATTTTTCGTCACTTCATTACTTTCACACAGGAACAAATTGAAATGTGTAATAGAACACTGGAAAATATTAAGGTTCTACCATCTAAGTGATCCCTGTAAAGTATTATCAAAGTCATGACAACAAATTTCCATCATGATGTAATTAAATCATTTTTAGAGTATTATGCTGGTTATATAATAATGACTCATTGTTAAACAATATCGATGCTTAGAAACACTATCAAAATTAGATGTTCGATATTTTTTTGCAGAGTTCTTCCCTTCACACAGAAACGAATTATGACTAAGGGGAACACTGGAAGCCCGAGTGAGCTTGGTAAAATATTATCCAAATCACAGCACAAAGAATGCAATATTCCATACTGATGTAATAATCCTATCATTTTCTACGGGTACTATACTAGTTAAATAATATTGACTCATTATGGAAGATTACTAGATCTACCTGGGGTATTAAAACCTATGAATTTCTGGGAAGTGTGAAGAGGTTAATCTATCATCGGGTGCAGGACTGAGATGTGAGAATATCATTTCATATTTTGAATTAACAATCTAACAAAAAATAAATAAAATACAAGATTGACAGTGACTAAAAAGGAGATGAAGCTTAGCGATAATATGGAATTTCTTTGTATTTGTAATAATCGCAATTCATTGACTGGAAAATTATCCAGGTATTGATTAAAGGAAATTTCCATTTAATGTTTGTTACTCGAAAATTCTGAAGTTTTGTTTCAGAATTTGTAATCATTGATGAAAAATGAAAATAACAGAACATAAAATTGTCCCTGCCTTTTCAAAATGAGGAAGCAAGAGGAAGCAAAAAAAAAAAAAAAAAAAAAAAAAAAAATCCTTTAAAATTGAAGTAAAAATAATCAAAATTACATTTTGAAACAATGCTAGTTATATAATAACTTGTTAGATAATACTAGCCAGATGCGTTTTCTATTTGCTGTGCTTGAATTCGAAAATTGATCAGAAACATCCTTTCTGGGAAATTGAAAATAAAATCCTTCAGCACTTTTGAAATAATTTTTTGATTGAATCAAATCAATCCTGATATTCATGTAGAATTATTATCAAAATTGGATTTTAATTCAGCCAAGTTATTCCCTTCACACAGGAAAGAATTGAAACTTCTAATAGAACACTGGAAAAGATTACGAATTCGTCACCTAATTGATCCAACACAAAGTGGTGGTTCTTGTCATGATTGTAAAATCATGCCTAGTAAGAGAAACCACATTGAAAATGCAATATAAAAGGGACATTTTGCCAAGGTGTGCCAGGCGACTCAATAATCCACATCTGCTTCAACTGAATTTTATAGGCTGGCCACCACCTTGTCTATCTCTTTTAATGGATTGATATCTTCTGATTCCTTGTCTGCTCCTTCCTCGGATGAATTAAAGTAGCCCCCTGCATGTTCTGATTGTTGGGGGGGGGGGGCAAACTACAGTTCTGATAAACATGGAAAGCTCAAGATCCTTCATTTCCTATGACACTGCCAAAAGGCACAATTAAAAAATGATCACTGCAACTGGGAGCGTGTCCATGGCTTGGTCACTTAACACTTCAGCAAAAGGAAAGCGCAAAGTCAGCATCAATCTGCTAGGTGAGTGGTATTTCAATACTCAACTTTCTGCATTATGATCTTTGTTGCAATCATTTGCCTTTCTTAGAAAAGTCTAATTTCCAATTTTACCTCAGTGTACCATCTACTTTGGTAAACATGCCATCCCTCTTCTCAAATCCTGCTCCAAACTCAAGAAGATCTGGAAATGACAAAAACTCCAGTCAGAAATTAAAATCCTTCAAGGGGGCGTTTGAAGAGAATACGTCTCCTCGTAGTGCTCAGATTCTTATCATTGCTTGTGAGTGTCATAGAAAGAGATTGGCTGTTGACTATAGTAAGACTATCAATAGAGTCACCAGATTAGATGACTACGCTCAGCCAATAATGGATGAACTGACTTTTCAAATTTCCAAACAAACTTAACAGTTCATTGGATTTAAAGAGTGCATATCACCAGATACCTCTTACCATTAGCCTCAAAGACAGTATATGGATCATCCTTATCTCGAATGGGTATCAGTTCTGCAGAGTTCCCATCAGGCTCACTAACGCCATAGCTAGCTTTCAGAGAATAATTGATAATATTATCAAGCAATTTGCATGAAACTTGTGCATATGTAAATAACATTGTTGTAGTCAGAAAGACCAACACTATGAGAATCTAATAGTTTTGAGAAATTGCTCCACAATCTCACTTTAAACAAAGAAATCCAATCAACAACATCTATCGATGATTCTTGGTTATACCATAACTGATGGAGCACTCAGACTGGATGCAGAATGACAGCAACCACTCAAAGAACTACCAATCCCTAAAGACAAGACTGCCTTATGTGTTGTCATTGGATTATCTTCTCACTCTCAATGGATTTTCAAATTTTGATAAAGTTCTCAAGGAGGACACAGGAAGTACTTTGCTGCTGCATTTCATGAAAACATTTGGTTTATAGTCAAAACTAATGCCTTTGATAAGGCTATTGCAACAACATCAAGCCACACACATCCAGTTGACTTTTCATACTAACTCCCACTGAAAGAAAGCATGCTTCAGTTGAAAAAGAAGTCTCTGCTATTCAAGAAGCCATCAAAAAGTGGTCCTACTACTTATCCACAAGTTCTATTTGCAGATACTTGGAAAGATGAGAAACATTAAAATCCAAAAATGGAGGATAGAATTAGTGTGTTACAAGTAAAAAGTAACATCCCTGTCAATAGTTATGAGCTTATAGCAGGGCCATCGTCAGCAAAGAAAAACTATCTGAGCATCATGTTGGTCTTAGCCATCCAGGCATCACAAGATTAATCCACTTAATCAAGATTAGAAATCTTCCATACTTTATCAAAGAAGTGAAGAGAGCAGTCTTGGCTTTTAGAAGTCTTTAGAAATCTTCAGGAACCTTGGAAGACACTGCTGCCTGAAGTACTACACCATCAGATCTTTATTCAGGTTGGCTATCAATGGAAGACTTCATATCAATGTTGGTCATTCCTGGCCAGCTGTTCCAGATCTAGTTGCACAGTCATGTTTGCACCAGTAAGTATGAACTATTGGTTGATGCAATACAGTTGTTAGAGACAAACCCTTGGTATGCTCACATGAGGTTTACCAATGGACAGGCGTAAACAGTTTCTACAAGTGACTTAGCTCCAGTCGGGAACATATCGTGTTGTGAGAGGACAGCGTACTGCTGCACTGGAAATGATTTGGAGAACTGTACAACTACTGGGGAATGAAATGTGACAGATGATCATGTCCTATTCCACAGACAAGCAGATGTGGTATTAAAAAATTTTTTTAAAATTTTTAAAAAGTGCAAAACCTGAAGTTGTAGACTTTGTCATGTAAATGACATTAAGAGATGAAGTGAGCATGTAGATCAAATAAGACCTCAACTTGAACCATTAGAAACACGCAAGTGGGGGGGGGTTAAGAAACTATGATAAAAGGTCATCAAGAACCAAGGAAATGTTAGATTTGACATCTAACATTTTAGGTTTTGTTAGTTTATTAACATTATCAAAATTACATTGATACAATAAATCAAAATGAGAACTATGTTATTTTTTGCAGTTATTCCCGTCACATTGAAATGAATTGAAATATTTGATGGAAAGCTGAAAAATATTAAGGGTCTGTCACCTTAGTGATCCCAGTGAAGTATAATTGAAATCACAATACAAAAGCATACTGATGTAAATTTCAATTTTTAAAGCACTATGCAACTTATTTAATAATGAACCATTGGTAAATGTGGAACTTCAAGCACCTTTCAGCAAAACTGACCATATGGATTTAAGAGTAAAATCAAAATGATAATGTAAACTTTATTACCAGCAAGCGCAATAACTGGTATGAAGTTGCCTGGGGGTTTGTTTGTTCACAAATTGCTAATATTCAACATTTCAGTGCTAACATAAATTGCATCGATTCTGTGTGGAATGAATAGCATCATAAAATGCTCTCCATTATTGAAAGAAATTCCAGAAACTAATATAAAAATTAATAGTACAAATAACAGAAGATGAAATTGTCCAAGAGTTTAAAACAAGGAAACAAGAAAATAGAATTGTACCACAGAAAGTAACTAATCTTCTGAAATTGACATGAAAACACTATCAAAATCAGATTTCAAAACGAGAACTTTTTTTTGCATCATTAGTCCTTTTACCCTAGAATAAATTGAAATGTTTAATGGAAAATATCAAGAATCTGCCACCCAAGTACTACTAGTAAAGTATTATCAAAATCAGGACATCTGTATAGAACACTGCATTAGGTTTTTTTTATTTTTTCATAAGTATAAGTACTAGGTTTGTTATCTAGTAATGACTCATTGGTAAACAATATTATCCAAACAAAAACAGCATTTCTAGAAGAAATAATGCAAATATGTTGAACACATCGAAAGAATTGAAAAATGATTCCATTCTTATGAAAATATTGAATACTTATACACAATAGCTCATAACCTTGCTTTTTAACACAAGAAACTTGAATTTGGGGGTTTAACTTATATATATGAAATTTATTTTCAAAACCTTGTTGATGTCAACATTTTACTTTAATATATAACAATTAGACACCTCCAGAACTTTTCATGAAAGTGATATATGATTGGGTGGGGAGAAAGAAAGAAGAGATAAAGATTCCAAACTTTGATAATTTTAATTGTATAAAATCCTCATTAATAATCAAAATAAAGGCAGAATTCTTTTAAATCTGAAAATTATTTGTTTTCCATGTTTAGAACTGGGAGATTTTTGTCTTTGAAAAAGTTATTTACACAGTGGGAAGTAAAATTTGCCCGTGGAAAATTTGTATGCAACAATTATGATGTTTAAAATTTTTGGTACCTATTCTATTTAGGATGTATTTAATAATGGAATGGGTATTTTTGTTTAAAAAATCCAAGTAATATCTGTTCAACAAAACTAATCCAATTTTTTTTAAGGTTAGACTTGAGATTTTTCTTTTAAATAGCAAGAATTCCTAACAAGAACTACATGTGGGTGCCAATTCTTTTTATCTCTTATGACTAAACTTGAATAAATTGAATTATTTTGATGAACAATTGAACACTTATTTATACAGGTGGATATAAGCCAAGTACATTTTCTATTCTCAAATAGTTTCTGATGTAAAACTGTCTCTGAATACTGAAATTGAACAGCTAACATCCCCAGGAAATGGAAAATAGAATGGTCCAATGCTTTCAAAATAAGAAAATAATTTTTGGTTGCATCAAAAATCAATCATCTGAAATTGATGTAGAAACACTAGCAAAATTTGACTGATACAAAGCAACAAGGACTATTCCGTACTTTTTTTTTTTTTGCATTATTCCCTTCACATAAACTGAATGTTTAATGCAACACATCAAGTATCTGCCACCTTAGTGATCCAAGTGAATTATAATAGATATCACAATAATACAAAAAAAATGCTATGTTCCATACTAATCCTAGGATTTTATAGGTACTCAAACTATACTAGTTATCTAATGACTCATTGGTAAACCATACCAATACTAGCCAGATATGTTTTCCATTTGATTTGCACTGAAATAGTTTCAGAAATAAAATTGGGTTTCCAAGTCCTGAAATCGATCAGCAAACGACACTCTCTCCCTGGGAAATGGAAGATAAAAATCATCCCGCGCTTCAAAAATCAATCCTCCTGAAATTGATGTAGAAAACTATCAAAATTACAATACAATAAAGCAAGAAGATGATAGTTATTTTTTGTCAAATCTTTCCCTTCGGACAGGAAAAAATTGAAATGATTAGTGGAACACAGCAAGATATTAAGGGTCTACCACTCGAGTGATCCCGGTAAAGTATTATTGAAATCACAACATGAGAAATGCAACGTGCCACACTGATGTAAATAAATCCTTCATTTTTGCTTTACAGGTACTTATCCAATCATAAACTTATTGATAAACTGTGTGGAGATTCAAGCACCTCTCAGAATTATGTGTAACATCAACTTCATTACCAGTAAGCACAAAAACTGGTATAAAGTTTACAAGGACTTTGTTTATTCCAAACTGCTCATATTGACTGAGGCTACAGTGCTAGTATAAATTGCTTTGATTCCATGTTGAATGAATTGCATCATAAAATGCTTCCCATGATACGATTCCAGAAACTAATGTTAAAAACAAATAGTAAAAGGAAAAAATTATACAAACCTTACCGTGCGATGTGTCAAAATTAGTTCGGAAAAAGGAGGGAAAAAAGATATTTAAAAAGACATTTGATGACAAACCCAATACGTGCAGGAAGCGAAAGGATCAAAGGGGGTACTTTTTGGATGTCACTGACCAATGTCTAACAAACTCAGCTAAAGTTACATCAAAAGAAAATAAATCCCTTCAAAAGTAACCTCAAAAAGGGTATTGGTCAAGAAAAATATAACTATCTTTCCTTGAACTAAAATATTGAACAAAATCCACAAACAGTGATAAGTACTCCAGTAGGAGTACTTACTTAGACAAGATACACACCAACTTTCCAACTTAGTAATCAAAGTGAGTACAGTGATATCAATTTGAAATGTGAACATAGGATTTGAAGGTTTGAATAGAAGCAAAGCCATTTCTGTTAAAGATTAAATAAAGTACACGAAAAACTTTAAAAGAAGACGTAGATACCAATGGTAAAAGCCCAAACTCCTAATCAAACAGCAAAAATTTTATCAAATTTCTTTCAATCCATTTTCAAAAATGAGGTTTAAAGTCCACTCTCACAAAACTGTTTTGAAAGGAAAACAGTTTGGGAAGACCAAAAAAAAAAAAAAAGCAATGTAAAATGTTGGTTTTCTTTAAATGAAATTAGTCAATGGGCCCAGACAACCTGCATCCTAAACTATTGAAGTTTTTAGCATAAATTGATAATTTAATAGCAGCCCTAACATTATTATTGAATAAATGTGAGGACAAAGAGTGTATTCCTGCAATATTGAAGTATACATTGGCTGTCTGTTCATCTTCCTGAAAATTATAGGTTAGTTAGACAGTTAGACATTACATGTAAATAAATAATATCCACAAAGCATGATGAAATTTATCCGTTCAAATAAGGGGAAAAGGATTCTGGATTAGAAAGGGGAGAGAAAAAGGGGGTAACCAAGTCTGGTGGTACTGAGAGATACTGGTAAGGCAGAGGGTTGGATCAAACCAATGACGTTCTAGCAGTGCATCTAAATAGACATAAGCCATTATATCAGTTAGGGTTATGATCCAAAGTGAAATGGCTAGAGAATTGCTAGAGCCACTCAGGGACTTCTGCTAAAATTGGAAGCTGCAAATTCACTCATGTGATTTATAGATTGATTAAACACAAGATCAGCCGCTGTAGTAATCCCACAGGGTGTTCCAAATCCAAAATGTATTTCCCAGCCAAGCAATGTTCCTTCTAAGTTTTAATCAGTGTGCACAAAAATCTTATGTTGAGCCATTTTTTTTTTTTGCAGTGACAAAATTATATGCACTCTTGAATTCAACAGCGAATCAATATTTTTTTTAATAAAAGCTCAGGAAGCTATCAACAGAATTTGAAATATTTTGTGCACTCATTAACTACCTTTGAGCAGCTCACAAAACGCGTGTGTACAGCTTAGAGGGAACAATACCATCAATCATCTGACATTCGTGATTGGCATAAAGACATAATAGCACCTAAATTCATCAAATCATACCAAAAGTTTACTCTTCACAGTAAATTATTTTAAAAAAAAAAAAAAAAAAAAATAAGTAAAGTGGGGGAGGGGAGAAATATTTGAAAAATTCAGATAATCATGGTTGGTGTGGTTGTTTAGAGTGAAAAACAAAATTTGTGAGTTAAAATTTTAAGGAGATACTTATGTTTGAATCCTTGATCAGCAGGTCTTTCCTTTGTTTATGAAGATAGAGAAGCAGGTTTGTTATATCATTTGTCTGATGTGCACTTTCCTTGTACGTATATGTCAAGTGGAATTGGAGGAGGACCTTTGAAACTATGTTCAACAGGTTTTTTTGTTTATGAAGGTGAGGAGGAGTGGGTTTATGTGTCTTTTCAAAAAAATGCACTTTTTGGTGCATTTTAGTTTCTTTTTTTATGGGTATGTTTGTGTGAATAAAAAAGAAAAAAAAAGAAAAAAAAACTGTAAATGTAACAGCAGAAATTATCAACCAACAATTAATGTTCAAATGAATGAACTAAATAATTCACAGCATCAAAATCAAGCCAAACCTTTCAATGCATTTAGCACAGCTTTTTTTATGAAAGTCTTGTGATTTTCCATGATTAGGTGAAGATTACTAACATCATTTGTGGTAAGCTGCAAAGAAAAAGATTTCAATTAGCAAATAAAACTAAGAAATCTTGACAATTTAAGAAAACTATACAGCTTTTATGGTAAAGACTTCATAAGATTCAAGTTATTTAGTAAAATGATTGTATTATTTACATATGGATAAGTTATATCTATCTAGGATAAATGTATTTGAGAAAAAACAAAAACAAAACAAAAACAAAAAACAACTCGAACAAAGTTTATTTTCTTCAACTCATATTCATGCTTGTATTTGTTTTCTGTCCTACAACAAAGATATCAGTAGCAGTGATGTACACAGACAAAAACATAGCTGTGTGCTTTAGCTATGCAAACAAGCTTTGCTTTATCCCCCTCCTTTCTGTTTGCTTTAGTGTTAGCATATATACGAGTAGGTCTTCAATATTTAATATACGATGCCAACACTGCCTGTGCATTCTAGAATCTTCTAGGGTAATTCTCATAATTAAAGTCCCTCTGAAATTAAGAGTATTAATTAAAAACAAGAACCAGAAGTTCAATAATGTGTCCAACCAAACAGTGTCTAATAGTGAAGCGTGGACCCTGCCCTCCTACAAAAAAAAACAAAAAAAAAAAAAAAAAAAAAAACTTCAGAGGTTTGCTACAATTTACTTGGTGAGAGAAATTTCGATTATGCTTTCTACAATCAAATGTGATTGCCAAATGAATTAACAAACCTGTTTTTTGTGCTTGTTGATAAACATCAAAATAAATCTTCCATACTTGGAACTGCTATCCAATTCAGGGGTTGTGGCTTTTCTAAACCAGGCAATAAGCTGAGGTAGTTCAGTTGTTAGTTCCAACTGGAGAGAAAAACAATAAATAAATGAACCCAGCAACCAGATCTTGAAAAACTTATGTTATACACAGAATACCAAGACAAATTGACAACTATAGTATTTGAGTCAAGGGTGAGGGGGCAGTAGCTGATAGAATTTGATTTTTAGAATAAAGTAAATTAGGATGGTTAACGAATTCCCTTTTGGACTAAAGAGACAGTTATGCAATGTGAGAAAAGTCAAAATTAGCAACTATATACATATGAGAGAGATTCAGATTATTTGGAGTGGGGTTGACAGAGAAAGGACCAAGTCTCTTGATCAAATCATAACGTTTTATTTTTATTTTACTGTTTCAGAGAAAACGCATTCAGAAATATACAAATTTTGATCACCTATGCAAAACTTGCCTTAGTCCATATGTACCAAATCCATTCACAAGCTTAAACAAATTTTTTCACACGCAAATCATTACAAGGATAACAAAGACAAGGAAAATAATTTTAAGGCTATCAAAATTATCCCATTTTGATGTGGGCTTAAATCAACAGGTTTAGATTTAAAAGAGGATTAAAAGTCATTCCAATACATCTTAAACGAAGAAAAAAAATATAAAAAATAACAAGTACAATGGTTCAATTTTTAATCTATTAAATGTTGAGAAAGAAAAAAAAAAGTTAAGCTTTTTACAGATTTGGACAAGTCCATCATGAGAACAGCATACCTGAAAATTTACAAAAAGGGTTATGTTCAACATTTTTCAACAGTTACTGTACATAACACACCTAAGGAAGATGGGAGAGTATATTGACTGGAGCATTTTTCATTGAGGAAATAGGTCCCCAATGAATTGAAGTATAATAAAAACAATACCTCATCCAAGAAATTGACAGTCAGATCCCCCCCCCCAAAAAAAAAAATTTTGATGGTAAAAAATTAACAAAAAATCCCAATAGTATATAGTTTAAACCCATCATTTGTCTACAGTAAGTTAGGAGAAATATGACTGACATAAGTAAAATGATTTCTGGGAGGAGAGAAAAAAAAAATGCTCCAAATATCTTTTCCTTTAATTTTCCTTTCTTGAACAAAAAGAATTTGAATGTAAAATACTGCTGTGTTTAAGCTGATATATAGTAATTTAAGTAAAAGAATTCATAACTGTTTCTAATGTGTCGAGAAATGTATTGTAAGTAGTATCAAATTTTCAGTATCACCAAAAGAGTCATGGTTTGAGTAGACAGTTTTTTCTATCCTAGTTCCAGTACATAGAATAGTCCTTTCAGAGCTATCAATACCAATTTTTCTAAATATCCATTTTAAAAGCAAGGAAGTTAAGTGAATATATCTACCTTTCCATCCAGAAGATTCTCTAGCAGAGCTATAATGCCAGCTTCAAGGGAAGGGAATGCTTGAGACAATTGCCTGCAAGAAAAATTCTTGTATTAGCATAAGAAACATTACTTTTAATTAAATGTTATGTTTTGGCTAAGTTAACATTATGCAAAGAATGAAAATAGGAACTCAACACACATTCATACTCCTAAGATCATTTCAGCTGACATGAACACTTTTCAGTCAATGCAAAATGAAAATGGTTCAATGTGGAATCAATTTAGTTTCTTTTCTAGAACACTCTTTTTAAACCAAGATCATCCAAGCCATACAGATTTTTCTTTTCTAAAGAAAAATAAAGTATGAAACTGAAAAGTAATTAATGCACACCCCAGCAAATAGCATGCTTGTAAGGATATATATTCTATCTAACATTGCCATTCAAAACAAAATTTGGCAAAGCCTTCAAAAATAAAATTAATCATTCCTCGAGAGATTCCAACAGGTTCTCAACCACACCAGAACACAATCCATCGACTAAGCAGAACACCAATGTTTTCTAACTGATCGCTCTAACACTGCAGCAAGCTGAGAAGACTCCTGGTTTAATTGTCCCCAATGGCCTTTTTATTTAGACAGGAATCAGCCAATCACAACATACAAGTATCACAACCAGATGCAAATCTTTATATCACATTACATTATACTTATGCAAATATGTCACCTTCACTTTCTAACAAAAAAGCAATGAAAATCATATATAGCTACAATGCAGCAGATTTAATGCGTAAGTTTCAATTTTCCATAAAAGAAAATGTCTTAATCAATCCTTTTTAGCCCAGGGTCCAACCTTCAACAAAAGGTCATTGAAATTCATAGAGAACTTCTGGAGACAGTGTGGACTAAGACAAAGTGAATACATATACCTCTTCCAATTTACATACTTACTAATGAAATTGGGGGGGGGAAAAAAAAAAAAAAAAAAAAAAAAAAAAAAAAAAAAAAAAAAAGCAAAGTTTACTCACTGAAGTAAATAAATTTTATGGTTGATGCTGAACACTTCCTTGAGGAGTCGATTCACCAACTCTGCCTGAGGCAAATCTAAATTTGAAGTTATAAATGATTAAAAATCTGCAACAATTAGTTATTACTCTATTTGGCTTTCGTTGACTATATGGGATTTGAACAAATACCATATATTTTGGCAGATAAAGCAACCTTCAGAAAAGATGAAAGCTATTTTAGTCCGAATTTCATGATTTTCACTGTTTAGCCACAGATTCTTTGTATCTGGCCAATAGGACAACATTTTCAGGATGTTCTATGGGTGCTCCAAGTATCATCTTATCCACAAAAACATACTGTATATAGAGTTATTACACATTTGGGATTATAAATAGAAAAACAGCAAGACAGTTCCTCAACTGCAGAAAATTTCTCAGAGCCCTTGACATGTTCATTCATTCTCAGTATTTTCCTCATAATCTCCAATTTTCCTGGCATTTGAATAGCATTTTTATTTTTTATAAAATTGTTTGGGTTTTTGTTTGGTTGATAATTTGGGAAAAAAAAAAATTCTTCCATCTTCAATGACAGAATTAATGAAAATAGATATTGTCTTTCTTAAATAATGCATGCTGATGACAACTGTCACAATCCAATAAAAGTTGGGACAAACTAAAAAAGATTTGATATTTTTTTCTGCAACATCAAGTCAAGAAAGAGGAATACTTATTCAACAAAGAATAAAGGGAGAAAAAAAAAAAAAAAAAAAAAGTAAGTAAAAAAATTTGTGCTAAACAAAAAACAAGTTATTACTGAACCATGTGTCTCTCCAGAGGAGAGAATTTTATATAATTATAATGATGTACAAGATAATGCAAAAACATGTACCCAACAATTCAAACATCTCATTCTCCACAGTGAAAAAAAAAGGCCAAAACCAAATATGATTTTCTCAGGGCTTGGGCCAAAACTTTGGAATGTCTATTCCCATAGAGACCAACGAAACTGGTGAGCTTCATGACTTCTGGGGAAATTACTTGAACAGATTCTAGACAACAGCATACTAGAATTTACTGTACATGGTTGACATTTGTGGAGATGACGTTGAGGAGCCCACCTTCCCCATATCAAAGTTACTAGTTGAAATAGATTGAAGTTCAGATCAAATGAAAGCCAAGTCTACAGGTAAATCCCCTTTGAATTATTAAGTTAAAATGCCATCTATTAAAACAGAAACTACAGAAGGGATTTCAAGGGATTTTCAAAAACTCAGCTAGAAGTTAAAGAATATCAAAGTGGAAGACAAAAGGTATACTTGCCTAACTTTTTGGCAACAGCACAAGGAACCAAAACACCATCTATGAAGGGTTTAGGGAACTCTTTTGTGAAACTAATTAATGCAGCAGTAAGGATCCTGGAGATTTGTCTGGATTGAGTAAAGAACTTAATAAAAAGAAAAGGACACAATTCTATCAGGAGAGAGTAGATAAAAGCAATGCAGGAAAGTTAAGGTAAAAACATATTGCAGTTAAATATTCAAAATGTTATTGGGTGTAGGAGCACAGCTATACGGGGTGTGTAGTATACAGGAGGCATGATCAGAAAATTGAAGACTATCACTAATAAGATTCTTAGCTTGCACATAGATTTAAAAGATTTTTTGATCTTTCAATGAAAATAGAAAGAACCAACACTGAAACAGTTTCTAAATGCATGAAACCAGAAATTGGATTTTATCTTACCTTGGGTTGTACACAAACTTTGGCCAAGTGGAGGCAGTTCTCATGGCTGATATCCTTTCCAATCTCTACCAAATGCCTACACAATGTGGAGAAAGCTGCTTCTGTAAGCGATTCAAGTTCCAGTTGGTTACAGATTTGCTGCAGCTAAGCACAAAAGAAAGATTGCATTTGAATAAAAAAGTTAATAGGGAAGGCAGACCACTCAACCTCACGGATCACACTTGAGAAATCAATCTTTAAATTCAATTAGGTTATGGAAGTCATGTGAAAAACTACAATGATTACAAGAACCTGGAAAAGAAGATTTACCATAAAAAGGTTCCAGAAAATATGACCAAGTAAAGCTAAACAAACCCTGTTGCTTTCTTATTAGCCTGACAATTGCAAAATCCAAGAATCAACGAGGAGAATAACGAAGCAGAAGAGTATTTTTCCATTAAGAGAATAGTTTTTGGCCAAGGTTTTGTAAGTTTTTTTTTTCTATCAGGTGTACACAAATCATTTTGTATCATTAATATGAATTGTATTTGATTGCAGATACAAGAGGGGGAGGCGAAACAGCATTTTTTTTATTTTGCACATATATCCAACATGCTATCACACAGCATGATATTTCCGTGCAAAGATGGGTTACAGAGTTTATGCTATATAAAGCAAATTATTCAAGTAAACAAACCTGTCTTGATGAGCAGTTGACAAACAGTTGCATTTCTGCAGGGGTTGCTGCCTGTACATCACCCGTTTGGTGCAAAAGGAAATTCAAATGGGTCACTTGTTGCTGTGGAGAGCAAGAAAGTTTCAGATTTGACTAAAAAATTCCAGCCTGAAAATATTAAATCAGCTTAAACAATTTTAAAATCTAGCTATCAATTGATATCAATTGGTAGAAAGGGGCATATAAATCTGAAGCAAAAATCATGGAAATTGATATTTTTGGCCAACAAACTCTAGCTTTATGTAACCAAGGACTTAGGCAGGATCACATTCCCAATCTGTCCTTTTTAAAATAAGTAACTTAAGGAACTCATTTTATAATACATTAACCTTTAGCACTCTGCATTCTTTTTCAAGGGTGTCAAGATTTTGTGCACTTAGTAACTCTGAAAACCTGAACTTGTTCATATGACTGAAATTCACAAAAAAAAAAAAAGAAAAAAAAAAAAAAAAAAAAGAATTGTTCAGCAATTTGAGTCACCTACAGAGCACTAAAGGTTGAAAATAGTTTTGAAACATGGGACAGACCTCCATTCCAAAAACTAGTACCAATTTTACCAATGATTCATACTATATTTCTTGAGCCTTTAATACTCACTTGGATCTCTAGGGACAGTTCTAAAAAGTCAGATTCAACCAAAATATCATCCAGAGTTTCTTTCTCTTTTCCAATATCTTTAGGTTCCTGCCCAACAGCCATCTCCTCCAGAGCTGGAGCACTAACATTATCTGCAACAAAAAGAAACAATAATTCAGTATGTTAATTTTCTGTAGAGGAAGTTACTATGGCTTCATGTCCCAAAAGGATTTTGAAAAAAAAAGTTTCAGGGACTCTCTATCTGTATTTGATAGAAAGTAATGAAACTTGGAATGTACAGTATAAATACAGAGAATCGAGTGTAATGATTTATAAAGGAGATAAAAGTGGAATATACATATATCAAAAGATTAACGAGTTCTTTATAAGTCCATGAAAAGAAGAACAGTGTGCAAGTGTTGATTATGACACAATTCACCCCAAGAGCTGAACATAAATTACAGTATTTCCTGGCATCAAGAACACATCCAAATCCTGACTTGCAAATATAGGAAAGAAATCTTTTAAATAAAGGACCCTTTGGTTCATAGAATACAGGGTAGATTTGAGACCTCAGGGGGATGAATAGCATTCGATTTACTTCATTTGTATCTTTGGATTATCAACTAAAACTGCTTGCTTACCTGTTGGAATATCTTCGTCAGAGATATCAATAACTTGGATGCCGTCATCACTATAAAGGGAACTGGATGACTTGCAGACTTCCATATTCAAATCAATGGGTTTTTCCTCTAGAGAGAAAAAAAAAAGTAAGAACAGCCAAACACTGATTAACAATTCAAGTTCCTAAGTGAAATCTATACTTTTCAATTAATGTTTTGCAATTACCAGGTTTTGAGGTCAGTTTAACTAGTCACGCCAGTTTGTATATAGATCATAAAAGGAAAAGGAAAAATTGAGCAGCTATGCCATTAGGAGTCAAAACAAAAAAAAACAAAAAATTACATTATATTTATAATTTTGCCTCATTTTTGGATGTAAAAGCAATATATTGATGTCTTTTCGAATAATGAAAGTTATGATAAAATTAAAGTTGAATTAGAAAATTGTGAATAAGTAGTTTTTTTATTAATACATATGGTTTGCTTTGAAGTTTTGTCAAATGAATTGTATGTTTAGTACATCTAAAGCAGGTCTTGTTAGTCACCACCTATAGATATTCCACACTTCTGGGCACAAACTATGGACTAATTTAGCATGAAATTTCATCACAGATAGAACCCACCCAACCCCACTAAAAATGTTTTCAGGAGTCTAGTGGAGTACTAATGCAATTTTTCAGCCTAATAGGTTGATTAGTGCTGCCTTTAGACATTCGAAATACATACACTTAATAGAATGTTTACGATTATGCATGGTACTTGTGTCTCCAGCATCATCCCAAGCATTGCAGTACTGAAGATGCTGCTTTAGACAGAGGGTCTGACAACTAAAGGGATCAGAACACTCCAGGAGGACGACACTGGGGAGCTGAACAGTTACCTCCAGAAGCCAGTGAGAGACAGAAAGACCAATCTAACAGAATTTAGTTGATGCATTTTTTAAAAAAAAAAAAGTACACTGCACTGCAGTGATAGATTGCAGAGCTACTTCCAGAGACAATATTAAACAAATAACCATTCAAATTTTTTCATCAAATTGTATTTTAGAAGGAGGAAATAGAAAAAAAATGAGTAAAAGTATAAATGTATAGTGACAAAAGCTTACCAAAGTTTGCTTTGGGAAGTGGAGCAATCTCTTTTTGATCTTTTAATAAAGAGAGTAAAGATATTAGAGCAACTTGGTTATCCTCAGAAAACTTATAGCATTCCCTAGAGGCAGCATCAGTCAAATCCTTCTTCAAGTTTCTCAGAAGGGGGATAATCCAAGGTTGACTTTCAGGTGATAAATTCTCTTCTAGATCTCTCACCAATTGAGAGGTCATAGCTACTGGCATTTCATATTTGTGATGAATCATGAATGACAAGATCAGCCTTTGAAAATCATTATCCAAAGCAAAGAAAGCAGGAACACTGAAAAGAAAGTAAGCATGATTTTTGTGAAAATTGTCAAGACATGAGAACTAATGCCTGTATCAGTGAGAATAAACAATGCATTTTGTTTAGGATTTTTTCAAAAGCTGAGGCGCTTCTCGACTCTACACATGTTTTATTATTGAAAGCAACATTAAAACAAAGAATATAAGAACACTGGATGGGATGTAAGGTAGCAGAAAAAAAAAAAAAAAAAAATCTAAGTATGTCAAGTTATAGAACAGGACTGTATCAAAATATTTTAAAACCACATCACATTCTCAAAGCATTACAATTTTAATAAATGAATAATAACCACATGCAGATTCAAAAGAAAAAAAGGCATGCAACCTATCTACAGAACCTTTGTATAACACATGTGCAGGCCGTATAGATGATGTTTCTGAAGTTCGCCTGCAGTTCTCTACCAGCAGTGGTTGGTCTGTTTATTTCACTACTTTGCTAGGCTGTATTGGCAATGATTGGGATAATCTCAGCTAAATGTATTTATTAATCAAAAATATGAATCATTTGATCAAGAAATTGGATACTGTTTAGGGAAAAAAAAAAAAAAAAAAAAATCTTTGATTTGTCTTTTTTGCAGATAGTAATCACAGAAAGCAACATAACTATGGTCAAAAGCTGAAGCCGAAACAAAGTCAAAGGGGTATGACATATACAAGTATTACAGGTCTCAATACAAAATGATTTTTTTCAAAAAGCAGACTTGTCAATAAGTGCATTTTTCAGTTATTTTTATAGAAATTTTCAAAAGTTATCATTAAGATGATTTGATAGGCATGTTCTAATGGGCTTCGAAAAGGTATATATGATTTAATTTTAAAAAGGTTTAAATTAATTATCACTGCCATTGGAGAGAAAATTGAAGTAAAAACTAAAAGTTTTACAAGTTTTATGATTGGAAAGAAGAAGAAGAAGAAAAAAAAAAAAAAAAAAAAAGAGATTCAAATTCATTTATATTTTGCAGTGTGTTTTTCTACAATTGTGGTGGTATATTTTCAAGTTCATAAGACTTACAATAAATTAATAAAGTTCCTAAATTACACCGACTAAAAAATATTAGCAAAAATTTTGAAATTTTCGTTTTTATTTACAAGAGAATACTTACAGATTTAAAAGTAGATTTTGTCTAATTCAATAAATTTTCTGGGGTCAGTTGCTTATTACACCATGATGTACGTCAGCAACAGATTTTTTTTTAAAGTATAACATTTCAAAATTGAAATTGTAGAATCCTACTTAAAGTGCGTAAAAAAGGAGATAACTTGGGTTGACCTTAAATTGAATTAAGACTTACAGGATTCATACCACGAAAGAAAAAAAATTACATGACATGGTTATTGCTTTGAAAAAATAAATTTCCATCTAATCTTTGTGTGCCGTTTTTGAATATTGAGTGGGCGAGTTTGTGAAACGTGAAAGGGTTACATAGAAATTAAATTTCTATATTGTTGAATAAGTACATCACCAAATGGGGAGATAATCATTCAAGTCTTAGTTCATTTTAACAATAGTTATCTCCATTTTACACACGTAAAAATCAAGGTTTAACAAGAGTTTTTAAGACTATTCCGAAAATTAAGTATCACTCATGGACAGGATTACAAATTTTTAAAATCAGAAGAAAAAAAATTTCAGACAAATAGAATATTTAAAACAAATTGAAAGCTAAGCAAGGGACAAATAAAAAGAAAATCCAATTAACTATTTACCTCACTTTCCAATCAATAAAGCAAATTGGGAAAAGCAGACGATAAAAATTTGATCACGTGACATTGATAGACGATGTTGAGGTCAATAGTAAAACAGAGTTACCGTTCTTCGCTCATAGAAGTAAACAAAAAGGATTACCGTCATTTATGAATAAATCGTGTATATCTCGGCGGATAAGGCGACCTTCAGATGAAAAGAGACCTTAATTTTTGGATATTCTGCAGTTTAGGCATATTTCCAACATCTCTTGAGAAGCATTACAAATTGTTGTTTGAGCATTACAATTGATATACCATTAATACACCTTCAAAGCCACCCCTTATTACAATACATCTATTCGACGTGTCTCAAGTTGATACGATCACCTTAGTTGAGGTCATTTCAGGTTTTAAGTGTTTTTAATGTAATTTTAAGGGAATTGCTGGAGTTCATGCCGTTGTGAAAATTGATGATAGGCCACGAATACAGAAATTTTTTTTTTTTTTTAAATGTCTTATCTAATTATAAATAAGAATAAATATTAAGAAATAGACATGTGGTCCGACAGAATGATTTTCATCAGTCTTTTATCGTCCGTCATTGGACATAGACCTTCCCCAGGATCCGCCACAATTCTCTATCATGGGCATCACCGAGCAAGTATTTTCTGAATTTGTCAAGTTCATCTCTCCATCTTGTATTCTGTCGGCCATGCATTTGAATGTCATTCTTGCAACATGGTCTGCCCATTGACATTCGAGTTTTCCAAGTAGATTCTATCATGTCTCGGACTCCTGATTTCTCCCTTATATACTGTGCTATCTTGTGGTCTCTCCATGTGAGGTTGAGCATGATTCTCTCATGTGCACGTTGCAGGACTCTCAGTTTGCGGGTTTGTCTCTTGGTTTGGTTCCATGTTTCAGCTCCATAAGTGACTATCAAGAGGATGCATCGTTTGTATACTCTTCTTTTTAGGATTATTGGGATAGTCTTGTTTTTGAAGGTTGAGCTTGCTCTGCCATGGAAACTTATTTGAGATGATCTATCATCATTACACAGTTAATGTATCACTTGCCCTAGACAGCATAAATAGAATAAACAAAGAAAATTGAGCTGCTGCAAAAATCGAACCTGCCACCGATAGGGTAGCAAGCCGCTTCAATATAGTTATGCTCTTACCATTGTGCTAGACAGCCGCCTACTCTATTCTGTTTACGTTGTCTAGGGCAAGTAATTCATTAACCATGTAATGACGGGAAATCATCTCAAATAAGTTCCTACATAAAACAAATTTTATAATTAAAGAGAATTCTCAAATATTTTTTCTGTAATTATCCTTAACACAGAACACATGTATATTTGTTTCTGCATTGGTTCTCTATCTACATAAATCAATTCAAATACGAGTAAAAAAAAAAAGGGGCTCCAATGTTTTTAGTTACCCCCCCCCCTTCTTAAGGATTCAATTGCCCTAGTGATTTGTATCATCATAAAGGCTTACAAAATGTTCAGCAGTCAAGAATATGCCCAAATTGCAAGACACTTTCTTTTAAGCCATAATAAAATAAATTCACTCAAAAATCTGAAGAGTAAATTCCACACAAAGAAATAAAAGAATTAATCAAAGAGATCAAATAAATTCACAAGTACACATACTTGAATTATGTTACTGCTTTGAAGTGTTTATCTTTATTTGTTTGCCACTTAATACTAGGTGAGCGAACACAAGGATTAGGGATGCTGCACTGAGAGCAACTCAAACAACGGTTGGAAATATGGCCGAATTGCAGGATATCCTGAATTTCATGGATTTAGCATGCTGTTTAGTCACTTTTTGTATCAGGACTCCGTTGAGTTCTCTTTCAGGCCAGATACAGAAAACACACCAAAATGGGGAAAATTTAAATGAACTGTTCAAGAAAAAAAAAAAAAAAATCATTAAACATTTTGACCTACGCTTTTTATGAAGTTTCAAATTGCACTGGAAATTGCTTCATTCTTCAAATTAGAACATTTTTAAAATATAGTGCTAACAAAACTGCCTACTATGTGCAGTTCAGCTTTGAAATAGTATCAATACAATATAGATGTCCTATCCAGGTAATATTTTAAAGAAATTAATTTCATAAGTTGATATTCAATAAGAATTTAAAAAAAAAAAAAAAAAAAGTTTTAAAGCTTTTGATAAATTTCTTCATAAATATTTGATAATTTATCAATTCCAAATAGATAATTATTAAATTTGAAAAAGTGGTTAAATTTTAATACTTTTTCAAAATGCAGACATATCATGCATAGAAAATTCTAATTATTTTGTTTATGTAAATTGACCACTACAAATCATGGGAGCTGCAAAATCAATTGAGACAACAACATGGGGCATTTTAATTGTTTATTTTTCCCCATTCAAATAAATTTTGTTTATTGCAATCTG
The DNA here is from genome assembly GCA_963457665.1 of Thysanoteuthis rhombus. Lineage (NCBI taxonomy): Eukaryota > Metazoa > Mollusca > Cephalopoda > Oegopsida > Thysanoteuthidae > Thysanoteuthis > Thysanoteuthis major. Next base: position 14,601,918 of record OY735202.1, read on the forward strand.
AACTATATCCCCTTTGTCTACAGTTCTGCTGAAATTGTAGTAAAAATTGACCAGTCAAGGCCCGATAATTGATCACCACCACTTTGGGGGGGGGTGCTTATTGTGTTAAAAATTTATTTTTTTTAATGCAATTTAGTTGACCGATAATCAAATTAAGTATTTTCTCGAAAATTATCAGCATTTAGCAATGACTTCAGTAGATTTTCAACAACGGAATCTCAAATTTAAAATTGCTGAATACAAGAAATTGAATTTATACCTATATCATCTACGTTATAACTGAGGAAATTTTTGTTCAGATAAAAATTTGGGCCGAATTATATCTTGAAAAACAAGAAAAAAATTGATAAGATGGAATTTAAAATTTCAATTACATCTTTAAAATCAGGTGTCAATTTTCGGGTGAAAATTTTTGTTCGTTTTTTCAGTCAACCTGATAGTCACATTGATAATAACTAGGAGGGGGGGAAAGAAAAATTGATTTTTTAATGTATGAGTAGTGTAATCCACCTGTTTCACAGGTGAAAATGCGCTAGTTTTTAAGACATTTTTACTAACGTGAACGACAATAACAAAGTTATAAAAACTCAAGTGAAGAACGACCGTGACTAAAGAATTTCAAGTTTATCCCATCTCCCAATTGAATTCAGTAAGCAAAACATTTCCCCTGTAGAATGATAGATTAAAAAAACATTTACGCATTTTAAGCCAGAGAAATGAGAGTAAACATTTTTCCAGGATTCTGTAATAAAGAGAAAAAAAGAAAAAAAAAAACAACATGTCTTAGTTTCTTTTTTTAATCAGCTCTTGAATGCATTGTGCATCATGGTGTCAAAAGTTAAAATTCGCACACTTAGAGTTTTGCTCTGTGCACCAGTGCTTTCGTTGAAAAGGGCCACACTCTGCAGTCAGGATTGACAGTTTCTAATGAAGTCCTCCCTGGCCCACACAAAGTCTATTTTACAGCTAAACAGTACTGTAAAGCCATTTAAATAAAGAAAAATTGTACACACACACACACACACACATAAATATACACATATATATTTGAGAGAAATCTATTTGTAGTCCAAGTTGAACGGGAGTAGCTATATTGCTAAGTTAGCAGTTTTACAGCTAAGGTTTTCACAGTCCTAAATAAGCAAGTCGAAGAAAAAGATGTGAAATGAATTACATTTTTTAAACAAGATACACAATACATTGAATAAGCAGAATGTTTGAGAACTTTCAGAATAATATCACTTAACTCACGTTCAGCAAAACTCAAAGAAACATTTGTTGGACATAAAATGAAGTGCCATTATATGACATTTGAACATTTGACGACAAAAATAGTTAGGTTTTACGATATTAAAGTCTTGGAACTTTCAGAGTTAATTAGATATTTACTTACAAGGTTAACTCTCTGTCACGGTTAATTCGTGGTTCAGTAGTTTTCGACAAAGAACTTATCAAACTTTCCCAAGTTGGTTTCACACCGTAATGCGACATAGTGGTATCTCGCCACCAACACTCAGCTGACACTAAAGGCTTTGATCCCTTCCTAAATGCCACAAAAAGCCCCCACCAAGACATGGGGAGCTTTGACACACTACCTGGTTGACCTGCCATCCTGGAATTAAAATTCATATTTTCTCATTATATACATGTTGGAAAATAGCAGACCCGCTTGTAATTTAGTCTTCATAACAAACCGCCAATTAACACGTGGGTTTTATAGTGTATTGAAAAAGGGAAAACAAACTTGACTTGACGAAACAGCGGAGAAAACGAAAATTGAGTTATTTCATAGCATATTTAAGATATTTATTTCGGTAACTTCCAAGGCCCAAGAAGAGGAAATTGATTCCCTTCCAGTGATTAAGAAAATAATTTTGACTAAAATTAACGAAAGTGAAAAATATGAAAGAAATTGCTTTTAAACACTCAGTTCTTTCGTTTTAGTAAATTCTATCCTCTTTACTTTATGATTGCAGCCTTACTTGTACTAAAATTTGACAAACTTGGTCTAATAATTATTATGAATCAGTCAATCGAATTAATCTTGACCTCCGACCAGATAAACAACAAACTGTATCAGTATTCTTGTTTCTGCGAATTTCTCCCGTTCCTCTTTTTCATCATTTATAAATATTGGTACTTCTGCGTACTGAAAATTGATATGTGACGGAAAAAAAACTAAAGTTTTATAAAAGTTGATTTTATTGTATTAAATCTTTATGCCATCCGTGAGAAAAATAATTTGAGAAAATACTGACGTAAAGATGATTGTTTCCAATGAGTAGGACTGGAGATTTTTGTCTTTGAAAAGTTGTTTACATAATGTAAACAGTGGGATGTAATGACTGACAGTAGAACGTTTTAGGCGAAATATACGGTATCCGGCAGATTTACCGACAACCCCACGACAATGCTTTACAACAATTTTCCGATAACAATTTAACAATTTGTACAATTTATTGATATACACAAATTACTGAGAAGGTCAAGATGAAATTATAAAATAAAACAATGAATTTCACAAATAAACAATTTTTATTTTTGTTTACGCTTAAAAAAAACAAACATGAGATACATCAAATTTAAGGGGTCTCTTTCAGTTTGAAGTTTTCGTCAACTTTTTTTTCACGTCGATTTCAATGTTCAAATGTTCTTGATTTTATTTCAGATATTTACACTTACTTTTTGATGATAAAGTATTGTGAATCATGATTTGATTTTTGACTTCCATTATTTACCTTCATCTTTTTTAATTTGCTTTTCTTTTTTTTTTTAAATCAGAGATTAAGATGAAGGTAAATTATTTATAGACCATTCTATTTTTTAGTTGTTAAAACCAATGTCTGAAAATGGATTGACTAAAAAAAATTAGAGCTTTAATAGATGAAAAAAAAATGTCTAAAATATGTTGTGTAATGGATTATCATTTTGTACTTATGAATTATTGCAGTTTATTCAATTTAAGGACTAAAACAGTAAACAGCTCTTTAAATGGCAAGATACTCAAATTAAGTTTCAGGTGCAAGGTTTTTAAAATAAATTCCACAAACGAAACGAACTTTTCAATTTATGCTAAAGTTAAGATACATGAAATTCAAAATTCGGGTGTAAATTATATAAATAGTAATGATTTTTTAAAAATTAGTTTCACAAACATTTTTTTCCATCTACCTTATAACATGAAGAATTTTTTAGTAATAATAATTTTTTTTTCTATCTAAATAGTAAAAAAGATATATTTCTATTGGAAATAAGTAATACTTTAGTACATTTTTACAACTATTATAGTAATTTCTGCTTATCTTGGCTTTGAAGTTGCTCCAAAAAAAGCTCAAAAGAAAAATGTATAATTGTGTCTTTATCAGATTTTGCCACCATGAAATTGTAGAATTAACAAAAATCATGATGCATAAACGAAATTAGAACTTTTTGTTCATTTGTTTTGTTTTGTTTTTTCAAATCAATGGAGATATATAGTTTCATTATCACAAAAAGTGAAACTGAATCTTATTGAAATACTGTATTAAAAGGTTTAACAAAAGATATACCAATTTTAGACTCTAAAATAAAATCATTCACACCTAATTTGAAGATTGAAATCTAAAAAAAGAAGTTAAAATGATTAATTCATCTATCCTTTGGTATTTTAGATTCTTAACAACTTGAACCAGCATTTCCTAACTGGGGTTCCCCGTAAGCCTAGGGTTCTACGAGAAATAATGTTGAACAGGATAATTATATGCGAATGTATTTGTGGGTCATTTCCGCTCTTGATTTTATATTCAGAATTTTATTATTCACACGCAAAATTATTTGTTTTAAATCAATAACATTATGAATTATCAACTTGTGGATTTTGTTTTTAAATACAAAGTTTTTTTTTCAAATCAATGTAATTTAATACCAAGTTTACAAGAAAATGATAATAAAGAATATGCCAAAAATAAGTCAGAAGCACCAAATTAGGAAACAAACTAATGAAATAGAAATAAAAACATTAGGCTCTCCTATTTATGATGATCAGTTTTATGACAGTGCAACTAAATCATAAAACTTACCACAGACAAGCAAGATCTGAATAAAAGAAGAAGTAAAGAAACATTATTTTATGTCTTGTAACCCATAATTTTGACTGCTTTTTACGTTCCTAATTTTCTTTTGTTTTTGTTTGGATAAATGTGTGTTTTATTGAATTTTTTTAAAAATACTCACACCATACAATAATTAAATTTTTTCCAAAGGCCACAAAAAAAATGCGTACACTCATGAGTATTACGAGATATCTATTGAAAAATGAAGTTTTTTGTTTTCTTCCAGAAGCAAAACATGCTGCTCATTGGATAGAGGAAGACTTCTAAATAGAATGTTTGAGCTGAAAGATGAATTTTAGGAATACTCTCAAATAATCATTAAGTCAGAGTTTGTCAAGTACTTTGGTTATGAAAAATGTTTGCCAAGGCTATTCTACTATTTTCCATCTCATGAATCAGTTGAACAAGTTACTGCAAGGCCCTGGAGGAAGTGTATTGACTTTGAGTGACAAGATTCTTAGATTTAAAAGACTGAATCTTTAGAAAAAATTATGTTGCAAAAAGATATCTTGGAATGTTTCAACTTCTGTTGGGACTTGAGAGTGAAAAAAGATATCAATAAAATTCAAGTCTAATTGAAACCCACTTGGAAAAACGGAGGATCAAAATCGAACATTATTTTCTTTCCCTTTCAACAGAAGGGTATGATTATGCATGAAAGATTGTGTTCTGAGTCAAGAATTCAATACAAAACTCTTCTTTTAGCTAGATATTGTCACTTCCAACAATGACTCCCTATAAAATTCCTAAACAGACGTGATCCATTGCTCTTTTGCCCTGGGACTTCTAGCTGGTTACTCTCTCTCTCTCTCTCTTTCTTCCCCACTAAGATCAGTATAATTTTGCCAGCCTCCAGGACAATCCAAACTCTACCATTTTTCCTATCTTCTAATTCTCCCTACTTCAAGAAGCATACATGGACCAAACCCCATATGTTTTCTGTGTCTTACATAGTCTGTCCGTCATAAAAATGGCCCCTAAATTGCTCACACGCAATCCCATGTACATTGCCCACAACTTGGCTGTTAGGCAAACACACTGATACCTGGTTTCCATAACCATTCCTTGGTACACTCCAAGCCTCATGGATTCACAGCAGTTCAGGCACCTCTGCTTCAACACACGACTACAACTATCACAACACAAAGCTCCCATCTTTTGCTTAGAAGCTATTTCCCATTTTCTCTCCTCTTGACATGATCATATCCATGTTTTCATCATATGTATTTCCATTTCAGTCCTGTATTACTATGAATGTTCATATATAAATTGTATGTTTTATTTGTTCATCTAAATACTTGTATGTGTCTCTTTATTCTGTTTAATCTCCACTTCCACAATCATATTTGGCACACATATTCTCCCCTGCTGTTATGGCAACTATACATCTCCCTTTCTCCTTCAACCTCTCCAGTGACATCAGTGTGTGGTGCTAACAACCAAACCACACTGAGGTAAAATCTTTTGTCTACTACTATATCTTCTCACCACATCAAACCAACAGACATTTACCACTCTCTTCCAAACAATATAAGAATCATAACACTTATGACTAATAACTCTGATAACAATCCAGAAACCATCTAATCTATAAATTGTGAATTCCCAACTTTATATATATACTATAGAACCTACAGTGGTAATTATCTGTTTTTGTTCTGTTTAGATGTCTTATCTAGGATCTTGGTTATTCATGTTTATTTTTTGAGAATACAGATATGTTTGATTCTATTATTACGTGAATAAATATTTCTTTAAGGTCTATTGAAGAAACAGATTGATTTCTGATTGATTTTTTACATTATCAATAAACTTGAGAAAAACTTGAGTAAAAATATTAGAAAAACATTATGTTTACTTTACGAAAGTTAACTTTATGAAAGAGAAAGAAATAGATTAATAAAGATATATGATAATTTTCATGTGGGGTTTCCCTGAGACATGGAATTTATTTCAAGGGTTCCCCAAATACTGTTCCTCACCTTTTCAAACTCATTCCCTACTTTTGTCAATAATAAGTTTCCCCTCCTTCCATTCAAGTAAGTAGCAACTTTGAATAATTCAGAATAATTATTTCATTTTGCATATAATTAGACAGCTTTTTAATAAGAGTTAATTAGTTAAATTTTAAAATAGTACAGATGGTGTGTATTTGTTGCTCAGGATGCAAGTGAAAATAATTAGGGACACATCATTAGAAATTTCAATTAGTTACAAAGTAAAAAAAAGGAAGAAATCTGCTATTTTAACACATCGATGTGATCTCTGCTCTTATTTTTTTTGCTACCCGTTCTTTGATTTATGGATTTATTTATGAGAGATCACATTTCCACTACCCTTAATCTGAAAACATTCTCCACGATTTCAATTTTTATTCAATAGCCCCATCCACCAAGTTGAGAACCACTGATTTATCATTCAAGACCCCAGTGAAATTTGAATAAATAAACAAAGGTATTCTTTAATATCTATTTGGTCACAACCATGCTATGAAACTTAACTGGACCACTTGACTCAGTCAAGTCAACTTTCTTTTGGGCAGATAAGTTTCTCAGGTTTCTCAACCACTAGTCTAATTGAAAAAAAAATCTTCTATCACATTTTTTTATTACTTTTTTTAATTTTTAAAAACATTTAACTGAATGGTTATTAGTGGTGGACTGAGCAGAAATAAACATTCCAATAGATTTCTGGTCATACAGACTTCAAAGGTGACAACATTAATATGTATCAGTGAGTAACCTTTTTTCTTAGCAAAGTTTGTTCACCTGACATTGAAAGTTCTTCATTTGATGTGGAGGAAGAGGAAAGGTAAACCAAAGAGATCAAAGTCCTAATTGCTAATTAAGATATTTTATATCTAAATTTAGATATTTTCAGTTGTGATTAGGTACAAGAAATTGTTTTTCGATATATTTCAGGTATTTGATAGGCTCAGATATTTTTACATGTAGAATAATATTCAAGATAGCAAAACTGTATCTCAGATGAAAATATAGCGTACATATAATGAATTTGATATAATTAAAATTCTAATAGATCTTTTAATATCACTTGTTTAGAAAATCATCAAGAGAATTATCTTGAATTGAGCCATAAAATATCTAGGCCTGAATTTCACTAAATATCTAAAAACAGGGTGATACATTTTGTTCCAATCTTCCCTTGGAGACTCCACTATGAAAGTTCCTTCTGCTGGTACAAGGAAGATAACTTACTTGGTCAAATATTTTTCATTTAATTTAACTCAAAATATTAGAAATCATTATTATTAACTCTCCTCCCACAGCTTCCCCTCTTTCCATGAAAGGGAAGTTTAGAAAAAGTAAATAAATCATTCATTCACTTTTTCAAATTTCTATTCACATCTGTGCATGGAAAAAAAAAAATTAGCTGAGTAGATTTTGAAAGCTTTGAATGGACAAAGGGGAGACTTGTAACTTTTATTAAGTCAAAATCTGTTAAAGGGAGGTTTTGGAAAGGAAAACAAACTTCTCTTCCACATATGGAAGGGAAGTTGTTTCAACATAACTTCTATTCAGATTTAATCTGAGGAAGGAGGGAATTCTTTTTTTTATCGTAAATTTTATTCAGTTTGGTTATGAAGATTGATTTTTCTTCCCTTTCATTTTTTCAAAGCTTTTAACATCTACTCAAATTGAAACTTCCCTTCCACAGGTGAAAGCAGAGCCATGGACGGGGAGTGGTTCTATCGTAACTTTCACAGAGACTGGTTAAAGAAATATAAAAAGCAACTAAAAAATTAAGCTGAAAAGTAAAAAGTAGTCAAATATACTGAATAAAGTTAAATGGAATATTTTTCATTCAACCAACCATGTTATCTCCCTCGTACTAAAGAAGGGAACTCTCTATGAGAAGGGAATAAAAAGAATAACCATCTAAAAATATCTGAGCCTCATTAGGAAAATATCTAAATTGATATCAAATATCAAAAAAATAGATTAAGCAAAATTATGATGTTTGGGATAAAATATCTGAAAATAACAGTATTTTGAAAAGGAAAAAAAAATTTTAAAACATCAATATTTTGAATAACATCTAAAAATATCTGAGCCTTGTTAAAAATATCTAAACTGAGATCTAGAAACAATTTCTTGTATCTAAATGGGGAAAATAAAGTGACACAATAAAACTCAAATATTTAGCTTTGAAAGTTGCAAAATTCGTATAAGGTGCAAAATTCGTGCAAAAATATTGTTAAAAAAAGCAAGATTGTTTTGAATTAAAAAAAGAAAATCAATGCTTTGTAAATCTAGCCCTTATTTTTTTTCCATTATAATCTGCAGTTGTCCATACTACAGTTATCCTTTTGCCTGGTGACTTGTGTCTAGAATCTTTCCAACTGTTTCTACTTCATTATCATAATTAACTGCTCCAGTTTCTTAATTAATAAAAAAAATATTACTAGAACTTGGCCTGGGGGAATTCATAATCATATTTTTACTTTTTTAAAAGAAAATCTTTTTTTTATTCAAATATTTTCTGCGCATAATTTGCATTCAGATCCATTCGGTCAAACTTTAGAAAACAGTGCATCATGGATCGTTTATGTATTCAAGATTCTCAACAATTTAAACAATGGAAAATCATTGATTATATCCTGCTGCGGTCATATTTTGTTGATAAAAGGCAATGTTATCTTAGAATGAAAAGTATATCCATACCTTTGGGCCCCTTTTTAAAGGGCAAAAGAAAGTGTCCTTTAAATCAAAGAATTTAAAAAACTGAATAACTGAAAGCCTAACAAAAAAAAAAGGAAATTGAGAAAAAAAAACTGATATCAACCAAGTTTCCAAGTGAAGAAAGAATTAACTGATTAAATGCTTAAAATTGATTGTAAACTAAACTTATATAGTTGAAGTCATACATAGGCTCTAAAAAGTATAATTTTTAGTTTAAAGATATAATCAAACAATGTATTCATAAGATATCAATACAAAAAAAAAAATTAAAACCTTTTAAATCATAAAAAATTTCCCCAAAATGTTCTACAATTTCATATGGTGATGAAATCTGATAAAGATATAATTATGCCTTTTAATTAAAAAATATACTTCTTACAGACTTGATATGACTTTTGGGACCACTTCAAAGCAAAGATAAACCATTATTACTTACTTTAGTTGAAAGAAATTGTCCTAAAATATTACTTATTTCATTCAAATGAATTACTTATTTTATTGCTTAAATCATGTAAGTATGGATTCAGTTAAAATGTTTCAGAAGTCCATAACTACACTGCTGTCCTTTTCACTGGTAATTTTTCATATAGATGCCTTTTGACCTAGATGATAATTCTCGACTACCTTTTTCCTTAATTATATTCTAGCTTTTTTCTGACAAGATTTTAGTTTTTCAGGGTTTAGTACGGGTAGCATATTGTCAGCTTGGACTCTTTAGACAGGCACTGGACATCACCTAAACTTAACCTTTGGGGTGTTGTATCTAACACTAAGACGTTCAAAGAGTTGAGATTCATTTTTTATTGGTCTTGAATCATTGAAAAAGAAAGATTCTCATGAGTTCAGATGATCAAAAATTTGGGAGACCGTAACTTACCATGCAATAATATTTATTGGGCTTTGATAATTGCCAAAAGAGAAAAAGAATGTTGTCGGAGATGAAAATGAAGGCCCTTAGGAAACAAATAAAAATTCATGGAAAATCCACAGGGGGTTCTCCAGGAAACCTTGGACCACCCCAATCTGCCACTGTACTTCCATGATATAACTATATAACCCAGTTTCTCCATCTCATCAGTGGTCTAAACTTTAGATTCAAACTCTAAAGGATACCAGTTCTACAATAGGGAGTATAACAGTAAAAATTAGTAGCATTGAAAATGTTAATGAATAAGTTTTATCCTACCAAAATGTTTCTGTCTAATTCATTTCATTTTTTCACAGTTGGGTCGTAGTTGTGAGTTAAATATCTTTCTCAGTGGAGTGGGAGTTGTGTCACTTCTGTCATCAAATGGGCTTAGGGAAATAGCACTCAGCTCAAAATATCAGCATTATGGGTTCAAAGGGAAATATTTTCATTCAGTTTTCTGTATAAGTAGATCATATAATGAAAATATAGTGAAAATGTTGGGGGGCACCAGCCACCCGCCTAACATCATGAACTGCTCTATAATGGGGGTGGGGGGAATGCTTACATTAGAAAAGATTTTCTCTTCATTTAATTATGGAATCATTTACAAATTCCAGAATTATGTAATCATAGAGTAATGATTATCGGACATTTTTAAATCGTAAATTCAGTCCTTAATCACTAGTACCAAATTTAAAAGCAAGATAGTATAATGCAGCCCATTGTGGTAGTGTGTGTACAATGTGTTTATGTATACATATACATAGTGTCCTCAGCCAAAAAATATATACACACTTTGTATGTTAAAAGTAATTATGGTTATTACCTTAAAACTAATTAAGCAGGTTGAAAGAAAAAAAAAAGAAAAAATAATCAATATTTAGTCCAGATGCAGATCCATGGTATCCAGACTCCTCCCTGGCAGTGCACAATTAAAAAAAAAATCTAGATGAAGAAATTGTATAAATAAAATATGCAAATAAGACCAAGTAATCAGTAAGTAATTGAAGTTAATACTTTAGACAGAAAAAAAATGAAGTAAGATGTGTCTTGTATCATTCTTAATATTTTTTCGGTGTATTGGTTCTGATGTAAATTTCTTTGACTATTTTTTTTCAATTCATTCTTTTGAAAACTACTTGATCACATACTTTCTTGTTTTTGATTTTTGAAATTATTTTTCTTTCACGTATTCATTTGTAAAAATTTTTTTTTTCCTCTAAACAAATAAATACACGAATTTTAGATCCACCCGTTCTTTATTTGCTTCCCCCTCTTCCAGTAAATAACACTTCAAGTGTTTGAAATGTTGAAATTGAAATGTAGCGTGTAATAAGCTGATTAACTGTATATGTTTGTGGAATTTATGTATGATTGATTATAAGAGACATATAGTATTTACCATGAAAGCGTTTTATTTCAAATAATAATTGTAGCTGCTATTATCAAACTGTGTATAGATATGTATCCATATTTTTGTAGATGTGTCTATATCTTTTGTTCCGAATCTTATATCAAACATTTTACACAGGTGGGGGAGGTCAACACAACAAAGATAATTGAAAAAAAAAAAAAAAAAATAATAATCAAAGAAGATTGGAAAAGTATTTTTATTATAATTTTTCGTTTTAAAAAGGAATTTAATTTTTCTCTCCTCAAAATCAGGAAAGAAAATCAAGTTTGATTCCATTTCTATCCATCAGATTAGTCTCCAGGTTAGTTGTATCTATTTCCCTTTTCAGTTGAATCTGATAGATATTTACCCAATCGTAAGACAAGAGCTCATCTCAGTCTTAACACAAGAAAATGACATAAATATAAGACATGCCACACCAGCTCTTAAGTGAATCACTTTAATATGGCCGGTAGCACTAACATAAATATACAAGAGTCCAAGAAGACAATCTCCCAATTTTCTTTTTTTTTTTCAGAAAAAGTATGCTCCCCTCTCCCACTTTTTAGGTGTCTATTGAATTACTGATGTGCATTTGCAAAGTTCTAAGCCAAATGGTGTGTCCGATAACACTGACAGAAGATTACTGTCATTTGGCTAGTTGGGTTGATAATTTTGGCTTTGATGTGATGATAAAATAATTTGATTGTCATCCTCTGCAATATGATGGAAAGCATTGGTTGCATTTTATTGAAAATGACAGATTCCAGTATGAGCTCTTAAAATTGATGTTATCCATACAGTACCAAGAATGGAGATATGTACATACTTAGTGCGATCAAAAAGTTCCAAGACTGTCTTTGTTGTGAACAAACCAATTGCAGGACTGTCATGCTTGCACAGCAGGAAGTGAGTCTCAAATCAGCATAATGTGGTGTCATGCAAAGAAATCTTGGACAGGTATTACACACCTTTTGTGCTCACGTTCACATGCTCATTTGGAATTTCAGGATGGACTTGAACAGTGAGCAAACATCAAATTCTGTGTCAAATTTGGGAAACTGATGAGACCCTTGGGATGTTCATGTTGGCCCACAGCAATGGAGCAATGAACTGAGCAAGGTATTTTGGGTCACTTCAAGCAGCGGTCATGGCAGACAAAGACCAAAGAAGACGAGACAGGTCAGAAGTGTGATAAAAAAAGAATGCTTGTTTTTTTTGGGGGGGGGGGGGGTTTCTACATTTGCTAAGTTATGCACTGTGAATTCATCCCCCGGGGCCAGACTGTCAATGCCGAGTTCTACTGTTCTGTTCTGAGGCGTCAGAGAGAACATTAGGCATAAATGACCTGAATTGTAGAGCGATTGTAATTGGGTGCCCAATCATGACAACGTACCCACTTACAGTGCATTGAAAACATGTGCGTTTTTTGCCGCACCATCATGACAGTAACTCCACATCCACCCTACTTGACAGATTTGGCTCACGGCACCTTCTTACCCCAAGACAAAGATCCAGCATGAATTGCTGATGTTGCTTGAATAGCCTGACTTTCATAGCATGTTACAAGCGGGGCAGAAGCATCAAGTGCAGTGTATCACAAAAGGATGGTGGACAAATTTAAACGAAGTACAAGTAAAGCTTTTCATAGAAGTTTCAGAACTTTCTGATCACACTTTGTAAATGAGCATGTTATCATGAAGGTATGTTCCTGATGACTCATTCCTACATTTCAGAGACAAACCTGGACAGATAAAATAATTATTTATGCCTGCTTTGTTGGTGAAATAATTGAACTTCACATCCATGCAAGTAAGTAAGTAGTGTTCGAGCTCAGGTAAGAGTCAGGATTTCAAATGCTGATTTTCAAGGCGGAAAGACCCTCAGGATTTGGAAGATTGACACAATACAACCTTCCCCTTCCCACATCCCCTTGCATTTATATAGCACCATACCAAGTTTAGAAAATAAAACAATTACCTGCCCTATTATTTGAATATACATTATTTGAAGAGCAAATAACATTGAATTGAAAAGTTTTACAAACTTTATTTAACCCAAATTCAACCACTTGTTGACTTGTATTTTTTATTTTGGATGCAAAGGCAAAAAGAAAAAAAAAATTGTTATATAAAAAAACAAGAAGATTGTGCGACAAATCAAAGTACAGGTACACCACCGATTTTCTGGTGACTGATGGTTTGGCGGCACCTATTTTAATGTGGACAAAATTATGAGTGGATATTTGAACAACTTCGATATCCCTAAGAAGATAACCAAGAATAATTAGTTGCAAATTAGTCCAACATATACAAATTTTTCAAATCCGAATGAGCAGGATGTGGCCCTTGAACACCTCAAGTCTATGATGCAACTGCCAATTGTGAAGCAAGCAGAAATCCAGACACTTAACCTGAAATGTCAGAAAGGGGACCGAGAAGAAAATCGTACAAATTGTCACATTGGGAGTGGTCATAATTAAAAATTCTTTGTAATACAAAACTCTATTAGATTAGTTTCATCAATATACCTGTATGTATCATTTATATTAATGTATTGAATTTAAGCATTCAAATCATATTTAATAAATTCAATTCAAGTTTCTAACGGTTCTAATGCTTTAAAGATATGAGATGTGCATAATTAGTGGGTCCAAATTGTATTATTGAATTATTATTAGGTGATCTCTCTAGGTCTGTCACAATGGAAAATCTAGCACAATTCTAGAACCAAGAATGCCAGAAAATCAGTGGTGCACTAGTATAAACAGAAATAAAATTTAGTGCCTGTCATTTATGAAGATATTTTACTGCACAAACAATTTTAGTAAATGAATTGCATGTCTATGTAGAACAAGCTGAGTTTCCAGGAGGTACAAAAGAAGAAGGTATGACAAAAAAATTACAGAAAGGTTTTTTTCTCCCCATTATATTGGAGATAACAGCTTCATTTTTTTCAGTATATTAATTTCAGAAACTCTGTAGTAATCAGAACATTTTCAAAAATGTTTTAAATAACACTGTAAAATTTTAGCAATATGCCTAAATTTTTCCATTTGTCAATAGAAAAAAAATAGAATAATACTGTATTTGAAGGCATGAGACCCGCCCCCACAATAGCTCTAATGGTAAACTACATTGACCAGCCTCTGATAAATCAAAAAACTGGGTGAGAAATGAGAAAAATTCAGAGAAATATGTTTTTCCTCAATATTCCCTGGTCAAATAGGAAGGGGGGGGGGTCTTAAATGCCATCAAATATGGGAGATTGTGGTGTGGCTGGGCACAATCTTCCCAAGGTCTGATCATCCAAATGCAATACTTTGAGTCTCAGATCACATGACATTGTTGGATGATCAGGACTCAAATGCAAAATGCTATTCCATTGTGTGACAAAACTATGTGGTATAAATATTTATGATTTCGTTACTCGATAAAAATTGAAGAATTGCTTAATAACAAAGTAATTGAGTCAGAAAACAAAACCATTTGAAGGGTGTATGTATATTGTCCTCCAGAACACTGATTGTCTCTCTTCAGGAATTATATTATAGCTCATTGCTGAGTAAATGCCCAGCAAATACACCAATAGTTGCTGAAATTCTTCCCCTAAAAATTCTCCCCCTTTGGATAGAAAAAAAAATCTTCGTTCACTACTAATCTCATGAGGGTATAATTAAATATAAAGTAAAAGATGTAAACAAAACAAAACTGGTGATTATGGTTATAATTTCATATTGAATGCCTGGCCTTCCCAAGGAGACCAGTATAAGAGCTACATCTCAAAGTGTGTGACATTCCCACTGATACCTGGGAGAGGCTAGAAAATAAATTGCGCCAAGTGGCGAAAGATCTGCCACGTTGATTATAAGGCGCTTTGAACCCTACTGCATCAACCAGCATCAGAGAGTCTAATACATCAAAATACAAGATCAACCTTAGATACAAAATGACTCAATCTGTCCAGACTGCCAGCATCAATGCTGTTAGTGGATAGGATTGATCAGCCAGTCACAGCCACACATGTCATCATCATTGAATTTCAAGTACAGAGATCTGTCAGATCCAACAGCTCAGTCAATCAATTTCATATAAATCTGAGGATTTGATAAAGTCCAAAATGCAATTCTAATTTGTCCCCTCATTTTGTGTACAGTTGGATTTTATAAGTAGCCCAGTGAAAAGCAGGTACATAAAAAGTTGAATTCTTACAGGAGTCAATAGTCAAATAATGCATTTTGGAACCAGATATTTTAATAATTCAAGTAACAGCCAACGTGTGTAACCCGACTTTTTGGCACATAAGTGTAAATGCTTTTAGTGATTTGATATGTATATAATGTCAGCTACATGCTACATCACATTGTGTCATAATCCAAAATCCTTAATAGATCAGATATATTTGCAATCTGAAATCATAGTTAAAAAGTGTTATCTATAATTTTTGCTTAATAAGCCTTATATGTACAGGAAAGCCAGAAAATAGACAATATATCACCAATATATTGGAAATCACCTATAGTTTACAAAATATAAAAATATTCCACTTTCAAATACCTTATAATAATTAACCCGAGGATTATACTTACATTGGTAGGAACTGTTTGAAATATTCAAAAATTAAAAAAAGAAAATAAGAAAAAAAGTCTAAAAAGGAGAAAGATTAATATCAAAGACCAAATGTAGATAGAAATGGTGAATTTTTAACAAATAAAATTAATCTTAAGATAACTTTAAAAAATGCTTCAAAACAATAGTGAAAAAAAATTGAGGCAGGATTTATCTTGGATGTTCAAGTTTTGCAAACTTTGCACAGGAAAAAAGGAGAAAAATAACACAATGTATTGAATAATATGTTTGTATTTAAAAAGTCAAGTTAAAGACTGAATAAATTATTTCATTTTTTTTAAAAAGAAAGGTGCAAATACTGTTCTTTTTTTTCTAATGTATTGTTAAAAATAATGATGATTCAACTGTAATGAATTCCAGACCATACTTCCATTTGCATTCTAACAACAAAATAATCTTAGATGACTTGCACAATGACAAGTCACTCTCCTTTCTTCTTTCATTCATTTTTTTTTTTAACCACTTCAACTTTTCATGCATTCAGTACAAAATTTGTTCAGATTTTAACCCTGCTCCAACTCCATAGTTCCGTGATGAGGCACTGAGAGCTTTGCTAGTAAGTACAAGTTCCATCTCCTGGAAATCAACAAGTCTCTTCACATCCTTGTCTTTTCGAATGATAGTGTCGGGTAATTTCCGGATTTTTTGTACAAGACGTTTGTCGATACATAACTCATGACACATTAGATTCAACAAGGCATCAAATGTCAAAGAAGAACGATCCAATTCAATCTCAACATAATCCTTTTCTTCCACATTAGCAACTCTGGCTTTGAGAACCATTTCTTAAATGAAAAAAAAAATAAATAAATTAAACAAAATTTAAAAAAAGAATAATGCAATACAGAATTTCATTTATCTACATAGATATTATATAATCTCTTCAATTTTTTAATTTTGATATCGTGAGTCAACAGTTTCCAAATCAAATGAAACGTAAATTTCTAGTTCCGGATTCGTTGTCTTTATGAAAACAACATTGACTAACAGTGTCGATATATTACAGATGAAAACTAATAGATATGTCTGCTGTAAAGAAAAAATTACATTACACGCTATTAATAATGTCACTTATACAGAGATGATGTATACAAACAAAAGAGTGTGGGGTTGATGAAAAGTCACCAATTTTGAGGTATAAAATCAATGCTTTTTTTTTTTTTTTTTTTTTACATTGATGCATGTTCATACCACGAATTATCATGAAGACAAGCCTGGCTGCAGCAGGATCAAACCCCACTCCTACTTCACCTCTGACTGAAGATGATTACATCAATTTTTGTACAGTATATATGATAAATGAATTTGTAAATTCATAAGACTTGTCAGTTCAGTTCAGTTGGTAAAAGAGCTGCCTCACAATCACTTGATTGTGATTTCAGATCATGGTACAGAAATGTTAATTTTATAAATAAGTTTGGTTTAAGATGACGTGATAGACAAACAGTGAAGAGTTTACTCCTCAGAATAGTCTGATTGACGTGCAAAAACAAGTTATTACAGTCTTAGCAATATGAAGTGATATTACAGTCTTAGCAATATGAAGTGATATTACAGTCTTAGCAATATGAAGTGATATTACAGTCTTAGCAATATGAAGTGATATTACAGTCTTAGCAATATGAAGTGATATTACAGTCTTAGCAATATGAAGTGATATTACAGTCTTAGCAATATGAAGTGATATTACAGTCTTAGCAATATGAAGTGATATTACAGTCTTAGCAATATGAAGTGATATTACAGTCTTAGCAATATGAAGTGATATTACAGTCTTAGCAATATGAAGTGATATTACAGTCTTAGCAATATGAAGTGATATTACAGTCTTAGCAATATGAAGTGATATTACAGTCTTAGCAATATGAAGTGATATTACAGTCTTAGCAATATGAAGTGATATTACAGTCTTAGCAATATGAAGTGATATTACAGTCTTAGCAATATGAAGTGATATTACAGTCTTAGCAATATGAAGTGATATTACAGTCTTAGCAATATGAAGTGAATTCAGATTACTGTGTTAATAACATTTTCAATTATCAGTAATTTGGTTCAAATATTTAACTAGATCAGAAGAACAGTAACAGAGAAGACAAGATGGAATATTTTTGTGCCATCAAAATGAATAATTAGATAAGGGTAATTCTTGGTTATTTTGTCCAAAAATATGATATCATCAAGATTGTCAAAAGTTATCCCCCTTGATGGTTAAAAATATTTAGATTTTCCATTCAAGCTAACTTCATAGCTAAACATTTTATGTACACTTCAAATGATGTTCTCACTGCCAGATACCATTCTTAAAATCCTGATTCTAACTCCTAAACCTTTGTATGAATTTCGGAGCATACATAATATTAGCTATAAAGTTAGCTAAAAATTTAGAAAAATTAGGATTTTGGCCACTTTTAGTCATCACCTTTTGACAATTTTTGTTCAATCGTATTTTAGGACCAAATAACCAGAGGTCACCTGCTCATCTTATTAATTGTAGAAGTTTCTCCTCTCAATGTTTAAACGTAGCATTAACTTATCAGGCATAACACAAAGGAAATTAAAAATGAGAATCAGTCACCATTCAAATTCAAACTAGTCTTACAACAATATGACTGAAAGAAATATAATTGCCTACTCCACTGTAGACCCATTAAACATGGTAGTCAAGGTCTATAATTTTCTACCGTGTTAGTTTTATAAACTTTGATCCAAGTTTTCCCCTTTGTTGCATGAAGAATGTTGGATGTCATTAGCCAACAATAGGTGAAAAGAGTTATAAAGTTGATAATGTGTTAATATCATTTACAGTAAATGCATAATGTACAAATACATAATCTACTTTTCTTCCTCTCGTGCAGAAATGAATTATAGAAAAAAACTGTTAAGTTGGGGGGGATAGTAAGAGGCTAGTCTGGTAGGAATAAATAAATATGAAAATTCTAAAAATTGAGGCACCCTATCAGGTTACATTTTAACAAAGCAGATACATATGTAGCTAATTTAAATGAGAGAGAGGGGGAAAAAAGAGAAGAGAAAAAAAAGAGAAGAGAAAAAAAAGAGAAGAGAAAAAAAAGAGAAAAGAAAAAAAGAGAAGAGAAAAAAAAGAGAAAAGAAAAAAAGAGAAGAGAAAAAAAAAAAAGTCCAGGCCAAAGAAATGAATTTGATAAAAACTATTCACTAGTCAATAAATAAAATTCATCACTCTTTTTCCCGCTGACCTGTCGCTTAAAATATAGAGATCAAAGAAAATCTAATGATATAGTCATCAGATTGGCTACTCGGTAGTGGAAAAGGTGCAGATACATAGGACACGCCCAAAGCTAAAAACAGTCCCAGTGCATAACATTTCTTAGTGGTCTTTCTATCTAGTTATTATTTTGAGAGCCAAATTTAACGTTTTAAAAATTGGGATCCATGCTCAAACTGCATTGTAAGCAATTCCGTGTTGTTATGGGTCTACAGGGTAGTAGCATTATCCTACACTATTACACTTGGAAGAAGCATGAATCCAACCTTTCATGCTTTCCAATCTTTTCTCACAATTTTCCATCAAAAACCTATTCATAAACCGCTTGACACTACTGTGAAACTCTCCAACATATGAAATCTAAAAGAAAATGGAACTCTTGTGAATTGAATTGAAAAGAAAATTTCACAAATTACCAGAAAGTGCAAGGGAAGTAACTTCAATCAGAAGTTACTACCCTCAATCTAACTTATAAATTCTCTTGTACAAATTTAAGAGTTGGTCCTACCAATGGGCCATTGAAGAAGTCTTTATATCAACAACTACTTTTGGATAAAAAATTATCTTGTTCTATGATCTTCGACAATCCAAAAAAGCAGTGATACGTCAATCTGCCACGATTTAAAAAAAAAGATGGTGCAATATAAAATAATGGAAAGAAATATATTAATTAAAAAAAAGTTTTTCTTCCTTTCTTGCAGTCTTTACTTAACTCTTATATACATATTTTAATTCAAATCAAGGGGAATAACTTCAGATCCAAGTCACTTTTGATAATAGGAAGAAGAAAGAAAAATCATTTAAAAAAAATTTCATTCATTGGAGAGTTCCACTGTGTTTAGGAAAAGTATGAAGTGGTTTATGAATACAAGAGTTAATGTCAGGAGATTTGCCTAGTCTCCACAATTTGCAGTTAATGTTTATATCTAGCAGAGCAGAATTTGGAAACATTTTCACCGTAAACTATGAAAATAACAAGACTAGCTGATTTGGGGACAAACTCCACTCTGAACGAAACTTTCCACCACTAAGCCAAATTTGGAAAAAAAAAAAAAGTTTCAATCATACATTGTGAGGAGTGTGTGTGTAAAATTTGAAGTTACTATCATAGACAGATATACAAGATATAAGAAAGAAAAAAGAAAATAATCATAGAAAAGACGGGAAAAAAAAAAGGAAAAAAAAGGAATAAATACTAACTAAAAGAATCTGTTTAGCAACACTAGGTTGTTCAATCTTTTTTCTTTCGATTTTTTTTCTCTCTTATTGATTCATGACATAGGAATAGAATCTGTCTTGCTTTTTCTTTTTCAATCCATTTAAACTTATCACTTTTTAGTTTTAACTGGAAGTCTGAACTTGTTAAGTTTGGAAAATGAAGTCAACTCAGGAATTTAACAATAAAATTTTGTAGCAATTTAGTGCGAAGTGCATACACAGGAATCACAGACTTTTCTGGGAGACAGATCTTTGATGCAAAACTGAGTTAAGAGACTTTCACTTCAGAGTGAGAGTCAATATTCATTCTTAACTACCTGCTATGCGAAACATGTTAATTCTGTCTATCCCAAAATATCTTGGTTTTAATTATAGTGATTAGAAGTCTGCAAAAGAGGCACATTATGTGAATGAAGGAAGTAAGCTTTGCCAGTGAACAGGAATGTAAACCTTTGTTGCAGGTGAATTTCTCTAGTTTTCAGGCGATTAGTATTTTGAGGGTAAAGTTTGTTTTGTTCTTTGATTTATGTTTTATGCAATTTCATCCTCTGTTTTACATCAAAAAGAAAGAAAGAGTTGTCTTCATGAGGTCAAAATATTTTCTAATGATATTTATATAATATCCCAAACAAGAATTTTTTAAAATTATTACCGACGTTATTTTCAGTGTTAATGAAATATTTTCCAATAACCATTTTATAATGAAATGGTCAGAATATACTTTTATCTAATATAGTATAAGCATAAAAATAATTTGATATCATATCACCACACCCAAACAAATGGCCCACCCAAGCAACCAGCTAAGTGGGCCACAGATTCTTCTCTCACTGAGTGTCCATGCGTTTTTGTCTCCAGGCACTCCTGGCTACATTTTTGAGGTATGGTTACATTTGCATGACTACACCAAAAGGCACCATCTAATTATTTTTTTTTTTAATTTCAATGAAGTGCTTTTTTGGATCTCTACGGTCATTTTGGACCAACAATGCCCTAATCTTTTGCTGGTATATTTTTTTAGATTTAAAAAAATAAATAAATAAATAAATAAATAAATAAAAAATAGTTCTTACATCTAAAATAAAGATTTTTTTTTTTTTTTACATAATCCATTCTAGTATTTGTACTGATATATAATGACATTGAATACGTACCAAAATTACAGGTGTGAAAGAGTTGAAGAAAAATACTAACCATTATCACTATTTGGAAATAGATATGGTCTAGGATTCACAGGTGGAGGTGGTGACGGTGGTTTAGGTGCACTGTGGGTATTAGACTGCTGGGAATTCATGTATGGAGGAGGGTAAGCCAAATAGTTGGGTGTGATGGGCAATTTGGGTTCTTTCACCTTTATAGTAGCCGCATCTGAAACTGAAAGGAAAAGAAAGAAAATACAAAATAGAGATGCAAATTTTTCCAGCAGAATCATTTGAATGAATTTGAATTATAACAATGAACTGTATCTTACATAAACATGTGAGGTAAAGCATCATGTCTCATAAGAGACAACCCCCAATGGAGTATCAACATGTAAAGTGTGTGTGTGTGTGTAGGGGGAAGGGGATCTTATAATACATGTTATGCCAGATGTACAAAATTGCCCGATTGGTGAAATCAAATAAAATTTTGAACGTAAAAAATAGTCGTTTCATATCCTTGTTTTGATTAAATAAACTTTTAATCCAGTTAAAACTATGTATTCATTTTTTTGGTGCCAATTTCACAAATTCAGCATAACATTCACACAAAATATACACGGTTATGCGGGCATACTAATCAACCACAAAACTGAAGTGTTAATTCAAGTTTACCTTAGTATTTGCTGGATAAGTCAACTCTCTAACATAAGGCAGCTTTGTGTCCCAGAGGTTTGCCAATTTAGCTATTTTTTGAATTTGCAAGTCCAGTTTTGCTAATTTCCATTTTTTTTTTTTTTTTTTTGATTTCAGGAAACCAATGTTGCTGATTAAAGGCTTTAAAAATTTTTGAATTCACTAGTGATTTCTACATTCGAGAAATTGACAACAGTGTCAAGTTCATAGGGTCTAAACAAACTATTATAATTCATCAGAGAAAATACTTGATGCTTAAAAAGTCAACTTTAATGCCAGCCTATACAGTATATCAGAGCGTTAGCCAGGAATTTGATTCCCAACCCCTTTATAGGATTGGGAAGTTTTCCAAGATCCACATTTTTGTATTTGTATTTATTTTGTATTTTTTAAAAAGCCAGAAGTGGTCAAGAAGACTAGAAATAATCAAAAACATGCTCACCTTAATTGGGAAATCGGAATTATATTTCTATTAGGAATTAGCTGTTAAACAGCTTGTGTGAACACTGGCTAACACCCTGCATATATAATAAGAACCATGTCTGTCCCATACATAGTACCTGTAGCTGCCCTTCTCCCTTCTTACCTATTTATTCCACTACCCAACTTTGTTTTCTCCCCTTCCCACCATGTCTGTCATCAGTAGCAGTCGCTGCAAGCCTGTTAGTATACTTATGACAACCCATTGCTTCACTAATGGGTAGTTGACTAGTTTTTATAATGGGTAAAGCAACTAAAATTCTCATTCTTCCAGATATCATTCACCATATATTCCAGCGGATAATATGACATTTGAAGCATCAATAACATTTTAAAAGATTTAAAAAAAAAAAACCCCAACAAAAACACCCCTAAAATGGGGTCATCTTGTAAGCCAGAAATAAAAACAGTGACTAAACAATATTTTGTCAGGGAAAGAAATTTTCCTGTAGTACTTTATATTTATAACAATAACTACCATTCTATAAATCACAGATATATTTTTACAAGTAATGATAAAATCTACCTATTAAGCAAACAGTGTGATCCTCTTGGTTCTTAGTTCATAAATATGGACTCTTCCACTTGAAGGTAACAATTTTGTGGAAAAAAAGATCTGCTTTCTTCTGTATAAAAAAAAATCATCTAATAGAATACAAATACAGGTCATCCCACTTTGACAGTTCACTTTAAATCACTTTTTTGAAAACAAAAAAAAGAAAAAAAAGAAAAAGAAAAAGAAGAAAAAGAAGAAAAAGAAAAAGAAGAAAAAGAAAAAAAAGAAAAAGAAAAAAAAGAAAAAGAAAAAAAAGAAAAAGAAAAAAAAGAAAAAGAAAAAAAAGAAAAAGAAAAAAAAGAAAAAGAAAAAAAAGAAAAAGAAAAAAAAGAAAAAGAAAAAAAAGAAAAAGAAAAAAAAGAAAAAGAAAAAGAAAAAGAAAAAAAAGAAAAAGAAAAAAAAGAAAAAAGAAAAAAAAAGAAAAAAGAAGAAAAAGAAAAAAAAAGAAAAAGAAAAAAAAGAAAAAGAAGAAAAAGAAGAAAAAGAAAAAAAGAAAAAAAGAAAACAAAGAAAAAGAAAAAAAGAAAACGAAGAAAAAGAAAAAGAAAAAAAGAAAACGAAGAAAAAGAAAAAGAAAAAAGAAAACGAAGAAAAAAAGAAAAAGAAAAAGAAAAAAAAGAAAAAAAAAGAAAAAAGAAAAAAAAGAAAAAAAAGAAAAAAAAGAAAAAAAAGAAAAAAAAGAAAAAAAAGAAAAAAAAGAAAAAGAAAAAAAGAAAAAAAAAAAAAAGAAAAAGAAAAAAATGGGGAGAGTGGAAAGAACAGACTGATTTGGAATTGCAGTGAGCCATAAGAGAGGCAGCGTACATCTCTCTTCCACATCTCAATCTCTTGTACTTCCCACCACCATCACCTTTTTGGAGATCTGGGGACACTCAAATTTTTTTCCAAAGTAAATTAAGGGTAATGCTAATTGCATATTTGCATTTCAGCTTACAAAAAGCTTTCATAGAAACACTTTTTTTTTTCTTTTCCACCTACTTTCAGATAGTGTTGACACCTGTACATCTATAATTTTTTTCACGGGAATTAACTATAATTCAAATATAGATAACATGTGATTGACAATTGTTCTGTTAATTTGTTTGGAAAAAAATAGAAACAGTCTTTTATTGAATATCATTAGGTGTGGAGAATTGATTGCAGAAGTGCCTACATGATTACTTCCGCTTGAAGTGATGGTTAAGTGATTGTAAGAGAAAATAATAATCGGGGACTTCATACTATGGATTCTTCAATATCAAAACCCCCATTAAAAAAAAAATAAAAATAAAAAATAAGAGTAGATTCAGGACTTTGCAGGGCAGGGGTTTCAAAAAATTTTCATCTATTCACTCTGTCTAATCAGACAATAGATATGATATATTTAGGGTTTTAAGGTTGATTTTGGATTATTCTGGTTTTTCATTTCATGAAATATCTTTCCAGATACAAGAAAGAAAAAACTTTCTTTAGTCCAAGCAAGGAGGAGGTCCTAGCACAATTGTTATGCTCAGAATAATTTTGAAATTGTTACCTTGAAATTCTGTATTCATCACCAAGTAATTCCAGAGTCCGTCATGAGACTATTTTTAATAAAAACGGCTTTCTGTTTTTTTTCAAAATCAATTAGTTTTCTTTGTAAAAGCAAAGATTTGTTCAATTCACTGGATTGTGTTTATAGTATCTTTAACCAGGTCAAAAACACTAGACTGAAGGAGCATACAGTTTAAAAAGTAATAAGTTCAATAATTACAATATATGAGCTAAATAGAGTAACTTATCTTATAAACTTTAAGAAGTTATACACAAGTTTTTTTTGCCTCAGCTTTACACTTATTGCTTTTGTCAGATTGGTGTCCCCAGCTTTACTGATATTTTCATAGTCAAGCTTTAATGAAATGGACTGTCCAAACATCGCAAGTACTTATATTACACAGATGTTTACTTATGTGTCACACCTGTTCCTTTGGTAGCAGGGATTGGAATCATAAAGTTGCTCACTGGTAAGTGCCAGATTGGATAAGAACTTTAACATTATTCAAAATCAATTTACAACAGCACGACATATATAGCCATGACAAATAAATAGTAGAGCGTGTGTAAACAGTAGAGAATACATAAATCAATAGAATGAAGCAATTTAGCCTGCAGAGCACAAAAGGCAATTATAATAGTTAAAGATGAAAAGCTTTCAATTTAGATTTGTCCATACAACTCCATAAGACACAGGTTGGTCGGTCCCAATTAAGTTAAACAACAGAAAGAGGGAGTTATGTGTTTTATTTACTAGCTGCTACGATATCATAAGAGGTGTGATGTTATCAATATATAGTATATCACGCATTTGGGTTTTTTTTCCCCACAGTGTTGTCAAGAATTGTTTGTAAATAAATGTCTGAAATTGGCAAAACTTTTCAATTTCTAGTTGACTTTATAGTTAAAAATGTTATATATACCCATTTAAAGCCTATTTATCAAATAAAATAACCATATATTAAGACTCCAGAACAAATTATTGATAAAAATTGTACATTTAATCAATAAGCTTGAATTCAAGTATTTTTTTTCTTTGAATAGTCATATTTTTGAGTGAACCATTCTTACCTTGTTACTATCCAAACTAGTAATGCTATGTGTCAAGAATGCTTTTGAAATTGGAAATCATATATGGTGGATGCATCATTAAACTTATGGTTCTTAGAACACATTTCATTGTCATGTTTCCAAATAAAAAATATTTATTCCTGACCACATTCCTTGCAAAATCGATATCAAATTAATAAGCATAAAAAAAAACTGTCCCTAATCAATTGAACCGAGAATGTATGGATTTATGGTCTACATCTCAAACCACTGCATTGACACACCTCATAAACTACTGAACTGGGATATTTAAAAGAAAATAAAATTTTCTGCTCCAGTTCATTTCATTCAAAGGAAGCAAAAACAAAAAACTAAAATTGAAAAGAAAATGCCTGTATCAAAAAGCAATGTTTTGTTTTTTTTGAAAATTCATTTTTTAGTGATTACTGCCCAACACAAGATGAGAGAAGTAACATTCATTCATCATCCTTTTTTCCAATTTTTTGAATTGATTTCAGTAAATAACCTAAACAACTAGTCGTGGCATAGCGATTAGCAGGCTAGTCTCACAGTCTCTTATTTTCATCCTCCCTTGCTACTCCACAATTGTGGACTTGTTTCAAACTATGCTAAAAGCTGCCTCGCCATGGTGCAATGACTAATACGCTAATCTTACAAACAACGTTTCCTCTAATTTTCAGTAGTCAGTGTGAGCAAAAATCTATGTTGTGGAAATTTCTTTCCTGTGACAAATGTATGTGCGCAGTGAATGCTTGTGCAGATGTAAATTTGAAACTGTTTCAAGATAATTTGGCACAGCCTATATCTCATGACTAATAAAACTGTATTGGCATCTTTTAGTGTAATTCTATGAAAATAAGTCAAGATTTTACTTTATATTTGAAATACTTTGTTCAGTTTGTGGTTCCATTAAATAAAACATCAATGAGTATTTCTTATTTTCATGTGATGCAATGTGTACAAATATGCTTTTTGAAAAACCAACTAGTAACAAAAACACCTAAAAAATTATTTTCAGCAAGAAACATGATAAAATATAATTATACTTATAAGTATAATTATCAGTACTTCATTATTCTAAGTAATTAACCTTTTGCTCACATTTATTTCCTTTCTGCACTGGTTGCAAGATGCTTAGAATGAACTATGTTGGTAAATCATTACTTCTGTAACGAGTTAAATTCTCACAGAGAGCCCTCCACTTGTGGCCTTAAGCTTAATAAATACAGTTCCTAGTCATTGAGTAATGGTAAGTAAGCTAGTCTCACAGACTAATATAGCTATGTAGTGTAGTTCAAACCTTACTGGATTCAACCTCTCACCTAGCATTGTAAGAGACATAATAGGGAACATGTTCCTGAAATGTGCAGTTGCCAGGGCTCTGGTGAAGCTTTAATGGGTCTTGCAAGTGGATTGTAATAAATTAGTTAATCCCAGTAAAAAAATCCATGGGTATATATGAATTTCTATGAAATGCATTTTTTTTTTTTTTTTTTAAGAAATTACTGAACTCCTTCAGGAGTCTATTGTTTCAAATGATGGGTAGGATATATTTTTATCAGGTATCACTTAACCCTGCATTATTTTATCCATAGCTTAGGGAAAAGATGGATTCATGCCAAGTGAACACAAACTGTTTTAGCTGGAATATGACTTTGGATTGCCAAGTCCTTTCATCAAGTGTTTAGCCACTGGTCAAGTAAAACAAAGGAGAATAAAATGGACTGATGAACAGAAGAAAATGACCGCCGTCTTCATTTTCCCACAATACCTCAAGTACAAGCGAATAACGGAGAAAAAAAAAAAATCATGTGACGAGTATGCTATTAATCGAAAAAAAAAAAAGAAAAAAAAAAGAAGGGGGGGGGGTCAATAAATATGGGGGGGTGCTAAAAAAAGTCTGAATTTACAAAAAACAAGTGTAAACGCTACCAGACAAACTAATGACGGATCAATTTTGTGTAAACTTATCTTGCAAACTGCTTCCTCCCCGAAAACAAACAAACAAACTATACAGAGGAGGAATTTAAAAACAAAAACAAAAAATGTGGAGCAAATGCTCAAATTTTCAGTCCTCTAGCTCCATTGGTGTGGCCTGTATGTGCCATATGTACATATCCAGCCAGCCATCCAGACAAGCTTACAAACTGAAGAAAACGATAGTGACAGTTTTGGTTGATGCATATGTTAAACATGACTGCCCTTTTCCTTCTTCCTTTAATGCTATGTTATTAAATACTTTTCTCAATCTAAACACCTGTTTGCACAATATTTATAGAAATATGTAACAAAAGGTCATAAAACATGAAGAAAAAGAGAAGGAAATATACATTTCCCTACTTGAATGTCTAAAAGAAGAATTGATCAAATCTGCCTTTTGTCAAGTAGCCTACAAATCAATATATTGATGTTTTGCAATGATTATATGAATAATATATTAACATCATAGAGGTATAAGTATACTTTGATAAGTGCAGTTAATTCACCCCCAAATTTCCAATACCATTCACAGTCTTATAATAATTTAATGTTTTTTTGTCGAGTTTATACTTAGTTACATTCATTTGTACTGCATTACCTGACCCAGACAATATTGAAACCTGTACTATTCAAGGTATTCCTATATATGTATATACAGGTGTACCTTGAATAGAGCTGGTAATTTGTTTCCAAATTTTCCTCACTGTTCGAAACCACATTTCTCAAGGTCTTATGATTTAATGTTTTTTTTTTCCAGCTCATACATTTAACTTGTAAAACAATACCTTGATCACACAACATCACAACCTACACTATTCAAAGTGTTGTATTAGAGATTCAACATGGGCAGACAAAACAAAGAAATAATAATACGTTTATAAGGTTAGTATATGAATATATTTTACAGATAAAATATTGAAGGTATTGCAAAGATTACAAGCAGATTATGGACAAAGTTGGAGATATGCAAAACTGCTGAATTTCAAGCTTATACATTTAACTCACCTCCTAATATTTTGTGGATGGTTGTATCTGTGGTCAGCTGAGCTGGTGCATCACCATCATGATTTTTTATAGTCTTATCAGCACCATTGTTCAGCAGATAGGCAACTATTGAAGGATGATTTCTCACAACAGCCCAATGCAAAGCTGTCCTGCAGTAAGATGGATAAAAAGATTTACATTAATATGTACTAGTCATGAAATTAGAAGTCACAAATCCACAAAGATGGGAATATATCAGGAGAGATGAGAACAAGCAAAAAGTCAAATGATATAACAATGATAATTTTTTTAAATTAAAGATAACAGATTTGGTTAGTAATTTGATAGAAACTATCATGTGACCTATATCATTTGGCAATACATCATGTTGGGGGTGATCAATTGAAAAGGGGTGAGCAATGAATAAGGTACTTCTCTCACTTTTTGTTGGGCAATGATCACAAAAAAAGCAAGAATTTTCAAATAACAAGTGTGAATGCTGCCAGACACAAACTAAAGGACTAACTTAGCATAAACTTACATGGTGAATTAACCCTCCTCCCTAGAAACTTATCTGAGGGGGAAATTTTTTTTAGGCAGAATTACTTGAAAACTGAAGAAACCTATGTTGACAAATTTGGTTGATGGTTTTTTCTAATAATGATGATTTCGTCTTTCATAAAGATTATGAATTTGTAAATGGAGATGCCACTATTTTTGTATGCAAGTTATCAAAACAAACAAATTTTGTTTTTAGATGAGTCTATTAGACACTTTTTAATTGGTTGGTCCCAGTTATGTTGAGCAACAGAAATAGGAAGAAAGGAAGGAGGTGTGACGTCATTAAAAGAAAACTAATCCAACCATTTTTTTTTACCAGCTGCTAATGACGTCCTAATAGAATTTTTGTACTTCAAAAAGCCAAAAATGGCTATTCATGACTTTTATTGAAGATAATACTTGCAAAATATTTCCATACTGCAATATTTTATGAGCATGAGAATCAACTGACTCAAAAGAAACTACTTGCTTTTCTTCCTCTTCCTACAACCATGGAGGATGGACACATTGTTGAGCTTATGATTCTTGCTTTAAATTGCGAAGACGCACTAGGGAATTTCCATGGGTTCTATTAGAAACATTTATTCTAAGCAAATAGTAATACATGAAAATGTTACTTTGCGAACAAGGAGTTAGTTTGATTTGTTTTGAAATTTTTCAGAACAAAATCAAGTGAATAAATAAAAATGAAGAATAGAGAAATTTATTGATTTTCATCAATTATTGAATTAACTTAAAGGTTATTTGAACTGTTGAACTAAATATCAACCTTACATTTTATAACAAAAGGTTTATTTGAGAGAAAAATCATGGCTCAATATAAAATTCAGATCTGACATTAATCGGAGAAAAACCCAGCTGAAGCTAGGCATTAGATCAGTGATTCATAAAGTGAGTGCTGGAAGACTTGGGTGTGTGTGTGTGGGGGGGAGAAGTGATGGTGATGAGGTGTGGGGACTAAGAATACAAATCGATACCTCCTACGCATGAATTTGTACATCTAATTAATTCTATATTAACTAATCAAGTGTTTTTATATACTTTTTACAATTATGTTCTAGGTTATACAATAAATACTTAAATCAGATTTTCAATGTATCAGGTTTTCAACGTTTTCTAACGGGGTTGGATGCTGGTAAAAAAATGCTTTAAAGGGGGCGATAGTCTAAAAAAAATGTTGTGGGGAAAACACTGCATTAGCTTATGGTAATGGTATGGTAGGTGCAAGCATGGATTGGGAATGTGAAAAATAAAAGGTACTCTCTGGAAGACCTCAGAAACTGACAAATTAGAGGAACTTTTTAAAGGAAGATGCAACACAAACACATGATCTAGCAGAAAAATCAAAGAAGAATCAGTCAATTAAAGTACGTCATTTACCAGAGGCAAAATTCAGAAGATAAGAAAATGAGTTCCTTATAAACTTACAGGAAAGAACATTGGTTAGCGTTTAAACATTAATTTTTCTCTTCTTGCTTTATATAACAAGCCTGAAAATCAGAATATAGATGTGCAAGTTTGATCTCTTGGATTCCATTAAAAAGTCCCTTCCTTTGAAAGCGCTCTCTTAATAAAAAGCACTTTCATTTAACAGCCCCTTCCATCAAAATTTTGTTTCAGTTTGTCAGTCAGTCAGTGACAGTCATAGGCATTAAGAGATGTTAGCGCACCAGGGGAAGGTCTTTTTAGACAAAATGTTATTGGGGAATGAATTCATAATGAAAATCGAAAATGAAGAAAATAATGTTTAGATCCAGAGCAACCTTCAACAGAATCTATTGGGAAAATAGGTCTCCCATTTGGTGTGATTCAAAGAGAAATCTTTCTTACAAATTACAGGAATCTGGACTAAATTTTACAGCGAAATTGGTGAGTAATTGGGTCGTCTGAATGAAACATTGAAACAGAAAATACCTTTTTCTGGATAAGGAAGTCAACCAGTGGTTTATTAAGTGACATCACCTGTCCTCCTGCTACAAATGTGACGCAGCAAATAATCAAGAAACAGGAAGAGGAAGTTCTTACAGTCTAATAAGAGACGACCCCCATTGGACTATACAGGTGGTGCATGTGTCAGCTCAGTGATCCTTGCAAGTTTCAAGCCTGGTCAAGTCCAGAACATAATTCTCACAAGTTTATAAGATAATCCCCTTGGCAGGATGCAAATTCACCAAAGGGATAAAAGGATAACTCCACCCTAATCACACAGCTTAGAGTGTACTCAATTAGCTCTTGAGTACACAGGGAAATTTGTCGTAATGAAGAGTTTTTTTGTTTGTTTTTTTTTACACTCTTCACTCATACCAGGAATTGAACTGGAGACCTTCTACATTAGGCAGACATACCATTACACTACAAAAAGTTCTTTCATATGTAGCATATTCTTCAGACTCACTTGTTTCACTCCATTCGAGATAGTCCAGGAAGCAGTATTTTGAACTCATTGACTCTAAACTAAAAATAGCTTTTATGATGGGATAGACAGTTTTCCTGAAAGTTGATGTAAGAGCCAGGCATGACTATGTCAGAAGAAAAGAAAAGAAAAAAAATGCTGTAAACTTCTACATAAAGCTAATGACTATTGAAAAAAAATTACTTCTGAATTGTTGTAGAAACATCGCCCAAAGCACCAATCAGTAGTAAACCATTTTCAATTGGGGGGGGGGGGCGTGCTCTGATGAACTATGAATAAAAGTTTCCCTGGGTGTTTTATTTTGTGAAAAATTTATACAATTTCTATTCTAGATACGACACAATGGCCATCAGTTTTTCTTGAAATATATTGACACAGAGAAATTTTTTCAATTTCTTCAATAAAAATGTAATGGCTGAAATGATAATTAGATCTTAAAATTATCGATAAACAAAAATTCATATTGAATTTAGTATATTTATTTAGTGTTGTGTTGGAGACGAGGATTCATCATCTCAAGCCAATTTTCATGTTGAACCTTCTACAGTACAATCAATAAACACAGATACTACACTCAAAGGCAAAAAATACCAATCCATACTTAAATAATCCCAGCCATTTTTGACGGATATTATACTAATAGTAGTACTCAACGGAGGGCAAATCAAGTAGTTCACTGGGCGGTGTAAGAACGTAGATAACTAATAGATTCAACTGTATACAACTTTGGTTGCTAAGATACTATCTTCCCCTGCCACACCCAACTCACTCTAATACTCGAGTGCATCCCAACAATAAACCAGGATGACTCATGTCAAAATAGTCACGTGATATAACTCACTGCTTCATCCAGGAATGCATCTTTTGAAAAACTAGAGAGATGTTGTTCAACAGACTAATTTCTATTAACTTTTTCATGAGGACAGGTGCTTTATACTCTGATGTTGAATTTCCCTACTGAACACGATATGAGTAGGGTTAAAAATAAAAACGGTTACTTGGTGTGCATTGCAACGTCCGAAGATACTAAGAAATGTACACGAAGTAAATTCTTGGCGATAGTACGTTGCAAACAAATTGGTCAGGCTACCAGATAAAAGTTTATCATTTTTAACTTTTAATTAAATCATAAAAGACCCGTTTAAAAAAATGTTCTATTCTAGTGTGGTGTTCTCATGCTTTGGAAAATTATTTCACGAGGAAAAGGTTAGTTAGTTTGATAAAGAGAAAATCCAATTAATTTTTTTAGTCATAGATATCGTCGCAAAAATAAATTCGAAAAAGTTAGTTGGCTCGACAGTGACACTGTTTTAAGACGGAAAATTGGGGAGACTCATTCATTTCAGTGGTGTAGACTAACGCATCTTTATATGTATTTTGAATGTATTTTTTTTTTCTTTTTTATTTTCACATGGCTAATTCATAACTTTGGCTTTCCAAAAATCATGTGATAAAGTGAAAAGACAAATTGCTACTTGTGAAAGAAAGAAAAAAAAAAATGATTCTGACCATCCGTAAACGGCTCTCCTTAATTTGACAGAAATGACAGTAGAGAAATAGTACCAGTCACATGGCCTAAATACGCACCTCCTGGTGAATGAGGAAAATGAAATTGAAAATAAAATATTTCGGATTCCGATTGACTGTCTGTCGCTAATCAATTGATATTTTCGGCTTTTTTTTTTATTTTTATTTTTTTCTATATTCAATAGTTTAGTGTGATTTCTTTTGGGGTTCGTTCGACACCTGAAAGAAGACTAGCATTGAAAAGAAAAGTTTTAGAATGAGATAAATTTGGCAACATGAGCAGGTGGGAAATAAAAGAGAAGAATTGAAGGGGAAAGTTCCTGTGATGGTTAGGTTGGATAAGGTAAGGTGGAAGGACGAAGTTCATGGACTTGGGTTTAAGAACAGTGGATAGCCCATAGATATGGTTCAATTTATACCGGTTGTTGGTTTTTTTCAACTTCGCCAGTTTTTTTCTCATTTTTTTTTTAGGGTAGTGACAATGAATCGACAACATTCAATCTGAATGAAAAAAGCCTTTGGTTCTTTATTCATTTGCTGATCCCACCCTCAAGTACGTCGCGTCATTCTTACAGTCAGTTAAATAATGTTACGAATAAGCATTCCACTTAAAGAAGGAATGTAATTTGCAAATTACAGCCATAAACATAGTCTTTTCCTACTTCTAAAGCCCAAGTTAAATCTGAAGAGACCGACACTTTACCCCGTAAAGAGAAAAAAAATACCAATAATTTTCGATAGGAAAGGATTAAGTAACCAAATGCTAAAACCTTAGCTTTAAAATAGATTAAAGCTTTTACATTTTTAGCTATTCATTAAAAAGAGAAAAGAAAAAAAAAACAATCGAAGAAGTCAATGAACTTATAATTCAAAGATTAATAAATGTAAAACGATATACATCGTGACAATTTTGGAATTACTTTCTAGTGTGTTGTCTACTTTTTACTTTTTGAAACAATGAAAAAAAAAACATTGTAAGTTAGAAGTTAGGAGGGAAAAATGATAAGCAAATCGCAAATAATTGCCAGAGAGATCCCAAGAAAAAGAAAGTAAAGACCATCGAAACAAGATCTTTAAAGAAAAAGAAATAAAATTGATTTTAAAGAATAAACAAATAAAATTAAATTAATTTTCTTTGATTAGTACTTACTTCAATGTAAGATTTCTAAAGTACCCAAGTAAAATTGTAATAGCGACGAATCCAAGCAAAGCACGTTCTTTCTGCCGAAGAAACTTGGAACTTGTGATCCAATGTCGGCACTTGCCTGTCTTTGAATATTAGAAATAGTAGTAGTAGCAAGATCCATCTAAAATCGATAATAAATGGTTTGGTAGTAGTAGCAGACGATTGAAAAATCACAGAACTACTCCAAGAAGAAGAACTTAAACCATCGCTAGAGTCGCTCTTAAAACAAGTTCGCAAAAAAAACGAGAATCTTCAGAACGTTTGGATTTTCAAGTAATCACAACACAAACGGTTGTCATGCAAAATGAACAATATAAAGAGAATAAAACTATCAAAGATCAATAAGTAGGATTGATAAATACATTTCACTTGCTTAGTTTCTCATGTCATGTGTTTCAAGCCGAAGATAAAAGGCAACGTAAAAACTGAATTGAAAAAAAAAAAGCAGCCCCGTATATAGTACTCATACCTGAGACTAGTAGTAAGGACCAAGTCGTTTAAAAAATGATTTGCATACAAAATATACATTCAGGTGCAAATTACTTACCATCCATTCACTACATTTTTGGAGTTGATGTCGATGTGTTTATCTTCGACAAGTGTCTTAAGTTTGACCATGTCCCCTATCGCAACGGCCTCCCTTAAATCTTCTTGGTCTTTTCGGCTCGGCGCCGTCGACTCCATATTGCACAAATACACAACTCATACCAACAGGAAGTAAACGAGGCCAAATGTCGACATACAACAACAACCAGTTTCCTTACTTACTTTACTTATTCACCCGATCCTTTTTTAAACCTGATTAAACCGTTTTCTTCTGATTTATTTATTAAGTCTTAAAAACTCCTAAACCTTCCAAAGAGTTGAATTTATTATATATATAAAGTTCAATTCATACTTTCACATCTTTAAAAAAAATTAAACCTTCCTGTCAACCTGTAGGATTTGAATTCGGGTGTTATAAAAAAGTTTTATCTTCTTACAAAGAATTAATAAATCCAAATTAAACCGTTTTCTTTTCATTTATTCATTCATTTATTAGATTTTTAAATCTTCTCAGGAGTAAAATTTATGTTATATCACTGAAGATCAATTTGTCACACCTTCTCTTTACACCTTTTTTTTTTAACCTTCCCGTCGTCAACCTGTAGGATTTAAATGTTTTAGAAAAAAAGTATTTTCTTTGGATAAAAAATCAAAAATATATAATTAATAAACTGAGTATCCACTAATAAAGTCACTAAACTTTTAAAGGAGATTTTACGTAATATCTCTAAAGTTAGTGTTACACCTTCGACTGTAGGATGCTGTGGCCTGGACGTTTCAGTCGCAGATATTTCGACCGCGGACGCTTCGGCTGCGTTTTGTTTTTACAGGCGAAAATGACTATATATATATAATTAAAGTATTTATTCCTGTTTTTCTATAATGAATTCACTTTTTTCTTTTTATTTGTGTGCCATTTTAACACCAAGTGTTTACTGGTGTGGAATTTACACACTTAAATAAAATTTCTTGAGAGTTGTTTTATTTCTCCTTTTTTTTTCCTTTTTGGTGAAAAACAAATCTTAACCCATTTCATTTCCCTTTTATAAATAAAAAGAAATTATGAAAAGATTTTGAATTTTTTTTTTGTATACAACGAATCTTAACCTATTTTATTTGCTTTCTATAAAAAAACAAAAATTAAAAAATAGCAATGAAAAGTTTTTAAAAAATTAGTGAAAAACGAATCTTGACCCATTTTATTTGCCTTCTATAAAAAGTAAACAAAAAAGTAGCTATAAATAGTTTTCAAAAAAATTATAAAAAAGAATGTTAACCCATTTAATTTGCCTTCTATAAAAAAAACATAAATAAACAAAGATTAACCGGAGATAAGTTTCTGGAAAAGATTTATAAAACACTAAACAATAATCATACGTTGTATAATTATTGCACATTGCTTTAAATTTATGAATTATGATTCTATTTCATTTTAAAATACACGTTGTGACTCATTTTCTCCTTTTAAAACAAAACGAGGTTGAAACGTCTTCAGCTGAAACGTCTGTCTATCTGAACGTTCACATCTTGAAAAAAAATAACCCTCAGCCTGTTGGATTTGAATGTTATATAGAGAAGTTTATCTTCTTACAACAAATTATAAAAATATTATCAATGAACTGTATACTGAAAATATTATCCATGTAATTAAAGAATAGATTATGCCCATCGGAAACTTTTTGGAAATTATCAATCAAGTTGAGTGTTTTCTAACAATTGCTGCTATGACTATGTATGTAAAAAAGATGTTTAAATCATAGGAAATCAAATTCATTTAAGGTTTAATTAAACTTGCTCGATTCCAATTCATTTCTCTTGAATTGAATTAAAATTGTAATAGTCTGCAAATAAATAGTTAAAGGAAACTACTCTATAATTAGTATTTTTACCGAAAAGGAAGAAAAGTTTTCTCCTCCTTTTGACCCCTAAAAAAAGCAAAAAAGCTCTCCCCACTACTTTTGATTCCTAAAAGAGAGAAAAAATGTTCCCCTCATTTTTCACTTCTAAAAAGTTCCCCTTAACTTTTGAACCATAAAAAATAAAAAAAGGTTGACCGACTGTTTTGATCTGTAATAGGGAAATAAGAATATTCCCTTCACTTTTGACTCCAACTTTGAAAAAAAAAATGTGCTCAGAATATGAAGCCAGGTAAAAAAAGCACTTTTAAAAAGTGTGTTCAGAATATGGAGTAAGGTAGAAAAGTAACTTGAAAAAAAAAGTTTATCAGAGTATGAGGTCAGGTGAAACATCAAATTCCCCAAAAAATGTGTGATCAGAACAAGAAGTTCTCGGATGATGTCATAAAATTCTTCCATGGAACCAGAATGTTCCATATTGACATCATCCCAACTGAATGCAAAATTAGGGTCAAGTTCCGTATTATTATTGTATCATAAATCAAACTCCTCTCTTGAAACATAAGGTAACTGTTGAAAATCACCCAGATGAGTTTTATTCTTCAAGTTACTGCATTTTGGGGTTGTAGCATTAAAAACACTTCCTATCATGTACCATTCTTGCTGGATAGCATAGATAGATGGATAGATAGATACATACATACATGCATCATCATCATCATCATCATCATCATCAGCATCAGTCTTTTAGCATCCGTCGTTGGACATAGACCTTCCCCAGGATGTGCCACACTTCCCTATCATGGGCATCACGGAGCCAGTACCTCCTGAACTTGTCTAGCTTGTCTCTCCATCTAACATTTTGCTGGCCTCGGTTGCATACATACAAATAGAAAAACTATTTTTATTGTATAAATTACGAAATTATCAACCACTATGCCTTAAATTGTAATTAATAAATTAAAAAGATTGAAAACAAAATCATACTGATGGAAAAAAAAAAGTTGAAGAACCATAGCCATCAAAGATGGCCGACTGTTCTATCTTTTTTTTATACGTGTGTTTGTTTGTATGTTTGAGCACTCATAACCATCCTGTTTTCTCTACTGAACGGAAAATTCATAACATCTAGATTCTCCAGAATTTTGATATTTCTAGAATTTTTAAAATTCTATTATGGATATTTTCCACCATTTATTCTGATCATATTTATTTTTTGATAGAATTTTTTTCCACAGCTTCAAATTTTAATGCTACAGTTGTTCAATTACTGATCGAAATGGTGAGTTTAAATTTTTTTTTTAAATAGCACTAATATACCTGAGTGTAATTTTTAAAGATCATTGCCATTGTCAAAAAAAAAGTTATATTATTATATGGATGTGGTATGAGACTTTAAGAATAATACTGCAATTGAAATAAAATATTTATGGTGTTCAAATTTTGCCGAAAATAATACTTATTATCGACCATTCCAAACTATGCTATACAATGAAAGAAAAAATCCTCATTCAGATATATCCATAATTTCCTTTTCACTGGAATCAACAAATAGATCATATGAGAAAAAAAAAACACAAATCTGTACAGATTTCATGTAGCGATGGTCAGCAAGCTAATCTTGCTGGCTGTCATTGTTGGGTACAATCCTCATTGGATCTCCCAGTATAGATGGCCTGATACCAATCCATCCAAAGTTAATATACTTATATAATGAATAATGTGATTTTCTTGGTTTGCTGTTGGTAATACTCGACTCTCTCGCAGGAGGGGAAAGATTTTGCTGTTCAAAATACCACCTTCCTACCATTTGAAACTATGGACCCTTCAACTGGAAAGAATTCACAATCATTCTCAGAAAATAGTTTAATTGAAATTCAAATATGTCTGTAAATTTTTTAGCAGGTATCAACAAGTATATATATATATATATATATATATATATATATATATATATATAAAATGTAGTAAGGATTTGCTGCACAAACACATTTATGTTTCTGGCCTGTTTGGGTTTCATCAGACAAATCATTTGGTTTATTTTAGATTCCTATTTAGGACATTTGGGGGAGGGAGTCTATTTTTGTAAATGGTCGGATCTTCCATTTATTCTATTTATCTATGTTTTTGTTTAATGGTTGGTCATTGCTTGTTATGTTTTTTGTTTTATCTATTGGGGATGTTATGCTTGTTAATAGTTATAAATTATAAATTGGGAGGATTTGGTGTAGATATTTACATCAGTACATAGTTGATCTATCAGTATTTTTGTAGTATGTTTCCTCTCTGAGAACATTTCATTCTGTTTCCGAATGTTAGAGCGAAACCTGTTTCCTAATGTTATATATATATATCAGCGTTATGATATGCTATATATCAACAGATTTAATCACCATTACTACAATTATATTTACAATACTCTTAAAAAGCACTTGCTTAAAGGCTACTTTCTCAGAGAGTTTATATTTCAATTATTTGCAAATGAATGAATAAAGGAAATCAACCCATAATTAGCATTTGATACATCTTGTGTTACCTCCCATTAGAAATCTGATCATCATAACTACACTAAATGTCGCCTTTATGGGTGGAATAAGTTGTTGAAATGAAAATTATAAGAATTGATGAAATAGATAAATATAGTGACAGAAATCAGATCAGAGTTTAATTTAATGTTTTTAAAAAAGTGATATTTGAAACTTTTAGATTTTTTTTAATGATCTCAGAAAAATGTATGTGTATATACACTTAACAGAAGACAAATAAAGTCATTCTTCCTCTTACACCTATTGATGAACGTTATCAAAGCACCCATTGTTCTTCCTCTCACTCTCTCCTCCCCTCTATGAATTATATGAAGTCCCCATTCGCTATGCGAATAAGCTATTTTTAGCAGCAGTCAGTGGACTGTCAGTGGATTCAGTCGAAAGAGCAGGCACAACAAAGATGTGTCCATTTTTGCATTAATTTAGATTGTAGATAGACTTTCTCGCACCTCAAAAAAACAAACAAACAAACAACACGAAAGATTTTTGGAAACTAATTTGCTAAAAACCTTTTCCAGTGTCACACTGGCACTTTCAGAAAATTTCATGGGGTTATGTTTTGTAGTTCATGCAGTAGGCTGTAACATACTGATGGATGGACAGATGTTTAGTGAATTATAATAAGATATAGATTATCAGGGTGAGCATGAATGCAGACCTAACACCAGTGACGGTAATGGAGGGGTCCTTTGCATATCTCCAGTTCCTCAAACCCATTTCCATCATGGCCATACACTAGTGTTATTAAGTTGCAAATTGGACAGGAAACTGCTCTTTTGAAGCATTTTAACTGTTTAGCTCTAACAAAAATCTTGGATCATTATGATATAGACAAGTAAGCTCAAACAAGCTAAGCTAACTTTGATGCAAAATCAATACCTAATTGGATTAATGCATCATTGAATACATGAATGTGCTGAGAACAGACCAAAGTCTTGTTAATAATTAAAATTATTGGCAGCAACAGCAGAATAAAAGTTATATATTTCAGTCTCTAAAAAGATGTGCTGTCCCTGCTACAGAGCTAGTAGAAGTGTGCCAACATTCCTGTTGTAGCAAGTTAGGGTTGGGGTAAGCTTAGGGTAGGGGTAGGATTAAGGTTAGAGGTAGAGATATGGTCAGGAGTAGGGCTAAGATTATGGGTAGGGATCATCGCTTCATGCCTGTAATGTCTATATTGCATGGTCATAAGTGTTGACCATGCTGCATCAATATAAAATGTAAATAAAGGGAAGCAACTGCCTCAGGGTTTTAGCCATTGACCCCTCACAGCTACCAGTGAAAAATAAGGGTGTAGCACTTGATACCCAAGTGGCTTACCAACCAACACGACCATTTTTTATCCCCACTGCATGAAGTCGATAGTGCTTAACCAACAAAGCTGACACACAAACATCTCAACAGCATAAATGTCACAATGCCAAATGGAGAAAAATTTGTGTCTCTCACTGTAAAAGTAACTTATGATTCGGTAGACATTCACAGAATAGACAATAAAAAAAGAATCTGCATGTATTACACCATTTATCTGTCTGTCTTTCTGTTTGTCTGTCACACAATAGAAACCACCTTGAGACAGACGCTGCCCAACCAATTTGGCATGCATACTCAATGAACCAAAGAGAAGGTTTTAAAATTAATAGTTTTGAGAAAAATGTAACTATATAGTAAACTGAACCGTTACTTTCCATTGAATATTAGACCTGCCAACTCCCCCGATTTTGCCAGGACACTCCTGATTTAAAACATCTTCTCTTGCTCTTCCATTGTTATCTCCAAGTATTTCAAAATCTCAACATTTACTCATGTACGTAAGAACAAAACTGATGGCTGTTCAAATCTATAACTAAATGATCCATTATCTTTGATTCTAGCAATAAAATCAAATACAACCAGTCACAAGTGGCAACCAGGGAAAGAACTATTGAAAGAGGTAAAATCTTCCATTTCAAAGTTTCTTTAAGAATAAAAACTGTTTACAATCAGATTTTCTAAAACTTTGTTCAAAAGAAACATATCAATTTATGTTTTTAATACTAGGCGTATGATTTTTTTTCAAAAATCTCCCTATTTTTGTTCATTTCTCCTCCTTTTTCCTATATAAATAATCAGTTTTTCCCATCTGATAACTTCTGAGATTGGGAGGTTTGCAATATACATGTACTAGCTGGGATACCCAGTGTTGCCTGGGGGAAAAAAAAGCCCCAAATTTAACAATCCTGGAAATCAAATGATATTTCATGGTGATTTTATGAAATCAAATAGGAGGTGGTATGCAAAAGCCCCCCCACCCCCAGCAACTCACTGGTTGGACCAACACACACTTCCGGGAAGACCTACTCAGGCCAGCATACAACCTTGGGCCTATGTAATCCCTTCTAAAATCTTAAAAATTAATTTTTCTGAAAATTTGGAACTAATTTGTTTTTGCTTTTGGCATTAATAGTTTGTATGTCAAAGTGGACAATTGGATTTTGAATTGTGTCCATGTATTATTGTTGCGATCATGTTTGGATTTGAGTTGGGCTATTTGCTCTGAGATAAACATCTTTTATTGTCAGGTGAGAGTTAGATTCCTTGAAAAAACATACAGCCAAACTAGCATAAACACTGAAAGATAAATTCACACCCATATTCACCTACAATGAATGGAAATTAAGGTTGCAGTTAAGCATTATTGCTGCATTTTAAATAGAATCTCTCTTATAAGACCTTTAAATATTTCCTTTCTCAAACCTGACAAATTTCCAGAGGGTTTGAAAGTCTAATAAATTGAAAGTACATGAAATTAAGTACAAAAAAGTTAAAATTTTCTTTATCAGGTTTCCAACTTGTTCTGTCAGTTTTAATTACCTTGTTTCTAAATACTAAACATGTTACTTTCACTGATTTCTTTGATTATTTTTTTGTTCTTGTGAATGCAAATGCCAGACACTGAGAGAAAAAAAATCTACATTCACAGTTTTCCTATGACAAATGGAAAGTGAGGGTCCAGTTCAGCATTGTAACTATATTGTAAATAGAGTCCCCTATGAAACTTGAATTTTTTTAACAAAACTGACAAATTTCCAAAAATTTCATGGTCAAATAGATTGAAAGCAAATGAAATTAAAAGAAAAAAAAAACAACTTTCCCTGTTAGAATTTGAACTTTCCAATCCTCTAATCTTTTGGCTGTTGAGTTACAATGATTTTGAAGCCTACAAATAAGTGCCCAAAAAATAATTTTTAAAAAGCATTCAACCCTCCTCACATATGTGTAAGTTCAAATAAATGGTTAAAAAAAACCTTCTCTGGATGGTGCTGAGTCCAAAATATTTATAGTTTTATTGATATAACGCCAACAGCTTTTGAGAGGGTCTCTGATGAAAAAAAACAATGAAAATATTTTTTAGATAGACCCCAAAGAAATTGATCATTTCTTTTCAAATTTTGAATGTATATATAAGGGGATATTTTGCTGTTTTTAATTTGAGACATACTTATTTCATGCCTTTGTTTCTGTTCTGTGTTGTGAAGTTCCCAACATCTTAGAGTACAAACATTTATATACATACATATATACTTTAGTACTTTATGATATAGATACATAATTTCTTATTCATATCTATATTATAAAGTACTAAAGTATGTGTGTATGTTTGTACTCTACGATATCAAGGACCACACGCCACAGAACAGAAATAAAGCCACATCTGTAATCAACAGGGCTCACTCAAATCACCTATTGCACACATCTCTAGGTCAAATTTTGCAAAATAAATAATCAATTTCTATGGTGTTTTTGTTCATTCTCTCAGAAAACAAGTCAGATGGAAAACATTTTTTCTTTGTGCTTTTTTATTTAGGATTTTCATAAAAACTGAAGTTAGATCTATGAAATAAAAAAAAAAAATATAAGTGTATTTTGAATCAGCATCAGCTAGGATGGTTTTTTCATTATTTATTTGAACTTGTGAGGTGGGGTGTGAGTACTTTTAAAAAATTTTTTTTTTGAGCAGTAATTCTTATTTCCTAATCATGGTGTTTCGATAACCGAGTAGTTAGAACCTTGGAAAGTAGAAGTGGCTGACCAAGTTCAAACTGTGATAGAGAATTTTTTTCCTTTCAATTTTATATGCTTTTATAATATTCGTCCTTCAAACCTTACGGAAATTTATTATTTTTGATAAAATCAATTTTTTCAGGTTTTAGAGAGGGATTCTATTCACAATCTAGTTACAATGCTGAAACGGACCCTCACTTTGAGCATATCTGGATTTAGCAGGTCACAATTAGCCAACAGCACATGTTATAAGATTGAATTTCACAAAAACAAGTTCATCAATGTCTATGGGGTCTGCATTCATGTTCTCAGAAAACAAGTCTGATGATAAAAAGTTTTTTATTTTTTTTCTACTTACACGTGCTTTCAGTTTATGAGACCTTCAAACCTGATAATTTGTCAGAGTTGTGAAAGGAAATATTTTTAGGTTTCATAAGAGGAGAATCTATTTAAAATGTAGCTATAATGCTAAACTGTAACCTCAGTTTCATCATAGGTGACCATGGATGTAAATTTCTTTTTCTCTCAGTGCTTATACCAATTTGCCTTGTGTTGTGCACTGGTCTGCCTTGGAATGTGTGCTGGCCCTACTGGTGAGGCATCACAGTGGAAAAACAAAGGCATATCCAAAATCAGTAAGACACAATTTACCCTCAACACATATTTCAAGGTCAAATATTACAAAAATTAATCGGTTGATTTCCATGGGGTCCACGCTTGTGCTCACATAAAAAAAAAACTAATTTCACCGCATAAGAAATCAGTGAGAGTAATAATATGCCAATGTTCAGAAACACGGTAAATAAATTAGTGGACTGATTTTGAAACCTAGCAGGGGAAATTTTACTTCTTTCCTCTCAATTTCATGTGCTTTCAATTTATCAGACCATCAAATCTCCAAAAAAATCTGTCAGTTTTGAGAAAGGAAATATTTAAATGTTTTATAAGAGGTGGTTATTTTTACAATGTTGCTACGATACTAAACTGGACACTTACTTCCCATTCAACATGGATGACCATGGACACGAATGTCTCTCTCTCTCTCTTTGTGCTTATGTTAGTTTGACAGAAATTTTTTATGGAATCTAACCCTAATCTGACAATAAAACATGTTTTTCGCTGAGCAAAAACACCAACTCCACTTTTAACCCTAATCCAAACACAAACATAATTATAAAAAATGGGCACAATTTAATTTTGATTGTCTGCTTTGACATCCTATCTACTGAGAAAGGATACGCATGCCCTCCTGGAGTTTTCATGAAATCTCTATAAAATATCATTTGCTTCCAAGTGTTGTTAAATTTAGATGCTTTTTCCCCAGCCAATGCTGGGTAGTCCAGCTAGTATTTACATATAATTCTTTAAGAGGTTGAAAACGAAAGGGACTTTCTTCCCCTTTAAGGATTCAAAAGTGAAGG
The DNA here is from genome assembly GCA_963457665.1 of Thysanoteuthis rhombus. NCBI lineage: Eukaryota > Metazoa > Mollusca > Cephalopoda > Oegopsida > Thysanoteuthidae > Thysanoteuthis > Thysanoteuthis major. The sequence continues at coordinate 14,646,626 of OY735202.1, forward strand.
TAAACTTTTTTTCTCCTCAAAGGGTCAAAAGATAAAGGAAACTCACCCCCCACACACACTTTGGTGATCAAAAGTGACGGGAAACTTTTTTCTACCTTTTGACCCATAAAAAGTGAAGGGGAGCTTTTTATTACTCCTTAAATATCTAATCTGTAGCAGATGGGTACTTCATCTTGAAGTTAGTTTGAAAGAAACTTCATTTGCTTTGGCTAAGCGACGACAGAAATTATGAACTTTGTCCTCATTCACCTTGCCCACTTAAACAATTGAAAAGAGTGGATAATCGATTTACAAAGAATAGCAGCCTGAGGAGTTAACACACACGAACTGAACAGGATGTGGTGATCAGTTAACTTTAGGAACTAGGTGCAATGAGTGGCTTATAGATAACGAAGAAGTGCCGATAATAAAATGAAATGAATTAATATAATAGAGTTTTTGAAAAAATTGTATTAAAAAAAGAAAGTTGTTCGTTTGTGTTAACAACTTCGATTTATTTTAAAAACTCTTTCAAGTTTTCCCATGAGATAAAGAAATACGAATCCGAATCAAGTTGTTGCATAATTTAGGTACATGTTGAAGATGATTAAATTTTACTTTTTTATTTGATTGAATCACGTGATTAATTGTTGAATTTTAATTAAAAATTAATTTTTTTTTGTTTTTTTTAAAAATGTTGGAAACGATATTTTGAGCGAAAAGCGGACACCAAAACCGGATTAACGCTTTTGGGGGACCTTTCCTATGTCAAATTTTTTTTATGGTTCTTCAAATTGATGGACGAAAATATTCTCATATATTTACATTACAGTTGAAATTAATAATAATAAAAATTCTTCATAAATAAACTTTGAGCAAAAAATATTCTTAAAAATAAAAAAGCAAAACAAAAAAACGAAGTTATATATTCATTAATTATTTTTCGTTTCGGTTAGGTTTCGTTTTTCGTCTATTTTGATATTTGGGGATAACTCTAGGACGTATAGTTCTGAAGGTGAACTCCCACATGGTGTAAATTCACAATATGCAGTCAAGCTACTAGTCCTCTCATCGTGGTTTCTTTAAAAGAAATGCACGAATTCAAAACCATGTCTAACATTCATTTTTAACATCTTGGAATTATAAACGAGCTGGTAATTGGAACTTCGCTCTATTACGATCAAAATCTGCTGTTTATGCTCTATTTTAGAATTCAGGCTTCACCCGTGATTATACAACCACCGGATTTATCATTAAATTGACAACAGTGAAATATCTCATGATTGATGAAACATTTTTCCTTTAGAAGAATTGTGAACTTACAATGAATATTCCTTCATTAATGATCACTCGATCAACAATCAATCGGCGATTGTTAAAATGCTTGACTGCAGGGAAAAATTATTCAAAAATCTACAGGAAATCAGTAAGTGAACTTCTGAATTTATAAGTCTGAAATTTTCTCTTCTTTTTATGACCTTCTTTCCTTACAGTCACCTTGTCTGATTTTTTTTATTTAGCTTTCAAGATTTGTGATAAAGGTTTCAGATTAAAACACTCAATTCCCCGGAGGATTGTTTGTCGTTCATAAATTCAAAATTTCACTTTTTATTGAGAGGAGCGACCTTTCTCTTTGGTTTCCGTTTAATTCTATTGTTTCCTTTTCGTTCGATTATTCAAAAATGTAAACGAAGGCTTTCAAGCTTCCTTCTTATATCAGTTTGCAATTTGATTAAAATAGATAATTTTATGTTCATCTTGACTCATTTAAGTTCGTTCAAAATACTGGAGAAAATACATTTTCTAAACAATCTTCAATCGTTTTACGTCGTAAATTGAGTAAGGGGAAGTAACTCCCTTTTAGTGAAAAACAAAATAAAAACAAATTCAGAAAAAACAATTTATTGACAATGACAAATTGTTTACTGCTAATTATAGTGATAGTGATGATATTCATTTAGAAAGTCTCAGCAAAAACTTTCGTAAATTTGTGTTTTATAAACCATCTGACGTGTCATGTATGTTTCGGTTTGGTACTTAGTTTTAATGGTGAACCATTGTTACCTTAAATGGTAATTTGTATTCACAGTGACAAAAACTCAAATTTGATTCAACAAAACTAAATTTATGATTTTACTAAAGCATGATCCTATAGCCCATTGTATGCTTTCATCCATCGATAATCATTCTTGGGTAATATTTCGTTTTGTGTCGGTACATTCAAGCATCTCCTTGTAAATCTCCCGTATTTATCAGATAAAAAAGAAATAGGAGACAATTACAAAAAAAATCACTACCGGACCAAATTGAACCCTCTGTGGTTCCTTCAAAATCCAGACAAAATCTGGATTCCCCTACATAAATAAACTACTGGACCAAACCTGATCTTGACCCTTATTTTTATTGTATCATCCTGAACCGATTTGTTACGTAATCACTTTAGGCTTCTGACATTTTCTTGATATTATCTTTTACCGTTGGGGTAAATTACGAGAAGCAACGGGGATTCAATTTAAAAAGCAATTATTCTGAGGTTTGTGGTGATTAATTAGATAATTTAAAATTTCGTTGCTGTCCCTTGACTTTACGATCAGAGTTTCACCAAAAAACAACCTGAATCCGGAAACAGTAGAAGCCCCAAGCTAGCGAACTCCAAAGGATAAGAGAAATAAGGATCACGGTATAACCACCGATTCTCGTATTGAGCAATGAATACTATCAAGTGTAGTATCTAATTCCCTTAATTGAGTACTAAATGACCTTTACTAAAAATAGTTTCTTCAGTTGTTTGATCAGCGACGAACGTATCAAAATATTGATTTATTTGTCAATTAAATTGCGTAATGATCGTGGACAAGATACAATGAATGCATTCAATGGCAGCATTTTGTGTTTCACTGGACTTAATTCTTCTTTGATTGACTGTGAGCAAGAGTTTAATTGCTGATAGTTTCATCTTATCATTATCTGGCAAATGATGAGATGATACGATTTCGTAAGATTGTCAGTAAATTGAAGATAAGGGGAAGCTACTCCTCCTTGCTGCACTACATGAGATCGCTTGAAGTCCACATTTGTCCATTAATATATTGATTCCAAAATGTGTCCAAAAATAACTTCAACTTCTGGTATCGCAACAAATCAAATTTAAAACCCATGCGTTTTTAGAAAAGAAAGTGAATTTCATATTCGTTTTATCAAATACTTACAAAATTTATCCCTTCAATGTTGGTGAGAAATGTAGGTCAAAAAGAAAAGAAAATCCTCATTGATATCAATAATAATGATAAACTGGACAAGAGAAACTCTGAAACCTGAACTACAAAACAAGAAAACTGATGACCATGCATGAAGCCTTGAACCCGAGAGATGATGTAAAAAGAAAAGAGGGGAGGAAGACTCATTAGCATTGAGGATTGCGTCAACTCTGCAATCAAGGGACTTGGTGATTACACAAGACAGGATGAGGATTGACTAATTACAATAGACAAAGGCTGCAATAGAACTAACAGGAAGATGAATTGAAAACAAAAAAACAGGAAACACAAATGAGAACCTAAAAAAGACTGTACTGGCATTTTAGACAAATTTTGAGGAACTGTAGATGAATTGATATGGAAATGGCTATATAGAGGAAACGTAAAGAGACAAACTGAATTGCTTTTAATAGCTATCCAGGTCATGCCATAAAAATATATTATATCATATAAGGCTAAGACATGACTCAGGAGAATAGCAAATGTAGACTATTTTGAGTTAAAGATCAGAAAATCAACCATATTGTGAATGAATGGAGCATATGGGCCCAGATGGATAAGTAATTGAAAATTGTGCAAGCAACTGCATTTTGACCATACAGACTAATGGTATATGCATAGACTAGAATCTATCAGAGAATGAAATCCTTTGAGTCTTGGCATTTCAAACGAATCACCTACTTCAAGCCACTAGGCTAGATCCAGTTGTCATAAACAGGAAGGAAAGAATGTGTCTGGTTGTACATTTTTTTGCCGTTTTAGTAGATCACAATGAAGCTGAAAGAAAGTGAAAAGGTAGATGAATATCTTTACCTTGCCAGTGAACTGACTAAATTATGGAATGTGAAGGTGACAAGAGTATCTATTGTGGTTCGAGCCCTGGGAACAATCTTGAGGAGTCTTGAATAAAAGTTTTAGAAATCCAGAGAAGAATTGGAACTATCCAGATGACAACATTATCAAAATTGACAAGTGAGACTTGCTGTCTCTTATTCCCCAGTGAAAGCCACCAGTCGCTACTGGTGTAATTACTCAACTATTACAAATAGTAATATGATTATTTTTCATTAGTATTGCCCTTCCAGGAAAACGTGAATGACCCTTGATTTAACTTACTCCTGCAGATATTAGGAGTATCATTTATCTCGAGAATCTGGTTTCATTTTCAATAAACTGAAGAAAGTAATGACTTGAAACTAACTAGTAATTACGAGGAAAAAAATGCATTATAGCAGAAGTATAAATGGCCTGGAAATTAGTAAATCAAATTAAGTGAAGAAGCAATCACCATTAATTTATATGGGAAAATTTGTTGGTGATATGTTAGGCTGAGTTGTTGGAGGTCGAAGTGATGGTGGGTACAAGAAGAGTGATGAGTGTGCATACTGCTTTTTTTTTTTGATAGCTCACTGTGAAGTAAAAACTGAATGCTATCTTCGTGAATTTTTTTTTTTTTTTGATATGCAAACAAGTAGCATATAGTGAACTTCTGAAAAAATAGGGGAATATAACCTGCATATATGTATATATATATATATATACATATATATATGTCCTATTTCTAAATTGCGAGTGGAATTTTCACATGTTCTATGAATTATTTATCTCTTTGCATGAAGAATATGTATATTTTTAATACAGGTTAAACTGGTAAGGTCGTGACCAAGGAATCTGATAATTTCTAAAAAGTATAGAAGACATAACATCTATTTACTAATCATCAAAAGTACTCATTGTACAAAGTGTGACATACAAAATGGGTGATTTCCTAACAAATGTTGAAAGCATCACCAAAACTCTGTGGCAGGTCTGTTATGTTAAGCCAACACAAACTGCCGCAAAGTATTGGGAGTTTTGCTGAGTATCAAAAACAGTTTTGGTTTCCTGAGTTTGGGTAATTCAATGTGTATTTTCGAAGGTCTTTGATGAAATTGGGTTGAATTAATCACTTATTTTAAGTCTGTTTTGAATTCAAAAATATTCTGACGATGTGTTTTTATCTTATTTTTTTTAGTATTCCACAAAGTCAGTGATGAAAACCTTGCCACCAGATGACCCAGAGCCTTTGGTTCCCATTCCTCTTGATGAACCACTTTTCTTTCATGTACCACATATCACACAGACTAGAGATTTAAAAGCCAAGCTAAGCAGCTCTGAACATGGCAAAGATAATGTAGCATTCCCGTTGGAATGTGATCACATGGTGTCTATATATTCTCCAAGGACTGGACAAGTGCTCAATGTCAAAATTGGCCATGACAACAAGCATATACTTTTATTTGTGCCTACCACAAAGGAAGTGGTTCGGCTTGAGTTGCCACCTCTTAAAGAAAAAACTGACCCTTCAGAAGAGAAAGTGCCCACCACAGAAATAGAATCTATACATGATCACATGTGGAGAGAGCAGAAAACGAATGTAAATAAATTGCCTGCCTACTACCTCCAACTCTCAAAATCAAGGCTTACAGGTAAAAAAAAATAATTTTTTAATTGTATTGAATCAGATTGAATATTCACATATCAATTCATTTATTATTCAACTAGCCTGAAAGTTTGGCCATGTATAAACTAGTTCCTTTCTTGTGTGAGGATCTAGCAAGGGCAGTATTGCCAACTTCATTTTCTTGTTTATATCTAAAATTGAGTCAAAAAATATCTTGAAACATCTAGATTTTCCTGATCTGTCTTAATTCTATAAAATATATTATTATTGATAAATTGAATGTGACTTCAACCATCAACATTTAATTCAAGATAATTCTTATTTTATTACTATAAAATCTATAAAAATTTCATTTTTATTGAAAACCATCTAGATTGCATCCGAAAACATCAAAATTTAGATGAAAAACATTTGAATTAGCAACATTGAGCAATTACTCTTTCTCTATGTCAGCTAATTTGTCGGTGACAGCAATCGATACTTGAGATGCTAGCACATCTAAAAATCAATAGGCATGCTGTTTCTTGAGGGGACTTTGATTAAACACAGCCACACATTTGTATGACTCAATGCATTGTTTTGAATAAGCAGTTTTACAAATTAGATTTCTGTTTGATATCAGAAAATTGTGATAAATTAGGGTTTGAACTTGTAGTTAAGCTTATTGCTTGTCCGCAAATAGAATGAAAATGACAAAAATATCATTTATTACATGTTACATTCCTTTTGTTGTTTATAAGCAAAACGGAGTAAAACCTACCTCTCTGTAATTCTTAGTTAACATTTCAAGTACATGATAGGATACTTAGCATCCATATTCATTTGTCTTTGTAAAGTAATGATAAAATGTGACTTATATTATATAAAAATTCCTTTTTAGGTTTTGTTGTCATATCTGCAATGGCTGGATATGCTCTTGCACCTGCACCATTCCAACTTGGTACATTTTTACTCAGTTCTTTGGGAACTGGATTAATGTCTGCATCTGCCAATTCCATAAATCAAGTAAGTAATGGCATTTTTTTTTCTTTTGGCTAAAATAGGATAAATTGAATTTATATTGAGTTAGTCAGTGGCTTCATGCTGGCCATGACTTCAGCCATCCCTGCCCAGGCACCGCATATCTCACGTTTCTCTGTCTTGGCTCCAAATTGTGATACCATGTGAAGTAGACTTAGTGGGGACAAGCATCCCAAATGGAGTCACTCGCTTTACTGTGCACAAATTTAACCCATAATTTTTTTTTGGGGGGGGGGAAACATGCCTTTCTCTGGGGCATTAATGCAAAGGGAACTCAAACTGTCTCAGTCGGAATTTGAACTTGGCTTGCTGAGTTCATTCTCCATGGTGTTAATCACTCAGTCACCCCAACATCCCTGATTGGATTTATAATTAAAAAAAAACCTTCATGTCTTTATTTTAGTATCCAAAGCTAGGAAAAAATTGGATTAATTACTTCTGAGCTTATTGTGCATGGAATTGTTAATTATTTGTCTATTAAAAATGTAATGATTACTTAAAATCTTTTATTTATAAGTTTAAATTGGTTGACCTTATTTCATTTGAAACTCATGGTAGATTTTATGCTGAAGATTTTAAAAATCGTATACTTGAAATGAAGCCTTGTAAAATATATAAAACACTTTTTTTCTCATACAACATTGATACTTAGCTATGCGAATTGGTAGTGAATACAGAGGAAACCATTTATTGTGATCTCTCTGGGACGGGTTTTAGATAACATAAAGCAAAGGAGATAAAAATTAGAACAATTTACAGTCAGTGTTATAACTTGAAATTTGTTATGTTATTAAATTTTATTTCTATTAACAACTTCACATTATGAAAAATTACTATAAAATATATAATTTATTTTGAGTAAAGTGTTTAGGATCAATTGATTTTGTTAACAATAACCATTTTATGATATTGTCCATGATTAAATGGCTCCCTTTATGATCATCTATGTTAAGCCATTGTAACTTACGCTTACAAAAAATATTTTCTCAGATACAAAATGTTTTTTAAAAAAAAATGTAATTTGTTTTAGACAATACTAAATTAATTTTCATTGAAATAAAACATTGTAAAAGTAAAAGTATTCAATTTGCCATCAATTCTGAATCATCCACACTATTTAAAAAATAGGTCTTTTTTTTCTTTTCTTTGTTTTCCACTTTTGTGAAGTCCCTGAATTTTATGTGTCCAAAACTGTTTTTATTATATTAGTTACTGCTATTCATAACTGCTAGTTATAGTTTATTGCATTTAGCAAACTGTAAAAGTGATTGTTTAATTTTGTTTCAGTATTTTGAAGTTCCATTCGATAGTCAGATGAGCAGAACCAGAAACCGTGTACTTGTACAGGGATATCTCAGGTAAAAGACAGAACAAACTATTCTTTCTCATCAGAATTTGGTGTGGACAGCATATTTTTTGCTACAGGTTTTGAAGATAAAAAATATTGGCTAAAATAAAATTTTTCTTTTTTTTTTTGTTTAGTCAAACTTTCATCTAAATCTGGAGTCGATTTCATTTTTCTACCATTAAAAGACTTGAACTATGTTCACCACTGACCCTACCAAAGGTTTGTCTTCATGCAAAGTTAATGCTATGCATATGGTCAGATTGGAAGAAAGTCCTCTACTATGAGCTCCTGGAGAACCCGGCAATTGATTTTGAATAAGTACTGCTCTTAATTAGCCCAAATTAGAACAACAATCAATGGAAAGCCTCCAGTATTGGTTGAGAGAAAAGGCGTCAAATTCCCGTCAGGTTAACTATTGATTACAATTTTTTTTGCTGATAGTTACAGCTTGGCTGAGGAGTATTCACCAGATATTGCACTTTTTAGATTACCATTTATTCTGGTCTTTACAGAATTCTCTTGATTAAAAAAAAATCAATTGCTTAGACTTTGGAAGGCACTTAGTGCATTTATTTGCTTAGAAAGATAATATAAATTTCTGGGAGGAAGAAACTAAGAAAATAGTGGTAGGCTGATTGATTAAGCTGATGTCTTTGATAGAAGAAATTGTCATATTTTTACTTTATAAACCAACAAACTTTTGGGCCACCCTTTGGTTGACAGGTATGAGTTTCTATTCTAAGTGTTTCATCACCATAAATTCAAGAAACTGGAGGAGGTATAAATTCCAAGTTAAGGATTCATTTTTTCAATTTCTGTTGAATCCACAATTCTCACTGGATAATTATAGAAAGTTTCCACAAGACTCAAAAACTTTTCATCACTTAATATTTTTTTTTTAAGTGCTTAACTTTTAAAATAAGATTATATAATAAAATTGCTTTTATTTTCAAACTGTTCTATGCCAGGGAAGACATGATTCATCTTAATGAATTGTCAGGCCAGTGCCACAGACAAGATAACTTATTCTTCATTCGATAGTGTGTTTATCATTTATTCTCTTTCATACTCTTATGTATACTTTGAATTTATTAGATATTCTGTTGTACTTAGTTGATTTGTATTAAGATGAAACTATTTGAGACATGCAATGAAGAATTTCTATTTTCATAAATTATTCAATGAGAAAAAACCTGGCAAGGATTTTTCAACATTAAGAAAAATACTTGATAGCAGAGAAGTTACTCTATTTTGCATGATATTTTCTACAATTCTAAATCTTTGTATGATAAATTGATCCATTATTGCTTGTCTAAAATTCTTAATGAAGCTGTTTTCTCCCAATCTTTATTTTTTTCCAGCCCTTTACATGCTGTACTGTTTGCCAGTATAACTGGTGCAACTGGTTTCGCCATTTTAGATTTGGGTGTCAATCCCTTAACTGCTTGCCTGGGAGCAATAAACCTTGGACTGTACACATTGGTATACACACCAATGAAAAGGACAAGTATTGCTAATACCTGGGTTGGTTCAGTTGTTGGCGCAATCCCTCCTATGATGGGTTGGGCAGCTTGCACTGGAGATCTCTCAGCTGGTAAGTATCTTGTTGGTTTGTTTACTTGATAATTTTAGCCTTTCTATCATGCAAATTAGATTGTTGAGAAAGGAGAAATTGTCTTTTTAGCCAACAATAGCATTCAGAGACATTTTTATGCTCATGTTTTGTGTTTTTTAAGGTAGTGTTTCTTTTATAAATGTTCAATAGAAAATAATAATAATAATACTTTTCATGCTTTTCCATTCCTAAAACACTTCTCTTTGTACTGTTGAGGAGATAATGAAGTAAGTTTCTAAAACCTTTGAGTCAATATTTTTATTATAATGCCTTCCAGATAATGTCAGAAAAAACATTTGAAAATGAGAGAAGTTATTAATGGATGTGTTTGAATGCGACTAATTCAGACCTTCAAATGATAGTGATCTCATTATATTTGAAGAATAAACTTCTGGGGAGAAATCAAAAACTATAAGGAAGGATATCAATGTAATGTATTTTCATCAAAAAAATTAAGTAATATTTTCCCAAATTGAACTTGATGTTTTATTTCTGAATGTCCTTTTTTCTATTTGGCAAATATTTCTTTAATATATCTACCCCATTTAGAATTGACAAGTAATTGTTATATATTTTTTTTTCTGTTACGTGCATTAATTTTTCTTTTCCTCACTTTTTAATTCTCTAGGGGCCTGGTTTCTTGGAGCTGTGATGTTTGCATGGCAGTTTCCTCATTTTAATGCTCTCAGCTGGAACCTTCGTCCTGATTACTCTCGTGGAGGATACTGCATGGCTTCAGTGATGAACCCCAATCTGTGTCGAAGAGTAGCTTTTCGCTACTGCCTTGGAATTTCAGCCCTCTCTATGATGGCGCCTGCTTTGAACTTAACCACATGGACATTCATGGTAGATTCTCTGCCCCTCAATGCCTACCTTACCTATTTAGGATGGAAGTTCTACAAAGAAGGGGATAGCAAATCGTCCAGGCAGTTGTTCCGATTCACATTACTACACCTGCCTCTATTATTTACTCTGATGTTGATTAGCAAGAAACCTTCAAGACAACGAACAGATGAAGTTACTTTGAGTTCAATAATCTCAGATGTTACTGAAGTATGCCATAAAGAAAGTATATATTTGTAGACCTTAATTATCTCTAATTGATGTACATAGAACACAGATTTGAAAATACATTATATATTTATTTGACTCTTGTTTTATTGTTTTTATCATTTTTGAAAAAATGGATTCCTTTGCATGAAGTTCTGATAATTTTTACTTGTACCTTCATTTCTGTGAATCATTACCATATTCCCTGTTTCATACTCTAGTCCCCAGAATTAGATATTAATGATTAAATTATGATTTCATATCAAAATAATGTTAAAATATGAAAAATCTATTAATGAAAAAGCAATAGCCAGGAGCACATTGTTTGTTTTTAGTTTTTTCCTTTATATTCTTTGCCAAGTAATAAGGATGTGTTATTTGCTGGGAGGTACACTATATTATTGATAAATATTTGTAACTTGTGCTATATTTGAACTGTTTTTTTTTTCTGTCGTAAGAAAACACAACATTACTTTCTAAAAAACTTACTATCTTGAATATTTATTAAGCTTAGCCTAATTTGGCACAAGGTTACATTATTAGTGAAACATACCAAGAGAATTAAACAGTCTGTGAGACTAGCTTGCTAACTATTGCTCTAAAGCAGATCCCTATATAGATATATTAGATACTTTTTCTGTTTATTTGATTTAATGTTCATATTGTTTAAGAGGGTAGCTTCCCTATTCCGACTCCTGTTATGCTATTTCAATCAATTTTCTTTTTTGATTTTGATTAGTGATGCACTAATTTTTGCCTTTGTTACTATTGTCAAGTGGTGGTTCACTGAATAGAATTTTAAGAGAAAAATTCTATCAGGTAATCAATCTAACACTGTTAAACTAATGAATTTATGAAACTGAATTTAAAGAAATGTTTTCAGTACATTTGTCCATAACTATGGTGTATGTTGTACTTACACCCCCTCCAAAAAACATTGATAAGTACAAGTTACCTAATTCACAAATTCATTAAATGGTTCTTTCAGGAAAACTAAAGCCCTATGCTGTTTACTGACAATAAAAATACAGGTTTCTTCTGCTATTCAAAAGCAGATCATTCCTATGAAATCTTTGTAAGCTGAAATTGAAATGGTGTAAAGTGGGGAAGCAATTACCATTAATTATTATGCAAAAGTGTTATAGCATTGCTAGACCCCAAAAATGACTTTTTTTCTATGTCTGCTTGTTTTTCACTAAGCATTAGACCCTTACAAGCTTTCTTAAGCTTGTCTGGTACCTTTGGGCACATCTTTATAATGGATACACAAAATACACAAGATGAAGCACAGTTGTTGATAGACTGAGTTCAAAGCTATGGCAGCTTTATGTAGTTCATAAACTTTTTAAAAGGTTGGAATACATTGAACACAATATTTGACTACAAACAATTTTGTTGCCTTTTCCACAATCGGAGAATAGCAAAACATAAGAAATAAAGTTTGTTAAAGAGGGTTAAGAACATTAAGGAATGTTAACTTTTTTCCAAGTCATTAAAAATGTGGGATTTAAAAAAAAAAAAACAATTTTCAAAAAATGTTTTATTGAAATTATAGCAATTTTGTGTATTTTATTCCTAAGCTTAAAATGTAACATTGGATTTTTACATCTAGGGTAAAATAAAAACTCATAAAAGCAGATTTAGGTACCTGTACAGAACTAGGATCCAAAGACTTTTCTTTTTTTAGTTTTCTTTATTTTGAGACTGGTCATACATGAAAATAATTCCTATTTTTATTTTGAAATTTTTCTCTTGATACGGGTGAAGATGCGTGAAAACATGATGGTACGTATTGCAGAAATGTGAATCCAGATGTACCCTGCACCTAAATGTGTTTATTTTGAAATTAAAATAAAGACTATTATTATTTTCAGGTCTGAACTGCCTTGTATAAAAATTACAATAAAACTTCCCTTCCATGGACTTATTCACTTCTTTGCAACCATTTAAAGCTTTCGAAATATACATAATCTAATGTTTGTTTACATGGAAGATTCAAAAAAATTTATTTTGAAACGAACCTAAAATTCCTCTTTACGTCTCCAGTGGAAGGAGTATGTTGGGGTATATCTGGATTGACATTTCGGCAATATGTCCCATTATGTTTTTGTAGACATCATACCTGTTTCAAGGAAAAGATTTCAAAATGAAAATAGGGATTATTTTTGTATGACTAACCTTGGAGATTAAAAAAGAAAAAATTCAAGGCGAATAACTTTTTCGTTTTAATCTTTGGACCCCAGTCTTGTATGAATACTCAGATTTGAGGTATTGAAGTAAATAAAATATGTTAAACATTTATATGAAAAAAAAAATGCTTACTGTCATTCCACTCTTGTTAGTAAGCAGCAAGAATTGGAAATCAAGAATAAGCCTCCAGTGACATTCAAACAGACAGATTTCCCGAGTAGAACCGGGTGTGGATCTTGTCAGATTTTTATTCACAATATACGCTCACCAACAGTTATAAATTGATGGTCTGAGAATTAAAATAAAAAGCAAAAGAAACAAAATGAAAGAAATACTAGTCAAAATGAATGATGCTGATAATAATATGCTTGTCACATTTACAACCATAATACTCTAATTGGTCAATTGGTAAAAAAAATTGACTGGTCACATGAAATTTTTGGAATGCAGAAATTTGAATAAGACTATTTTGTGAAATAGATTCTCATTTCTCATAGTTTATTTCTTTATGTTATGGAATCACTAGTTTGTAGAAAAAATCTGGGTCAAAATTCAGCTAAGCAAACCTAAGAAATTTATTTTATGAAAATGTATTACTTTTTGAAATTATTTTGATATAAATTAAAATATTATTTTATTTAAAACTAGCTTAAGTTCAGGTCTAAGCCAAATAGAATTACCAATGAAAGCATTATGATCTTTTTAACAATAACTAAATGGTTACAGCTGAAGTTTACTTCCAACATCTTTGGCGTTTGAAGCTTTGAACAGAATACGCCTACCCTTATTGAATAGAAAAGTGGTGAATCACAATAATGCATGTGCTCATAAAGCTTGAGTGACCAAAGATCTCATTGATACATTTGGCTGGGACAAATGATTCATTCAGCATACTTTCCTGATTTTGTTCTAACTGCCTTTCATTTGTTTAGGAGTTTGCAAAACCAATTTGCAGTCAAAGACTCTAATCACAGCTATATTTTGTGTTTTCAAATAAATTGAAACATCAGACAGAACTTCCATTACAAACTAGTACATTGAATGTCAACATGTTTGTTTCTGATAAAAGACTTTAAATCCAAAGGAGGTAAGCCTGATATAAGGCTAAGTTAGAGGAAAAAAATATAATGGAGGTAATTCAATATTTGGGATGCCGAACACAACTTTACCCAATTTCTATTTATAAGCTTTTTTTTTTTCCTTCAAAGTCATAGCTAGATTGTCAAACAAAATTCATTATCTGTGGTGTAAAAAAAAAAAAAGCATCAAACTATTAGAGTTACTTTTTTTTTAGGTGTTTGTTTTATTGAAGGCTCTCATGGAAACTGACGAAGACAATTTATCTTATTGTGTATGGAAAAAAAAGAGACATACTTATATGCCTTTATTTTCAATCAAATTGCTGCAAAAGTGACTACACTTCATTGTAAAAACCTTTGGAACAGTAATATTCTCAAGATGTTATAAAAATAAAAATGTTTAAAATCTGAGGTAGACACTGGTTAAAGAGCAGAAAATACAAAGATTTGACTAGAGCAATAAAAGTATGCCTATGGGTTATTGTGCAATGTATTGATGACAAACAATTATTTATTTACCGACCACTAAACACGAGATGAAAGAATCATGAACTTTGGTGCCTGAAACTAATTTCTGAGGTAAAAATAGAGTCCGAAACAAAATACATTTTAGTGCATCATTATTACAACAAATGAGACGGCCATACTGCATAGAACAACTCAAATTGTAAGAACGACCTACATTGAAATACAGAAGAGACAGTGGATATGATTGAAATTTTCAGATTCCTTAGACAACAGCTCGATATCAACATTGACTTCAAGTGTCCCAAATAAATGCTTTAAGTGATATCATGTACACTTATGGACATAGCTACAAATTGCAAGTTCATTGAGACATAGGAGTTTGAAATTATTTCTCATCTCAGGCTGGAATAGACTATCGGAGTCAACATAATCAGCTGAAATGGTAGCTCAGTTCAAGCTAAGACTGGGGAGGTGAATCAAACTGACCAAATGCCTATAGATTTTCTTACTAGAAAATTACCTCTATTTTTAGCTTCTAAAAAAAAAATCTTGTTATAATCTAAAGGCTAACCCCACAAATGACCAAAATTAACTGGAGCCTAACGTCAAATAGTCTCAATACTTTACCAAGGGGCAATTACTGGCTGAAAAAGTGAAATATAACAATAATACATTAAATATATGCTAAAAGCTGTTATTGACCCACTCATAGCTGAGATCGTGACTGAAATTGCACAAATCTGAATGGTAACTTGAGATCATCTTCGATGATATGGATTAACTTGTTCAAAACCCGAAAATATGTTAACTGTATGGATTTTTGTAGACTCATATGTGACTTGAAGATATAGGTACTAATTATATCATACGTAAACTTAGTGTCCAGTCAGGTCATTGCTTTTTCATTTAAATTTGTTGATTCTATTGGTATAATGATTCAGATTTAATGTTGCTGGATTATTACAGATTTCACAGTGCAATGTTGCACAATAGTCATCTCTTGGTAAGCCATGTAATTGACTGCTCATGTGTGGCTCTTTGAGGAATGAGTAACAATAAAGACAATGTTTCATCTCCCATGATGGAAATGGGTTTTTCAAACTTGGAATTCGGTGAAATAGTGTCTAGTATTTATGCTCAAGGATCACAGGGATGAGCAGAGTGAATCCATAAGCCCCGTGGGTGCTTTGACAATGGATATAGCTAATGATGAATATCTTTGTCTGTAGACATTGAACATACAAAAAAACCTGGGGATTGAGAAGTAGGTATAATGTCAAACCTCATTTAACCCCCCCACCTCATATTCTCCATTATTCATCTCTGGCTTAGATAAATGTCAAAACTTTGAGGATTTATAAAAAAAATGAATGATTTTCTGGTTGAGGTATGATAAGATATCAGGAGCTCAGAACTATTTTCATTTTGGTCATTCTATTTCGTACTGTGAAGTTTATGATTTTCTCTTCTCGAAAAAAAAAAAATTCCATTTGGTGCACAGAAGTTTTCATATATGATGACTTAAACTCATCCATCATATTAACAAAAAATCCTGACAAGAGTTTCGAGATTCAACTGTTTTCTGGCAAATTGTCTACTTCATATTCAAGCTATCTTCCAACATTTTCTTTTTTTTTAAAAATTTTATATAAACAGAATTTATCATAGTAACAGATGATTTAGAGCATTGGGTAGGCTTGCTGCAGGTATCCTTTTTTTGAAATTGTCTTACCAGAAAACGAGCTAGCTATTTATAATTTTGTGAGAAAATGCGTCCACATTTGTTTATGTTGAGAAATTTCATATCCTCGTATGTTATTGTTTTTTTTCATTAACTGTATTTGTGCCATTTTTATGTAGTATAATTTTCTTTGTGGTAGTAATATAGTCGAAATTCTATGTATACAATACATTTTTTTTGACATGATGATATAAGATTACCAAGGGCGGTAATTGTAAATTACGTATTTTTAGATACAGTCAAAGTTACCGAGGGAGGCAACTCCTCTTTTAGCATTAAAAATAAATTCTAATATACGACGCCAAAAGTAATATGAACCAATTCTTTTTTTCCTATTTTTTTTTTTTTTGCTATTCTTTCGAAATAATTTTCATCTCAAACTAGTAAGAAATCCTGTTTTTAGTCATCTGCTGTACTAAAAAAAAAAAAAATAAAAAAATAATGTGGCAGCTAACAGACACACCCAACGTCGCTTTCATTCAATGATACGTGATCGGTCGGACATTTTAATGAAGAACAATGATGAGTTATCTCACCTTTGTATTCATTTTTCGAATTAACCGACATAAAACGAAAGATGCCACAATCACTACACACATAACATATTAAATCTAAAATTTCGAAAGAAAGGAAGGAAGGAATAGTCATAGATTTAGTTTCGTTGTACGTACGTTCTGAGTTCATGCAGACAAAACAATCCCTCTAAAGATTCCCGACTGTTCTTTATTTTTTCAATCCATAGAGAACGTAAGTGTTGTCCGATCTTTAGATAAAAGGATGTTCAATAGTAAAAAAAAAAGGGGGGGAACTAGTTGATATCAATAAATAAATGAAATAGAGAAAACGTCTATTTATTTTACCTTCGCGAACCTGTATTGTTCCTAATGTAAATTGAATGAAGGAAAATATTTGCTCCATCACCGGTGAAATGTTTTCTCATTGGTTTAAGTATTCAAGTAATGGCGGTGATTTGAAACAACGGACAACGGTTACTGTTGTGGGTGAGTAAATTCACGTTTGAAGAGTTTTATTTATGTTCATTTCGCCTATCACTACATTTTCAAACGTCGCCATTTGATACAGTTTTGTTTGCACATCTGATTTTACCTTTTGCTGGATATGTAAAGTCTTATTTTGATCAATGATTGGCACAAAAAATATTGACACTGCAGACACGAGTCTAAATGTTTAAGTAACAGTGATGTCTGTTTAAAATGAAATTTGGAAATCCGACTATGAAAATAAAGTAGATCTACTTTGTTTGAATTTGCAGGTTTTAGATAAACTCTTAGTAATTTTCTTTCAATTCAAATTGACAACGAGATCATGTTTTTATAATAAATTATTTTCGGATGATTGTAATGTTGACCTTATTTGGCGGGAAAAACAAAACTTCAACTAGTGCATTACCGTTTATTCGATGGTAAGTTTTGACTTATATTTAGTGCCGGTTTATGTAACCAAAGTAGCATATCTCCTGTGATTTTAAGGGCCCTGCTCTACATGCTTGCTTGTTATTGATTCCGATTCAGTGATTCTGCATTTTTTCTATATCACTAGCGTGACCAGGACGTCCTGCTTTACAGCACTCCCTATATTCCGGCCGGCGGTACTTCGCGCCGGACGATAATCTCGGAGGGTACGCACGTCCGATAGAGTCAGTCTGTCCAAGTCTTTCTTGTCGATCTGGAACAGTGGTTCCCAACGTTTTCATTAACGAGGACCCTTTTTATTCAAATTTTCCCATGGACCCCCAGGCTTTTGAAAGGTTTGCTTATTTGACAAGGTCACGGTCAAGGACCCCCAATGATTACTATATGCCCTTCCTGGGGTCCTCTAACCCCAGGTTGAGAACCTGATTCTGGATACCCCCACACACACACACACTTCGAGGAATGTGTAAATGGCCACCATATCTATCACTACAATAATATCTTGGAACTTTATGAGCGACTGCACTGAATAAGGATCAAAATATATAAGTAATACTATCACGGAGGTAAATGTCAAATATAAATCTCATTATCTGGCTGTCAGTGTATAGCCAATTAAGAAAAAAAATTACTTTGCAAGGAAATGTATACATCATGTTTTTGTGTGTGAGGGGAATCGTATATACATGACTTCTTCAGGGGTGTTAATTTGTGTGTGCGAGTATATATATATATATATATATATATATATATATATATATATATATATATATATATATATAAAGCCTTCTGAAGGTTCAAAAATTACTGTTCTGTCAATTAGTTCAGAATTTAACCCGAATTATTATTTACTGTGCAAGGAGACTTGTAATTTTGGTTACTTGATAAACCAGTGAACATGGATTTTCTTGATAAAATGTTTGACATGATGGGTAGCTTGGAGCAATGCATCTGCGGAAGATAAAGCAGCTGAAGTTTAGTAATAATGTGAAATGTTAACAACAAACTTACATTTATGTGGTAAAAATACATATGCTGAGTTCGAAGCCTTCCTTGTGATAGCAGATAACCATCAAACTGACTAAATCAAAATATAGTATTCAAATAGGTTACCTATCTAAAATAGCCAAAATATCAGAAGATATTCCATATTCAGTTCCTATAATTCAATAGCATATCTTTCCCTTGTCTTTGCAGATTAACTGTCATTTGTGGCTGAGCCAAAATGGCCAGCTTCAATGTTTCAGCGAATCATGTAAGTCATCTTTTCATTTTTATGTAAGCCTGTGTTAACTTTAGATACACTAATGCACAATCATAGTCGAATTTTACTGTACAGAGAAACCTTGATTACCCGAACAAGATGGGTGGGGAGTATTTTGATCGAATAATTGATTGTACAGATAACTGCTCTGATCATGAAAAAGGAAGCTATACTGGACACAATCACATGACCTTGAAAGCTTGTTCAGATTATTTGATATTTGGTAATGGATAATCAAGGTTTCTCTGTAACTGAATGCAAAGAAAGGGGTTTGTGTAGAGCTATTTCCAAATTTATCCTTTTTTTCCTTCTTCCTTCGGTTGAATTGTCTGAGCAAAAACAGTTGGAGTGAATGTTCTGTTTAGATTTAGGCATATCATTAACCCGATTACTTTTCCTTTGATAATTATCTTGAATCTATCATCCTTCACACACACACACACAATTCAGTATTCCATCTTGGGGTTTATGTAGGTTCATCAAGAAGTCTGTAGCTTAATGGTAAAACATTATCACCTTCCTATAACCATCATTCTACTCAATGCTTCCCCGTAGACCGAACACTATATAATGAAAATTGTAGATCTAAATTTGGCTAATAACTGACTGCTACAGACTTATTGAGCCACTGTTGTTGATTCAGAAACTAAACTACTTTTTTCTTTCTAATGTCATTCATCAAATTGTAAACCAGGATTTATAAAATTAGTATACATTCTTACTTACCTGTTTTACTTTTTACAGTTAATTTGGCCTTCCTTTCTATTTCAGTCTTAACTTTTACCCTAAGACCTTCATCTTAATTCTGTGCATTTGCCATATCATATAAATAATTGTTTTCCTTAGTAGCAATCATTGGAGAATACCATTATCAAAAATTCTTATGAATACTCTATTTAGTATCTAATCATTTTTAATCTATTTTTCAAATCTCTTTCTGAAGTTTTTCAGTACCCTTTTGTAGCTTTTTATAGGGGAAAAATCCTTATATTTGTAGCATCATGTCTGCACAAATACTCGTGTACGTGTATGGGCAAATGAATATTTTAAAATATTTGTTTGATTTCACAATGTTTGGGTATGTTTTTAAATGCGCTAGCAGCTGTTAGCCATTAGTGAAGGGCTGACAAACTGAAATGTGATTCAAGTCCCTTGCTTAGTTGCCAATGTTTCTGGTTGCATCAGCAATAAAACTTTTGTAAAACAAGTAATGTGTACATGATGTATTTTCTAGATTTTAGATGTATATCTGGAGAATCTGGATATTTTTAGGTGTTTTAAGATGTTTTTTTTACTCCATTTTAAATGTAATTTTGAAAATAAAGTTGGCAAAACTGCCCACGCTAGATTTTCACACAAAAGAACTAGCATATCTTTGGTCTGACCATAGGCTTGTTTATTCATTGAAGATGCTAAACATTCATAATTGTTGGCTTGAAAGCTCCTCATTGCATTACACAAAAATGATTACAAACTGTATTTGTGTATGTGAAATCTAATAAAATAATTTCTTCTTACCATTTAAAGGTTTCTTCCTTGATGATAAGCAGCAAACAATGAATGAAATCTTACTCTCAGGTGCCTAATTGCCACCTCCCTTTCCACTTATTATGACACCCTCTAGTTCATTAAGATTTGAATCCATCTCCACTCTTTCCTCCCTAATATTTGGAGGTGGGGAACAACTGTAGAGTTGTCAAAATTTTCTCATCAAGAGACAACTATTGTATACCATGTAAGGAAGAGGACCTGGTTAAACTAATTGTATTTATAAACACAAATAAATTGTCAGTAGCCCCCACCCCCCACCGAATAAATTGTGACAGATTTTCCACCCACCTGCTTATTCTGACCCCCCTTCTAGCATTTAGGTACCTAAGAGTAAGTGTAGACTCTTTTTTTTTTTATGTTTTGATTTTCATATTGAGTTTGTCCGAATGACAATGAGATGTATAATGAGCTCTTTTCTTCATTGTATTATTTATAGTCATTTTATCAGAAACAAATGATTGAAAAAGCATTTCAAAATCTCCTTGAAGAGAGTATGCGGTTTGAGGTAAGTAAGCAATTTTCAATTGTTTTGGTCTCTACAACACTTATGTGTAAAGACACCCATTTACTTCTGTTTCCTAAGTAGTCAATAGGGAGATAACTCTCAAAACAACGACGAAGGGAGATAATGTTGATTGGATAATATTCATGGTCATGCCAATTTCTCTGTTTGTTAATTATTGCATTTTAATTCCTTGTAGTATATATCTGAGAAAATGTTTGCACGTATAGTTGAGAAGCCAGAGAAATGCTTGCACATAAAATCTTTAGAAAAAAATTGAAAGAAATGGCAATTTTTGTTAGTAGTATGTTATTGTTTATATATACTTGTTAACTGTTTGTTTTGATGTTGAACCCTTCGATATGTTATGAGATTATAATCAGCAAACCTTTTTGAAGACGGGCCAGATAAGAAATATCTCTGTAAATCACAGGCCAAATTGAAAAAAAAGAAAAAAAACGTAACAATGATTGTTCAAAGCTATGGAAACTGATTGTTTTTCATTACTGTAACGTTTTTCAATATAGTATATACCTACATGAACTTTCCTGTACTATCAATCAATGAGAAAATGAAATTCTTTCAGGGGACAGATTATTGTCAGATTGTGGTTCAAATTCTGTGTATATTAATAGAACTGCAGGCATGTGTAATGTTGAAATATTGTCTATAAATAGATTTGTCTTGGGCTTCTTCAAAAGTTATACTTTGGCTCTTCTTTTTTTATGCTGATTTGTTCGATAACCGAATTTAAGTAGGCAATGAAGTTGAAGGGCCAGATGAAATTAGGCCACAGACTGGATTTGGCCTGCAGACTGCAGTTTTCTGACCTCAGTCCTAAATCAAGGAAAATGATGGTATATTTTGGATTATTTCAGATCTTTTGCTGTAAGGGGTTCTTTCTCTCATAACAATTTATCTCTACATGTAACTTTCTTGCAATTATATCATGTGACCTATATATTTTTTCTATTTCCCTAGTGTCCTTCAATAATAAAAAAATTTTCCAACTCATCCGATTTGAACCTCTCCTCTGTGCGAGCTGATTTATTCACATCAATGAAATTGAGCCAGAATAAAAAAAAGTGGCGGAAAGATTTGAAAAAGAAATCTAAAACTTCTCGAAAGAGGCATCCCAGTGAGCAGGCAAGTGGTTACCAATTCAGCCAGCTTGGATTTGCCCCCCCACAGGAAAGCCATGTCGTGTCCTCTGATGACAGGCCTCAGAAGACATCTCAGGGTTCATCGCAACAATTCGTTTTTAAACCAAACTTAGTGTCTGGAACTAAAGGAAAGAAACAGTCTGACTTTGAATTTGTGATACCTGAAGTTTTTAATAGCCAACCATCTCCCGCAGCATCAAAGAAAAACCAGGCGAATCGGGTGAGAACTGTTAGTGGTCACTCTGATGGGCCATCAAATGCTCGAGTTATTGAAACCAGAAGGAAACGATCAGGTCAAGTGATAGACCTGCAGGACCAAAACCTAGCAAACAGGGTGAGAACTGCTAGTGGTCGCTCCGATGAGATGGGGCCTCCAAATGCCTGGGTTAGTGAAACCAAAAAGAAGCTATCAAGTCAAATACTAGTCCAGCCAGACAAATATTCACAGCTGAAACCATGTAAAGTTCTATTGGATAAAAACGAAATGTCCAAAGATGGACATAAAATATTGCCAGTTGGATCCAAAAAAGAGAAACTGAAAGAGGTTTCTAATAATAAGAACTATGTGTTTGACCAATGGATATTCAGAATTGATGTAAATGATGACATTTTTATCAAAGGTCACCTCAGGTTAGTGAGACTTATTCATCTTTTCTATTTATGGATCTTGTTTGGGTGTCAAGGTTGTATTTTTCATTGTCAGTATGGAAGGAGTGATATTGAGAATTCATTATGAATGATATTTAACTTGGCACAATATAATTCTTTGCAACTTACCTAGTCTTCATCTTCATCTCACCCTCTCTTTCTTTCTCTGCTTCCCAGTCTGTCTTCATTTTTATCTTTTCCTTCTCATCATCTGACTATTTGTTATTTCTAACCCCTTTTTTTTTTTTTGTGTGTGTGTGTGGCCACCCGCATTTTCTTTTCTTTTTTTTTTTTTTCCTGGTTTTTCTCTTTTTTGCTGTTTCATGCTCAAAAAAAGCACCCACCTACCTGATATTAGGCCAACCTGGCCACCAATGGATGTGGAAAACCCTCCTAAATCTTAGTTTGCCATGCCAGGCCATGATTACATCAACTGATGATTTGATACCTCCTTATATTTGAAGATAATTTGACTCCGATTCCAAACTCATTCCAGTGTTTGTGAGTTCTGGTTGTTATTTTAATTTTCACCTTATAATTGTTGGACAAAATCTCTGATTCTCACAAAATTTATTCAGGCAGTTTTTGTTAAATGTGTTTCATGTCTTTGCTGTGACCACATGTTCTAGTGTTTGCTGATTGGATGGAAGAGAAGTTTTGTCTTATTGATCTCTGTACAAGTAAACCCATTCCCTGACCTACAACCTTCTCAACTTGCAACCATCCGTACATACCACCAAAATTCATGCAATTATAAATTGAGAAAATATAAGTAAATATAAACATTTGCTTGGTTGTACATTTGTATAAAAGTTCAATAAGTATGAGTTTATAAAAATCACACTTGTACATCAGGGAAAACATACATACTACTTAAATACATTGAAATATTACTCTTGGTTGTATGTGTGTATAAAGGAGCCAATTACATACAAAGCAATTTGCCAACCATTCTAGAAATGAAAGGTAGGTAATAAATAATTATGACTATGATAAAATGATATTTTTCTGAGTTATGACTGTTCTTATATACGACCTGCTAGTAAAACAGAACCCAGTTGTGAATCGGGGAGTGGTTTACTGAGAAGATTTTGATATTAGGTGTCTTGGAACTTGAGTCCAGTCAAAATTATGAATGGGCATTCAAGATTCTAAGAATGTCAAACTAGCTCATCTGATCATTACAGACCTGACTCTGAATGTTGTTGCAGTAGTTTATTTTACTTGATATTACCTTCTAAAACATTGGGCCCCCAACTACCGAGCTGTTGACCAGTACTGGGTTGCAAAGCATGTGCCACTGCTACCTGGCAGCATTGAAGCAATATGATCTGGCAATTATCATTTTCTCTTTTTTGTAAAATTTATTTCTTCAGATCTTAATATTAAGTTTGTTCGGAGAAACCCTTCTAGAAATGAAATTGAGAGTATTTTCCACTTATAATTGACTTATCACCTATATTCTAGCCATGATCAACATCTCTTTCCCCTTCAGTTGGCCAGTCTGCAAGAATATTACCAATATTAAACCAGTTTGCAAAAATTCATGGTTCTTCAAAATAAATCGTTGATCCTCTCTTTTTGAAAAAACAAAGCAGTGAATGTATGAATCTACTCAGCAAATAGAGGGGAAATTTTGCCTCCTTTCTTAATATGCATTTCATTTTCTTTTTTTCCTTAGTGATTCCCCAGCCAATGTGTTTTGGAGCACCAGTGAAATTGTGAAAAGGATAGATCACAAAACCTTGTTGACTGCATCGGGCAAACTGTGCATTCTTGAAGGTCCATTAATGACAAAAGCTATGACTTCTAAAGGTTAGTGTTAGTTGATATAAACAAATTGTGCTTTTGAAAAATGTATTAACCAATGTTTGTGGTTTTTTTTTTTGTTTTTTTTTTTGTGGGCTTGTGACTCGTTCTGTCATTGACTGACGTATCAAAATTTCAGTTATATCCTTAGCTCAGTGTTGCTTATTTAGGTGTCAAATTGCTAGATATATGATTTTTAATGAAATAAATAAGACATACACACATACACGTTTTTATATATATCTAAACACACTGAATGATAATAACTTCTACTTAATTATTTGTGTTGTAAGCATAAAATATTTTTTATTTTTGTTGTAGGTTATCCAATGGACTTGATAAAAAAATTCAATGATGGTTTTCCTTTACACTGGAAAAACATTTTGAAATCAAAACGATTGCCGAAGTAAGTTTCAACTTTTCTACCACTAAACTTATGTACATACTATGCATTACTGTTCACTGGTAGATCCTAGTTATCTGTACATTACATTTCTTAGCTTCCTTAGTTTCAAGATTTGTTGATTTATGTATTATTTAACAATGGTTGATTTTCTTGAAACAATTTTTTGAAAAATCTTGTGACTTTACCCAGTGCCTTAATGGTTTCATGGTCTCCAAATAGTCTTTATATCTGTGCAAAATCCTCAAATGGGTTTCCCTTACTTTTAGCGGTTTATGAAATTGCATAGTTTTATTTTGAATATGTGTCGTATATTTTATAGAATGTATTTCAAGTTATTTTTACTAGAGAATTTAGATTTACAAATTTGAAAAAAAATTTTCCTCTTTGAGAGAATAATAGAATTAGGATGAGTTGGCCACTGTGGTCCTGTCTAGCAGTACCATAGAACATACAATAGACATGTACTATTTGTTAATGATTTCATTCAATTTAATGTTAGATTTGTAATAAGATGAATAAAGTTGACTCATTCGAATAGGTAACTCAATTAGAGGCACATCTGCCTATTATTCTCAATCAACAGTTATGCACAAAATTTTGCTTATACAAATAAAAAATAAAAGCAGCAATATTGACTTCATTGTAAAATATATGGTACTAGTTCCCTTATTGTGGCTGATACTGTATACAACACTACAAGGCCAACCTTAATAGATTTATAGTTTTATTGCTAGCCATATGATGTTTTTGATTTGGCAACACTGAGTTTCAGGCAATTTTTTTATTTGCCAAAACCCATGTTTACTCCACAAAAAAATTCTATTCGTTTAAGAGTTCAACTGTGTTTAGGAAGCAGTATGAAGAGATTCATGAATTCAAGAGATATTCAGTGTCCCGGATGATAGATATTGCAGTAAAGTTACATGCTACCAATTTCTGATGATAGTGTAGTACAGATTTGTGTTGAATTAACTGGTAAATGTTTTATATCTGTCTTTTTCTAGAGTATCTGCTGAAGTGAAAGAAAACCGGCATCAGACAGTCAGTGAGTTATTTTTTTACGATTTTGTAAGATATATCACATGTTTAGCATTTATGATAGAATGAATTTTACCATAAATAGGTAATTTTATGTTTTAGTGGCTTAAATTAGCAATTTGCTTAACTACACTTTACTATTAACCCCACCCCCTTTATTTTTACACCATTTGAAATAACCTACTCCTTTCCCTAGCTCCTGCTACAAGATTTCAGAAAAGAACACAGAAATAAATCATTGTGAAACTTCAATCCAAGTCGGAGGCTGGGTTTTCTACAACAATCATATCAAGAACTGAACTCCTCTAATTTAAGGGAGTTAACTCTTCAGTGTTTGTCTGTTCAGACATGTTGAACCAAATCCATGTATACAATTAACATTTCCATGCCATGATTTGAAATCACTGACAAGTCTTATACATCTAGAATGATCTTTGTTATAAATATGAAAGAGTTTATTAAATTCTAATAAATACAGTAAATACATTTATGCTAAAAATTTATTTCTTATATACAATACAAAAGTTGCAGTAATCATCATCAGTTGAAATAGAAGTGAAGTTTCACAACAAATTAATTTCATGATCAAAATATAATTAATTTGATTATTATACAATGATATTCCTGATTGTCTCCTATATATAATGACGCATGCTGTGAATCTGATTTCAATCTCGGGTTTGGCTTTTTGTTCTCTTTGTAGAAAAAGAAACTGTGGAAGAGGATGAGAGAGATAATGAGGAGGAGCAAGAACAACAGGATGATGACCACGAGGAGGAGATGACTGAAGAATCGGAGGAGGAGGAGGATGAGATGCCTATAAGTCAAAAGGTTGGAGTTAGTAACATGAAGTGGGAAGAAAATGTTGTTATCAATCTGATTCAGTTTTGAGAATTTTCAAGTTATTCACCTTGATTGAACCTGATTTAGAGAGCTACCATTTGAAAAGTGAAAAGTAAATTCTTACATTATTTATTGTACATTGAATAGGAGATCTATTTAAATGCAGTAAAAGCTTGGCTTAATGGACTAATGGAGCCAAAAGTCTCTTAAATCGAATGTCACCTGAGAAAGGGCTTTTAAAAAAAATTTTTTTTTTTTTGGACTCCTTTTAAATTCAAATATTTCAATACAAATGTAGCTTTAATACCACATAAAATATAAATCCAATGAATTATATAATTATAATACAGAACAAGTCAGTAAAGTTTGTGACAAAGTGTCCTGCTTCAGTTATTTGCCACTCTGATATCATTTGCAGAAAATGTTCATTGTAAGAGACAATTTTTTAATTTACTTGAATTTCTGTGCCAAATTCAAGTTTGCACACTTTCTTTCAACTTTTGTATTAGTTAATGCCATTTTGAGTTTTCAGGATTGTGAAATTATTTGATGAATGAAAAGTGAACATTCAAAAATCAGATGATGACAGGATGACTTAATGAAAACAAAATGTCCAGCATTTAATAGTGAACCCTTGTTAAAACACTAATAAGTGTGGAAGGGTGTGTGTTTAAGCTGATTGTCTGAGTTAACCAATGGTAGTACTTGATAATGTACACGTATATGATAAAAGAAAGTATATATGCAGAACATAATGCATCATATAACTGTATAAAACATATATTTTATGAATTTATTTAACATATAACAAGCTTAATTAGTTCAGGTCTAATTAAGGTCTGACTCTTCTGAAAACCCCTAAACAGTTATAAATTTGTTTATTTCTATATGTTGACAGGTAATTATAGTAGTAATTTTGAACTTGTCCAGTTTCTAATCTAGCAAACACTTTACAAAGCAAACGATCCATCCTCTTTTGCCAACACAGATGGCCACTCTCTTAAACCATGGTTGTCAGATGCATCTGATTTTGTTTTTAGCCCTGTATGTCAGATTAAAAGTTGATTAGATAAGACATCCAAAATTGTTCAAATCAAGATGTGGACAGGGCTTCTGTGTGATATGCAGAGTATTAGTGCTAGTCAGGACACTGAATTCTGCGTCACATAGTTTTTAGGACATTAGTTCACCCTCTCAGGAGTGCTTAGACCAGCTTGTTATTTATATAGACTTGAAAATGATAAATGGGATTTCTTGAACATTGCAAGTAATGAAAATAGGCCATGCTCTACCTGGTATGTGTATAAATGAAAAAAAACCCTGATAATATTAATCCAAGTTGACCATTTCTTTCTGCTCATAACCCAGCTTCATGGCTTTGCCTTTCTTGTCATAAATTTGGTCAAAATATCATGGAATATGAATGCTTTGTACCTTGGGGGTGCTTTGTGCTATGAATATGCGAAAATATTTTAGTATCTGTAAAAAGTAGTGGACAGTAAAAGCCTTTTTGTTTCAATGTAGGGAAGGTGATCTCAATTGTAAAGTTTCATGCTTTCACTCATTCGATGTTACAAATGACAAACAAATAGAAAGAAACGAGTGAAATAATGAAAGAAAAACAAAATTTGGATTGGACATAATTATGAGCTGATGATATTATCCAATCCAAATTTCAATTTTCCTTTAATTCTCTCATTTCTACAATCAGGATTTTCAATTAGTGCATAAGCATTAGTGTTCATTTATTATTGTGAAGCTAACTTCATATTTGGTATGGAGAATTAAGTGAGATTATTTTTGTTTTGAAATCATTTGGTCTTTTTTTTTTCTCAGCTGGGTGTAATCAAAGAAAATTCAGAAACTCCTGCTGTTGAAAAGAACCCTGGAAATGAATGTGATTATTTGTTTGACATTTTCTCACAAAATGTCCAAGTGAACTTCTCTGAATTTGAATCGAGTCCACCGCCGGTCTGTGTCCCACAGAAACAGTCAACAGAACAGGACAAGAAGCAAATAAAAGAAGAATTAGTTGGAAAAGTAGCCGCTCTAGTAAGTCCTATCAGAACACGATACATGACAAGATCTCGTACCTCCAGCCTTGAAGGTAAATCGGCACAATCTGCTCGTCTTGAAGAAAAACAGAAAAATAGCAAAATCATTCCTAAAGGTCCAAAACAAACATCTACAAAAAACATTGCTGATGAATATAATAGTCCTCATCCTTTGTCGAATACACTAAATAGTGTCCCTGCTGGATCCCCCAGGAAAAAGGCCTCTAATTCAGGCCGTAAATCTTCGGCAGCTGCTGAAAAAAATTCACCCGTGAAGTCATCTCGGGTGAAAAAATCTGAAACACAAAAAACCAAACCAAAACAAAAGCAGCCCTCTCACCGCCCTGAATCACAGAAGCCTTCTCACCGCCCTGAATCACAGAAGCCTTCTCACCGCCCTGAATCACAGAAGCCTTCTCACCGCCCTGAATCACAGAAGCCTTCTCACCGCCCAGAATCACAGAAGCCTTCTAAATGCCCGGAGCCAAAGAAGCCCTCTGTTGCCAAAAAACAAACCAAGGGTGCTGAGAAAGAAAATCCTGACTCTGCACATTCAAAAAAGACTACCAAAAGGAAAAAAAGCAAAGACTCTGGAGGAAAGATGATTAAAGACTGGACTAATGAAGAAGTGCAGAAATTACTGACGTAAGTATTTTTTGCCTGTTTCCACGTATGGCCTTGTGCTCTTTTATATATTCTTTTACAATAGTCATTATGTCTCATTTTTATTTATTTTTAGTACAATTTATAATGAAATTTCACCTAGTGGAAGGTCCCAATGTCTCCCCAAGAATATCTTGGCTAGATATTTCAATTTGCGAGAAATAAAAATCACAAAATTCCATTAAATTATCCAGAATCATCTAGGTTTCTTTTATATTATATCTAGTATGGTGGAGCTTATTTTGAGCCAGACAGACATTTAGTGAATTATGATAATATGGTGTATCTATTTATTAGATTATTTACATGTTTATTTGTCTTTAAACATTATTTAGAAAGTAATTATTACTTAATTCATTATCTACAAGGTTTCAGGTATCCAATATTTTTATTTGGAACAAATTACTGAAATCCCATTGGTCCATTTATTCACAACAAAGTTTCATTTACTGAGATATTTTCTTAAGTGAATTATCCTTGTATATCCAAAATTTCATGCAAAACTATCAATTGAGAATGATATATGGATGTGTGTCTCTGAAACTGTGGATAGAATTAATTTACTTTTTGGAAAGAGCCAAGCTCATCTACCCATTCTATGGTACAGACAGACTGAACAACTGTTGCCAACTCAGTTTGATTTTTTTTTTTTTTTTTTTTTTTTAGGTAAAAAACTTTTTATAAAAGTTCTTAATTCTCTATAAGATTATCTGAAATATAATCTGAAAATAAACAACATACAGTTAACCCTTGCCATTTGCAGTTTTGGTCATTCAAGGTTCAGTCTTGAATAATTTAATGGGAATATTTTTGAGAGTATTTTTGGCATACTGCCAAAAAGTAGATCATAGAAAATATGCAGTAAAATATACAGAAAATGTGTAAAGTCTAGGGAATCATAAATGCATGTATATTCATTATATTGTTACTACTTTTGACATAGATTGACTTGTGTCAATAAAAACTTCTGGGACTTTTGTGTTATTATTAAGAAGAAAAATTGTAGAAAATTATCAACTAAAAATATTTATGTATACAATGTAAACCCTAATATAATCCTGGCTGAAAACTCGGTTATAAATGCAAACAGGTTAGTTTAACAGTATTTTAGACATTAAAAACGATGTTTATGAGATGTTTAGTTTTTATTGCTTAATTGTATATTTTTTTCAGTGTATGTTTTACTGTATTCACTTATTTATACATTCACAATTTGGGAATGGTAGTGTTGTTTTTTTTTGGGGGGGGGGGGCAGTGGGGTTTTTTTTTTTTTTGTGTTTTCAATCAAAAGGTTTATGGTTTGGGGGGTAGCAAAAATTATTTGTGGATTTAGCATATTGGTGCCCCAACTTTTGTGAATGGTAATGGATATCTGTATATTCAAAATAAAACTACAAAATTTCTTGATTCCCTAGAAATATGGAAAACATTATGTGAATTTTACACATACACATACACACACACACACACATATATATATATATATATATATATATATATATATATATATATATATATATATGTATGTATGTATGTATATATATATATATATATGTGTGTGTGTGTGTGTGTGGGGTCTACTGGAACCATTTGAGGAACAGGGTAGAGTCAGAAGTTCAAAAAAGTGGTTCAACCAAAAAGTTAACCATTATTAAATAGTATAACAGATATGGTCATTTTCTAAGCTCAACTTAGTCTGGTACAAGGCTACAGTTGTGGAGTACTCATTAAGGATCAAACTTATTTCTCAAGCATATTGGTGTGCAAGATGAGCTTTCCAATGATCTTACTATGCTAGCTACACATGTTTTTACATAATGTTAAAATGGTTGACAAGTGCAGAATAACTGGGCTATGGTAACTCTTTTAATACCAGTAAGAAAAAAGTGCATCTGTACATTGTGTTAATAATGTCTAATTGTAAAAATGTAAACACTGGACAACAATATTTTGTCGTAAAAAAAAAAAGAATATCAATACAGTGGCACAAAATAGCTCTTTTCAATTGTATGTACCCACAAGAAATAAGCTTGTTCAGTTTAATATTCTATTGTCTATTCCATGTTAAAATATTTTTCAATGTTTTTTAAGTTTTTAAGATAATATCAACACATTGTGTTGGTACGCATTTTCTTTAAAGATTTTATTGATCTGTACACACAACTTGGATTTGTGACCAGATTTTATATGACTGCATAAGTAATGCTTAATCTTCATATAATGAAACCAAAACTCAAAGTAAATTTCAAGTCTGTTTCTTTAAGCATGGCTATGAAACTGGGACAGTGTAATTTTAAGATTGTCTCAGAAAGTATATTTAAAGCTGGATAATATTTTCAAGTCCTTAGTTTTACGTCTAAAATCTATATTGTCCTTCCTTTGTTAATATTTGAAAAATATTTAGTTTTTTGTTGTTTCTCCCTTTTTGTGAAAATTTTGTTTATAAATTTTTTTCTCCTTCCTACTTCAGAGCAATGTCTAGTGTGTCGAAAACTGATGTTAATTTCTGGCAGAAGGTTGCTCGTAAGGTTGGTCGGAGCCCTGAGGAATGTACCAATTATTACTGCAGCTGTGATTTATCCAGTCTTGATTGGAAAGATTTAAAGAAAAAAGATGAAAAAAAAGGTTTGAGCCGATTTTTTTTTTCTTTTCTTTTCTAATTGATATTTTTCATACATTTCCCAAGGGCATTAGTGCAAAATGACTGCAAGCTTTCTCTGGTAATTTCTGTTTTAAATTGTTCCTATCATTCAAAGTGAAATTGTTCATTGAAGCAAAGATTCCAGCCTGATAGTTAGGGAGAAATTAAACAGATTGACTCTGATTAGTTTTACCCTAGTGGTAAGTTTCTAACTTGATAGAATAACTGCCACAATGAGATGCTTGTATTTTACAAGCATCTCATTGTATTTTTTTTTTCCTCTAACTTGTGACCTAGTCAGTTTAACGATTTTTAACAGATCAGCTAATATAACATAGCCGAAAGCTCCACTCTGACAGTCTCACTCAACCAATACCTTTTACACACTCGCTATGTTTAAGATCTGCTGAAGGGATGTTGGTGAGATTAGTTGAAACTTCCTCAAGCTGAGCCGGTCTAGTCACAAAACAAAGTCACCAATGTTAATGGCAACCTCAATGATGGAGAGAACACTTTAGTTAAATGTTCAACAAAGTATTTATTGTTTGATCTTTCTCAAATTCTTATATTCATTTTTCTTCACAATGCACTTGTTCTTCAATTCTTATGATTTGTGTGTTGAGAAAGTAGCACATCAGCAGGGCTCCAGATTAATTTCACTGACCTACAGCATCCACAGCAGGTTGCCGCCTCTGCCCTAGCTGCAATTTTGGTGACTCCTCGTCAATCCTCAAAATTTGAGACATTTATGGAGTGAAGTGTTTTGCAGCAGCCAATCAAAATTGGTCAAATCAACTTATAGTATAAAACATTGCAATCTAGAATATTCTTTCCTTTACATCAGCATGGAAAGATTTAACTAATGGTGAAAATGTGTAGAATCAGCAAAATTATCCACTGTCATTATTCTGAATGACATGTACTGTCATTATTCTGAATGACAAGTGAAGCTCTCAAATGACCCTCTGTGTAACCTTTAGCACCTCATTGATTTTTTTCTTTTTCTATACTTGTGAACAAGTCAGGTTAACAATTTTCAACAGATCAATTAAGATTAAATAGATAGTAATGATATGCTTATGATATATTATGCCATCATTGTTACTCCAATTCTTCTTGATATCATTAACAGTTGATAAATAGAGTTGTGACGTCATGACTGAACTTCTGGTTCCGGCTGGGATCCCATTTATACTGAATGAATACTTGGAGAATCTTGCTTGCTTCTTTCCGTTGTTTGTTTTGTTATTTCGACTGTGATTTTGCATAGTACATCAATTTATACTTGATAGAAAATTTGATAACTTTTCAGTGATTTGAATTTTTTTTTTTTAATCAATTTTCACACGTTTTTCAATTGGAATGCAGAGGACAAAGCATAGCGAAAAAAGTAAGCAGCTATTATGGATAAATGTTCTATTCTTGATTGCAATCACTGATCTGATCAAATATTATAAATTTCCTAATGATGAGGAATGATCCT
The DNA here is from genome assembly GCA_963457665.1 of Thysanoteuthis rhombus. NCBI lineage: Eukaryota > Metazoa > Mollusca > Cephalopoda > Oegopsida > Thysanoteuthidae > Thysanoteuthis > Thysanoteuthis major. The sequence goes on from OY735202.1 coordinate 14,680,314, forward strand.
GGTGTTGGAAAGCACTAATTATGCATTCTTACAACTTTGAAGTAATATTTTCAGGCTAAAATTGACGACAAAAGTTCAGTCATGACATCCTGATTTTTACCACTCTATTGATTCTGTACTTCTATCTAACATAGAAGAAATATTGGTAAGCATTTACAAGGCAGTGCACTGTTGAGTTGGAAATGTTTTGGATCAGTTGTTCTCACGAAATCTAAAAAATTACTGATTATAGATCTTATCTAAATTCAGGTATGAAATATTCAAATGGGCAACACTGATATATCTGGTCAATGTCAATCTCATACTGTAGCGAGTTGTAGAGTAATCGTCACTGATATTTCTCCAATTGTAGTGAGATCTACATGCTGGTATATAAGTTGGATATTTAATTTGAAAAAAAAAACTACGAAAATTCTACTGTGTGCACAATGTATTGTTCTTATGACTATGGGCATGTTTACCAAAGCTTTATACAGACAATTATAGGACATTTGATGAGTTGCTGTGAGCTATTAATCTTCAAATACCCTTATAAAGCATTCATTTTATTTTCAAGCAAATACAGTACCTGTATATCCAATCTATAAATAGCAAAAATTGTCATCAGCCTGAACAAACTTGAGCAGCAATGATTTTTTTGAATCATCTTGAATGTCTACTAATTATGTTATCATTTATCTAAACAATATACATCAGTGATTCCCAAACTTTTTTGATTCACTGTGCCCTTGGTCAGAAAATACTGTTCAATTGCACTTACATTTATGCGGTTAAGTAAATATAATGATTCATCCAATTCTAATCTCTTGAAAGGTTATGTATTTTTTTTTCCTCTTAAAGTAATCTAATTTGGAGTGGTATGGGTTGGCCTGTTGTTCACCATACAGTTCCCCAAATCTTGGAATCATATACTTATTGTGATTTTCAAATATTCTGTAGCATCCTGGAAAGCTGTAGCACACATTTTGGGGATCACTGATGTATATGATTCATTTTGTTCTTAAGTGAGAATAAAACTAATGTTACACCTTATCAAAGGTGTCCACAATATGTATAGGTATTTAGTAGCACATGCAAAATATTAAACCGAATTTCACATTTGCAGTTTATTGAATTTTGATAACCTTTTCTGGTTTTTATTTTCAGAAGAGCCACAAGCCAAAAGAAAAAATCTTCATATATATGATGTCAGTTCAAGTTATGAAGATGATCTTTTTGAATCGGAAAATTTCCTTGGACATACAAAGGTAAACTCTCCCCAACCCATTAACTCAGTTAGCAAAAATTGTTTTCTTTTTATCTAACCAAATAGTATTAATTTGGGTTCATTTCAAAATCATCATTTATAGTATCAGTAGCTGCCATCAGCCCTTCTCCCTTTCTACCCTTTTAATAAACTGCCCAACTTTTTCTCTCCACTCTCTCTGTACCTCTTTATTGAACTACTCAACTTTTTCTGTCCTTTTCCTTCCAAAATAGTATTGATGTTTTTCAAAATCATGATATATGAACCATATCTGTCGCATTATAGCATCAGTAGCAGCCATCATACCCTTTCTCTTCTTAACCTCTTATCTTAATCCTCCCCCTCTGCTCTTCCTACTGTTACTAAACTACCTAACTTTCTTTTCTCTACACTCCCTCCCTACTTTTTTTTATAAACTTCTTTCTTTCTCCCCCTCCCTTCCCATCCTCTTTCTTTCCTCCCTTCTTCTTTTCTACCATGCCTGTCAAACATAGTATTAGTAGCAGCCATCAGCCAAGCCTTTTGTTGTACAGCTATGATAGGGTCATAATAATAATAATAACTCCAGTGCAAAAAATGACTTTGAATATTTTGAGACCAGACAGAAATGATAACAAATCAATATGATAAAGTTTTGTAAATCATTATTATCAATTTTTAGACTAAGATTCAACTTGATCTTAATTTTTCAGTTGCTTTTTAATCACAACTTCTACTCGGGCTGGCTTCCCTTCGGCAACAAGTAAAGCGCATTAATCAGAAATAAAGAATAAGCTTCAAAGATGTAAACCAGCACTCCCAAGAGAGATGTGAGTTCAAGTCTCACCTTGAGTTGATTCTGATCAATACAATTTACTTGCTACCAAAAAGGAGCAACGATTAAAAGCATCTGGAAAATTTAGATTAAGATAAACTGGTCCAAAAATTAATAAATATAGAATCAATATGTTTTTATTTTTCTAATTCATTGTTTTATTTACTTTTTGATTTTTAGAAAATCCGTTTGAACCAAGATTGTCACTTGGATAACATATTTGCTGACCTCAGTGTGAAAACACCTAGCATATCATCTGATCAGAATTTCCATACCCCAATGTCCAAATTCTTCCTATCACCTGTCTCCGAACGCCAGACACCTGCATCGACTAACTCGGATGGAGATATTAAAATTGATTGGTAAGTTTTCTTTGGGTCATTGGTATATGACTTTGTTTCTGGAGGCTGTTATTGAACCTTTGGCTTCAGATTTGCTTGATTTCCATTTTCATTTGTTGGACAATATTTATTTGATTTTGAACTGGATGTTGCAAAAGGCACATTCCAATTTGGGCCACAAGACTAGGATAGTGATAAAATTCATTGCAATTTTATTTTATTTTATTTTATTTTTTTTAAATTTATGAAATTATAAATCATTATTTAGAATTTTTAGGACTACTTTTTACTTTCATCTTTATTTCATTAGTTGCTTTTTATCGCGATAATCACAATAAAAAGCAACTAAAATTAAGATGAAGGTAAAAAGTTGTCATAAAATTTTAAATGAAATAATAACTTGGGTTTTTGATCGTTGGAAAAATAATCTCAAACTATAACTTGTACTATGTTTCACTGACATGAGAAAAACAGATACTACACTTTGATCTTGAACTAAATGTCACAGAAGGCTGGAACTAGGATACTGGTTTGTTAGCTCTATTCAGTTTTGTATGAAGCACTGTATATTTTTATATGTACCGGTATGTGTCGATGAATGTTCTTCCACTTAACGTCTTAAGTTCTATAAAGTTTTAATTGAGTTGAAAATCCGTGATGGGATGTGAGGATGTGAACGCCCTTCAACAGAAGAGCAGAAAATTTAAACATTTACTCCTTATTGTGTCTGAAAAATAGGGGTTTTTTTTTTGTTTTTTTTTTTGTTAAATTAAATTTTTTTTTCATGATCACTGGCCAACACATGGTGGTTTTATTGAATGACTAACCGGACTTTTTTTTTTTTTTTTTTTTTCTTTTTTCTTTTTGTCTGTTTGTTTCACATCCGTCAATGAAGAATTTTGGTCTCATTTTCAGGGACAATGCTGATCGATGTGTGAAGGAGTTTAAGAAGAAACAGAAAAAAGGAGCTGGGCGCCTCAAATTACCAAGGGTTCTTGTTTTTTTCTTTATCTTTCTCCCCATTTCACAGAATAATCTTAGTTTTCATATGGAAATCAGAAGTTATTCTCCTACCTCAAGTCAGGTGACTGGAATGATTATCTAAATAAATGAATTCATACAACTACTGCAGTGAAGACAGCAGCAGTGTCACCAACAAAGCTGTCATTAGATATTAGATTAGATTAAGGGCATGGTTTCAGGGCTAAAGCCTCATTTCATGCAAATATAACAGCAGGAAAATTTTTTTAATAATAATGATAATAATACTGTTCTAATTTACAAGAACAAAAAGCATAAACAGCTAAGCTAAACATCAACTATTTTTTGTAAGTAATATTCGGTTAAAAAAATAAAGTGGGTCTTATACGCATCAAATATTGTATTTTTGTTTAACTCTTGGTGAAAAAAACAGCACTAAAACCTTTGGTTTATTTTAACATCTGCTGTAAAGTTTTTATTTAGAGAAAAAAGAGGACTAGCTACATTATTTTATAATGAGTGACATGGATTTTCAGCTTGTCAATCTTCAAGCAAAGACTGTAAGGCTTATCTGTTAGCCACAAGAGATTATATTAAGAAGCACATTGCTTTATTACCGTCTGGTTTAGGCAGAATGTCAGTGTTGTTGAAATTTCCTTAATATATGTTACAGTTACGTTTTGAAATCTAAACATTTCAGTAATTTAATGAAATCATTTATTAGCCATTTCTAAAACTAACTTTTGATGCTGACCATTGCTACTGTAATGAGTTTGATTCTCACTTGGTGTCCCACTGCTGTTGTCTTTGGTTAAACTTATCAATATGAAGTATATTTAGTATTTACAGTGAATAAACTGAACACGGTGTGTCAATTCTGTGTTCTATGCTAATAACAATAACAGGCCTCTTTACATTTCAACTCAGTGTAGTTACTATATAAAAGGTTTATTCTCAACTTCCAAACTCTGTATTAACTATTATACGGCTACCATCACAAATATTGACCTTCAAGCTATCATGTGTCGGCAACCTTTTTGGAAGGTAGGCCAGATCAGAAAGGTTTTCTTTCTTCTTGTGGGCCAGGGTGAATAAAAATGAATAGGCGTTCATATTAGGCTATGGAATGTACTTGTTTTTTAATCACTTCAATGTTTTTGATTATAAGAGTATATATCTATATAAACTTCCATGTCTTCTCAACCTATGAGAATTATAAGATTTTTTTTTTTTCTTTTTTTTTTTCTTCCTATTATTTGACAAAATTTCTTTTAATTGTGGTTTAAATTTGTATATGTTGATAGAGCTGCAGGAATACTTTATGATAAAACATTTATTTGTGTGCGGCCACTGCAAAAATTAGACTTATGCTCTGTTTTTTTAACACTCAATTTTTCGTTGTCCTTTTTCAAAGATAGATATGAAAGGAATTTTTGTATGCAGTGTTACATATTTAATGTAGTTGGTGGGCTGGATATGGCCAACCCCCACATTAAATTATCTATTTCCTCTAAGGAAGTTGACTAATGTATCAGAGTAATTTTGTTTTTAGTTAGCTGGTTTATAAATAGATAGGTGAGTTCATTGTAAGCTCAAAAGAAAAATTGAAAAAAGAAAATCACTGTGTTTTCTCTCTGCAAGAATTATTTAAGATATGCGAAAAGTTGGATTTTTTTTCTAGGAAATCATTTGGGTTTCCTTATAGTTTTTATTCATTGTGTTATGCTACCAAAATATTTCATTAAAAAATATCTGAAGGTTCAAAACTTACACTCAGTCCTTGATGTTAAATCACCAATAAAGAACTAAAATATTGAATTTATCCAAAAACTATTTTTCTTCTTTTTTTTTTTTTCTTTCAGAGACTTGCAGAATTAAAGTCGGAATTCAAACCAAAGAGCTTGCAGTTAGGATCACTTGTTGATGAATTGAACAAAATTAATAATATTCCCGAGAAGTCTGACAAGGATGATGAAACAGAAGATTCAAACCAAAATATCTACTTTTCGTCCGAAAGTGAAGATTGACACAACGGATCTGTCTAGAAAAAGGAAGATTGTTACATCTGATCATTTTAGAAAAATGAACATTGATGCTTTGGATTATTTCGCAACATTTCTCCCCCACCCCTTTCTTCCTCACTGTGCCTTTCTTAGCTTCTCACATTTTTCTATCGAACTTTTTAATCATCAATTTCTGGTAGATTCCTAGTTTTTGTGCATAAAATAGAGATAACTCCTTTTAGCCTCAAAATAAAGTAGAGATTATCTCCCCTATCAAAGAAAGCCAAACGTAAACACATGAATTACGTTGTTGCTTCAAACGGTGCAATAATAAAATAAATGAACTTTATTTCCATATAAACCTTTAGCATTCATACAGACGCCCATTCGAAGTTAAAAACGGTACATAAATAAAAAAGATTTCCAGTTTAATTTATTAAAAAAAAACAACTATAATTTATGTATTTACTTCTGTTGTCTTTCATGGGAGAGATCACTTCTACTAGCCTCGAAATGAATTAAGGGTTATCTCTATTTTACACATAGAGACTAAGAATCTACCTTCCACTTTTTTCTATCAAACGCTTCAATTTTCTGTATCTTTTTTTTTTTTTTTTTTTTTTTTTACTTGTTTGTCAGGACAAGATGTATACATGCACATCAGCACCATCTTTCCTTCACCTCTCAGGAAATCATACAATATTTTTTTTCCTCAAGGGAAAGTTGATGCCATCTCTCATGTTTTTATCTCTTCATTCATTTGTATAAACCATCCTCATTTATTTCCATAAATTATACACAAACCGAACCATTTTATAAAAACAAAACCAAAAGAGACATTGAACATCTTGTCCTCATTTTCATTGATTTTTCCATAGAATTTTGTAAATAAACTTTGACATCCAACTGATTGGATTCTTAATATTTCTGCTTTCATTTTTTTGCTAGCCATTTATATGACCCAGTGATTTCCGAAGTGAGTGCTACAACCCCATTGGTGGTGCATTAGCAGACCCGGGGCAAAGAATATAAATCGATACCCTTTATGCATAAAGTTGTGTCTGAAAATCTGATTTTTCAGTGGAGCTTTCTGAAATTCAAATATTAGTCTCATAAAATCAGGCCCATCGTTCACCTCAATAATCGTTACTTTTACATATTTCTGTACAATTACATTTTCGGATATGAAATAAGCGCAAAGGTCATCTGAATCAAAAAGAAATCACGTCTTCCCAAATGGCACGCATTTTATGACCCAAAAGTTTTGAATCTTGTTCAAATTTTTTTCTTCTCAATATATCTTCACACATGGCTAAGTGTTAACCTGTACAAAAAAAGACAGTAGGTATACATGATTTACTTTACTGTGAAGTTACAGCTGATTATTTCCATCTTCATCAGCCTTGTCTAGAGCAAAAATCATGTATTTGTTAACATAAATTATATAGTAAGCTGATAATTATTAGTTTATTATATATTATTATAGCTAAAATGATCAAGCAAATTTTAATGTATTTTTTATTCTAAATATATCCATTTTTCATTGTATAATTTATATTTTCTTCACATTTATTCCTGATTGGTGATCCTGGGAGTATGAATAAATATTTATGTACTCATATCACATCCTGTTTGCCATATGAATTATTAAAAAAAAAATTGTATTAAAATTATTTTGTATCAAAATTTGTATAAGATTATTCTATATTTTTTGAATTAATTATTCATCTTTTGTAACATAAGCATGTTTACTTTTTTTGATTGGTTTCTAGACATTACAGAACAACTTTTTTTTTTTTTTCTCTTTGCTGTTGCTTTTAATCTGTAAGATCTTTCTCACCTTTGGCCAATTTATCAGTTTTGAAAAAAAAATCGATTTTGAGTGCAAGGAAAAATCAATCTAAGGTATCTTGTTTAAATTACTTTAAAAGAAAAAAAAGCCACCATATTGTGGTCACTTTATGTGCAGGAACAACGTCTTGTATTATTGTGTTAGACATTGATTGAGATTGATATGTATATATCAATATATATCTCAATACTGCTGAGATTAGTTGATTATGAAATGATTAAGGCTTCAAGATAAGGTTTTGAGGTGACAAAAATAAAAGGTGAAGTTAAAGATACATACTGAAATTTGTTTCGGTTGACTTTTTAAACTAAGAAAATGTTATTACAATTTAATTTTTACTGAAACATTTTTCACTGACTTCACGGGGCACTGATAGAATACATGCTCTCAAAGAAAAAAAAAAATCTGAAAAATTTTCGGGAAACACTGAAACAACCAATGGCTATACTTGTATAATGAACAGTGATTTTCTTCAACTTAAAAGTAAGTTTGCCAATGAAAATATCTCCTACCCACAATTTTAAACAATGGATTCTTCAACTGTAATTTTTATTTTTTTATTTTTCAGTTTCTTTTCTAAAAAAAAAAAAAAAAAAAAGGATCCAAAATGGAGATAGTCCTCACTTTTTGAAAGTTTGCTTTACATCACTTTTTTTTTTTTTTTTTTTTTTTTTTAACACTTATAAAATGAAGGCAAAAATATTGTTCAGCTTGTATTTTGCAGTGAGCTATTATACAGGCATTGCACCCTTTCTTCCTTCTTCTACACCCCAGTCTCCTGTACCTTCTACCACCCTGACCCTTGAAGATTCAGCCTGACATACCATCCACATCATTTTGGGATCAAACGATGCTCAAAAGTCTTTCCTGTGAAAATAGTTGATACTTCTCTTTATGCCATTCCAGCTTACGAGAAGCTTTTATAGGAACAGTCAACTTTCGGATAGTGTGGTTAATCTGTTTATCCGTGAGTTTATTTCCACATAGATTTACTTGTAAATATGATATTTATATTTCAGTGACCACATTCCATCGTTTCATTGAGAAGTTCATTTTACTCCAATTGAAGAAATCTGTGTGTGTGTGCATCTCGATTACTTGACATCTGGCCATTGTACAAGGTTGACATTCACCAGATATTTAGTCAGCCCAGTGTCAAGTTTGAAGATCTTTGGATAAATTTTAAAATCAGATTGTAGATCTTTCTTCATAGTCTCTATAAATCATATCATGACTTCCATTCTAAACCAATTTATGTTCTTCCTCTCACTTTCTCATTTTCTGTATAAGTGATACCAACTAAACCCTTGGTTTTTGACTCTGGATGAAAAAGCTGTCCCTGACAATTCCCTCCTGAAAACATTTTTGCAGTTGATTTTCAAAATCCATCTCATGAAGAACCTGCCTAAGGCTCACAGGAGTTCCCCAAGAAAATTTCATCTGATTATATTAAATAGTTTTTATGGTAGGCTGTCACAAACATTTGGTGAATTTTAATAAGATTGTTTTAAACATGTTTGAATTATAAAATTAATAATCTTTTAATCTCAAAAATGTATTCATTTTCGATTCATTCAAAATCGTGTGTTTGGGACAGACTGCTAAAAATAAGTGATTGTAATAAACAGCTTCCTCTGTATATCTAATATTTGGTTATCACTTAGACAATTATAATAGAAAAGACACTAATGATATTCATACTATATAGAGCTAAAGAGTTACCTGTTCTTAGAAAATCCAGGAAAAGTGTAAGACTTTTCCAGTCATATTTCTTAGTGTTTTTTGTATCTCCAAATTTAATCCCAGTTTCCTTCATGTAGAATGGCCATAAAATTAGACTTGCCATATTTGAAGCCAAATTCTCATTTTATAAAACCCCAATTCAAAATTTATGATCTTTTATCTAATAGTTCTAGTGATCAAAAGAAAAAAAAAAATTAACAATGTCATATTTATTATTGTTTTTACATACACTAGTAGTAATGATATCTTGATTTACCTCAGCTATTTTAACTAGTTTTTTCATGAAAAAAAAAAATGAAGAAAGTGTAGGTTTAGTGATAATTTTAGTCAGCTTTAAAAGTTCTTGTAACTTGGGTGGCAGAGCAGCGGTTATAGATTACCATGACAAGAGATATGAGTTCAAGTCTCACTGAGAGCTTATCCTTTATTTCCAATTCATGCTGTTTATTCACTGCCAAAGACTGATGACCTGAGGAAAGTCATGAAGTTATAGTGGCAGAGATTCATTATTTCATTTTGGAATGCTAGAATTTTTAACCTGTTGGAAAGAATTAAGAAAGTTAATATTTGCCTTTCTTTACTGTCTCACTTTTAAAGAAATGTCTGACAAAATCAATTTTAATTCTGTACAAAAGCAAAACAATATTTTTGAGAATGAAAAATTCCATTCTAAACTTTTGGTGACAGCCAATTGTAAGAAATGAATCCATCTTATGTAATCGTTTGCTAATAGTAATTAGTGGTAGATTCCAAATTTCTGTGTGTAAAATGGAGATAGTTCATGTTGAGGTTGACGGGAGTAAAGGATTACCTCCTATGTAATTCGATGATGTATTATTTTTTTTTTTTTTTTTAAATTAATTTTCCAACAATCCTTCAACGTTTAACACTCTTGGCCATTTGATGTTAAAAATAGTGCACATTAAAACAATTTAATCAAAGCAATAACGATATTCACTCAGCCATTTGACGTCAGAAACAATATATTCAAAGCATCAAATATAATTTATGTATTTTTTTTCTGTTTTTCTCCCATAAGTAAGATATTATTGTTAGCCTTAAAATGAACTATCTTAATGTTACACATGGAAACTAAGAATCTACCATAGATAAAAATCAACCTCCATTATTTTCAAAACAATATTTAATAGAATAAAAGGATGTATCAATATAAGCTAAACAAGTTTTGACCATCAAAAAAGATCACTGCTATGAATAGAAAAAATACATATTGAAAATTTTATTAGAATTTCAAGTCAGCATACATTTGAAATTGTGAATTGTGAATGACAGATTGTTTTGACAGATCATTAGAATTTATAAAAATATAATAGCATGGCCTCATCACAGAATTCTTGAAGACAAAAAAAAAAAAATCTTCACTTTATTTGTATGCGTTACGTAATTTTTAATAGCTAGTTTATTTTTCAGGGATTTTCTTGTACCAGAATTGTGAAGAAAGAATGTTGAATATAGATGTCAGATTTGTTTAGAAAATCTGAATGATCATTTGAAGAAAAAAATAGAAAATTGTGAGCATCAGAGTTAGTTTTATGATAAATGACAATACTTGATCATCTATAATAAATACTTGAAACTAATTAAACAAAATTATCTAAAAAGAGAGAAAACATTCTTTTCAAAATTAAATATTATATTGGTATATACTCAAGAAAATTGGTGGACCAAAAGAAAAAGGTGGGGGGAAAAAAAATTCTGTCAGAAAATTGAATTCAATATTCCACATTGTTTTTAAGGCATTCAGTCCTTTTCATCCCAGAATACTGAGAAATGTTTTCATGATGTACTTCTCTATACTTATGTTTCTATCTTTTACTCTAGTTTGTACTCTGACCAATTTTGATCTTTATCTCTTAGTGTTATTCCTGACATTGCTATTTCCATCACTCTTTGTGTCATTGAAATATTCAAGAGACAAAAATGGAGATGGGCTGGACACCTAGCAAGAAGTAAAGATAACAGATGGTGCAAAATGCTAACAGATCAGTGCCCCAAAGATAGAAAATGCAGTAGGAAAAGACAATATGTGAAATGATTGAGAAGTTTATAGGTGAGACAATGCAGATGTTAGCACAGTCACTGTCGACATGGAAGGGTTTGGGAAAGGCCTTTGTCCAGCAGTGGATTCATGATAACTGATGATGGTGACTATAGGAAGTTTTTCAAGTGTGTATAAGTACTGATTGCAATTTAGCTGTGTAAAGAACTCAGAGATGACTAGATAATTTTTTTTCTCTTAGGAAGGAATGAATGATGTCAGCAAAAGAACATAGTTTTAAATGTTGCATACAGAAGGCATGAAATGGCTGAACAGTTAAAGGCAATGAGGATGGAATCGGTGAGCTAAATTCAAACTCCAACTGAGCCAGTTGGTGCTCACTTTGCACTAATGCCCTTGGTTAAAGCATGAATCCATCTCTCCTTACCTTACTTTTTATGGGTAAATAGTAGGGAAGACTGGGCTCTCTAGCTATAATAACTGATAGCAAACCAGCCCGAACAGGAATGGGCTCTGTCAGCCTATCTCACCCATGACACATCCATGACGAAATCATCAACGGAATCCCAATGAACCCAGTGTCTTATGGAACTTGAAAGAAAAAAAAAAAAAGAAGAAAGATAAAAGAAGCACTTACAGTACAGTGATCATCATACTGTACACACAAACTACTTGTGGTGTGATAAAGAAATGCAGCCTTAAACAAAGTACTTAATAAATATAAAACAATTTACTGGTCATACAAAAGATCCCTATGAACTTGATTGATTCAGATTGAATAAAATATGTTGTTTAGTTTGGTATATGACTACAAAAAAAAATGCTAGGAATATGCCTTGTAGTAATTTGTCTATTTCTTGAGAGGCAACTCCCAATGGAGTGTGAACAGCCAGTGACAAAGTCCCAGTTTCCAAGGCATGCACCAGCTTAATAATTCTAGCAAGCTTCAAGTCTGGTTGAAACCAGGGATTTATTCTTACAAGTTTTTATGACCACCCCTTGGGAAGAATGCATGTCGACTGAAGGGATACTGTCACCCTGACCACACAGCTTAGAGTGAACTCAATTAGTGCTGAGTGCACAAAGAAATTTGTCTGATTAAAGAGTTTTCCACTTTCTTCACATACCGGGAGTCGAACCTGGGACCTTCTGTGTTTGAGGCAGACATTTTAACCATCACACTATCCAAGCGGATAGTGCCTTGTAGTGAACTACAGTAAATGTCCTCATGCTTCTACAATGGGGAAGTAATGTCTGAATAATGAATCTCTTAGTGTTAGGTTATTCACCAAGAACCTCATCAATAACAAATCTATGCAATATCCTAACAGAATTTGTTTCAAAATTTTTTCACCAAATCTGCTCTGGACTGTGTGTTATTTACAATGAAAACCAGCGATTATGAAGTCAAAATTGAAGAAAATTTGTACGTGATCATGGGCACATGTACCCTAAAGAAAAGAAAACAGAAGAAAGGAAAAAAAATTTTTTTTAATTTGAAAAATGGCATCATTTCAGACTTGAACTCTTCCATCTGGGATTCATTTTCGGGTAGCTATGTGAATAGGTGAGTTGTCATTTTAAAAGTAGAATTGAAGTGACTAAAAAATAGCTCCATCTTTTGCGCTTCAATCATGGAAACTTGAATCATGATTATCAAATATTTTTTAGTTCATTGCCACTCAATTGAGACAATCTGAATACACTACAACCTCCTGGGACAAATCTATCTCAGGGTTTCTATTTTGTTGGGATATATATCTGATGGATCTCTTTCAGAAGTTTACTGGGATATTTCAATTCAGGCATTAAGCACCTTGATAGGATAGTCTTGAAAGTTATTTCGATCACAGCATTTGGAAACAAATCACAGTATAAAACCCCAAACCCCAAGTTGCAGGCAAGAAAAGGGATTTATAAATGAAACATTTAACAGATGAATAAAATTATCATAAGTCAAATTTGATTGTCCAATCAAAATTCTTTTTAAAACATTGGCAAAATTGACATTTTCTGAAGGTGGTAACTAAATTATGTACAAGTAACTTGAAGAAAATACACTCACTCATACATACATACATACATAGTTAAGTCAATAAGTCTGCAACTAAATGATGAAAAAAGCCTTTTACATAAATATTTGCTTTTCAACATAATCTCCTTCCTTGTCAATGCCCTTATTCCATACCATTCCCTATAAAAAACAAAAAACAAACAAGAAATTTGTTTGCAGCTAGAAAAAGAGTTCTTTTTATATACAGATAGAATACCTGAAGAACGAATTGGATGAAATGAGAGAACAATAAAATAAGGAGTTCAATGTTCTGGTCGATTCATTCTACAGCCTTCTTCAAGTCTGCTCTCTGTATGTAAAGAGGAGAACTCTTTTTTTCCAGTAATGCTAAGTCACAGTAACAAACAGAATTATAAAGATTAACATTTATTCTGAGAACAAAGATCATTTTTGTATGTTAGGATTTCTATCAGCATTTATATCAAATCGGAACAAACCTCATTTTTAAGAGGTTAATGCAAATTTACACTTCTTAGACTGCTTTATACTTACACACACACACACACAAATCAGTTTTAAAGTCATACAAACAGGCTGTCTCACTGCATGGGGCCCCAAAATTAAACAAAGAAATTGAGGTTCATATCATTAAATAGCAGATTTAGAGAAGGTTCTCCAAACCTATTTTTACATTCATGTTTAAATCAGTTCTTGACTCCTTATTGAATCTTTGTATTAAATCAGGGTTAGTGTTATGACAAGTGGGCAAAATCCAGTAGATTTCTCTGCCTAGGACCCTCAAATATTTTTAAGACAGCCCAGCATACAATTAAAAGAAAATAGAAAATTGGGATGTTTGGAACTTGACCTTAAAATGTGTGTACAGTGCAAACATTCTCACAAAATATTTGAGAAGAGGAAAGAAACAAAACAAAACAAAAACAAAATAACTTATATTCAGTTGTGAAAAACGTATCTTAAACAATGGACTGATTCATTTTATTATACAGGGTGGGGCATTTATATCTGACACATTTGCAATCATTCCTGCCAGAAACAGTTGGCTTCAGTAACCAGATTTAACACCTCCCTGTGATCCCATAGCAACAATTAAACAGTGCTATCAGGTGTAAGTTCAATTCTCACTGTGGGCATTGCTCTTTATTCTCCGATTGCGCTGTTTAAATCGTTGTTGTGAGATAATGGTCTGATTCAAAGTTGCGATAAAAAACAATTGAAAATTAGGATGATGGTAAAAACTAGTCAAAATCAATAATATTGCAATTCTTCATTGAAGAATAAAATTTGAAAAATCAAAAATGCTGATCAGCTTTTGTGAATGCAATGTGTCTGGTATTATTTTTAAGAAATAGAGAATAATTAAATTATGTGCTCTCCAGTCACGTACCATCTATAGAATCTATCTCTTTATGCCCCAGCCCAAGAATCTTGGTAAATGAGTAAGTCTTCCAGAAACAAAACAGAAAACTTTGCAGAAAACATATAAAAATAATTTACAATTCTGTGATTACTGTAATAAGGCACAGTAAATGTATATAAGGTTGACTTAAATTGGTCAGTGGTATTCAACTGACCATTATTGCATGGTCAGAGATTATTTAACCTTTTTGAGACTCCTGGGAGATTATGTATATATATCCCAAGGTTTCTATGGTTGCTGGGATGTACAGGTCTTGTAGACCTTATCTAAAAGATTTACTGGGATAATTTAATCCATGCATTAAGAACCTCAATAGGTTAGTCTTGCAAAGGTTAAAGATTTGAATACCTTCCCCATTCCCCCCCCCCCAAATGAATGACATCAATGTGCTACACGGTGAAGAGAAAAGAGGAAATTAAAAAAAAAACAAACAAACAAAAAACAACGCATGGGTAAGTGAATTTTTCAGCACAAAGAGAGATTTACATGAAAAATGAGGTTACCTCACCTACAAGGTTAATGAATATCATGATTACATCTGGTCCAATCAAGGAGAATGAACATGTTTAGGTTACAGTAAAATTATGAAACTTGATTCTGTGGAATCCTCAGTTTCACAATCAATGAATGCCAGAATTCAAACGGGGCCCATGGGTCTGGTGTAATTTTTAAGAAATAAATAATAATTGAACTTATGTGCTTTCCAAAACAAAAAAGATCCACATTCCAGTATCTTGTAAAATTAGGAAATTCCGAAGTGATAGAAGCTGTATGTACACTGTAAATATTGAAGCAAAATACACTTGATATGTACAAAGCTTAGCTTAGTTTGACTCAAAGCCACGGCACTGGAGCACCCAGTAAGAATCAAACTCATTACAGTAGTAATGGTCAGCATCACAAGTTTGTTAACCATTACTATACCAATTGTGAAACTAGGGATTTCATGAAATCACCAATTTCACAATTTACTGTAAGTATCATTCATTTGGAAAAAAATCAGAACAACATTAGTAATGGAGTCAAGTTCAAAACTCATTTAGTAAAAAATATGGCTTCTGTGATGTGTATTGTCCTCCCTAAAATACACAGATGATTTTTTTTGTTTTTTTTTTTTTACTAGAATTTGTTTTTTTTAAATTTATCAACTTTACAATAAACAATAAATCATTGCATGTTTTATGTTAACTCTTTTCTAGGGAAAATTTTCCACTGAGAAGAAAAAAAAAAAATCTGTGTCTGCTGATGTGGATCTAGGATTTTGAGCAAGGGAAAGGGGTCCAATGTAAAAGAAAACCCCCAAAACTCCATCAGTCTAGTTAGATAAGGGATACAATAAATGTTAATTTATGATTACTTGGGATTATTCGTTTTTTGTTTTTTTTATCCATAGAATTTCTTTATCAAGAAATTAGAAAAAAAACATTTTTAAATTGTGCTTTGCCCAAGCAGTGGTAAGGAGATGTCTGGCCTGATTTGTGTTCACCTTTAGGGAGACACACAAAAATTAAAACAAAAAGCACGGCAGCAACAAAAAAGATCCCTGTTCCACAGTCATGTAAAATTATGAAATGCCCGAGTGATAAAAAAAAATAAACCTATGGAACGCTATTTCTTTAGGTGTGTTTTACCAAGGAATCAATGAAATTAACTCTTGATAATCATAATAACTATGCCATGGAAGACAAAAATTTGAACTCAGATATCCTGTCCTTGGAAACAATGTTATCTCCATTTTTAGAGAGAGATAGAGAATGTAGGGATGGTTAGAGGAAAAAAAAAAAAATTTCTCCTTGTTCAGAGCAGACTGAACATGTAGTTACTCCCTCTGAGTGCAAATCTTCCTATAATTAATCAAATGTCTGTTTGTATAGACAAAACTTAGGAACTACACAACATATTTCAATGAAATTTTCGATGAATACAAATGAAATCCTCAAGCAGGTTTTTTTTCAGCAAGTTATTTTAAGGGTAATTTTCAAAAACTAAGTTCTTACTGAGGGGTTCAATTTACCATGTGAAATAGATCCTTTATTTTGTGTCCAGCAGCATTCATTCTTACCTAAAAATTTACTATTACTTTAATTAATCAATTGCCATCTTAGTTTTCAAACATTAAGAAGGTGGGGGGGGGAGTTAAGGGGTCTACATTACCCCTAATAATAATGATTGGATTTCCATGTATCTATTCATCAATATATTGAAAAGTCTGCTTCCATTTATCTGTATGTGGCCAGAGGTACCCCACACCCTGGAAAAAAAAAGTTTTGGTTTCTTATTAGGACCAAATGTCCGATTTAGGCCTTTCACAGGAAGTAGCTGGGACCCCCACCCATAAGGCAGATATTTCAGCTAGTTTCAATAATTCTTCATCTTTGCTATTTTTCTGAAGCAGATATATTCTGCACTCGTTTTATCTCACTTGCTACTTAAGATTCTGAATGGTGAGGTGCTGAGTGACAAGAGAAAGCATTAATTCACCCCCATCCCCCAACTTTGGGTAATTAGCAGGGCAGTTGCAGTTTTTGACCTGTAAGAACCATGACACTTATAGGAACAAATCATTTTCTTTCAGGTTAAAATATATATGAGAGAGAGAATAATTATATTTCTGAGCTATTTTTCGCTATGCCATACAATGAAAACTTCTTTGTAAGTTGTTTTTTTTTTGTTTTTTTTTTTACCTGGACTCATTCTGATGAGAGTTTTATTTCATTTTTTTAAAATTGACAGTTGGGGTCATAAGTAGAGAGAAAAATTCCCTCCCTTTTAAGGGAAGTAAATTCATTGCAAATAATTTTACTATAGCCTGGCAGCAGCGGGTTCTAACTTCCCTCCTATTCCAACTGAAGATGATTACTCCAACTTTCTATTATATAATAAATAAAATAGTAGATATATAAGACATGTCAGTTTGGTTCAGTTGGTAGGAGAGCTGCCTAGCAATCACTTGGTTTTGATTACAAATCATGGTAGATAAATGTTAATTTCACACATCATTTTGTTTTAAGATGACAGGATAGGCAGTAGAGAGTTCACTCGCCTAAATTAGGTGAGGATTGTTCATATTACAAAAAGGACAAAGTCAATTCCAACTTGGACTTGAGTTTGACAAAATATTGAAATTTAAGAAGAAATGGATTGTCAGTGGTCAGTAATTAAGGCATGTCTTACAGACAGAATAGGGTTTTTTGTATATAAAATGTATTACAAATAATTTTATTAGAGAAATGCATTTGTGTTTTGATGTAATATCTAGTATTTTAATGAAATTTTATGATGTCGATAATGTCAGAAACAAATGTAAAAAAAATGTGTAAGAAACATTGCAAGTTTTGAATAGAGTCTGTTCTTGTTTTTTCAAATGGTTTACAATGAGACCAAATAATTGTACTGAATGAGGATAAATCTAGTTTAAAAAAAGGTCCTGAGGTAAAAAAAAAAAAAAAAAAATTATCTTGTATGAGAGTAAATTTTTCTATTTTTCTCTCACTGTAATCATAAACTCATCAAGTATTCTGATAGGTAGGATAGAAATGCAAAATACACACATAATTCATTTAGAGATAGTTTTGATAACGATTTTGATAATTTCCTATTTTATGTACATGAAGTAAAAAGGAACTATAGCTTACAGGAATGATCTCCCTTCCTTTACAAGCGAGTACTGGAGTATGTTGGTGTGTGTGTGTGTGTGTGTGTGTGTGTGACATGAGAATGATTTATTTTGATGAGAGTCTACACCAATGTATTTTTCAGTGTTTTATTGCAATTGAGCATTAACTGATAATATTGGTCATTTTATTTAAAATCATTCTAATATCGATTTCTTGCAATATCTAAATTTAAAGTTAACTGAAGATTTTTTAAGTAAACTTCAATTGGCACAAAAGGGAGATAATTTCTTTAAACCGTATTTTATTTAATTTTAGGTACGTAATTTTATTCAATTCCATTTATGATTAAAAAAACATCTTATCTGGTGATTATTCTGTGTATATGCATATCTTTTTATCTTATTTTATGACCTTTTCAGTACAGTATGTTAATGGCAATCACTGTTCATCATGCTTATCAAATGTGTAGTGAATAGAAAAATGATTTGTTATAAAATGATGATAAAAACTCACACTTGAGATTTTTGGCGAGTTATCATGATTGTAGTGTGGAAAATGACAAATAACTTTTCTCAAACAATATCCTTCTCTCATGTACATATATATCCACTATACTGAATTTTCAAGTCCCAATCAAATATCAACTTATTTAATAGTCAACGGTAAACTCAAAGCAATTGCTACACGGCTAGAGTATCAAACTAAAACAAAGAGAAGACGAGTTCTAATCTTGGGTTTAAGTGAGATTCATTATTCATGGAAAACAAATAATCAGAGGTTTTCTATATCTTGCAAGAACTTAGTCTTGCACATCTAAGATGAGGTACTGTTCAAGAGACTTACCAATGGGCAAAGTAAGGTAACTCTGAACTTAAAACATTTACTCGGTTAATTCTTTTGTAAAATGATAGCTTGCTGGGAGTAAAGCTAGTCAAAACTGGACTTGTTCTCAGAGCTGATTTAAGAAGGAAAGGTAGGAATTACTCATCTTATAATAATGATCTGATTTCCAACAATCTATTTATACAATCCCAAGATAAAAATAGTTCAGGAAAATGAGTATTTTCTTGAAATACTACCTGCTGAAATAAGCATGGGTGGGTGAAAGATCTTACATATCATCGAATGTAGTGAATGATATCTACTGGATAAGTCATTCAATACGGTAATGTCATCTTGTGGATTTCACTTGATAAATAATTCAAGGCAGATAAGCATGAGTAGCTTACATTGTTTTTTTTGGAGAGTGGAACTTTACTCGAGGTTTTGAGGGTTGGAAAATATAATATAAATATAAGATTTCAAACTTTTTCCTTTAGGACTAAAAAATTGTAGCAGAACTTAAAAGCAATGTTAAATATACACAATATATATATATATATATATATATATATATATATATATATATATATATATATATTTTACATACACCCATTGACGTTTGTACGTAGTAATAATATGTGTCAAACTTTTCAATGACAACTCAAAATAACAATATGATCCCAGGTAGAAGATTGGAGAATCAGATCTGAGGCAGAAGTGCTGATCCATACGCAAATAATCCTATCATTTTTTACGGGTATTATGCTAATTAAAAAATAGATAAATAAGACTGAGAATTAGCTTTGTATAACCATCTTATAAAATTCTTCAAAATGAATAATAGTGCCTGGCATTATTTCACTAATGTACTTCCTTTGAAAAGAATAACTACGAGAAAGAAAGAAAAATGTGAGGAACATTAATGTATAGCTATTTACTAAGTTTAGTCTGACGCAAAGTCATAGTATTGGGGCGCCCAGTGAGGATTGAACTCACTGCACTAACAAATAAATTGGTCCAAGAGACAGCGTTACTAACCATCATACTCTGTCGTTGTACAATGACAAAAGCCGGTAAGTCCATTCTCCATGAAGGGCTAAAAATGTTTAATACTTTAAATGCTTTATAGGTCCAGGTATTGTTTTTTGTCAAATGTCTTCAATACGTTGGGATATTGATTTTACAAAGTAAGATAAGATCCCAAAAATGCAAATTCCAATAACAAAATTGGGTTAGTCCATTGTACTGGATTCACCTATCTTTGTCACCGGAAGTTGGTATTATTGACCTGATTTATAAAATAAATTGTCATAAATTGTTTAGTCAAAGCATGTAGTTATTAGATAGAAATATTGTTTAGTTTTGCTGGTTTTCTTTTCTTTTCTCTTTCTTTTTTCAATTTCCCATTTTATGGACTTACCTGCTTTCGTCATGGTAGTATAATAGGCACGCAAATTATGTGACTGGAAAAATAAGAAAACAAAAGAAAATCTTAGAGTGTTTTTAGGATTCTCACCATGGGGAAAATTCAGAGGGTTGACTTAGGAATGGTCTTAGAATTTGTTCTTTTTAAAAAACCTTTTCGTCAAATGTATATAAAATCAAAACAAAACAAAGAAAAAACAAAAAATTTCAAACTTAAAAAAAGCTTCATTTTCTTGATTGGCAAAAGACAAAAATAATGACAATGTTTGGGGGTGGGAGCAGGACAAAATCAACTATTCTGACTAGCATGCAAGAGATAAAAAAATACTTCCCATCCACCATCATAGAAAGGAATGATGCTATCTTTTGATAATGACGATGAGTGTACATGCAGGAGTTATCTAGGTTTTCCGCACGTTTTTTTTTGTTTGATGGGAGAGGCCCATCAAACAAAAAAAAATACAAGTTTTGGTCATATTAATTACTATCAGCACACATATAACCTAGAAAGCATAAAGAGACAGATGAACACATTTCAATTGAAATTATTTTCTAAAAGGATAGAAACATGTATACAATACTCCTTCACATATCATTCACCCTGAGTGAAAAGCTTTTAAGGAAGAAAGGCAAAGGTGAAAAGAAAAAAGTTTCCTGCTCAGAATTGAATAAGCTTTCATGTACACATTCATAAAAATATAGGTAATTCATTGACTCATAAATTCATAAACCGCTAGTAAGTGACAGTAGAACTCTTCAATGAACAGAATTAAAAATAATGGAACACTTCTGTGGATTGAAAAGATGTTTTAGAAATTCATCTAATAGTCGAAGGGAGATAATTTTGGTCACATTATTTCCCTTGATATTCAATTTTATTTAATGAATTCAAGAGTTAAAGAAAATCTTGGAAGAAACCAAGTCTCTCATTTGATCTATTGTACACAAAAATTTAGCCATGCTACATTAGGATAAAAAGGAGTTTTTGGTTATAGTTTGCCCCCACAGACAAGATGTCTTAGATATGGTGTTATTCAAAAACAGCACTGTGAAAACTTGTTTTCATGATTGTGTCATTGTTTTTGCATGATGACAGCAAGTCCTTGTGCTAACAGAGAAAATTTGCATAGTTACTTTATTGATATGACAACTAATAAATGAAAACTATGCTTTCAATTTTCCACAAGAAAAACCAGGCACAAGTGTTATATGGAAAAATAAACTTGGCAGCAAACAGGTTAAAGTTGATTAAAAAAAAAAAAAAGGTGAGGGATAGAGACGTAGTTAGAGATTTGGAAGCCCAGCGTCTTAGCTCCCTGAGGAGCTCTCTCCAACATTCAGTGAGATTTGTCAGAGGAAATGCAGTAGGTGAACTACTATTTATAAAGCTTCTCAAGGTCCCCTTCTACTGGGGGCCATTTTCAAGCTACGTCTCTGGTTGGGGGCCTAGTCAAGACTTCACATTTTGCTTCAGTTGCACCTTGAGGCACTTGTCTGTACAGTGTGTCATGTGTGTGTACATATATATATATATATATATATATATATATATATATATATATATATATATATATATATATATACATATGAATTATAAATAGCACACTTTTTGAGAGAGGCCGACATTCATACAGTTTCTTCTTTGAATGAACAAATTCACATACATTTGCTCAGAGTAAAATCAGTCTGTAATGGGGGGAAAAAAATGGGTAGATTCTAGTTTCTGCGCATAAATAGGGGATAACTCCTGTTAGCCTTAAAATGAACGAAAAATTATTTCCCTTACAAGAAAAACAGAAGTAAATACATAAAATTATAGTTATTGGTTTGAATGAATTAAATTGTTCAATTGTTTTTATGTGTGTCATTTTTAACTTTGAGAAGGTGAGTACGAGAAATGCTAAAAGTTTTTTAAAACTTTTTTATGATCAACATTGAGTGGGGGAATGTGTAAAATGTTGAAGGAATTTCTGGAAATAAAGTTGTTTTTATCTATTGTATTTTGTATGTTGTTCAAAGCAATAACAATATAATTTATATATTTACTTGTTTTACTTTGATAGAGAAGATAATCTAGTTCATAATGAGGCTAACAAGTGGTATCTCAATTTCATGCATGAAAACTAAGAATCAACTGCAAAACAGATACAGCAAACTTTCTTCCACATGTATACACGCATGCACGCTTTTCCCCATAAAAGATGTCCCTATTTTTGTGGTGATGGAGAGACAGTTTCAAATATTTCTGCATTTGCAAAACTCTGATCTGATCTCCAACAAAATACCCCTTAAAAATATAATAGTAGTAGTAGTAATAGTATTAACAAGAATAGTAATAATAAGCAAACTGTTCAGTCAGAATGCATTATAGTTCCTTAGAGTGACCAACACTCATTCCACTCCCAACCGATACCCAAGGAGAGAGATAGAAACTATAAAAAGGACAATCAACCCAATGGTTCAGTTGGTGATTTTTTTGTCTGGTACAAGACTCAATAGATTGGGGAGGGATAGAGAAATATAGATGAAGCCGTAAGCAACATTTTTTTTGCAAATGGCAATCATTTGAGACAGTAAGATGATTTTGTTTTCATTTTTATTTTTTTTTTTCCAATTTTTCTTTCTTCAGTTTTCAAGTTTCAGTTTTTGTAATTCAATCATGTTCAGTTTAGATTACTTTTTTCATTGATTTTTGTATAAATGTATTTGAGTGTGGCTTTTAATTTACATCTTAATCTTTGGTTTTTCAAAGAACTTGTCCTACCTATGTCACAGTAGCAACACAAGTAATAGTCTTTTGTGAGTGTGTGTGTGAAATTTTTTTTGCTTTGTTGTTTTTTTTTTTCTTTCTTTTTTTCCAGAAAAGAGAAGGATGTAATGCTCCCTGCAAGAAGGCATTGAAGATGAGAGGGAAGAGGACACGGGAGCGGTGTCAGCAATATCAAAAAAATAGTCCAGGGCAAAAGTCACAACCCCTCAGGCATCTTCATACATTTTCAGGCTTTCTTCCAGTTTGCTTGTTATCTGAAAAAAGAAAACAAATGATGAAAGGAGAAATAAAATACTGAAATGATGAGAAAAACATGCTACAGAACTGTGGAAAGGATTTTTTTGTACTTATTTCCATCACACTATGCAAATTTTTATTTGTTCTGAGGTAATGAGTATTAATTTGTGGTTGCTTTAATCCAAAAAGTTTACAAAATGTCCATTGTTCCCTTCAAACTGTTTGCGCAACCAGGACTGATTATTTGAAATCTACTCACTTCCAATAGGATAAAAGGTGAATTTGCACATTTTGAATTGTAAAGAAAGAAGAACAATTGCATATCAGTATCCTGGCCATAAAATCAATGTTTGAAGGAGACTAATTGACATTTTCTATACTTTTCAGACCAAAGCAATCAGAAAATAAAACTCACTACCAAAGAAATGGGTTTTTACAGTTTTTTTTTTAGTATCAGTTATCAAAAAAAAAAAGAAAAAAAAAAGCAAATCATCATGATTATTTGATCTATCTTTAAAATTGCAGAACTATTTTACAGTTGATATTGAATGACAATATCCTCTCATTAAAATTTTTAATTTTAGTAGAGTTAAAATACCTGCAAGATTCAATATCCCAAGATAGGAGTGATTCCTACCTTCATTTGCACAACTGGTGAAACATTTGTGTACTAATCACCTAATGCTATACTCATCTGGTAACAAATATTTTCACATTTTCTAAAAGTATTTGCCGGTAGACATAAAAACCAGAGGAAGAAAACCCAGTAGTGGACAAATTTGAAGAGAATGTAAGCCAGATTCAGTATTTTTTCTTCAAGACATACGTAGCAGATGTATAAATTTTCAGCCCTCTACCATCATAGATGTGGCCTCTACATACATATCCAGGCAAAATCACTTAAAAACCGAAGAAAACTATGCTGACAGTTTTGATTGATGGTCCAAAATTTATGAAAAGTTGACAATGCTACATCTAATATATATAAAACCAGGATAAAATTACTTGTGTCCTAAAGAGTTGAGTAGTTTTGAAGATAGAAAAATTAACCCAAATGATGCTGGAAAAATATTCAATCATATTCAAAATTGAAATGTAACAAAGGGAGATAACCTAATGTTCTTAAATGCTAAAACTACTTTTCCAAACCAGAAGTGAAGAAAAAAAAAAAAAAGAAAAAATATGTGACAAAATAAAGACTGGGAGACAGATAGAAAATGAAAGGAATAAAAAAAAAAAAAAAAGGCTGACCTCTTGATAAAAAATAATTTGTTGTTTGAGATACGCCTGCATCATCAACTTAAAATCAACAACTCGTTCCTTTTGGAAATGGGTCATCTCAGCCATAGTACCGAAAGAGATGACATCAGCACGTTGCAAGATGCTTTGCATCTCAGATTCTGTGATTTTTGCATCTTCGACTTGCTTCTGACATTCCTTTGCTTTTCCCATGGCACCCTGAAAGAAAACAAAAGCCAACATCAAACAGAGATAAAACATCCGATTACCTTAACGAAAGATTATCAAGGGCTTGAAAACTATTTTCAGCTATATATTCAATTTTTTTTTCTTTTTAAAGAAATGAGTCAGTTTGTTTCTATAGCTTTTTAAAAATATTCTCTGTAATTCAGATGTTTAAATGCATTTATTGTTTTATCTGCATAGATAGAAGCAACTTATACATTTTTATATTCATGTGTACACTTCATGAGAAAGTTTATTTTCAAGAACTTTATGAAAACACTACTATGAAAATATCTGTTTTGTTTTTCTCAGTCAGTAATAAAAGAGCAACAATTGTTTGTGGCTAAATACTGGTTGTAGTAGGTATATTCCAAGCCTTATTAAAGGTTTTCACAGTGCCTAATCTATTATCATTGAATAAAATCATTTTTCTAACCTAACAGCAATAAATTTCTGAAGCAACTAGTATTAGGATACATATATACATACATATACTCTCCCTCACACATAATTTATAAAATGAAATTTTTTTTATTAGATCAAATGTCATTAGGATAATTTAAGAATTATAACATGTGGGGAAAAAAAAAATCTCACTTCATGGACTTTCAAAACATCTGGATAAACAGAAAGAATGCCTTTGTATTCATTGAGTCCATCAGCGAGAGTATGACTGTCTTTCTGTGGCTGAAATAATTGAATGGAAAAAAAATCATTAGGCAGTTTTTTAACTTGAGATTTTGATTGAAAAATTTTTTTTACTGTATCAAAACATAAAAAGTTCAGGATTTATTTCACTACAATATTACTTTACATAAAATGGGTTCTTAAAAAAGTGGAGTAGAATATATCAGTCTCATCTATGGAGACAACATTCTAGAGAAAAACCTTGAGTATGTTATCTACAATGCTATTACTTATACAGAACTCACCAAAATGATCAACCCTGAAACCTCTTCTTGCTAGGTTTAAAGACCAAAATTGCTGTGACATACTGATAGTTTCTGCACCCTTATAGAGATTTGGAAAGCATTCACTTGCTTTATATTTTTTCACTTGACAAGGTTTGATTCTTTATATGAAGTAATTAGTAAAAATGTTAAAAAAATATTTTGTGAAGAGAGCCATCAATAATTTGGTTATTTATTATAAGTGAGCTCAAGTGACTAGAAAGAATATTTCTAATTCAAAAAGAGGTGTTCTATCTTGTAAGATTTTTTCCTGACTTATAGTTATGACTGACCTGGTGAGCATACATTTCTCCAATTTTGTTATAGGCATCTCCCGTGTGGTCAATAGCTGTGGTCAAATTTTTGGAATCTGAAATACAAAAATTAAAATATGACATTCTCCACGAATTTTCTATTCAATTTGGCTCCGATAAGCTTTAGGATGATGGCTAAAGAGAATTGTAATGAAAAACGTATTTTGTTTGGTGCTAGAACTACAGGCTCTGATTTGGCATGTTGTGGTCTGGCAACAGCTAGGGTCAGACACGTTTTGAATCTGCCACTGTCAGCTTGTGGATCTGCCACAAGTTCTTCAATCTGGTTTCAAATTAGTTTGAAACCGTAATTTAGTGGTTTATAATGCATTAAACTAAATATGTAAAAAAATGAACTGTGTTTTGGAATCGAATTGAAGAACTTTTAGCATAAAATCAGACATGTATCAATTTTTTTCTGAATCGTAAAAATCTTTTTCAATACAAAAAAAAAAAGCAAAAAAAAAAAGCCTAAAACAAAAAATTTTCAAATATTATATTACAATTTATATCATTTGAATTATATTAAAAGATATATCCTTCTATCTTCCACAATAGAAGAATTTTTTTCACCCCTGGCATTCCTTTTTTTGATTAATTTTTCTCCTCCCTTCCCTTTCAGGTACAGTGTATGTGAAGGTGCAGCAGTTTACGGTTGAAAGGCTCAAGTCATTGATGCGAATATCTTCTTTTCAAATTTGAAATTTTGAATACTTGGTGAAATATTGTAGTTATTTTGATTGTATTGTTTGATAAAAACAAACATTAAAGCACACCTTTTATTTGTTCAAACCTCACAAAGAATGTCACTCATACCCACTACTTACTTGGTACAGCTCGGTTATAACACAGTAGGCTTTCTTAGATGTCTACACCTGATTTATGATGGAGTACACCTGTAGTGTTATGCAAAATATTGGGTAAAGAAAAGACTGAAGATCACTGCAGGAATTTTTGTGAATTTTTTATCTAAAATAAAAGCTTGCACAAAAGCCCCCCCCCCCGCCCATTCACACAATGAATGGAGGCTTGGAATGTCTAGATTTGAGGGCAATATCTGCGACTTACATGAAAGATCATCTGAACCAAATGTAGTGGCTAAATTCTTGAATGCTCCACCAATTTTCTGGTATTCTCTTTTGAAGGCTGCAAAAAAAAAAAAAAAAGCCATAAAAATAGTGTCTACAATGAAAACCATGAGGAAAGTTTTATGAACCAAATAAATCTGAGAGAACTCAAATTTTTCAAGTTTTCAAGTTTGATCAAGCTACAAATGATTTGAAGGAAAAAATTTTTTTTTCAAATTAATTTTATGAATATTCTAGAACTTATTTCATGAGGATCTGAAACTACAAAACAAAACCAGATGATGCCATCTTCCAAGCGTAATTCTTCTCCACAAGATTTTATCAATTAATGCATACCAAATCAGATACAGAAGATATTTATTATAATCATTGACAGTGTTATCTAACGGTTATTGTTATCAAAATGAGATGATCCCAATACTTTACTCAAAATGAATAAAAAATTCATTAAAAAAAAAAGAAGAAAAAAGTCAATAAATTTTGAATTAATTTTCTATAATATGAAATCGTTTACAACAATATTTCTAATAGCATAACAATGAATATAGATTTATAATAATGAATGTAAACTGTTCCGATTTTCATTTCCTTTGCTTAATGTTATCGGCTGGCTATTGTTATCTAAAAGATCATGTTCCAAGATGATCACCATGAGTGGCTTCCTCTGTAGCTAAATAGTTATCGTAAATATAGATAACTGAAAAATCAGATGCTACATCAACCCAGGGAGAGCAGAATAATTTTGCTTATCTTTTCTCATAACTGCAATAATTGATCTGAATGATAGTAATGGAAAAAATATAGAAGAAGTGTCAGAAAAAAGACTTACAAAATTATCAGAGAACTAAAATGTATATTTTCCATACATAGATACATCAATGATTTCTATGGGACAATTCTAGGATGACTTTCAATTTCTACTTTCTCAACTGACATACAGTCAAACTTTGAGTTTCCGATATCCTTCAGTAAATTGTTTGTGAAAGCATTAATCAATTTGGAGGAAATAGTCTCTTCACTAAGAGAACCCAATGTTTTGGTTATTTGAAACATTCTTATATAGATAAATAGGGAAAAATACTTACGACCATGATGTTTTTTCATGTTGTCATGGAATATATTCAGCAGGTTCTTCACATTATCATCCATCCCTCGGACAAATTTTACGAAATTCTCCATTTTTTGATCACTGAAATTGGAAAATCAACATAGATCGTCAAGACTTGGTACATTTTTTTCTATTTTCATAAGATGAACTATTTTAAATCGTTATAAATTTTCATGATTACTTTCCACCTTCAGCTTAATTCAATTGAAAACTGAAACTAACAGAATGTAAACAAACAGGGTTGCCAATTGGAATGAAAGATTGATTTAAGGGTGTTATTCAGACTTCTGTCATCTGACTGAGTCTAAGTAGCTCAAATGATAGGGTAGTCTGGTATATACTGAGCTTCCTGTGGAGGGATAGGGGGAAATCTCACCGAAGACTTATTCTTCATTTCCAATTAATGCTATTTACTCTCTACCAGGAAAATTGGCCCAGGTAAAAGTTGTGATAAGAAGCCACTAAAAATTTTTTCATTTTTTTTATGACTCTTACGTCCCAGTGAAGATCTACGGGACAGATATATCTTAGCAGTCATAAAAACCTTGGGATATATATCCCAGCAGTCTTGAAAGTGTAATAAGGTAATTGCTGTCCTTGAATAAGGTTCAATAAAAAAGATGAAATAATAAATGAATAAATTTAAATTGCTGCTTTTCTTTGATGTTCTGTATTTTGATTACTTACACTTCATTCATATCTAAAGTTGTAGGCGGAGCACGTAGTGTGAGGAAGAACCTGCCTCCCATGTATTCGTCTTTTTCTGCTTTTCGCTTCCCTTGTTTCCATTTCTGACAAGAAAAACAAAAGAATTATTTGGAAAGTTTTCACCATTATTTGTAAAGTACATCAGAAGTTTGAGTGTGTGTGTGTGTGTGTGTGTGTTAGCGTATATTTCTGACGTCTAACAAAAAAAAAAAATTAAAAAAAAAAAAAAAAAATGAATATTTGGAAACCATGAAATTAAGTCAAACATCTAGTACAACCAAAGCAGGAGTTTTCATATCCAAACAGAAAGCCAACAGATTTTAAATTCTGACATCTAAAAGAACAGATTTTTATAGAAATCATAAGTTACCTCCCTTGTGTATTTTAATTTTTTCTTCTTCTAAAAAACATTGTTCAAAAACAAGAATCACATTGAATTAGATCCACTAAGACCAGGAAAATGAGAATTCCAGAACTCTAATATACATTCAATCCAGCATTGGAAACATGGAAGTTAGTCATATTCATATTTCATTTCAAATAATTAAGTCATATATGAGCAAATAGTGTTTTATGCATATTGCATGTGTTGATGGGAGAGTAAAAGAAGGGTGTCGTGGTGTAGTGCTTGAATATTGTTTTTTTTTTTCAGAAGTGAGAGGTTCATTGCACAGGAATGATCAATCCTTTTGGCCTCCAAGGAAGTTTCCAGAAAGGAAGTAGCATTCATCACCAGTCTGCCATAGGGGCTCTACTCCTGATTTGTTGTTCTGTCAGGGAAACCTTAATTGAATTGCTTTACAGAGCTAAAGGGCTCCATCTGCTCTGCTACTATCAATTGCTGGGTTGGGGGAGAAGTGGATCCACGCCTGTCCTAAGGGTATTAGTATGAAGTGAACATAAGCAGCCACGGCTGAAACTAACATGATGACAGGTTCTGATTTGAGCTGGTAACGGTCAAGCCACCTGTGCACATTAAAGATATTTATATATAATACACTTGATATCCGTTCATTTGCTATCATCATCTATACAAATCTTCTTTTGTGACTTTCTTGGGACAAGAATAATTTCTTAAAGCAAAAAGGAAAACTTACCTTTTCATCAGAACAAGTTAGAAAGTGAAGGAAGACCTCACACCCGGAGATTATTGGATGCCGGACCATTCTGGTGACCCATCGTTGCAGCAGCTTCATTCTTTCATTCACAAAGTCATCTTCATATCGACCTACACATAAGATTAGAATACAAGAAATAATATCCTTCCAGTAGAAATATTCACTGTAATAAAACCTTCCTTTTGATTATATCTCAAATCAATAAAAAACAAACTAAAACTTTGAGATGAGCAACTTGAAATAGTAACTGATTACGATGTATGCTGAACTATGAGATGAATGGTTTATTAGGATATTTGGAAGACTAACTCTCACTGAATCTCATCTAAGCTCAAGTAGGAGAGCTTCAATATACAGTCCCCTAGTTATGATATCAATGCATTGGGTGCAGTGTAGTATTTGCATATCAAACACAGTAGCCCCTCAAATGGCCCGTCTGACTGACAGATCAACCAGCTAAGTGCGCTAGAGTTCCTCCTCTCTTCATTCATCTTAGAATGATCTGAGTCACATTTTGGGGTTACATTCTTGAAAATTAACAGGAGTAACATTACTAATCAGCAACTAAAAACTTTGTTTTTTCAAAAAAGTGCTCTTTTTGGTTCCTATGGTCATTTTGGACCAACAACGCCCAAATCTTGAGTTGGTATTTCAAGATAATTTAGAAAATTAGTTCTGGTACATGCATGTTCAACAGAGATT
Organism: Thysanoteuthis rhombus; assembly: GCA_963457665.1. Taxonomy (NCBI): domain Eukaryota; kingdom Metazoa; phylum Mollusca; class Cephalopoda; order Oegopsida; family Thysanoteuthidae; genus Thysanoteuthis; species Thysanoteuthis major. The sequence goes on from OY735202.1 coordinate 14,711,092, forward strand.
CATTAATGCGAGGTACGAATATTTAAAGACCAAAAAATGTCCATCTTATTTACCAACATATATGGTACGTTAGCTGAGTAATTAAGAACTTAATGTTATTACACTATTTTCTATCTTTCATGAACTTTTCTTTTCCTGCACATATTCATGTGTGGTATTGAGTACTGATAGAAAAAGAAGTTTTAAGGTTCATGCCTTCCCTCAAACACAATTACTTTTACACTGCTGGATCCAAAGCAATAACACCATCTAGAAAAATCAAACACTTTCTTTAATTTCAGTTTTGAATTTTTTAGATGAGGAATTATTATTATCATGTTAAATTTTTCGCAGACTTTTGTCCTCATCTAGGTTAATTTTTTGAACCCAATGTTTCAGACACTGTATTTTGTACAAGAATTCAAAGTCTGCCATCTTCACAACATTAGAACAGTTTTCAGGAGCACTTCCACCCTACGTAAACTAAGACCAAACCCCAATCAGACATAAAACTAACCAAGAACTGCATCCCATGCTGTTGAGTATATATATATATATATATATATATATGTATATATATATATATATATATATATATGTATATATATATATATATATATATGTATATATATATATGTATATATATATATATATATATATATGTATGTTTTCGTAATTGACACAATAAACATTCCTTCTGGATCAGGGGCTCCCATACGGTGCCTGGCTCCACACTGCTAAGGAGGCCGTCTGAATCAATCATATGTACTGACTACTTTGGACGTCTCACCCTCCAGGATTTGTTTCTTCCCATAGTGGTTGATGACTCCCTTTTATCCACCAAGTGATCTCTCCATGGGTGATAGACTAGAAGAGCACCAAAAAGTGAACTTTCAAAGGACGTCTGGTCTCTCTACCTATTATACATATATATATATATATATATATATATATATATATATATATATATATATATATATATATATATATCATATGAAATATAATGTGATCTTATACTTCAAGTTGAAGAAAAAAATAGTTAGATTTTCAAAAGTTACCTCCCTTGTACCACATCGCCCCAAGAAGGCATTAAACTTTCCTATGGTTGTTCCCGGCTACTATTTTCCTTGAAACCTTAACTCAAGTGACCACCCCTGGTTTCAAACATTGACAAAATGCAAAAATCAACCACACTCAATGTTAGACAATGGAATGCGAACCTTTTCATGTGATCGAGACGGCCATTTTTCTGATAAGTACACCCATTCATTACCTGAAGATGGGCAAAATGTCGTGTTCAAAAAAATGAACCAAAGTGACAATGAAAACTTACCAAAAACTTTATGTAACTTCATCTTTAATCCAACATTTTTTGACAGTATCAGATACTTTTGGAAAAAGAGATGGCAGTATTAATGCGATCACTTATCAAGTTGATTTATTGTATTCCACCATGTCCAAAGGTATGACATCGATCCGGAAGTATCCAGTCATTTAATATCAACAAAATAATAGTCTACCATGGGAAATGGATATTTAGTCTCTTTCTTTATTTGCACCTCACACACTTATTCCAGCTATCTTTCCACTTTTTAAAATAGTTATCTTCAGCCTTTAATCTTGTCCATGGTCTGAAATCTCTTTAGGAAAAGCCAGAAATCATATGGAATATATTCTGGCAAACAGACCAGGGTGATCCAATGTTTTGCAAAAAAAAAAAAAAAAAAAAAAAAAAAAAAAAAAAACGCGAGACATGAAGAATGTCTTGGTTGGTCATTTTTAAATCCAAGTCACACGATACACAAGCTAACTCAGTGGCATCCGAATGCTGACTGAGTAACCCAATGGGAGAGTGTCTGCTCATGTATGCGCAGTAAGGTTTGCCAAGTTATATCAAGGCTACACAACAGGTTCTTGAGATATTCAAAATAGCTGGATACTTTCCAGGCAGACATTGTACACTCTACAGAAAATATGTTATAATCACAAAGACAAACAGCTACATTGATCCAGCAAATGTAGGTTTAGTTTGAAGGTCATGATAACAATTTCTATTATGAGTAACATTTTGGCGGAGCAAAGAGTTAAACCAAGTGTAATTGTTAATTTACAAAGTGATTACTATATAATGATACTGTACTTATGTAAGTCAAATTACAGCACACGTGTGAATCGCAAAGTATACACAAGGGTGTTAGCAGAAAAAATTCTCCAAGACAAACTCAGTGGTGCCAAATCAAAAAACATTTTCATCCTAATGTGACTGCCAAAAAGACTTTAAAAAAAAAAAAAAAAAAAAACTGATTGGAAAGAAAAAAAAAAGCCCCAGAACACCAAAAACAAACCAAAAGAAGCTAAAAATGATTAGAGAAAAAGGCCAAAATGTTTAAAAACTGCAGCGCCAATTTAGCAATTTTTGCCCTGCCAAATTTTTCATTTGTCAAAGACGGAATTTGGTCTGAAAGTGGAGATTCAACATCCCTGTAGACATTAACTGATGGGCAAACCTGAACAACCCCTGTTCTCTTACGCCTTGCTTGAAGTAGACAAGATTTTCTGATGCAACAAATTAATCTCTGGGGCCACTCACACACATGTACACGTGAAATACTAACCGACATTCATTGAGAAGGATGTATATGAAATGATTTGGTAACTTTTTTGTTCAATTTCACCGAAAATTTAAATCAAAGGTTTGCTTGATTTTTCTGACTTTTTTCATGACATGCCAGAAAAACTTGTGTCCTTCAAATGACGTGTAGCAGTGGATTGAAGATGTGAGCAGTTTGAAACTTTTAGGGGTTGTTTACGTTTGCCCATTGGCCAATGTATACCACCTGGTTCACACATGCATGCAATGGTTTGACTTTGATCGGGTCAGTCTCATTTTTTGATAGCCACACTTCATGAAGATACATTCAAGTCTTCCCAATTCAAAAAAAAAGAAAAAAAAAAAAAAAGAAAAAAAAAGGAAATTATGATTCGTAGTCTCACCTGAAATGGCCTTCTCTGGTAAAGGGGGTACAGGGATACAAGGAAACTTCTCTTCTAAACGTTCGTGTAACCAATCAAAATGTTTGTATCTACGACTGACTGCAAAATTTGAGAACTGAAGTGAAACAAGACATACAAGGTCATTCAAATGCTAATAAATAAGTTTTTGACAGAAATTTAGAATAAAAAAATTTCAGAGGCAAAGTGGGTTATGAAAAAGTCTTTGACATTTTTCTCTTTTTTAACTCTTCCAGACGTATCATTTTCTTCCAAATTCAACTACTCTGCCATCTGTTGCCCAGCTTGGGTACTAAACAAAATGGAAGCACAGAATATAAACCTTTGTGCTCCTCCTGTATGAAGATAAAAAGGCGGTATTGAAAATGACCCACCATGAAGATGCTAACACTTCAAAACTGGGATGAAATTTAACCCTTGATGCTTCAAAGAATTAACTCTTTGAACACCGACCCCCCGCCCCTCGCATGTATGACTACCTCACACAGGCATCCAGGAGTTATATAATGTGCACTATGTTTGATCAATATCCCCAAGTCAGATGATGGACAGAGGGCTACAATTCTGGAAGTGTGAAAACTCACATGAGCAGACAAACAGCAAATATAGCATGCACTGTGTCTGATCAATGTCCCAGGGTCAAAATGCCTGGGGCATCAGAACGGTTCTAAATGAATTCCCCCAACAGTAAATTACCACTTGCAAATTTCACCGATGGTAAATTCCCTTAAAATATTCACGTGTCACTGTTTGTGATTTATAATCTGGTGTCAAAGGAGATTTTGTATTAAATTTTGTTTTATAAACTATATTCTTAAAAAAATACATGAACCAATGACATGAATTATAAGATTATAATATATTTCTTCGATTATTTATTTGCAAGTGGCGCAAATAAACAGCAACGCATGAAAAGCTTCCCTTTGAAATTAGCAAAATAAAACAAATAAAAACAAATGTGTTCATTGCAAAAAAAACCCAAAGAAATAACAAAAAAAAAAAAAACCTTTATTATTTCCGTGCTATTAATGATGTCACTAGAATAGTTGATAAGTTCATAAAGTTTATAAAATTATTTGTAACCATCTTTCACTTGCTTTGGTGTAATTAAAGCAGTTGTGCATAATAACAATCCAAATGAATGAAAATAGAGGAGAGGCATTTGGCCAGCAGTAGACTTTGAACAACTAATGGCTTGGCTAAGCCTACATTTCATATTATGTTTACGTAAATGACCTACAAATACATATATTTTACTACGGTAAATGTATTGTATGTAAAATTTCACCGATTTGGAAGGGACACTTTTCATGCATCACTGTTTGTGCTCCTTGTAAGTAAAGGATTAAAAATATGTATAATATGAATAATAAATCAAATAGATAAAAAGTGAATGATAGAAAATTCAACTCACAGACGGTGTCAACTGATAAGCCATGTAACTTTTTAATCCTTTTAATTTACTTTCTTTTTTAGGGTCTTTTAATTCACATGTGTACTGAGATTTTGCTTCCCATTCAAGGCCATATGGACCCTCCTGGAAAAAAAAAATAAAAAATAAAAATAAAATAAATAAAATAAAATCAAAGTCTAGATAATGTAAGAGACAACTTGAGAATTTTCTTTCAACAAGATTTGTAAAAAAAAAAATTTTTTTAAATTTCATAATTGTTTTCTTGAAATCATCTACTAGATATGTAAGAACTTCAATTTGCATTTATAAGGATAGAAGGTCAGAGTTCATGCCTCACAGGAAAAGTAGTGCAAAATGATCTTTAGCAACCAAGACTTAAACTTTATTTCACCCATTGCTGCCATACCCATAAAAAACGATATTTCATATTTCTCAGAAGAAAGTAGCCATCAGTTTAGAATCAGAGTTTTCAGTCTCTTCAACTGGTTGCCAACTGAAGTTAGAAAGCTCTGTTTGCCCTGCAACCTACCCATAGCTGGAGAGAGAATAGATAGATTCATGCTTTTCTCAAGGGCATTAGTGTGAAGTGAATGCAACTGTCTCAACCAGAGTTAAATGTTAAGCCAAACACCCTGACAGTCTTAATATATTATACTAATGCCCTTGGAAAAGGCAAACTTTTTTACATTCTACCCTCACACTAGATATCTAGACGAAATATCAAATCTATAACATGTCACAATGGTTAATGGAGAAAAGAGTGGTTGAGTGAGGACTTGAACAAAACAACCTCCCTAAAGTCTTACCTTACTTCCCAAGTAGGTGAAAAAGTTAATAGCTGTTACAATCATTGTCTAAAAGAGGGCATTCAGTCAGTCACAAATAGTAAAAGATTATTTCTTACAAAGCTGGAAGCACCATTTCTTATCTGCTTGCACTCAGCAGATCATGGCCTTGTGCCAAACAGAGCAAAAATTAGTAGAGAATTATGTATCATTTATTTTAATACTTTATCCCTTAAAATTGAGGAAGATGTGAAAGTATAGTTGGATTTCACAAATCCGAATTCCGTCCAGAAAGAATCCAGCCATTCCAGATATCTTAAGAACCAGTTTTGCAACTGTGATATAACTTGGCGACCAATCAGCAGGTAACTTACTGAGCATATGTGAACACTCTCCTACAGGATTATTCAGTCAGGAGAGAGACATCATAAAGTGGGCTTCTGTATTATGTGACCATCTCATTCACAATGTCCGAGTCTGCCCATTCTTCATGTCCCTTGAAGGCCCCCCCCCCTCAAAGAAATCACATAATCTAGGTCAGCCAGATTCCCTGCAGTCTCTATTTAGCTCCCAGTAACTCTTGACTTTTCTCCGAGAGACTTTGAGAGTGGACGAGATTAAGGGGAAGTGATGGAGCAGCTGATGGTGATCCTGAAATAAGTGTGTAAGGTCTCAAGGGGAGTAATTTGTAGAGGGCCAAGGAGCCAGACAGGCTATTTTTAAAAATTGATAATAAATGGCTGGATATTTCCTGGACAGACCTTGTATTATAACTAACCACTGTCTCATGAAATAAATCATTTTACAAATCTGATTAAAAAAGCTTCTGAAGTCAATCAGAGAAGACTCATTTAAATTTAACTTGTTTCTCTAGGGAAAACAACTGAAACAGGCAGATATTTACCTTCTCTTGAATATAATGCTTTGATACCTGCTTTTTAAGTATTACCTATACATTGAGTTACTTATGCTAGTACAAGGCCATTAATATGGAGTATTCAGGTAGGAAACTCCGTACAAATATAAATTGAATTTTTAGAAAATAAATAAGGATTTTGAAGAAAATGAAAACATGATCACAAGCAAGTGTAGTTCATAAATTGTTTCTGCTTCAGTTACATTTTTGCCAACTTTTAACAAACAATCAAATATGTTTCTTTCCCTCTCTATATCTTATACACAATATTTCAAATACTAAATCTTATATTCCTATCGTACATATATAGAACACATAGTACAAATTTTACAATAGATGCTTTCTTTTCTATCAATTGTTAAAATAGGGTCCCGAAAAAATAATACTATCTCACTAATTATAGAAATTTTTTGGAAATTCAACAGAACATTAAAGAAAGCCCCAAAATTGACGCCCTGTGTTTTGGGGTAAATAGCTACCCGGATAATGTTATGACTAAAGGAGGTGATCAGCCAATGAGAATACGTTGTAAAAACCAGCAGTCAAAAGATATTTAGAGGAAAACGATTCAGAACCGGTTTATCTCTCCTTGACATCTCAGAGAGATTCTTGTCTCTTTCCCCACATTTGAATACTCTACCAACCAAAATTAAATATGGTTTATTTATCTGCTGCCTGCCAGTATTAATTGGCATCTGCCTACACAGATACTAGCATGCCACACCCCACAGTGGCCAGAACTTTGTAGATATTAATTTTAAGAGAATAGTAAACTAGGAGTGAATAGTAACTAGTACCAAACCTCACCTATCCAACTATAGAGAATGTATACAGATAATCTTTTACTGCCACTATTTAGCTTCATTACAGAAGTGAACAGAAAGAAATATTGTGAGTTGTGAAAAATTTTTCAACTGCAAACAGCTCCAGTTTTTTGACAAACAGAAACAAGACTGTTCTTTTGTTGTCTCTTGAGAATCTTCAAGCCAAATGGATATGGAGACTGAGTGTTAATTCGTTTTAGAAATTGAGGGAAAAAAAAAAGGATTACAATGAAAATGGTGGTGGCACTATTGAGAAACAAACAAGCATAAAAGGAATTACTTACAATGATTCGGACACAGTCACTTTCTGCAACACTACCTGCCAATTGCCCCATCATGAAGGACTCGCCACCAGTTCGGGAAAACTGAGAAAATCTGAGAATTAAAGATTAATTAATATACAATTTATTATAGCATACGAGAAGGAAATACACTCGAATTCATACATCAATGTTTGTTCATACATACATACAAACCTATGCACTCATAAAGAACCTAATATAGACTGTCACAAGTTGGGTGACTATCTGGAGATCCATTAATGATTCTATTAGTATATATAAAAAGAATGATATTACATGACAATAAATAAAGCAACACTTGATAATATTGGAATACACTTGGCGCAATCAGAAGTCAATTTTGATAAGGATATTGGCATTAACTTCTTAGTATCTTACAAAGGAAATTTGCTCCATCATAGTGATGCAGAAAATGAAACTTTACTTTTAAATCAGTCTTTACACTGAAATTTCCAGTCCAAGATAATTCATGGTACATAAATATATTTCCAATAGTAAAAGAGAAAGAAAATCTCTCGTTAAAATTAACTCATTCAAGATTTTCTTTTTTCTTGAATTTAAAAAAAAGTTCCCTAAATAATATTATGTAAAGATTACCCTCTATGGGAAGAGGTCCGAATGATCGAAAGATAATGCCATTGAAAAGTAAAAAAACTCAGAGAAGCAACATAAACCAACGTTTTGGCTAAATATATGTCAGGCCACTATGAAATTCAACTCTATATGGTTTCCACTGCTCAATAGGGACATGGTATGGAAGTCTTTGTCTAACATTCGAATATCAATATCAATTACTATGCCTATTAACACTTTTGGGACACCAGTGACCAGAGCTGGCCTTATGGGCTACCAGGCCCAATTGGAAACATTTTTTGCAGAGCCCCTGGTTGATAGTCAAGGTCTATAGAATCTTAGAGGTATAGATAAGGTTTATCATAGACTTTATATCTTGATGGTAGAATGCTATCAAAATGTGCACTTGAGAATTTCACAGAAAAAATTTTTACACTTCACTGAAATTGATTAACATTATTTAATTCAAGTATAATAAAAAAAAAAATAAAAAAGAATAGACAGTAAAAAAAACAAAAACACTTAAATCTTCAAGAATTTAGAAGAAAATTGATATTGCTGTTCTCTTTAAAACCAGCAATGTTACGTTAGGTGTAATGTTGCAATGTGTTTTTGTTTGTATTTGATAAGACTAGAACATTCCCTAGAGCTGGGACTACTCAAGCACTGGGCCCAATTAGAACAATTGATTCAATTGCCTTAAAGTCGGCACAGCCTTAGAAACATATATCCTGAGATTTCTACGACTGTGGGGATAGATAAGTCCCATCTCTTTTAAAAATCTACTCGGACATTTTCATTCAGGCATTCAGCACCTTGATAACTTAGTCTTGAAAGACTTGGGCAATACAATAATGAAAATTATGACAATTCATGACTTGGAATAATCAAGTGACAAATCCTTTACCCAAGCCATCAAAATAGATCTAAAAAGTAGTAGCTCTATTCATCACTCACGCGACATAAAATTCAATGGATTTAATACTGCATTTAAAGCTTAGCAGAAATCATGCTCTTCTGTTGATAGTTATGTAGAAACTAAGAGACTTATTTTCCAAGTGATATCATTCTTTTTTATAAAGCATCATCATGACATTGTACAGATATTAGGTTATTATATGCAATATGTTTGCTCAGATAGTATAATGGTTGGTACATCTGTTGTATATGCAGAAGGTCCTGGGTTTGATTCCCAGTGCGAGTGGAGAGAGTGGAAAGCTAGCTCTTCATCAGGACAATTTCCTAAGCACTCAGCAGCTAACTGAGTACACTCTAAACTGTGCGATTCAGGTATAAAGTCATTGTCTCAACCAGACTTGAAATGATCACCAAGTTGACACAGGCAACAGAAACCGAGTCTTTGTCACAAGTGGTCATACTCCATTGGGTATTATCTCTCAAGAGACCAGATGATTTACCTTTTACAAGTGAAATGTTGTTATTTTGAATAGTAAGATGAAGGATATGAACAACAATGAAAACAGTAAATATCTAATCAATATATGACCCATTTGAAGCAATAAACTTTTCCTAATGATCTTCTAACAACAACAAGCTCAGGTTTAGTGATCACAAAGTCAGTAGAAGCACAAATTATGGTTTTTATATGACTGAACCTCATTATTATGGGCATGGACATCTGCTGCCATTTTTCAAATAGGAGGCAGGCACAAAAGAATATTCGACAAGGGCTTACACTTCATTCCAGATTTTGCTATTATTAGTGTGGTACGGTCAAAATTTTCCATGGGTTGTAAGACCTCAATTAGAGCCCTTTCTGAAAGAGCACTGACTGAGGAAAGGAAAACTATTTTTTCATAATAGCCTAAAGGAATCGGAAGTAATACCACTAGGAAGTGATACTAGAATTTTAGATCTGCTGTTTGTATAGAGGGAAAGTATACAAAGATAGAATAAGTAGCCGTCAAGTATGTCAATAACCATAAATTGTCTGTGTCTAAGTATGACAAGCATTCATAGAGATAAGATCAACAAAATCAAAAAGGATATTTTGAACAAAATCATAGATGAGTTTGGTGAAGATCCAAGGAGAATCCAGTTTCTTTTTGCTGATCAACTGCTGTCAACTTGTGATCAATAGGTTAGTCTATATGTGACAATGATTTGGTTCTTTGTTTAGTATAGAAATGAAAATAATTTACAAATTCTATTTTTTTAGACAAGTTGTTTTGGGTAGATTACTCATATCACTTTATTATTGTAAGTGATTAAATGAGTTGTAGTACTTTTCCAGGGGGTGCAAATTACAATGGCCCATGATAATAAGTAATTAATTCAAAATGCTTAAAAGATGATAATTTTTAGGATACATATCAGGTGAATATGGAGGATGCTGTATGACCTCATATCCCAAGTCTCCAAGCTTAGACGTATCAGAGAGGTGCGAAGCTATCATGAAACATTTCATTCACTTCCTGTGGGTTCCATTTTTCCAACTATTTCTATTGCCTTGGTCACTGTTGAAGTCCTGAAGTCTCCAGAAAGAGTTTGAACCATTGTTTGTAGGTTGTTACTGACTTATTGGTTACTTTGTCAATAGCTCTTTGGACCTTCCTTTAGATTTATTATTGATATCCATATTTCCAGACCAAAACATATTGAACCAATGCTGAACAGTTTGTATTGTAGTAATGCTCACTCCAAATGCTCTTGATGTTATCAGTTGCTAAAGCAGGATCATGCTCTAATTTGAATTCATATTTGAAAATTAGTCTAACTTCGGTAGACACCATTTCATTCAACGGTTTGGAAACCTCAAATAATAATTAATCATATTTCTATTTAAAACGAATTTTTAAAAAAAAGAAAAAAAAAAGAGTTATGTTTCATAAATTTTTCACTTATAACATTACTCTCTAAGACGTGGAAAAAAAATCAGGTCTAACAGCCGAATAAATCTCGACAGGTTTGAGAATTCAATATTTCAGTTACGCAGGGGCATGGATGGTGGTACTCAAATGCTTAGTTGTAGCATTAACGATCATCTATCAATGAATCTAGTAGTGTCATATATTTTCTTGCTTTTAGTCCCTTTGTATAATACCTGTCACTTTGATGAAAGTTTTGAACTGAAATACATTAAGAGGAAAAGAAAAAAAAGACTACCCCCAGGGTGATTCAAAGAGAAGCAATATTAAAGTGGGTCTAAATTACTCCAGGTGTTTGTAGTTCTGAAAATTCCACACATCCACCTGTAGTTAAGAGAGTAGTTGAAAACCTGTCAAATAGATATTTGCAACTGGTCAACAGCACAAACAATAAAGTAGTTGGGGAAAGAGACCCCCCCAACATTTTCTTGTCTCCTGGTAAAAGAGATATTGTTGAAGGATTAACAGTACAAAGTTTTTAACATTGCAGTCTTTCAATAAAATAGATTGCAGGCTTTTTTTTTCACTTCCTTAGTTGGCTTTTCTTTCTTACCACTCAACAATTCAGATTAAACAAAATGAAACAGCAAAAAGACACAAACAAAATAAATTTTATAACATTTAATGAGGCAACAGAACAAAAAATGGAGGCTAAAGATAAACTAAAAGAATCTTTTAAGAGCTCAGATTATAATTATATTGATTCTTCAATCTTACTTTAAAATGGATATCCTTTGAATGCTTTAATGCAGTGGATTCCACTCAAATGGAACACATTGGAACCACAAATTTTGGTCCCTATAATGGTTGTTCCTTTTCAACGGACTTGCATAAAATGGAGAAAATTGACTGTTCTAGAATAATTGGTCCTAATGAGTAGTTATTCCAAGTAACCAATGTTCCATTTAACAAGAATCCACTGTGTATATATATATATATACATATATATATATATGTGTGTGTGTGCACGTGCATGTGATAGGTTATCAATTCAAATACTTTTTATTGAATAAGACAAAATTTAACTACCATCTGAAGTTCTAAAAATATGATGCTGAAAGAAAAATTGATATATTACTTTCATTTGCCTTATCATGTTATTAAAATGTAAATAAATTCTATAGTTAATAGATTACTTTGAAGTTACCTTTATAAATAGCAGAAATATATTAGAGTGATATCTTCATTGTCAACATACATAAAATTTCGACAGGTCTGGCTAGTCTAAATGATTCTCCCAATTTTCATAATGTAAACACAGCATCTTACAGCTATTATCTTTGATGCATCAAGGATTGAATCTTTTCTATAAGAAGCAGGCTACAGATCCAAGCATAGCCAACATATGACATGGTATTTCTATCTATTTTTTCATTAGGATATGCCTAAACATGGGATAAAACAAAGAAAAAAAGTAAACCAAAAAAAAGGTTTTCATTCACAACAAAGAGCAATGGATTTTGAATTAAAAAAAAGTGATAAGTTCAAGGAAAAGCTTCAGAAAATCTGCAACAATAAAGAAAAATTAAAATTTGTAGCTTCTCCAATGACATGAAATTTTCAGTGAGAAAATGGTAGTATAAAAACTATCATCCAACCTTTTTCAACTCAATTTCAGATACAATTTGTTTAATGGATGAAATATCTTAAATACATGGACACGAATAGCATGATTGATCATTTTAAAGAGATCTCCCCAAAATTATCAATAGCATATTACTGGTACACAAAGGTCAACTACATTGATTTTTGTTCGAAATAACTTTAAGGCTTAGATCAAGATTTCCTACTAGTGGGCCCTAGCACGTTTTCCAGGTGGGTCACAGGGACTGCCAATTTCTTGGTTTTTTTTTTTTTTGACAAACATCTGGCCACACAGTTTTTTGGGTTGTACCTGATAAATTTAATTCCGGAGTTCATTAATAAAAATTCTGTTCTGTCTTTTCATTGAATACTTTCAAATTGAAAAAGAAAAAGTTGCGTTCTTTCATTGACATTACTTCAGTTCCCCAAATTTGCTAGCAATGATCCCCATTTGGCCATGGTGTGTCACACTAACAGCTAGGTGAAACAAATGGCGAAAAAAGTAGGGAAACACTGATTTAGGTCTATAAATAGGTTACTACAGAAACACAAGTCAACTTCTAGTTTGAAAGAATTTTTTTCAGGCATTTAAAGATAAGATCAAACTTCAAGTACACGTACATTTACTGAGAGATGCTATGAATGGGAATATCTTCAGGTATAAAAATTAGGGTAGTCTAAAAAATGTTTTATCAAAATCAGAACAGTTGGTTATCTTATATATATAGTCAAGAAGCATATGTAATATGAATACCTGAGGAACCTATTACATCAAGTTAAAGGGGAAAAAAGGGGTTTATAACATTTTATACATCGAAGTGGCCATTTTGTTCAAAATAATTGGAAAGAGTCTACAAATTAAATGATAACATATTGTATTCCTATAATACTTTGTTGTGATAGATGTAATGGAAACAATATATTATTAGGATGTGCATAGATACTTTTGAAAAACAATCCACACACATGAAATGCAATATGTGTCCATATAATTTGGGGGGTGGGTGTATAACACGCAAATGAGTGCACATGTACGTTGAACCTAGGCAGAAGTGCCAGAGGGTGACACTGATCCTTGGTAGAGTACACAGATGCTACACTGTTCCTAGGCAGAAAGGCCAATCCATATGTAAATAACTCAGTCATTTTTTATGGGTACTCTGCTAGTAACCATAATAGATGTGGCTGACTTTTCAAGTATCAAATTGTTTGATGAGGAGAGGCTTTATTGTTTGAATAATATGCTGGCGATTCTCTTTGTGGCTAAGATTAATAGAATTGATAACAATGTGCAACTCATGTCTCACTTTTTTGTTCCTACGTAATAAGTGTTATTTTCTAACTGCTTATGTCTAAAAAGTATAAAAATGTCTATATTCCTTCAAACTTTGATTTTGTGACCAGGACAGTGATAATTTACTCATCAATAATATAATTATCAACTTACCAATTGAACAATGAACAAATTAGCATATTTTTAATCATATAAAATAAAGATACTTACATATGATTATCACTATCCTGGCCACAAAAGCAAAATTTGAAGGGAATAATAGCCATTTTCTATACCTTTTACACATACATAATCAATCAGAATATAACACTAACAAAAAACAAAAACCGCGTTGCACAGTGTAATCTAGTTAATATATTGTAGTATTTGGGTACCATTTTCTGTGTATAACAAAGAAAAAGCAAATGTACACAAACTTGTGAGCAAAAGAGTGCTTATGCTTGGTTGTATTTAGATGTGATGGCAACTGCATGCAAACATACTCGATACAAGAGCTTAAGTGTAAGATAATCTTTCATTGTTTGTCCATTATTTCTACAATCATTATAGGAACGGTTTTTCACCATTTGTAATGGAGATGAAATTTAAGAACAAAAACATTCTTAAGAATTGAAAAAAAAAGTTTGCTTAGAGTTCATTTTGATGGTCTTATGAAATGCTTGATTTCTGTTTTAGCAATGAATTTGGGATTAAATATAAAATCTTGGCCGGAAGTTTGATACAGCTGAAAGTCACAAATTTCCAGTTGACACAGCATATAACGTCAAGGATCAAATGTTACATCAAGGTGTTAATATTATTGTTTCTCTTTTTTAGTTTTCATCAAGGTTGAATGTTTTTACCAAAATCTCAACCAGAATTCATCTTCATGAATTCTCTATTTTTAACAGTGTGTACAAGGGTGTGAATGTCAAAATTTGAAAAATTATTTTCTTTGTTTTGTTGACAGACAGAAGTACCGGGATCCACACAAATTGGAAGCTCTTGGGATCATCAAAAATTTTTTCATCAAATCAATACTTGGAAGCAGGAGATTCTGGTTTTGATTGAGTCAAATTAACTTTTGATTAAATCAAAACTACATAATCATTCATTTAGTGAAAAAAAAAAAATCCTTGTACAGGAACAATATTAATACCTTCACATAAGCATATGTCGTCATATACGGTGTCATCTGGAAATTTGGGGTCCAGATTCTATGTGTGATCCTAAATTTTGAGCACACATTCACTGAGAAGAAAGTTATAGTCTTTTTGAGAGTAAAGAAAGAAGATTTAAAGATTAATTGAAATGTTCTCCCTCCCCAAAAAGTATTTGTATTCTTAATAGAATGATTTAACCAAATAACTCCTGCAAGTGTGATCTATAGTCTATATATCTGTTATAAACAAGTTTATATTGTATAGACTCATTAGATTAGGTATTGAATATTTTTGTTTAAAAAAAAAAAAAAAACCCAGCTAACAAGAATTTGAATCTCACTGAGAGTTTATCCTTCATTTCTGATTTGTGGCATTTACTCTCTGCCGTAGATTGACAACCTATAAAAGTAACTAAACATTTCAGATGAAAGAAAATGCTGGTCAAAAATCAATAGCCTCCATCTTGCTCAAAAATAGATTTTTGCTTAAACAATCAACAGTGCAATGAAGTGAATTTGATGAGAGTTGAATCTCTGGGTGTTGAAATGAAGCATCTGTAAATTAGGATGGACTATTGCTTGAATTCTAAGGAGTGGTTGAAAAGTGGACTGGATCTATCAAGTGCAGAAGCAGAGGCTATGGAATACCAAGTCAAGTGTTGAGGTGTGTCTCATCTTACATGTTCGAGTCTCTAGACACTTGAGAGATGGAAGAAGCTGAACGTTTTACTGGACGATGGGCTAAATTCCTGCAACTTTGGGGAGAGTCGTTAGAAAGGTCAGTTGTACAAAGTGGGAAGAATTTAGACACGGGCCAAAGAGATAATGGACTGAAAGAAAGAATCAATTAGAAAAAGGAAAAAACAAAAACAAAACAAGATTAAAAGGAGAAAAAAAAATTGAAATTTTTCAAAAATAAAATAAAATTCTTTGTTTGTATTTTAATAACCTGCAGAGAAAATAAAAAAAATTAAAAAAAAAAGAATCAAAAGAAATTGTAAAAGCTGAGGAGAATACTAACAACTAAAAAGTCATTGTATATAGGTAGTTGGACTATTTTCCTGATTTTTTCACAACATTTTTGTCATGTACCCTCTGATCTCCCTTGGGTGTTGGCAAAAACCGGACATGCCATGAATTTGAGGGGTTACACATGCTCCTCTGGAACCTAATTTGATATTCCAGATGAAAACAACATCAGAGAAAAGCTGGAGGGTATCTGGCAGAAAAATTGTGAAAAATGAACAAAATTCAGACAAAAACTGAAAAGTCTTTAATTGTGGTTTCTTCAGATTAATTTCCTCGTCTTGTTCGTTTTTTGCGTTCCTTCTGGCCTCCCTCAGGTGAAACATCCACAACAAAAACAATGAAATTAGTCCAAACAAACCATATATAACTAGACAGGGAGCATTTCTTGAAGAAACTGCAAGTGTTTGTTTGAAATGATGGCAGAAAGTAAGGATCAGATTTAGCGTTATAGTTACATTATAAATAGAACCAAACTACTAAAACCTTAAATTGGCTTTTTTCAAAATTGTAAGTGCAATACACTGTGTCAAGATGCTCAAATTAGTGTTTGAATTGTGTGGATATCTTGAAAACTACAGGATAAGCAGCGCCAAAAATGAGCAGAAATAAAAGTAAATAAAACTCCATAGCAGAACAGTAATATGCTTGCAGTCTTCTCAAATATCGTTATCTGTTCATACCTCAGTTGCTGCTTTCCTCTTTATTTCCTTCCGCTTTTTATTATCAATCCTAAATCCAAATATTATTCTAAAAGGCTACTCTGCTTGTTAATTAGCTGTCTAAACTCTTATGCAAGTCAATGATCAAATTTAATCTAATTAAGACACAGAAAATCCAATAAGCGCAGAGCTTCATTTCTCCTAGTGAAAATCTCAACAGGCAACAATAAATGATTTGGTTTCATTAACATTTTATACCATGTAAAGAAAAGACCTATCTTTCAAACCAACATTCTCACATTTTGGATTTTATTAATATTGGATATCTGCCATTAATTTTTGACTAGTATTTAGTGATGAAAGAAATACCAGTCAAAAAATCATGGTTGATGAATCTTCATCTAGTGAAAAAAATGAATAAAGATATTACTACTACTACTACTAATATAACTAGTGTATGTAAAAACTATTAAACATGAAGCAAAGTGATCAGGGTAAAATGAAAGATAAGTTTGAAGATTAGACTTGATCTGCCAATTTTAAAAACTCTTGTAGCTCAATTGGTAGAGCCGTTACTGTCTATAGGAAGGCTTCAAAAGGTAAAAAGGAGCAAGTTCAAGTCTCGCTCCAGGTTTATTCTTTATCATAGATCTGAACTGCTGGAGACTGACAGTATCAGTAGTTGGAATGAAAAACAACAAAAATCAAGATAAAAGACATACTTGTTGAAAATCAATAACACTAAAAAATTTTCAATTCCTAAATCCAGACACGAATTTACTCCGATGATTAAAAATGGACCTGCGAGATAAACTGAAGTTTGAAAATTTTGCAGTGACATCTTCACAGATATGCACTACAGAGCACACGGAAGCATTACCTACCACAATTGATAGACTTAACAGCCTCTTATTTTTAAAACATGGTGGTGAATGTTTAAAAATAAATTATGGTCCTCTAGCCTTATACTGGTACTGAAAACTAGTAAATTAACAAACAAATTTTCAGAAATTAAGTGACAGAGGTTAACAAATGTATCAATTTGAAAAGAAAAGGAGGCTTATACTGAATGCTTCATGCAGAAAGAAAAAAAATATCATTGGGGAGAAGAAGAAGAAAGATAGAAGAAGGCTGTAATTTGTGTCTGAATATGTTTAACTGTTTTAAGATGATAAACATTTGTAAGTATTTGACGATAGAGAAAATATGCACAGAATTAGCCTCACCAACTGTTTATCACCGATGGGTGGTAGGGACTCATGTATGAATGACTGGCAATAGGACAGAGCATAGAGGTATTGGATTAAATGTTTTTTTTCCTAAAAGTGATAGCAGCAGCTTCAATGGGACTTTATTGGTAGATCAAACTACCCATTGATTTAGCAAGTACATGCCAAATGGTAATAAAATTCATGTTGATAAAAAAACCGAACACACCAGCAAGTTTCAAGATTCGGGGGAGAAAACATGCAAAGAGACAGTCAATAGTGGAGAAGAGCCAAGATGAATATTCCCCAGTACAATCAAAAGGTTGCTCTTCCCTCATGTGCCAGAAGAAAAAAACTGAAGCCTTTTTGATATCCTTCAGTTTCTACAAATCTAGTAGGTACCACTACATATTTTGGAAGATAAGACAACACTTGATGCATCCCCAAAACGGGATCTTCCTATAGGTCAAATACAAAACCAGTGATTAAACAGTGAGCAAAAAACCATGAAATCCAGACTGAAATTGGGATCTCATCTTATCAGCTCGCCTTATCTGCAGAAATATACAGTAATTAAAGAGTCCCTTTGTTTTTACTCCATAATCCAAAGGAGTAGATTTCAACAGTAGCAAGAAACAACTTTCAAACAAATATCCAGCAAAAGTTCAAACCACAAAATGGCCAAGAGTTAATCTTTCGTAACCCAAAGCAAAGCATATTGAATTCCTGTTCTGTTTGTTTTGTTACCTTTGAAAAGAAGGTGATGCAAGGGAGACAAATGAATTCCACAGTAATGTTGCAAATGTAGGATAGAAACTAACACATTATATTTGACTTAACAACTACTTTTGAACCACAAAATGAGAATTAATTTGCAAATAGATTATGAGATGGTTGTATGACAACAGCACAATTGAACAAATCCATCCAGTAACTTTTTCTAACAAGTTAAATTTAAAAAAAAAAATCCACAATTTTCTGATAGAAAGAACCAATCAACAATTAATCATTATCATCAAGACTATATAACTTGATAAATAACCAGATCATGTTTGAGGTAATTTATACACAACTGTACTTTGACAGCCCACAAAAATCCTAAGTGCATCTACATCGAATGCCCCCCTCCGCTACATTAAGTCAATAAATAGGTCAATTACAAGTGAAAAGGAAACCTTCATCTTAACAAAAGCACAAAGTCTGTTATGAATCATTTGCCTAAGCCAGTGGTTCTGTGAGTCCCAGATCACATTCCTACTTTCGCAATTCTGGGTTTTCTCAATTCTTCACCCATTTTCAATTGTCATCTAGTAATATTTTCACCATCATACTTTCTATTACATGTTCCTCCCCCAGACTGAAATTCTGCTCCAATTCCTCCCCTGGATGAAATTCTTCCCTTGGGAGGTAAGAGTCTTTTGTTTAAGAATCACTGATCTAAGCAGAAAACCACAAGACACAAGGGGGAATATTTTTGTGCTGAAAGACCTTTCTAAAACTGATCTCACAAAGACTCCGAGATTTTTGAATGATCCTGGAATGGATTCAATTATTGGGTGGGTCGTTACTCAGCTGTGACTAAAACAAACAAAATGAGGACACTAATCAAAGTAAATCAGTGTATGATGAGAATAGAGATGTAGACGATTAGATCAGCAAAATGAAGACTGGTGGGGGGAATAAATATATTTCTTTTTAAATTATAGGAACATTAACAAACAAGAACCAAAAGTTCATAGAGGCATCCACTACTAAACACCATTAATGCCAATCATGAGACCCTGAATAGAGGATAATTTTAGGTAAGAAGCATCTCATCAAGGAACATCTTTTAATCAAGTTTCAAGTAAATCTGGCTTAGAACAGCTGAGGAAATTGATTTTAAAACCAAGTTTAAACACCATTATTGCCAGATCACAAGTGGAAGATTTTTCTAGGTAAGAAGCATCTTATCAAGGGGCACCTTTCTACTGAATTTAAAGTAAATCTGACTTAAAACAGTTGAGAAGCAATACAAGGATAGACATACCAATAGATAGACAGAGTCTCTTATAGAGGAGAGGATGCCTCTAAAAAAACAATATAAACTTGAAAGCAAATTAAAAGATAAAATAAAAATTCAAGTGAGAAATAAGAACATAAAATTAAAAAATAAACAAAATTGGGGTAAAAAATAAAAGGAAAAAAAATGGAGCAAACTCCACTAATAAATAAAGGTTTATTTCATGGGAGAGTGTTTGATTTCTCCGTCAACTGATATCATACATTGTCACCAATAAAAGAGTACAACCCATAACACTTTTTTATGGAAAGTCAATTTTCTTCTAAACTAAACATAGCAGGATTCAAGTATTTCTAGTGAAACATTACACAATTAAAACAAGTGTTATGACCAAATTCAACAGATTGAAAGAATGCATTCTGTTGAAGTACAAAACATCCCAGTATCTGTGCAAATCTAGTGAAGTCAGTGTCGTCAAGATTATGACCAGTAATAATAAAATCAAATCAGTCACACCAATAATTGATTTTGAATAAACTTTTTTCTTCATAAGAGGGTATTCATTTTTTTTTTTTTTAACAGAATTTCGATGCTGTATTGTTTGGTCATAAATAATACCTGATAATACCTATTTTTATTGTTAAATGTACCACCATGGAAAATGAAATTAAGCTATGATCGGTTTAGAAGAAAATTAACTTTTTATAAAAAGTTGTTGGGGTGTACTCATTTATGGGCAATACTGTACATGCAAAGTTAAATGTTTCGCCAAATCCAACATTTATTTACCTGCTATAATTCTTCTTCACAGTACCATAGCCAGCCGCGTGAATTCCAGCATTCTTTGTATCATGTGACTGTATTGATTGGGTATCAGGATGGTGATTGTTGTTTGTGACATTCTGAAATAGACAGTGCATAGTTGTCTTGATTTCAAGAACAGCATAAAACCACTCCTAGACAGTGGAGCTCTCCAATGAATACAATTTTTAAAAAAATGGAAATCTTCTGTGAATTTGAGAAGGAAAAAAATTCACCCTTGAGTACAAGGGAAATAATTGATCAGAAATTTTTTTTTAATAAGAATTTAAGAGTTAATTTTAATCCTATTTTCAATAACAAAGAAAAGAAAAGAAAAGTAAGTGTCATTAGAAATCTTAGTGACTGGGACATTTTGATTTAAGAATAAGGCACTTCAATAAGTTAGTCTTGAAATAGTCAAGCTAGTTCTTAGTACAGGTACACCTTGATACATCGCATTTCTTCACATTTCAATGTATAAGGTGGGTGGGTTGTGGATCCCAGCATTTGCTTATATTATTACTCACTTGTCCAGAAAACAACTTGTCTGTCATAAGATGTGATATGATGAAAATTTTTGATTTCTCCAATTTGTAATCAATAAATATATATTCACATATTTTTTACACATAATTTCTTCAATTTTGTGATACAACAACACCTTTGCATATCAGTGAGTTTGTTTGGGCACTCGTAATTGACCTTTGATTATCCAAAATCATCAGCTATGATGCAGTTATTTTTTCGGACCCGTACCCCCCAACAATCTAAAAAATACTTTACCTGTGCTGTTCCACAGCTGGATGCATCATCATCATCATAATCGTCCCAGTCATCATCATCATCCCAATCATCAAAACTCGTCTGTTTTGAAGGCGCCGAGGGTTGGATGGCCTGGCTGATGCTGCTTCGTTTATCATCATAATAGGAATATCCATAGTGGTTATCTTGAACCTGAGAAGGCGCTGGTGGTGGTGGAGGAGGGAAAGAAGGCTCTGGGAGGGAAACAATCTACAAAAAGAAATATGTTATACAGATAAATATACACTGCATTATAATCCAACTTTCAGGTTGTAGCTAAGATGAATCCCAATATCACCCGACTAGCATAGTGACAAGATTATATAAGCACTTCAGTAAAGGTTCTGAGTATCTGTGCGCTCTGCAGGGATTTAAAATGCAGTGCACTCGAGCAGAAATGACAGACCAACAAACAGAAAAAGTCACACAGTGACATCATATGAATAGATTATCCTTTTTTGTACTATAATAGGTTTTATTCTTATGTAGGACAACAATTAGCATAGTAGAGGAGTAGAATGCTGTATCAGTTATTGGCATGGAAAATGGAATCAACAAACTAAGTTTTGGCTAAGATTATTTAGGTTCACTTCACATTAATGCCCTTTACGAAAGGTGTGAATCATCTTCTCACCCCAGCAATTACTAAACAGAAGGGCTGTTGAAAGCATTTAGCCCTGTAAGGTTATTCTGACAAAAAACAACAGTTTGACAGCTACCATAGCTGGTCTAAAGCCTGGATAAAGGAGGAAGGCAAGGTGTTGGGCTAGCAAATTTGGCCTGTGAAAACCTACTTGATACTAAAACTGCAGCAGAATGGTTGCAGCTCTGTACCCCAAGGATTCTACAGGAATAAAAATATTTCAAAATAGTCAGTTGCAGAAACAAGACTGAGGAAATTCCGGAAACCATTTTGCACACTCTTTTAGGTAATCATGATCACCAAACAGGGACAGATAACCCATCCAGGAAAGTAACCCCCAAAATAGGAGAATTTCTGTATATCTTGGTGGATAAAGCGACCTTCAGATAAGATGCAACCCCAGTCTAAATTTCATGGATGTAGCCCACTCTTTGTACCTGGCCGATAAGACAATCCTATTTTGGAGGGTTTTTTTTTTTGGGGGATGCTTTAATAGTCAGCTTATGCATTCAAATATACAGTAATCTTTCCTATATTTTCCTAATAGGGTTTTTAAATAAGATAAGTTATAAAATTCATATGGCCAAGTAAAAGTTCCATTAAATTCTTGAAAATATCAACATTTAAATCACTGGAATATTATTCTAAATGAGTTGATTAAATATACAGTTAATCTTTTCTATTATAAATGATAAATGTAATGAAAAAGTGCGGAATAAAAATAGACATCAACTGAATATTGCAACCTTGCCTGTTTCTCTCAAACAATGGACTCTTCCACTGAAAAGTTAACAATTTTGCTTATAAAAATAGCTCCTACCCATCATTTGAAAAAGTATGACAGTGAAGATAGCAATTCAAAATTGGGGTGGGGGTATGGAAACCTGGGATCACAAGGGGAGGAATGTAATCAAGGACTCTGAGAACCACTGACCTAGAGAATCAACATTAAATAAAATACATAGTAATTTTGAAATTATCTTTTTAAATGAATAATAAAAGACCTAAAATAACAGTTATTGTTTGAATGAAGTCTCAACAGGTTTTTCTTGTTTTTCTTAAAATTAAAATTGTCCCAATGAAAGTGAACATGTTTACATAGATAAAACATTGCCTTTCATTTCAAAGTATAACTCAAGAAATGTTGAGTGTATTTTTTTTCAGTTTAAAACAGAGGTTCAGCCTATTAGGCGTCACCACCCACTTTCACATACAAATTTTTTTCCTACCGCCCACCTGTAAATTAATAATCAAAAAGATGTCAAAATTTTTTTAACTCTTGAAAACAATAAAAATATATCAGTACCTCGCATATTAGAATCGCTGTAGTCAGTTCATTTACCAGAACTAATTACGTAAAAAAATCCTTAATAGAAAAAAGTGATCAAAATGACAATAGTAACCCCCCAAAGCACTTTTTTAGTGCACGCATACAAATTTTCAAGGTTATAGCTCCAAAAATGTTATCATGAGCGCCTAGAGATACACGAACATTCAAAGAGAGAAGAATCTATAGCCCACAAGGTTGAGTTGGTCATTTGAGGGGCTACAGTGATTTTGAAACATTTTCGCTGTTATTTTAATTAAGTAATATAAGTAGTAACATAGAATCTTTGGCACACCCTTTTAGATATCGTCAATGCAATCCCTGTGTTTGGAGAGATGCAGCCAGTGCAGACATATTGAGTTTACATACTGAGCAATACCACAGTGCTGCTTGGTAAATTAATAAGAGAAAATGTTGCTCTTGACTCATTTTTTCTTGTCAATTACTGACTTTAATACTGAAAATCCTGTAACACAACAAAATTTCAAAATACCCATCATTTTCTGCACAGATACTCAACACTCATCAACTGCCAATCAGGTTGAGAAACCCTGGTTTAAAACTATGGAAAAGTTGTTTTATTCCCCTTATATTTTAACATACCAGCTTAAATTTACTAAAAAGTGATTTCCAGCTAGGATGTATATGTATATTGAATAGAAAGTAAGGGTCAAGTGTAGCATTATTGTTACATTTTAAATGTCACCAACTCTGAAACCCTTAAATTCATTTTTTCACAGAACTTTTGGCTTTAGAACATTTCCCTAGGTTCATTGAGTACGCATGCTAGATGAGTGCACCAATGTTTAACACAGTGAGAAACTGAGCCAGTTGTTTTATATAATAAAGATAGTAAATTTCTAATTATGAAAGCTGCTGGACACACACTAAAGGACCAATTTAACAAATTTACATAGTAAATCTAAACCCCCATTAAAATATTTTTTTGAGGGGAATTTCCAAAAATGAATTGGCTAAAAACTTTGCTTGGGGTCCTGTTAGGTACCACAGGAAATTTGGTGGCCATAGCTGGGTCTGTACTGGAGTTTTGCTGTGATAGACAGCTGGACAAATGTTTGGAAATTACTGTTCATATCAAGTGTCCCAAGCTTACACCGCAGCCAACAATGGAGAAGAAAAAGAACTAAAAAGGAGGAGGATACATGGCATAATAATCAGAAAAAGCAACCGATCTGTCAACAAACACACAGCATCAATAGGAGAGCATAATGAAATAATGTATTTGGTTACAGATTGGTAGAGTGAGAAGATTTTTTTTCTCTTTTTGGTAGGACATCCAAGATACTGATATGGTATCAGAGAATGTAACAGGATTTTTTAAAGTACAGGAGATATCCTGAAAGGATGTTTTTTTTCAGTATGGATCAAGAGTGCAGTTGCCACAGTTGAATATTGTGGATTGGTGACTCATGGTCTTTTGATAAACATTTTATATACAATAGCAAACCTCACTATTATTCTTCGCATCTACAGTGCATAAAAGAACTTCTTCCACTCCCAGAAACTAATGCATGGTCAATGCATTTATGAATATTACAAAAACAAATAACTCCTTTCGTAGAAAAGATAAATGCTTTAATTGGATTTTACATGAAACAACAAAGTTTTTTTCCACATCAAAACACAGAAAATGGCCCATTTTGATATGCGTTGTTGCCTTTGAAGTAAATAATAACTGAAAAACTTAGTAATATTTTGTAAAATGACCTGGCACATTTCTATCATTGCTAGAGACCGTGCATGACAGAATCTGTATAAAATTGGAATACGTTGCTGAATCATTAATAGTATTATAAGTCTCATCATTCATTACAATCAAACTATGAATTGTTGGTCCTAAAAAATACAGTCAATGAAGTCACCGACACATTGTCCTAATTCCATCATCACCATACTTTGGAAAAGTCTTTTTTCTCTATTTTCTATTCTGTAATCATCCTTCATGTCAGTATTATGACTTACCAAATGCTATACTCCAACCTTATGAGCTGATACAATTGATTGAAGGTTAATTTTGATTTATTTTTTTTCATCACTCTTGTCTCCGGACATCATTTACAGACACCAGAGTTAAACTTTCTCTGACCTAAATTCACCAACCTTTTTAACTTTTTTCAAAGCTCTACGATAGTGATGTTAGGATCATTCATCATAATTTGTTTGGCAGAATTCAGCCAAGTCAAACAATATAAAACTTACATCAATAAGTAACCTGAATTTAAGCTTGTTTGAAAGAATGCCAGAGAGTGAGAGAGAGGAAGAGTGAGAGAGAGAAAAAGGGGGTGATAGAAACAGATGTAAATACAAAAGGGTTTTATGCCATGTTACATCCTATCCGCATCCAACGATCTTCAAGTCATTCAAGCAATGACAAGATAATCAGTGCCAAAAACCAAACCATTTGTATTTGTGTCATGTTTAGGCACTCAGCAAGAGCAGTTGATCCCTTGACTGTGGTAACAACATCTGTCAGTCTTGCAAGACTATGGACCCATACAAAACTCTTACCCCTCTACACACTGATGGCATCCAAGGGAAGGACCAGGGCCAGGGCCAATACAACTTGGCAACAGCATTGTCACAGGAGTTCCTACAACATGACTGAAGACTATGTTGGATTGCATCAGGGACTCCAGCTTGTTTTTGGGTTCAGAGTTATCCTTCTCCCAGACTAGTTGCCTCTCAAGGCTTGGAAGTCCAGTCTGTCATGCTATTTTATCCATAGCTGAGAGGAGAGATGGATTTATGCTTTGTCGCATCACTGTTTCACTAAGTTCCTCACAGCATCTGAATATTTTTTTTTCCACAACCAGCTTTATTTTTCATACAAAAAGCCTTTGAGTTCACACAAAATTTTTTTTTTAATGTGGCATCAAAATACATCAACTGCATGAATTTCAGGAAAATTCATCATGAGGAATTATATGAAACATTTTCAAGTATCCAAAAATTGGTACAAACTATGATTAATCAACTTAGTGTCCAACAAATTGTCATAACTGAATAATGCTGATAAAAATTTGAAAACCGTATTTCAAAGAGTACTACCAACTTGACTGAATAACCATAGCCACTATAGGTGGAAAAATATTCTATCCCTGTGTGTTCCAGCACTCCTGGCTATAACATTTTGTTTACAGGCTAAAAAATTGTCATCAGTACTCCACTATACTCCTTTTAAAAATGTTTTTGATTTAAAAGCATTTTTTTTTTTCTTAGACTTTTTTTGGGCATTACTTTGATGGGTTTATCAATAACATCTAGAGTTTACAAAAAGTGACTAACACAACCAAGCTAGTGCAAAAGCTTTTCAATAATTGATTTTGATATTTTGGTTAGATTAGCCATCTCCCATGTTATAACAGATTATAAATAATGTCTTGATTTTGTTGCTATTGACCTCAACTGGTCTACTCAACTATGGAGCAAAGTTTAGCAAGATTTCCCCAGCACATAGCTTTGCAAACCACCATTGACAAGTTTCATTATTCACAATACCTTCTCCATACACTGCACAAATCTTTTTTGCATTTAGGGTGTATTTTTTTTACCTCAATATAAAATTCAAGAAAAAAAAAATCATAATATGCTAAAATGTTGCTTATTTTCTTCCATCTTAGAATCGATGAACAAAAATATGCCAATTTTCTTTTAAAAAAAAAGCATGCTTAAAAGACAACTGTCAGAATACAATCATAAGTGAGGTATAGATAGCAGAAAAAAATTGTGAAGACTAACTGTTGCCAACTCAACATGCTAGTTTGACTAATAAAAAGCATTGAATTAAAAAAAAAAAAAAATGGCCAAAAACGCCCAAAAGATACTAAAATGGGGAAATTTTTTTAAAAAATGGCCAAAAAGTTCAAGAACTTCCATGCTAACTTTAAGATTTTCACACTGCTGAATTCTATTTGTCAAAGATGTGATTTCATCTGATCATAGAGATTTAACATCCATGTCTTTCTGAATGAAGTTAGTTAAAACTAAATGCTGCCAATGCTATCAAACAACAAAAACAATGAACAACCAAATACTTATATACGAGAAGAATCAAAAAAAAAAAATCAAAAGTTTTGCTACTTGTTCATTTCGGAAAATAAAGAAAAGATCAACATTAAATCCAACATTTTTATAATTTAACTTTGCTAAGAAATAAATTAGAAAAACTTACCTCAACATATGACTCAGGAATAAGGCCCTGCTTTCCTGACTGACTTCGGGCTTCCCACCATCCATCTCCAATATCCTAAAAATAAGCAGGGAAAAAATATGATGTTAAGGGATAAAACCTGAGGTGGTCATACCCATCTACTGTATTAGATGGAGTATAAAACTATGCTTTTTTTTTCTTTCACCAAAAAATTGGCTCAGAAGGTAAATGTAAACCTTTTTTTTCTAGCTCGACATTGTCTAGAACTTGAAGAGTGAAAAAAACCCAAACAAACTGGGAGATAAATGAGAAGAATTCAGGGAAATGCATTTTTTCTTTCTTAATATTCCCTGCTGAAATAGGGAGAGGGTTGTCTCATATGCCGTCAAATATAGTAATTGATTGTAGAATTTATAAGCGTAATAGAATACTTATCTGATCAGGGAGGTAATAGAAAAGACTGGTCTGGCTAGTCGCTCGATAGAAAATGTCAGGTGAGCAATGTCTTTGGGCAGCATGCTATCTTAGGGGTGATCAATCAAAAAAATTGGAAAATGAGAATCAGTGAATAAGTAACTTCTCTTGCATTTTGTTGGTCAGACTAAAAAAAGTTTGAATTTTAAAAAAAGTTAAAAAAAATATTAACAAGTGTGAACACAGCCAGATAAAAACTGAGGGATCTATGTAGTATAAACTTACATTCACTTATTTATCTATGTAGGGCAGGAATTAAAAAAAACCCAAAGAAACAATGTTTTTTCTCTAGATATAATAAAGGGTAAATGTTGAAATTTTCAGCCCTCAAGTTCCATTGGCCTGGTCTGTATGCATAATATATAGCTAGACAGACCAACTTGAAAAATCCATGTTGACAGTTTTGATTAACAGTTTCTAATACTCACAGCAAAATCAAAGCCAATTATTGAATCCTATTGAAACGATCAACTCATTTCAAGTAGCTACTTACAAGGATTGAACCTGAGCCAATAGTATCAGCTTACCTTCTGGGTAATGGTGCCAAAGAACTTGAAAAAACAATTGTCAAAAATAATAATTTCAAAACAATTAGAAGCAGTAATCAGCTTCATCAATTCAAAGTTTTTTTGATTGATAGGCTTTGTACTGATAATCCAGAGCTACAGGAGGTGATTAGATTATCTGATTAGATTTATACTAGGTTTTATTGAGGGAACCATAGCAGAGAAATCTTACTAACTAGGACCAATCATACAGCTAGCATAGAGACTTCGTTTTAACAAATTTATACATTAACACCTTCAGTGCCAATAATTTTTTTTTTTTCTACTGATGTGTGTATGCCAAGAATAGAACAATGGGGATTCCCCAGAGACCAAGTAACATCGCTGGAAAGAAAGTATTAGTCAGAGCAGTGTTCAGAAGACCGAACACAGAAAGGCGCGAATTTAAAAAAAAAGGGGCACGTTATAATATTAACGTTGTTCAGTTCTTAACGGGTAAAGTGGCAGAAATGCTAATTAACATCCTCTGGTACTGAACGTGTTAATAAGCTTTCACCTTATTCAAGCATTATATACCTTTTTAGGTAGGTAATTACGTATCTGAAAAGGTACGTAATGCTTCTGACATTCCTAAAATAAAACACACTGATTCTACAGTCACTAATTATGATTTAACTTGGTTGGAAAAATTACATTACATTCTATGATAATAAATAAGGCTCTTTGGTGAACTTGTCAGGGTTTCAACTCAAATTTATGAACCACTAGTAATTGACAGTGTAACTCTTCAATAAATAGAATCTTGAAATAACTTGTGAATTGAATAGAAAAAAAAAATTCACCTATTGGTCAGGGGGAGTTAATTTAGATCAGAAGTTATTCCCTTGATATTGACATGTGACAAAAAGAAAGACAAAAAAGTGAATTTAAGAGTTAAATGATAGAATTAGTACATAATACAATGACTGCAACCAATCTGTTTTCATATTGAAATATGAATACTGTGTGTCCTATTTCTCAATTGCAAAAATGTACAGTAGACAGATCTCTAGAGTAAATGGAATTCGAAATCAAACCTACTTTTATTTACTGTCATTGTTGACATGGTTGGAATTATCATGTTTAAACTCACATACCAGACTTAGAATTAAATCAACATTTCTAGGTTACCTTCACATTTTACAACCATTACGTAAGCAACAAGGATTGGAAAGGAAGAATTAGCCTCGAGGATAGGGAATCGGTAATCAAATAAGGAAAACTAGCTATGTCCATGTCAGACAGGCTCCTAAGGGTTGGGGGTGCAGGTTCAAATCTTATACTGCTCATTTAATGGCCATAGAATGTGAAATGACTCAAGTATTACCATTTTTAAAAAAAGAAAGAAAGAAAGGCAACAGAAGTAATTTGAAAGACTAACTAGTCAATTTTTTCTAATACACATCAACTACTGTTTAATTCAATAATATTAAACCATTTTCAAACCCCATTTGGAGAACCAGTGAAATAGAAGATTGTTCCAAGTGTATTAATTCACTTGTTCGTTTACATTTACTAGTAATGAAATTACTTTCAATGATGACTATGGTTGAGTCATGACATACCACAGCTTATTCATCAAGCAAAAACATTTTTATAACTTGAAAATGATTTATAATGCTAACCTAGAAGTAAAAACTCTTTTTTTCAACTTTTCAATAACCTTAAAAAAAAAAATTTTTTAAAGATGTAAGCTGCTTACACAAATACTTAACCATGCATCCACTTCATTAATTTACAAGACCCAACCATTCAAGAACAATTCTATTCAAAGAACAGCATCAATTACTCATTTTGCAGACACAAGTCAAGAATTATTCATTTTCTTAATTGATATTCTGACTGCCTAAAGTAGGTCACACATGGCTATGGATTCTTTCCTTCTGGAACTTGGATTATTTCAGGGCATTTTTTTTGTCATTTTATCTTCCACTATCTTCCCAGATAATGAGTGGAGAAGAAGTCTAGGCAGAAGTGCCACAGAGGGACACTTAAGCAGGGTACATAGATAATACACTGATCCTATGCAGAAATGCCAATCTGTATGTAAAAGAAATCCACTTATTTTTCACAAGTACAGTGCCATTGATTCTATAAGACAGTTCAAGTTTTCAGTTGAAGGCAAAGTTCTGGAGATAGACGTGAAAGTTCCTGGTTCTTCCAGAACCAGTTTCCAAATATATAAGAAAATTTTGACGACAAGGTCCATGTTCCTATAGCACGCATCAACTTGGTGATCCTTGCAAGTTTCAAGTCTAGTTGAGACCAGGACTTTATACACAAGTTCTTAATGACCAACCCTTTAGCAGGATGAAAGTCCCTAAAAGGGTTACTTCAACCTTCATCACAGCTTGGAGTGGACTTAATTAATCACTGAGCGCAAAAAGAAATTTGTCCCAATGAAGATTTTTCCACGCTTTTCACTTATACTAGGAATCAAACCAATGACCTTCTGAGTGAAGCGGATGTACTATTAATCATCTGAGTAGACTGAACATTCCCAGAACAGTATCATAATTAAATTTTTTTTTTTATACACATGAAAGACACACCCACAAGCAAGAAGACATTCATCTTCTCAATAGATGTGTAGTGACTTGAAAAATCAGTCTCAGGAGGCCATGCTTGATTGGCCTCTAGAGTGTTGACCATTCTTAAGGTCTTTGCATTGTCTGTTGTGGCTGTGTAGTCTGATGCGCAAATGGTAGTCCCTATTGCACTTGATGCAGACATGCAAAAAAGCTGGAATTTGAGCTTTTTGACTTGGTTTTGTATAATTTCCACTGTTTTGAGGAATTAAGTATCTTTCAAACAATTTCCAATGGGTTTTGAGTAATGAGATTTATACAGTCTACTGATCAAATGCAGAGGCATTTCCATACAATGTCCCAGTCTCATAAGTATCATAATAAGCTCATACTAATTGAAAGAAATTCAAAAGAAACACAAAAATT
The DNA here is from genome assembly GCA_963457665.1 of Thysanoteuthis rhombus. Taxonomy (NCBI): domain Eukaryota; kingdom Metazoa; phylum Mollusca; class Cephalopoda; order Oegopsida; family Thysanoteuthidae; genus Thysanoteuthis; species Thysanoteuthis major. The sequence goes on from OY735202.1 coordinate 14,742,418, forward strand.
ACGTTTCGCTAGGAAAATTTGAAAATTAAAAAGTTGCTCCCTACGAGGTTTGCGAGTTGTATATATATGTATGAAGACACGCGCGGACACATCCTCAGTCAGATTCCGACACACCTCTACATGGCTGTGTGTATATATCCCTCAATGTGAGGTTAAAAATACTTTTGGGACTTTACTCCCTTTTACATATTTTGAAAAATAGAATACTTTCTTGATTATTTCTCTAGACTTTTGCATAGAAAACCTTTTTGTTGTCTGATATAAATACTGTGAAACTTGCATTTTTTGCTCAAAGTTTTTAAAAAAATGTTTTTGTATGAACCAGTTGAATATATTTTCTTGCTTTAACCAATTAATGGTGTGGTAAATACTAAATATTGCTTTGCATTTTTCTGTAATTATTCATACAGCTTTTCTGTTTAGTGATTCTATTGTTGCCAACAGATTTTGTAATATTGCCTTTGTAAGTGAATTATCTTTTTGTAAATTTTGATACCGGCTGAATTATTTTGTCTCTAATGCTTCATAAGAAGAGCCTCCAAGAGGTGCATTGCACCATGTTTCAAAGAGCCAAGGGGGCCCAAAAAGAGCCAGGGAGGCTGAAAACAGTCTTGCACTGCCTTATAAGAACCTTTCTGAAATTTAAACTGATATTGGAGTCTCATCTCATCTAAAGGTCACCTTGACCACTGAAATATATGGTAATTCATACTGATTCAATCATTTTCTCTTATCAAAATATATGCATAGAGTTCTTTGTTTTTCCTTATTCTTTTTCTTCAAAATAAGTGGTACGAAGTAATAATGAAAATCAAATCTTTCTTTTTAATCTACAGACTCAATGGTGACCCTTTGTGTTCTGATAAACATAACATATTCATTTACAATCTCCACAAACATTGGATCCATAACAGATGCATATCCAAGTAACAATTTTCATACTACTTGAATCAAGAGTGTTTTGTTTTCACAAAGTTAGCAGACAGACTTTGTGAATATTTTGTCCTTCAAAGGAACACAACTACATCTAAACACCAAGAACTGCAATGGTATAATAGCTGCCTTTGGGTGTGGCACTTTTTCATTTCACCACTTTTTATACGAGAGAAAAAAAAATTTGAGAACAGATGGGGACTTTGGTTACAGAAAATTGTTATAAACTTTGAAGAGGAAGTTCTTAGCTAGAAATTTGACAGAGAAAAGAACACAAAAAAAGATTAAGGTCCAAGGATGAGTATAGAAAACAAAATGAGTTTCCCCCATTTTCATCTCTCTGGAGGTTGGGAGTAGTATGACAGTTATTAGATTGGAAAACTGGATTGGATAACCAAATTTGAATTTCAGCTGAGATTGCTTGTGTTCATTTCTGGCAAATATTCTTGAGAGAAGGCATGAATCTACTCTTCCCCCTCAGCCATGGGTAAATAGTAGGGCATTTAGAGCTGTTCAGTCCTGTGAGGAATTTCATCTAAGAGAAAGTTACTCAGACAGAAAAAACGACTACTTGTCAGTCATCAAGACTGATTGAGAAAAGGGGGGCAGTTGGGTACTGGGCCAGCACCTTGACCCCTTAAAAGTCAACAATTGCTACAGACACAATGAATAAACCTCCAATGAAGAAATGCCATATTGTTCAAAATGGAGACAAACATTGCTCAATATGCCTTGTTACATGGGAGGACCATTGGTTTTGATTTGGTTTTATAAAGTGAAATGCCATCCTACAGAAAATTAGAGATCACTTTACCAATACACTTTCGGTGGACTTACATCCTGCCGAGGGGGATGGTCATAAAAATTTGTAGGAAAAGAGTCCAGGCCTCAATTAAATTAAAGGCTTGCAAGTATCACTAAGCTGACTTATGAAACAGAAACCTGGACTTCGTCACCGGCCTCCATACTCCACTGGGAGTGGTCTCTTGAGAGACGAGATTTTTTTCTTCTTTTTTTTTCATGCCATTCAACTAGAAAAGGCCATGTAGATCTATTTCTTCCAATAACCAATGAGGAAGTATGTCAATGTTGGTATTTATACAAGGAAAAGGAGGGAAGAGAGAGTGCATAGATAAACAAATAAAAGAACGCAGTAGGCACAGGACTTAGTACCCCATGTCTGCGATAATATTGTTTACTAGACCCATGATAACTAGGGTAGAGAAAGGAACTCAAGAACTGATAGATTAAAGATACATGACCGTCATGACACTAGTGGGCTAAAAATATATCAACTCAAGGACCAGTGAACCAATGACAAATAGTAGAAGGGAAAAACAGACACTTAGAGGCTAGGATTTATGCTCATAGTTGAGTGATAGTGTCGTCAATGAGATGGAAAGAAAACCCCTGAATAAACAGTATGTTGTGGCTATGATGGATTTTACAAGAATACTAACAAAGCAGATTTTTTTCTCTTAAGCATGAACCTTAGCCTCTGTAGCTTCTAGTCCAGGGCTCTATGTCCAAACAATCTTCATTAATAAATTGTGATTATTAAATTTCGATTTTCCTATCCACAACAGCTGAATCTGAGGCTTTGTGGTTTCTGGCACACCATAGTGAACTTTAAGCTAAGAATGTGTCATTATATTTATATAGAAATAGTGCTTAGATATTGTAGTGTTATTAAAAAGAAACCAAGATTTTGCAGGTAGGGCAGGGCATAGTTAAATTCAGTTTGGGGTATATCCTAGAACAGTAATTTCCCAAGTTCATATATATATATATATATATATATATATATATATATATATATATATATATATATACTCACACAGGTAATTGGAAAAGTAAGAGTGATAAGAAAAGATGATTAGTAAGCATCTCGGGTCATTTGATAATGCAGAGAATTTATTCCTCATGAGGTGCCTCACAGTTGAGGCCCTGTGCCAATCAAGCTAGTTAGCAAATATCTATACTGAGAGTTGAGATGTATTGCACTATTGACTAATATACAGGATTTACAAAGTTAAATCAATTTTAAACCAGAAAAATAAGACTTTTTGTTAGTCCTTCAAGATTGACAAAATTGTTGATAAAAAAAAGTTGTTGATGCTATTATTTGTTTACCCCTGCCAATGAAGTTGGAGAAGTATATGGAGTACAACCCATCCATCTTTCCACACTATACCTCCAAAAGTTCACTATGAATTTCAATGAAATTTCATGGAAGGGTGGGTAATAAGCTATGGTTAATGGAATTGGTTGAATTTTGGGATGAATCCAGGAATTTCTTTTTGACTGACATATTTTTTAACCCCACCCCCATATATTTTTGTTATCACTAGTGTCTATCCACACAAGGAGGCAAATCTAGGAATGTGTTTCTGATTGAGAGATATATCTATCATTCTGTATGGAAAGAGATGAAAAATAATTTTTTTTGAAATTAGCCAAAAACCCCCTAAAATATGCACAAAAATAAACCAAAAAGATTCTATAAGAGGTCAAAAAAAAAAAAAAAGGACATAATGTTCAAGCATGTCTGCACCAATTTAACACCTTTTTGTACTGCCAAAACAAGAAACTCACTGAATTTAGCAAGAAAAGCACAAAATTGGCAACACTGTACAGGTTTGGCAGTGGTATGCACCTCGAGTGCAAAGTTTCTGCATTAGCCTAATATATAAGGATTAGAAATGAAGTTTTTTTCTACACCTGTTACCCTCAATATTTGGATGAGTGATTTTCAAATAAGAAGCATTCGGCTCTCAGACAAAGAATTTCAGTCATATGAGGAATGTGAAATGGTAAAAAAATTACTAAATGACAATTCAGATTGGGGGAGGAATTGAGGAAATCTAGGATCATAAAGGGAGGAATGTGTTTTAGGATTTTGAGACATTACATTACTCATCATAATCAATTCCATGATAAAAACATACGTCTAATCTCTCTACCCAAAGTTTTGCAAAGACTTATACCAAGTAATTAATTCATTGTAATCTCTTAACAGTTATTCCCATTGATACAGATTAACATTACATTTGTTAAAATCTTTCATATTTAAACGGAAAAATGATTGACATAGTGGAAGGGAGGGGGAATATATAGCAATCCCCCGGTATTTTTTGTTAAGAATTAGAATCTGTCACCCAAAACTGCAAACATAGGTTTCTTCACTTTTTCCCAAAGTGATTCTGCCAGGCTATCTATACATCGCATGTATAGGCCACACCAATGGAGCTAGAGGGCTGGGAATTTCAAGGTTTACTTCTTATCTCTAGCAAAAAAAAAAAAAAAAAAAAAAAAAGTTTTTTTTTAACCTTCCCCAGAGTTTTTAAGCAGGGATATTTTGATTTAAAATGAAATTTTATGCTAAATTGGCATCATAGATTATGTTTGGCAGTGTTTAGACTGTTTTTTTTTTTCAAATTCAGACTTTTTAGTGATCCAATAAAAAGTGAGAGAGGTAACTTTATTCATCTCTTTCCCCAATCTTTTAATCGATCACCACCAATAGAGAATACTGCCGAAAGTTGATGGACACGTGAAGGTTTCTATTGAGTGACTAACCAGATCTGTCTATACTCAAGATTTGCAATCAAGAAAAAAGGATATTTTGCATGGCAAGAACACTTGAGTGTTATGAAAGGTGACAAAGTTATAGTAAGTCTTGGGTTACAAAAAAAGAAAAGAAAAAAAAGAAGTCAATTATGTTAATAATACCCTAATTTTAATTAAAGGTTATTGCCTTGAGTCAGTGTAGACATTGTTTCATTGTGAAACAAAGTCTACAATAATAGTCTCAGTAGATTGTTGCTGTATTGGTATGTGGTTTTGCGGGAAAGAAAAGATAGTATAATGTTATGAAAAACATCCAGAGATAATTAACAGTCAAAATAAGAAGATTACTCAATTACACAATCTTATACATGAACATTTTCAAAATTGATAGGAAAGATATAAATTCTTAACCAACTCTTCTATTATGGGGTTGCCATGCACCATCACCCTCCACTATTAATTTAGAACTTTATCTTAACAATCCAAATTTTGTTTGAGCAATTCAACTGTGCTTATCATGTCATTACAACATTTCAGATGATTCATTCTTCAGCCTTTGTCAAGTGCGTAATCTGTTAGAAAAGAGGGGTAAAAAAGTGCTTTTTTCTCAAAAAATTGAAACAGACAAATGATCATTTTGGTTATAGATGATAGAATTAAACAGAACAAATCCAAGGTATTCTATTAACCAGTTCTCAAAATGGTATTTCATAAGATTGTAATAAATGCATCAACATGAAAAGTGGGTCATAGCAGGGGTTTATGTAATGATTTTTAGGGAGAGGGAGGTACAGGCCTCTAAGTTGCTGGCCAAGTGACAATAAGAGCATTGTTAGTGGTGCACCTCTTCCTATACCCCCCATATGTCATAGCTTAGCAGAAAAACAAGGAGAAATGAATCTAAAAAAGAAAGAGACCAAAGCAACAGTAGTTGCAGTCATAAGGAACACAGACAAAACATAAAAAAGTGTGGCTGCAGTTTAGAGGTAGACAATGAAAACAAGAATCATTAATCAATCTGATTGCTTTTTTGAATATTATCCAGGCCAATAACGATTAAGATACTGGCAAGAACCCAGATCAAAGAACAATGACCCTGGGATTGGTCAGATAAGAAGTCTCAGGTGATAGGAAATCATAAGCCTTTACAAAATAGGTTGCTTTAAAATGGAAAGATACAAAGACGTCTTTCCATTCATTTGTCACACAGAGCCAGGCCTGTCAGAGGGTTCAGGGAAAGGAGGAAAATTATGGCTTGCATTATTTAGCATTGAGCAGAAAATAGTCTCCTTCTAGGAGGATCAACAGGGTCACGGTGGGAGGCTCTCTACATGATTCCCAGTCGCTTACGGTACCTGATATTCCCAAGCAGTTACCCATCTTGATACTGACGAGGCTTGATATTGCTCCACTTGGGTGATCATACAAGAACTAGTGTATCCAAGGCAATGTGGCCATAACAAGAGAAGCCCTTGAATAGTACAAGCTGAGAGAACTAATCTGTGGATATTGAGAAGTAACCTCCATCTTTCATTCTTGAGCTAAGATAAATACCATGCTGAATTAAGATTTTGTCAGTTCCTGCACTACAGGCACTGTGAAGCTCACCAGGTTATATTTCCAAAAGTAGGAAAAGTTGAAAAATTGATTTTATTTTTAAATAATAATAAAATCCAAACATTTGTTGTGCATAATTTTTTGAAAACAAATTTCTCCAAAACATCTGTAAATTGAGTCCTTGAGGACATTGTGTACACTTGCAATAAAAGCTAGTCTGTTTCAGACATTCTTAGATCTCACAGATCATCATATATGTAAACAGTACACTGTTTCTTTTTACCATAATATGTTTACCACGAGTAACAAACCTTGCTAAATGTGGGGGATATAATGCTGCCTTGCTTGAACAATGAAAGTAAACAAAAATATTTCACTAATACAGTGAAGTTTTTGTACTTGCAAAAAACGTTTTTAGTTATTTTTTGATGTTCTATCGTTTGGAGAAAGCATTAAAAAAAAAAAAAAATTAAAAAATAGGGCAATTCTTGCTTATACAAATGTAAAACATTACTTGCATGTGTTCATCTACCACATTTTACACCCATATATGCAAGGATTACCAGAAATAACTTGCTTCTGAAAAAACAAAATAATTCCCCAACTACTAAAAACCATCAATACAAATCTTCAGAATTTGTTATCGAATGGTGAAAACAGCATGCTTTTATCTTCAATTTTTTTCTTAGATGATGGGCAGTTCTGTAACTGATAGATTTGATAAGATTGCGAAAAATATACATGCAATGTAGTAATTGAACTCTTTTTTTCAAATAGATGATTTTGAGTACTTCTATTCAGCATTCAAAAGTAAACTTTCTCCTCAATCTGTAGAGGCCTTCTAGTAGGTAGAGGCACCTGGGCTGCAGTGCTAAAAGCCCATGTCTCAATCTGTCACCGGATAAGTACTTTGAAAGTTTAAAAGCTTTTGGCAAGGCTTAGAATATTTGACCCAGCAAATAATAGATTTGTTGTATCAAATAATGTTCAGACTATGATGCTGTGATACCAATACTTTTATTAGAAAGCAGTCTGCCTATAAACAATTATGACAGGTTACTTAAAATAAGTTTTGATAACATCTAAAAATCAAACATCAAAACTGATCAAGAGTGAGTTTTGTATCACGCAATAAAAAAAAAAGAGAATGCATTAAATCTACATTTCAAATGTAATTGTATTGAAATTTATCTCAAGTGTCAAAAACAAGGTAAATAAATATTCCAAGACTAATAATGCAGAAAAGCTAAAACCTTCAATTAGAAATTTATACCCCACAACAAATCACCAAATCAATGAAAATCAATGTCCTCCACGTGAGCCACCAAGCAAGTATTATTGATAAGGAGATTAGTTTCTTTCAATTCCTATTTCAAAAGGACAGGGTGAATTGGTTGAAGCAGAAAATAGGGCAGACAAAATGAATTTCAGAATAATCAGTGGGATTTTATGCTAATAGGAGTTTAGAGATTTCTCAGCACTGCCTTATTATAACTTAGTCCTGCTTGATCATAAGCATAGAGCCAGGAAGCAATACTTTTATTTTAGGCAGAGTGTACAGATACTTTGATCCTGAGAAGAAGTGTCAATCCGTATGTAAATGATCTAGTAATATTTTTTCTTTCTTCTTTCCTTTTGAGAACTATGCTAGTTTTATAATAAAACTCCACATTACCATCACCAAAGCAAAAATCTCTTTGGAAAGGATAATGCCAGTTTTGGGATCCCCTATTAAGCTGGGTAAATAAGCTGTTGGTTTCTAGCATATCAACATTTATAAATACTTTTCCAAAGTTTCAATAGGTTGGTCAAAAGCCATGGCAAGAGGTGGTGGAAGGAGAAATCTCAACAGGAAATATACCTTGTCTAAAGTTGGCTTGGAATATCACCTTGAAGGAGTCATTCGAAGAAGTAGGTAATCTCATTTTGAATGATATGTCTTGATATGTTGGGGGGGGGGTCTGCCAAATAACCAAGAGTTGCATATTTACCATAAGTACCAGTAATCAGTGTTCAAACCAAGAAAAAGAGGATTTTAAAAGCCGATTTTCAAGCAGGTAAGTCCTTCCACATGGGAGATTAAATTTGCCAGAGTTGCAAAATAAAAATATGGAGTTCCAGTTCAAATTCTAATGATTTCTAATTTGCATATACATACATAAATTGAGATAAAATAATACAGTTATCCTCTGCCATTTGTGGTTCAATTTAGAATAATTTAATGGGAATATTTTGGGGAGTTTAGCAGCATACCCTGAAAAACCACATCATACAAAATATGACGCAAAAAGTTTGGGAAATCATAAATGCATTGGAATTTTTTTTTTTTTTTTTTTTTTTTTTCAGAAAGAAAAATTGTAGAAAAATTATCAACAAAAATCTTTTACACTTGGGAACTGGTTATTTCAACAGCATTCTAGACATCTTTCCCCAATTTACTGTACTGTAAACGAATTTATTCATTTTTAGTAGATGAAGTATTGTAAAACAGTTCTTTTTTCATTTGTATGCTACTACTTACCTTCACATGGATAAAATGTGGGGTCTGTGGTCAACAAAAATCATTTCTGGATTTAGCACATTGCAGACGTGACTTACCAGAATATCAATTTCTTATCCAATTAAAATATAAGTACACAAATTACATACCTTTTATTTCATTGCAATTTATTTTTCAAAAATCTTGTTACAGGACACATAAGGCATCCTGATATAATCAATATAGACAAAACTAGAGTTGTAACAAATGCGGAGGGGGGGAGGCAGTTACCCTTTGGCACAGGTGTGAAGGGGCACAAAATTTGCTGTAGTCTATAATGCCTGCTAATAAATAATTATGCCCCCCCCCCAGGTGCAGAAAACCCTTGTTTTTCCACTGGACAGGATATACTAAAACTATTAAATGCAGGATATGTTCTGTAAATACAAGACACCTGGCAAGTCCACAGATTAGCACTGCAAATCCTTCTAACCCCTTTTTTGGTCTCGTGATGTAATAAGCCAAGATTAGTAGTTGTAGGGAAATATAAGTATTTCCAGGAATAAATTGAAGCTGTGACTCACCTGTCTGATAATCACAAGTAGCTCATCCTGCTGAAAACTTAATTCACCTCCATCAGGGTCACCAGTAAATTCATACAGAGCTTTTGCCTAAAAAGAAAAGAAAATAATAATAATCAGATTAAGGAAAGAACTTTAGAATTTCAGTAGAAAATAAAACCTGCAAACAGCCCCATTCACCTGCTTAGGAATCAATATAACTCCATCAGTCAATAATTGAACAATCATAGTGTCAAAATTTGATCTACCCTGCCCCCCAAAAACTATTGATGAATAAATTCTATTTGAGACATCACTGATGTTTTTCACAGGATATCTAGATTTCGGAGAATCTACATGTTAATAATAAAACAATCAAGATAAAGCCCAAAAAGAATAGAAAAGATTTTCTCCAAAAGTAAGAGAAGATCTTTAGAAGGGGTCTAGTGGAATACTGATGCTAATTTCCAAGTCTGTTGATAAAACAGTAAGGCCAGGAACACTGGAACAAAAAAAAAAAAAAAAAAAAAAACTTCACCTTCACCAACTTTGATAGTTATAGTTGTTTAACTATAGCTCATCAATAACAGAATTATTTTCACATCATAACCAAAGTTAGATAATCTTGGGTTCAAATCCCAATACTAGATATTTGGTTATTATGTTCTTGCATATATTTTACATATACAAATGCAGAAAATGGCAGCATCTTTAAAGATATCTAATAATTCTTTTTTTAAAATCTTGAACACTAAGGTGTAACAAATCATTTGTGGGTGTAAGTCTTAATTGAAGCAAAATCAAAAATTTGTTTAGATATTCAATCCACCGAAGAACTTATAAAAATCTACGTAAATAGGTCACTGGAATTGATCTGCGTAAGTTTCTTAGGCTAACATAAGGATTTGTATAGAAAATCAAAACCCAATGGATCATATTGCAGAGTGAGAAGGCAATTTTATTCAATTTATGGTTCAAGGCACTCCTCAGGTATTACAGGTTACGGTCGCATGATACAGCCATGAACTATATTCCATGCTTCCTTCTATTTGATAGAAGAATTTACATCCATACATGCATTATTGTAAACAAACATCTAAAGACATTTCTGAGCAGATGGCCATGAGGATGTGTTTGTTCTGACTTTCACTGTTGCATGAGGATATACTAAAAAGTACATTTTAGACCAAGACCACACTATGTATATTGTACAAGATTACTATCTCAGGTCATGTTGACTAAAGTAACCACAGAAAAGATGAATTGAAGGATTTGAATGAACAAAAACTACAATGAAAAAGATACTAGTTCAAACCGACTGAAATGATAAGTACATGGATAAAGTATCAAACATCTAAAACAAATTGGCCTTGGGGTGTCATACATATATTTTACTTCAAAATCTTTCAAGCCTATTGAGAATGCATACCAGATTTGGTTGGGAGAATCAGACTTTTAGAATATCAAAATAGATGGAAATCAAATCATCATTATCAGGTGAGAGCAAACGTACAATTTTTTTTTACAAAAGCTGAAACCAACCATAAGTGAATTTTGCACACACACACACTTAAAGTTTGTTCGGAGACTACTGGAACCATTTTAGGTGCTGAGTAAAGTCAAAATTTCAAAAAAAGACATAGTTCAACCAAAAATTAACCTTAGTAAAATATTTCCATAGCCAAGATGATTGATGAAAAACTGGGAAATTAGCGTTTAAGAGCACTCTAGGGAGTCAACTATTTATTTTCTGTAATTCTCAGTCTTGATGGTACAATTAGAAAAGCCCCCCGCCTTTTGTCTCCTTGTTTTAGTCATGATGCAGGCAATACTTGTTTTTGCAGATAGACTTGTTGACCTGACATTTTAATTAAAAAAGCAGTTTCAAGAAGGGGAAAAAGTGTATAGAATGGATGAAAGACATTTTCAAAACATGGAGACCTGTATTTAGACTTGTTTAACAAGCAGAATGATGCATTGACTGTCATTAGCATTCAGACACGGAAATGTAACTCAATAGGAACTATTTACTTGTATGTATGAAGGTGAGATCTGCCAAGTTAGTAATTTGGTTTGGACAATGAAATTGGTGACCAGAGTTCAAACTCTGGTTGGGGCTGTTTATATTAAACTATAGTTGTAAACAAACATAGAATTATAGTAAATTTGAATAAAGAAAAATGTAGCTATATGACTAAATTCAATTGTCAGCTGGTTAGCTTTCACAGGCTAATTGGTAAGGCTCAGTCCCAGTTGAACACATTCCCAAGTGATAAGTTCAAATTTCATTTCCAATTTCCAATCCATGCTGCTCACTGAACCATACGTGAAAAAGATCTTTGTTTTGTTTCCATTTATTTTTGTTGCTTTTTATTACAAGTTTGATTGGTCACTCAATAGAAACCGTCAAACATCATTTGGCAGCAGGCCATGTTGTAGGGCCATGATCACTAAAAGAGTCTGAATTTTAAAAAAACAGGTGGTCACAGCTACATTGTAAATTGAACATCCGCCCCACTAAAAACCTAAAGGAGTGGAGAGATAAAATGTTTTTCCTAGACAAAAGGAAAATGTTGGAAATTTTATCCCAACAGCTCCATTGGAATGGTCTGTATGTGTGATAAATAGCCAACCAGCTTAAAAACTGAAGAAACCTACGTTGACAGTTTTTGGTTTCTCATAAGGTGAAAATTCAACCAATGAGAGTGCATCAGCCATAAGAATTAGACAACTTTACTTAATTTCCAACAGGAAGACAGGATGATAGAAACTTATTTAAAGTAGTTCTTGTCAGAATTTCATTGGATGAGCTGTTTTAATCATTGCATGTAGTTTGTTTGGATTGATTTCCTTGTCATTGTTATTCATTTTTTCCATGATCCTTTGACTGTGTACTCTCTGGCCTTCCTTGGATGTCTTGTGCCTTGGAATATCATTGAATCTTGTTCCCCTGGAACTTTGCATGCACTCTTATCTCTCATGGCCAGAAAGATGAAAAGTCAAGAGAAGGCGATCTAAAGAATACTGAGATGTAAAAGCAGGCGGGATGTATATGAAATGGGACGTGCAGGTTCTCTTGGAATTTAGTGCTTAGAAGTGCCAGAAATATTTAGTTTGATATCATGATTTACTTAAATAGTTACTAATGAATATTACACCAAGTCCACTGGTTTGGAAAATTTCAAAGTAGCAATAAATCGAACTGCATAAAGTAGACCTTTAAAAACTTTTCACATTGGTGACACTTTTTTTTAAAAATAAATTTTTTATGACATATTACAGGAATTTCATTAGCCAAGCCAAAAATAAAATGTCATCCCAGCAGTTCAACTGACTCAGGAAAGTTTTGTTAGAAAGATGTACAAAATTATGCTTAATTTTGCAACACACCGAGAGATAATCATACAGTTCAGAAAGCTCTGGTATGAATATTACTTGTGCAAAAGGGAATTATTTTTAATACTGAAAATTGGAAGAAACTAGTTTGAGAGGAGTAAAAAAACTCAATTTTTCCACCAGAAACCCTATATAGCCAACATGACAGAAACTGGTATTTGCTTATCTCTGAATTTGTCCATAAGATAAATGAATTAGAAACCTAACAAAGTTAAAAATTAGTACAGATAACAAAAAGAAAGACCTTTTGTTTAGGTTTAAAAATATAGTTTCGTCATTCTCAGCTTAAAACATTGCAATTTACTGATTTCACACTTGAAACAATACCTGTACAACTTTCAGGTCAAAGGTAGGAATAAAGTCTCTTGGCAAAATTTTCATTTAGAATACAGGTCAAAAATCCTTTATAATTTTAGTTCATTGATTATTCTGAAAACAAAATGCTAAAAATGGAGGTTTGTTAGAATACTCCCTTCATAGTACAAAGGGTTCCTTGAGTTTTCAAAGGTTTTGAAATCATGGATACTTTTGTTTAGGTACCTGGTCATGCTAAAGAATGGATAATTTGATACATGAAAATGTTGGTAGAGGATCAGTTAGTATATTCAGAAGTATGACACTAGGAGAAAAGGCTTTCAACTGGAAATGTTCTCAACATGAAATGTTACAGCCATCTGACAACACAAGAACATCATGTAGAATCAGTGGAAGCATTAGAGCGTTGCCAATCTAGATATTTTTCAATTCAATTTCTCTGAATCTGCAAGTCAAGTGTTGTTAATTTCAAAGTTTTTTTTTTAATTTTTAAAATTCAAAAAAACTTTTATTTAATTTTTTCAATTTTTTAAAAATTTGGGAGCGACTTCCACATTCTAAAAATTGGAGAGAAACATCTAAATGGCAATGCTGGCATCAGGTTCCAGGGAGATTCAGCTCTCCTTAAAAAAGAGATGAGGGTATTGGGTAGAAGCCATAAACAAAGTTCTGTAATGTAGGACAGCAAAGATATATAATTAATTTTTTTTTATAAGTGAAGTGCTCACTTCCTAGAATTGATGTAAATTCCACTACTATTAAACCAAGTGAAATTTTGTTTTGTTTTTTTTGGTCACTCAATACAGTCATGTGACTTTCTTTTGACAGCATGCTATGTTGGGGGTGATCAATCGAAAAATTGGAAAAAGAATGATCAATGAATAAGTTACTCCTCTTGCTTTTTTTGTCAATCACTAAGAAATCTGAATTTTCAAAAAACAAGTATGAACATAAACTTAGGGACCAATTTAACATACACTTACTTTGTAAATTGAAAATCCCACTAAAAAGCTATTTTTGGGGTGGAAATTTGAAGAAAAAAAAAAGTTAAAAAAATGTTTTATCTAGACAAAAGGAATAAATGTTCAAATTTTCAGCCCTCTAGCACCATTGTGCAGCTTGTATATGCCATACATACATAGGCAGTGAGACCAACTTAGAAACTGAAAATCTATGTTGATATTGACTATTTGGTCAACAGTTTCTAACGTGAGCATTTGCACTGGTGATTATCAACCAGTGTCGGTTTGAACTAACAATTTTCATGAAACACATGAACCACGACATATTAACAGCTTTTACTAACAGTCAATATTGAGAAACTAGCTACTCTTATAACATAATGGAACATAACAATTATAGTGCATAAGTTACAACTGGTGTCTTATGTCATAATGCGTTTGTTGAGACCCAAGAAAGCCAATTGTGTCATAACTGAGCCATGATAACAGGGGAGCGGGTTTGGGTGATATTCAAGGGCAGACAATAGACAAAAAACAGCAATCATTGGCTATCAAAAAAATTAAATGAGAATTGAACAAATAAACAGAGGCATTCTTCAAGTTCTTTTGCTAATTAAGTCCACTAAAAATCCGAAGTATACCTAATTTTAGTACTTAAAAATAAAATATTTACACCAATGACTTGACCCATTGAACCCTCAACCCCTACACCTCAAGATACCCTGTACCTAAGCAACTGAGTGGGAAAGCTCAAATTGATCAAGAAAAAAAAAAAGTTTTAATCATTGACTACTGAGATGTTTCTCTCTAATTCATTTCATTTTTACAGTTGGTTTGCAAGTGTAAGTCAAATATATTTCTTGGTGGGTGGGGGGAAGGGCTATCAGTTGTCATAAAATAAGCTTATTTTAACCGTATTGTAAAAGAGCGCTCAACCCAAAATATCGGGCTTATGAGTTCAAAGGGGGATTGTTTTTACAAGCATGGATCTACAAAGGGATTCAAGTTATGCTTGGAAACGTAGTGCAATTTGAATCCTCAAAGCCTTTGCAATGAAATAACTCTACATCACTTGAGGTCAATTTCAGATTTTGTCCTGACAAAACTGAAGAATTTTGGGCAAAATCAAACCCCTTCTGCCCACCTTGATCAAAGAGTTATCAAACATCTATAAATTGTGTTCCTATAGTTATTCTATACTGTTTTTAATCATGTAGCATAAGGCCTATCCAAAAGAGTAAAATAGTCACAATTTGTTGAAGCCCTACCAATTTATTCCATGTGAAACACACACAATCATACATAGAGAGTTTCAATGTCCACATACAATTTACCATAGTATTTGTAAACAAAAAATTCTAATACATGCACAGTTTCAACAACACCAGCAGCAGGTGTCTTATTTCTTTAAGAGTCTGAAAGGAAAGTAAACTCAAAAAATCTGACTGAAGGGAAAAATATAGGTCAAATATTAGTAAGTCTTGTCAGCAGAGTAAAGAGTGGCTTGGAAACAAAGAGTTCCAAAGCTTTCTATTCAATACAAGAACTGCACTTTCTGTGGGAGGAAGAAATCCAAGGCTGTATAGTTAATGAAAGTACCAAATCATGATTCTAAAACAGGTACATTTGCTTATCAACTATTTCTTGTTAGAATTAAAAATGTGCTGTTGATATCACCAGAACTATAATCTCAATCTGAAAATGCTTATACATCATTCTTTTGATGAGAATAAACATCACAAGTGAAATCCCCATTTTCTGAGGCAAATACTGATTATTTTTCAGTGTTATGTTCTTCATAGTTGCAACAAGTATTACATCCAAATAGCTTCATCCTTCATCAGATATTATCAAAAAGAAAGCCTTTCATGCCTTAACAGGATATTGCTAAGACCGTCTTATCACATGGGCATACTGGGCAGTAGCTTGGTGGGTCCTCAATTTTAGGGGTCTCGAAAATATTAAACAGCCATCAGAGAAAAGTAAAGGTTCAAACAATATAAGCAACTGGAAGAGATGGCTGTGATATGTCCCTTGAAATCAGCTCAAATGTTCTCTCCTGTCTCCTCCCTTCTCTTCCCCTTGATATCAAATTTACCATCAACTGTTGAGTTTAATAAACTAAGGTAATCCCATCGCATCTATCCATTTTTTTTTTAATAGCCATGCTCTCACCACATCTTCCCTCATATGGGTCTGTCATTGTAATTTTTTTCCATGAATGTTGACAGCCCACTATACCTTGCAGATGGATGGATGCATACTCTAGGGGCCTCTTTTGACGGGGTAAGTCAATCTGTGTAATGGAGAAAATGACCAAGAACCTTTTCTAAGCCTATGCTTACATTCATGTTGACTCTTCATTGAATTCAGGCCAAACCCAGAACATTACTTAGTCTCAAAGTATCCCTGGGCATGACTACCTTACGAGACATAGTGGGTGGAGGCCACCCTACCAAGTGATGGTTGGGAAAGAATCCCCATTCAATCTTGAAGTCACTCTGTGGTCCCAAGTATTTAAGATAAACTACCAAAACAGGTCCACTGACTCCAAGCCAGGGTACTTATTCCCATCCATATGAGGCAAATCAACATGCATGCATGGAGGCAATAAAAATTTAAAAAGATAAGATGAATAGTCATAATACACACCATAGGGAAATGCAGGTTCATGCCTTTCAAAGAAGAGGGGGAAAAAATCAATTATATACCTTGTTCACATAATTTTTTTGGTAATATGATAACTTCTAGGCTATTTCAAACCTTTTCTAACAAATATTTGCATGTATGCATTGATAAGCAGTTATTAGGACTGTGTATTACCGGCAACTGTTTAGCCCAATGGTAAGAATTTTGCTACACTGAAGTGGCTACCCTATCAGTGACAGGTTTGATTCCTGCAGCAGCCCCATTTTTTAAAAATTGTTTATTCTATTGTTGTCTAAATTGAGGGATTTATTAACCGTGTAGCGATAGATCATTTCAAATAAGTTTCTATATAATATGCTATTTATAATTATAATATTATATATATATATATATATATATATATATATATATATATATATATATATATATACACACACACACATATATATATATATATACTGGTGTAAGAGACAATCCAAAATTCATGCCGTATGTATTTGCCAAATGCTTAAAAAGTTTACAAGTGCCAGCATATAATATACACCCAGTGCATGTATATTACACAAAAAGAATTGCACTTGTGTATGGATGCTTTTATCAAAACGTATTTATGCATAATGCACACCTATATGTATACAGTGAATGAATGCGTTTAGTGTGAAGCTACTTGTCTGATCTCATATTCCTGAATGGAGACACACACACAAAAAAAAGAATCAAAAAGAAAAATTAAAAAAAAATAAAACCCTGAGAAGAAATAGGGAATTCCATAACAGTCTTCACTTAGTAAGTATATGCATCAAAATAGTACATAGTAAAGCAGACAGTAGGGAATCAACTACAACTACTCCATACCATGACACTTAGCTCTATAAGTAGCAATTATCAACGTAAGCATTTGTGCCATTAGCACTGTATTTGTAGTCAGGTTAGTAAGTGGTGTTAACTGGACGATGATGGTAGCAGGGTTACAACTGTTACTGTAACAACTAGTATAAGCCATCTGACATAAGCTTATGTACTGAATAATGAAGAACATTCGATAACAATATACAGACCCTGCAGTCTGATGCTGCTTGCCTTCAATGCATATACAGTTATCACCAACCCTGCTATTTCTAAAAATCGTTTTGGAAGATTAAGAAATGGAATTAGAGTTATAGATATATTAGAAATCGTCACTAAAACTGTCAACATAGGTTTCTTTTTTTCAAAGTGATTCTGGGTGGCTGGCTACCTATACATAGGTCATACAAACAGGCAGCACCACTGGAGCTAAAGAGCCGAAATTTAAACATTTACGTGTTTCTAGAGAAAAATTGATCATCCCCTACATGGCCTGTCGCCTAAAGATGGTCACATGATAGTTTCTATCGAATGACTAACCAGACCTGTTTTCCCATGCATCTCAAATTGATAGAAAATAAGAGAGATACATTGTATTCACATATGCATAATTGAGTCAGTTTTCCTTACACGTATTTGATGAAAGCTCACTTAAAATTTACAATTGTCTCACAGGACAGCTGGAGTATGGATGATCACAAATGACAAAATCTGATATTACCCAAATTGGCATAAGTATATTCTCAACATTAAAACAGTGTCATATAAAGGTCAACACATGAGTGGTATACAGAGGTTCCAAAAGAAGTAATAATAAAAGTAATAACTGACTTTTATAAAGTCAGGACTTTTTTTTTCTGAGAAGAAACATTTATATGTTCCTTTTCTGTAAAATACTGCTTCATGCCGCAACCCGAAATTTCAAAGGACCCAACTTTTTGTAATAGTGTGTATTCATATTTTGTTATTTTGGGTATCACATGTTCAGGATGTACAACTCTGACTCATTTAAAAAAACAGTTTGTTTTTTTCCTTAACATTGAGTGTAATAGAAGTCATAAATGCAACATTAGGGATATCAGAGATCTGATGTCATATGGTGCCAGACATATAAACACTCCCTTTTACAGGTTTCAATGAGTCGACTTGATGAATAAAATGTTTTTTGGTCATTTGAGAAGATTATTTCATCAGTTTTAGAAATCATTCTGGAATCATGAGAATATTGTTATCAGGATGTCTTGACCTGTCATATTCAAATAAATAAATATGCACAATGGAAATAAAGAAAATGAAAAGAAAAAGTAAAAATAAAAACTAGCTGGTTTTGTGGTGTTACATTATATATATGTATATATCACAATTAAACATTACCTTCCCCTTGGTCCTTTGAGTATGCATGCCAAATTTGGATGGGCAAATCAGGGTTTTAGTATATAAAAATATGATCAATATTATTGGGTTGAGAGTGAGCACATACCCAACTATTTTTCTTTCAGAAAAGGGGAATCATATGTGAATTTAAAACACATATACAGCCTATTTGGGGCCCGCTGGAACCGTTCTAGATGCTAAGTAAAGTCAAAAATTCAAATTGTTCAAAGTGCTTCAACTAAAAATCGACCATTGTAATATAATATGATGAAATCATGAGAATAATGATGTTAAGAAATTAGGTCAGTCACATTCAATTGAACATAACATGCACAATGGGAATAATGAGAATGAAAAGTAGAAATGAAATGAAATTAAAAAATGAAGAAAACAGTCATGTGCTTGTCTGATATTATATATCTGAATAGAGGCCAAGAGTCATCACCTTAAAATAGAAGTTGTAAGTATAGGTACATAATATTTATGCCACTAATGTAGATAGATTTATGTCAGAGATCTGGTTATTCATAAAAGGACGAGTTATTTATGAGCAACAAGTGAAAGGCATCTGTGGGGGTGAAATGAAAAGTATGTCCACTCACACGATTTCACTTCACCCTGACATTGTCTCAGTAAATGAGTAAGTGCATGGGAATCCTAGGTCACTACACCTAATGTGAGTAGAGAGGAAGAGGAGAATATATGTCTATGGGTGTAAATATACTGTCAGTAGATGAACCATCAATATAGATATGCAAGAAGCACAGAAAAACAAATATATATATATATATATATATATACACACACACACAAACATATACACAAGTGTAGTACCTATAAAGAATTTAAAAAATGACATGAATATTTATGATTAGATTGGTACTTTTGCCTAGAGTCTTAGTGTAACTCCCTGGCTGTCTGCCTAGGATCAGAGTGTAGTACCTATGCACTTAATGAAAAGTGTTACGTCCAATACATATTATATATATATACATATATATATATATATAATTTTGTATACACAGTAGACCCATTATGATGTAGTTTGATATAACTTGGAATTGCTCATAACGAGGTTTGAGCATGGACCCAATTTTCAAAACGTTAAATTTGGCTCTCAGAATAATAGGTAAATATGAAAATGGAAAGACCCCCAACTATATTAGGTTATACCAACTGTAAAAAGGAAATAGTTTAGACAAAAACATTTCAGTAGTCAAATGAAACTCATCAACCCTTTCTCTTCATATGTCGCTAAAGATATTACTAAAGTATTATCAAACTCGCTACATATGTATCCAAGTTTCATCAAACTAATCTTCAAGTAAAAGGTTATTTTTTTTTAAGGTTCTACATTTATTTGTTTTTTCTTGTTGGATTAGCCTCATCACACCTCTAATTTTTCTCTCCATTTCTGCATGAATTATAAAGATTGGTCTGGAAGAATTGGGGGTGGCGGGCTTGGATCAAGGAGTGTAAAAAAAAAAAAAAATAGAAAATACATTATAGCACAAAATCACATAAGGTGGTAGGAAATCATGGACCCTGTGTTATAACAGGTTTACAGTGTATGCGGATATTTTATTATAGCTAAAAGTCTCTATTCAGTTGTATATAGTTATGAATTTTCCAAGTAAAATATACTTATTTGAGATCAAAAGATTTTTGCAGTATTTTTTTCAATCCAGAATTTGACTTATTTGATTTCGGAGAGTACCAAAACCTGTATTTGTATGTATACCAAGTTTGGCTTAATCTGGTACAAGACTACAAGTGAGGGAGGGCCAAGGATTAAACTACAGTCCTAATGGTCTCTGAAGTTATTTACTTACCACTACTTCATAGCAAGGGTAACATTCATATAGATGAAGTTCCTACACAGTGAACTACGCCAACTTTGGGGCACTCAGGAGAAAACTCAGAAACAGTGGCTTGCAAGATTGTATGTTAACCATTGCTAAGATTGGTTCCATCTCTTATAGCCATACATAGGGACTGCATCTACATTTTTCAAGATCAGATATTCAAAATGAATAACTTTTAGTAATCCAAAATTCCACTTCCAGTTCTTACGAGAGTTTACCAAACTAGTAGTTCAATATTTTGTTGCTTGAAGAGTTTTTTTTATAATTCATCCAATATCTTGAAAGTTGATATCTATAGAGCTAACAATGTGCTACCAAAATATTTCTTCCCTTTGTAAGCCAGTGTGCGAATAGCAAACAAGGGATTACTTTGACTGAGATAGGGGGAACTAGATGTTAAGGTAATTTTTTTTTTTTCTGCTGATCAAATTGCCCCAACTTTTGAATAACAAATTGTACTAAGATACACAAAGGTGTAAGCATGTAAATATAGGTTGTGTCTGTAGGCATAGCTAAATATAAGTCAACCGAATGTGCAAATCCACCCATGTAAATACAATTGATTGATATAGTTTCATTTCCTTAAGATGATTATGTATCACAAGTAATGGCTACTTTACGGCTACTCATTGCACTCACTTCCGACCAATAATACTAATACTAATACTACTCTAACTCTCTCACACTCACGTGAGAGTATGCATCCTCAGACCTTCCTTTAAACAACTCATATAATTGAGTCAACTGACTAACAAGTATTTCTCACTTTCTTATGCAAAGCACTATTTCAAGAATTCCCACTCAACAGAAAACAGAAAGACTACTTCTTTCAGTCTTATTTTTAACTAAGACTTCAACAAGTTTAGTTTTATGCAAGTTATTCAACAGCAACTGAGCTGCTATTATTATCAACATTATTTAGAATTGTCTGGGTCAACACTTAGAGTTATGGACCGCCTGTAACCACTGTGAAACTGTTAAATGAATTGGATTTTTTAAAATATTTTAAAGGAAAAATGGAAATCTTGTGAATTGAAGGAAAATTTTTTTAAAAATCACCAAAAGTGCAAGGGAAGTAACTCTAATCAGAAGTTAATCCACTTGAATGAGTATATGAATTCAAAACTAACCTATTAACGTGCTAAATACCTGAATTTTTAAAAGGGTAAAACAAAAAAGTCAAAAACCTGTTAGTGGTTAATGGAAACTGATCTTCTATGAAATCAAAAATGTTCCCTATTTTGAAGAACCAAAATCATAATGGAATACATTTGCCCCATTAGATATTTATCCCAGGGCACATAAAAAACACGGAATTAGCAGATCACTTTGCCTACACGTCTTTCCTGTTCAGTCACATAATGTGCACTAACTTTTGCGTGGGCTTCCAACTACGACATTTTTGTCTTAAAAGCCAATAAAATCTCGTTTACTCCATTTTTCATGATATGCGTCTTCATAGACATCTAAAAGATCTACATATCTAAGCAGTCATAAAAACCTTGGGGCATATATGTCCCAAAAGTCTCAAAATGGTTAAATCACTTTTCATTAACACCATCTAACAACAATTGAAGTGTGTGAGTGTGTCACTATCTGTGGATGTATACATCTTGATTACGAAACAGTTTGCCATCGTTTAAAGTTGATATTCACCAGATACATTAGTATGCACACAAGGCAGTGCAGCGTCAATTTTGAAGTTTAGGAAATCAGCAATTAGAGAAATCTAAAGAGAAAATCATGCTCAACCTTACATGGAGAGATCACAAGACAGCACAGTATATAAGGAAGAAAACAGGTGTTCGTGACATCATAGAAACTATTAAAAAACTCAAATGGCAATGGGCAGGCCATGTTGCAAGAATGAAAGACAACCGATGGACATCACATCTCACAACATGGATCCCCAGAGATCACATAAGAAACCGTGGCTGACAGAACACAAGATGGAGAGATGAACTTGACAGATTCAGGAAATACTGGCTCCGCAATGCCCATGATAGGGAATTGTGGCGAATCCTGGGGAAGGTTTATATCCAACGATGGACGTTAAAAGACTGATGACGAGGATGAAAATTTAAAAAATTTAAAGAATTATCTTATTTTCGCTAAATGAAATGAAATTGTCAGCACTGAAGAGGAGTAAACAGAATACTTTGAAGCCATAGTTTTGTAAGATGGATGGAGAATTATTTTGCATGACAATATGGCCCATTGCACCACACACCATTAAATCCAACACCTTCCAAGTGGGCACGGCCCTAGTTAGATTAAACATGAACTGAACAAAGACAAGAGAAATTAATAAAAGTCATTTAGACACACAAAAAAAGAAGAAAATAGACTTAATAAATTATTGAAGTACCATGCAAAATTCTTTTCCTGACCTTCAATTTTCTCCTGTGAGTGTTTAGAAAAAAAAAAAAAAAAAAAAAAAAAAAAAAAAATCAAAGAGTGTCTGATTTAGATTTCAATAATGTCAGGATATAGGAATGCTGATTTGTATATCAAGTTCTACTTAGATCAATAGAGAAACGTCAGACCAGATACCAACATCTAAATACCTAAATAGAAAGAGAAACTAGTTCAATTTGAATAATAAAATCCATTCATTGTGTATTTGTTATGATTTTACTTGTAACTAAGGCGTTTGCCTTCTGGAGAGGATAAACTAAGCCCTTTGTCTCTCTTTGGCTAAATCAAGAATAATTGCGAGAGTAGAAAAACAGTAACGACCAGTCATGAAAGTGAGGCTCTCTTATCAGACACTGTGAAACATTTTATTTCGCCACACCTTTCATTTTGTATTGAAGCATTATACACGTGCAGGCATGTATTTACCATATATTTTGATTCTATACATTACGACCTTCTTTGTAGCAACATTAGGTAGCTTCATGAGAAGTCTTCCAGGCTTAGAATCACAAGACAGTATATTCAAAATCCATTCAGCTTTTCTCCTTTCTGAAACTGACAGAATACTCTGGAAATTTGTCAAAACATTCAGGAACCACCAGGCTATGAAAAAAGAATTTTAAAAAGATTCATTTACTGTATTCGAAAACCTGCATGGACATTCAAGGAAATTAAATACTTTTCTGTCATTTTCTAAGTATCTAATATACTGTCAAATACAGTAATTAACTCATGAATTCATACTTGGAAATTCAAATTGTTATTCAAAGGTAGTAACTTATCAAAGTTACCAGCCTTATACTTTTTCGTGAATTTCTAAATTTTCAATTTTTCTTAATCCTATTCATTGAAGAGTCCCACTCTTCAGTTCACGAATCCAAGAGTTAAGCACAGTATTGTAGGTGAACAAACATTACATGGATCTTAAATCGAATGGCCTCCATTCTGTCTCTATAGACAATGGAACGACGCTGAAGAGTCCCCTCCAGGCTGTATGCCTCGGCAAGGTATTTGGAGATCCTGAGATACCAAGTTGTCAGATTTCACCTATCCACTTTGAGTCCAGAGGATGGTGCAGAGTGATATGTCCGGCATCAGATTTGCTGCAGGAGCTGCCAAAGAGATGTAATTGTGCATCTGACCACCTTTAGAATCTGATTTGTACTTCTGAACAGGTCATCTTCCCAAGACTAGAGAGCTCAATCTACTCTGCATCTTGACATATTGCATGTATAAAAAGGTTATAGAGTTGAAGTCCCATAGTGTCCTGCATGGATGGCAATCATAGCTATATGTTCATTACTTTAAACACTGCTACATGAATTATTCTGAAATTCATGGTAGTATAGTGGATAGTAATACTAGTCAAGCAAATCATTGATCCTAGCTGAGTGTTCTAGTGTTAATGTTGCTACAGTCCAATGGACCCGTAAAATCAATTATCTTGCCTATTTTGCACTTTACTGCATTCTGATACAATGTGTTAACTAGCTGGCTGGAGTTTATACTTGACACAGAAGTTTCATCTTTCAATAACCGTAACCAGAGCCTTCAGTCTTGCACTTTTAAAATTTACAATAACAGGCCAGTGAAGGAGCGGGGTTCACCCTCAAACATTTCGCAGATCAAAATAGGAATTTAAAAAAAAATATAAGTAATAATAAACCATTTTGAAATGAATAATACAATCATTAGCCATTCTTACTTCTGAATCATACCAAAATTGCTGAATTTCCAAAATTATGCCTGGAAACCATTTTGATATACTTTTATGCCAATTTAAGACTGCTGAAAATGATATTTTTTACCATCTCAGACTGCTAAAATGCAAGGGATTAGGGTCCTGATATGTTAATTCAATAATTTTCTAACTAAGTCACATCCTTTTGCCTAAAGGAAGCCTGGTTAACTGTTTTGTTGCTCTTACTGAGCTACAAGACTCTTACGGTTGGCAGAAGATCAAATCCAGCCTTGAAATCTACTGTTCATCCTTCCCTGATTTTTCTGAGCAACATTTATTGTTTTTACATCAGTAGTATTAGTAGAAGCAATATCATCATCATTCAATTTTTTTTGATTAGATGAATTATTTAGGAAGGGCGATGAAAGTTCTATTTCTGGAATTCAACACTTCACTTGGTTAAGGTGCGAAATCTCTAGATTAAAAAAGGCTAATCTTTGCTTATAACCAACTATATAGATAAGCAAAGCTCTAAGAGTCAGTCCCAAACCTTCAATTTTTTTTCTCTCTCTCTCTCTGGCCTACTATTAACTTAAAATATATCCACTTAGCAGGTGCTAACAACAAATTACAGATCTACTAGTCTTCCTCTCCAATTTTGATCAACAAGATTCCACTGGTAGGAAACAGAAAAGTGATGTCAACATTTGAATATTCATTCCAAGAACCCCACTTGAGCAGAGTGAAAAAACTCAACTTTGCATTCAGAGAAAATGATATGAATAAAGCAATTTGGATAAAGTTTGTAGCAATGTTTGTTGGTGCTTAAACAACAACTAAAATCAGTGGATTAACCATCTGATATTATGAAGACGACCAATTTTTCTGTCTCTTTATGTTTTATAGACTCCCAAATAGCGGTACCCTACGAGCTGCGAATTTGTGTTCTAAGGTAATTTGGTTCCAGGATGAATATAGGATAGGTGATGCGGAGCTCTGGTGACCTGTGAAGGTCAATTTAGGGTCAGGTTAACTTTGGCAATATCCAATCTCAAGGAGAGAAGTAATAGTTCAAATTCATGTAGTATTTAATATTCTGGAAATTACCTATTTTCAAGACATTCTTACAATCAATATAGGTATGTTAGTTCAAAAGTAGGATACTTTCTATGGAAAATTGATGGCAATGTATGTATTGGTGAAAGCAAGCAACTCCAATCTTTAGAGTGAGTGAGTAAGTAAGTAGGCATAGTAGGTGTACAGGGTCTGTTCAGAAAGTATCCAGTCATTTAATATTGAAGAAAAATAGCCTACCGAGAGTGAAAGCTAGAAATTGCAGGGAGACCATCTGAACAATTAAGAGGATAACTGATGATGTGATATTTTGAAAAAAAAAGAAAAAAAAAAACCTGGACAAGGCATTAAGAATTGCCAGGGTCAGTCATTTTGGATGTGAAAGTCACCCATAATAATATTTCACTGCTGACTAAGTAAACCCATGGGTAAATGTTTGTTTACGTATGCCCAGTACAGCCCCCTGTGATTGTTTGCCAATTTACATCGAGGCTGCGAAACCAGTTCTCGAGATTCAAGAACTCTTTCTGGGCAGACTCTGTACATGCAATGTGAAATAGAGTTGTCTTGATGACTTTTGACAAATTTGACAGCTCTTAGGTGGGATTATATTTCTGATCTTAAGCAATCGAAATTTACCAGTTGAAGTTTGATATTCAACAAGGCACAAATCATATTAAAGTCTCTTGGTCTACTATGCACTAGAATAAAGTTTTGACATATACGACTTTTGAATCTTCTTACTCAATGCTTCTCTAGACGAAGTCACCATTTGGCTCAATCAAAATTCTATAATATGATATTTGCACGCATGAATGCTTGGATAAAATAAGCAGTTGCAAACAAAAGAAATGAAATTGATTATTATCTTGACAATTTTGAGATGAGCTGCTTATACAATAAAAAAAGGAATCGTACTTAACACATTCAGTACTAGAGGATATGAATCAAAGTTTTTGCTACTTTAGCTGTCAAGTACCTAACAATTTTAATTATTTTTTGTTTTTGAAACGTGCGCCTTGTCTTCATTTTGTCCTCCACACACTCTTGTGACTAATATCTACTTTCCAGCAATGCATACTTGTCTCTGGGGAATCCCCATTGTTCTATTTTTGCAAACATTTAAATGAAAAAAAAAAAAAAGAATGTTCGCACTGGATGCTTAAAGCTTGGTGCCTTAATGAACATTGAAGTACCTCTTCAAAATGGATTTATGTTAGTTCTGAAAGTAAAACCTTATGGTTCGCTGTTAAATACTCTAGATCTGTAACAGGTAACATAACTGGTCTCTTGACACACTTCCTATCTATTGTTTGCATATTCCTTACTACACTGACAACTCTAACAAATTACTACCCACAGATCTATCAATGATTTACGCCAATCAACATACTTTTCATTATTCTTACAGAACTTTGTCCATTATGAGTCTTGCAACAATCAATGATTCTATCGAGAGAGAAAAGAATTATATTACTCAAAAATAAATGCTCAAAACTTCATAAGAGTATACTTGCTATAACTAGTATTTAGCCATATGCAACACTAACTTGTTTTTTTTTTCAAGGCTACACAATAGCAATAAGTTAAAAGTAATAGCTATACAGAGAGGATTTGTGACGTTTGGAAATCGAGATCTATTTTTTTTTTTCAAAGTAAGGAAAGAGCAACTTGAGTCTTAAAATAGATTTTTTCATGATTTGATTTTTGCTTGATTTTCATAATGGCTGGTAGTAAGGAAATAGAAAAAAATGAAGTAATCGATTGTATACTCAATTTTGGTTATGACTACTACAGTAAAGATTTCTTTTAGTTTCACTCTAAATGCACATTCATCCAGAGATTCATGTGGAGTCAGCTAACATAGTTAAATGGGCAAGAAGCAAGAATTCAAGATAATGCCAAGACATGCAATTGGAAGCCAATGGATATCCTCACCTTTTTCTTTATAATCAATGGCAAACTAAACATCCCTGAGCTGTGAACAGTTATAAAGATAAAAATTTTGATACCATACATTTTGGCATATAAGACAACACATGACCCCCCCCCCCAAATTAGGTAGACCTATAAGCCCAATACATAAACATTGATTAAACAGTGGGATAAAGCCATAGAATTCAGATTGAAATTGGGGTTTAATATAATCTGAAGGTCACCTTATCCACCAAAATATGCTTGTAATTCAAACAAGTAAAACAAAAAAGAATTTTTAAAAATTACATATTGTTTCTTTGATCCTTAAGGTTAAATGTTGGTTCCCACATTATGCAACACCTTAACCAAACATCAACATGAAAACAGAATCAGTGGATGTGACCATGTTGAATTTATTCCCAATCTGAACTGATTTCTAATGGCCGTAGACCAATAGTCTGAGATGTTATAAAAAGTTACTAAAATTAAGACAAATGTCAAAAATTAATAATGGCTTATATATGTCATAGATTGGGTAAACTAAATTAGGTCAGTTATTGGTTAGAATAAACTCTTGGCCACTTTTCAAGTTTATTTGCATATTCTTTACTTGTTTGATCGTACTTAGGTAAAGAAATTTGAAAATTTCCCTAGTAATTCCTAATCAGTTTTATCAGGGAGGAACAAATATCAATGAGTAAATGAACAATAGTTCATTTCATACCCTGATTCCAATTGTGAAAAAGAGATCATTCAAGTTCAGAATAAATTTCAGTTGAAAACTAAGTTTGATTGTCAAACATTCAGAGACAAATCAGGGCTAATAAGAATCATTCAAAGGATAAATAGACGGTAGCCAATTGAACTGCAACAAAGAGCAACAACTTATTTGTCATGGCTTTTAAACAGTTTTTCTTCTGTAAACAAATTCCAACTTGATTTTAGAGTTTGAGCAATGATCAGCCCAGAAATGGTAACAGTTTCAAGGGGATAAAATTGTTAGTTGTCACTTCCACCTCAAGGTCAAATTTATCAATGAGTAGGGTCACAATTCAATTATCTCTACACACATACAAAAAAGGTTTACCATTGGCATTTATGGGTTCCTAGTAAGATGATATAAAACAATAGAAATATTTATGAAAGATCCAACCTAGTCCCTTTATTCTAGCCATACCTATATTCCTGAATAGATTTTCAGGCTCTGTTTCAAAATATGAGAATTCTTAGAAAAATATTGAATCATCTAAAATAAAAACAAAAATGGAACAATAAAATATAATGCATTAAATAGCAACAATTGCAAGAATTATTCAAGAAAACCATAGAAGACAAATGTATGCTACAACATATATATTCATGTTAACCCCTAAAATCATATGAAAAAAAATATCAAATTTCAATATCAATGGAAATAACTTCATTAAAATGATCTCCCTTTGACTATGTGAATTTTAAAAAAAAATTTTTGATTCAATTCTCAGAAAAGTTTCATTATTTTTAATTCAATTCATTGAAGAATTTTACAATCAGATACAAACAGTTATTGAACTTTTGAGTTGAATGATGGATTAAGCCCAATGTGGTCAGCCACATTTTTTTTTTCCATAGCTGAGCACGACATGAAATTATCCACTCAGATAAATAACTGACAAAAATGAAATTCCAGAGGATATTAGCAGACCAAAGTCATACCAATGTCAGCAACAATTTGTATGAATGGAACATTTCAGACTTAATATCATAATTTCAACTTATTTCAATTTCGCCCCTATCTTTTCCTAGTAATTTCATTCATTTATTTTATTTTATTTATTTAAAAACTTACATCTTGTTAGAGGGTAATTTTGTGAATTGAAATAGGTCAGAATCCTACCTGCCATAATGTCAACTAACGAGAGAGGATGGAACACAAAAGATTTGGGCCAGTATCAAGTGAAAAGATTTAAAGACTCTATTCCTGACCTCCATAATTGGCCAGCAGGGAAAGTGGAGTCGGTGACTGAATGGCAGTAAGAGGAGGTAGGTAACAGGGTAGGAATGAGGTATACATAGAAGAAACCAGAGCATCCTGATTTTTATTGATCAGCTCAAATGGAATAAATTCTACACTGATTTAGTAGGTTGGCAATTGTCTCTGGTTTTATTCTCTTGTCTCACACTTGCTTTTCTTTTTTTTTTTTCATTAGAAAAAATATTTAAGTGTTCCCTTTACTGGAATTGTCAGTGGGTAAGGAGTAAGGGAAGAGAGAGATGAAGATTTGGAAAGTCATTGAACCCAAGAGACTGGGTACTTTTCAATTTGATCAGTTTGAGAACATTTTCCATCTCTCTCTCTCTTTTTAAAAATTTGTTTCATTCTCTTAGCCTCTTTTTCAATTACTCATTCGAAATTCTTACGAAGAAAGCAACCAGCCAATGGTTACAAGTTGCTGAAATAAAATCATTAGTACAAGTCAGGAAGAAAACTATTGACAAAGACATTGGTGGATCCATTGGGGGGGGGGGGGGTAAAAAGACTACTAACAGAGCCATTTTGACCAGCCATATTTGATGGCACAGAAGACAAACCTTCCTCCCCCCATCCAAATAAATGGCTCAAAAACATGCCCTGGATCTTAATGGAGATAGGCTTATATTTACCCAGACACTGTAGATTACTAGTACTCAAACCTAGTCTAACTTCATTACACCATTAAAACGAAGAAGGAAAAAAAAAAAAAAAAAGAAGACGGCAATATTCAAGTGATTTTGCGATTACATTTTACTTTAAAACATCAAAAACAGTATTGCTCAGTATTTTGTTTACGTTCAATACAGAAGAATCCACAATATACAGATGGACAATATGTATGGACACTATATAGTGGACTCTTCTGGTGATGTAGAAAAGTGTGAGAGACAAAATATACATGGATACACATTGCATTTTATATATATCGATCATTATCATTGCAGGTTCTGAGACAAATGTCTTTGTTTCGCATCTAAATCATGATGGCTACAGGGAAAAAGAAACTATGCTGTCCAAATACAATACCATATTTCAACATGTATAATCTGTATTTTTTTCTGAAATTTTTGAGCTAAAAAATCCTGGTGTGTACTATCTATGGAAACAATTGTTATACATAATTGTTATACATAATTGTATACATAGGATAATGCATTTTTCATTTGAAATCGAAGCTTATTCGAATGGGACAGATTATCTATGGTAACAGATTATACGTGGTAAAATATGGTATTTTAATTTCATAAAATGAAATACTCAAAACTACAGATATTCATATTCATTTTCATGTTGGATACTGCTATATTTTGTTTCAGTTTGTGATATCATGGTATCAAGCATTACATGATTTTTTTCTCTCCTTGCATGCCAAATTAAGAAACATCAAGTGATTAGATCATTTTGATAACCAGAAACTGAAGTGAAGAAAGAAATCCTAGGACACAAACACACAAAGTTATTTCAACAATTGCGATCTCATTTGATGAGCAATAACAAGTTTATTTGGTGGTCATGGCTGCTTTTGGCAGGTTGAACTTGAAAGACATTTCTGAGGCAGATGATTCAGTCTGCATTCATTCATTCACATTTTGTAGGAAGAATCTTTCTGACCTCTTTCAATTTTTTGAAGTTGAAGGGTGAGAATTATGATAGGATCCTTCAAAAAAGAGATGACCATTTCCCACATGAATTTAAAAAAAACCCAAAAAACAACTTATAATCTAACTACAATAATACACCATGTGTATTTATTCATTTGTTCTGTCACTCCAAGGCATGCAACTCCACTATATAATCATTAAGTAGGTCACTGTATGATGGGGAGGCCAGATGTCCGGCTTCTGAGTACTGTCCTCTGTCTGGTGCCACTTCAAGCCAGGTGTTATCTTTTCCTTGTTTTGCAGTTTGACTAAAAAAAATTACCTTGAATGGTCTGCATCTCAAGCTCATGGACCTCAGTAATAATACCCCTATGGACCGCTAGGGGTCTACAGACCCAAGGATGGGAACTGCAGGACACTGACCCATGGATGGGAACTGCAGGCCTTGAATGTCTTTCCTTTTTTTTGAAAATGACCACTACCATGTGGAGTATTAAAATAGAATTTCATGTTTTGCTGAAATGATAAAAAGGCTGAATTTACAGAATAATAAAGAATAAGAGTAATAAAAATGAAAAAAAAAAATTATGAAAATCAGTTTGTGGTCAGCAGAATGCTCTCCTAAGCTCACTGCAAATAAGTCTCTATTATACCTGTGTATAAAATGCAATGTGTACATTAATGTATTTCCTATATGGCGTCATTTTTGATGTCATAGGTAAACTGGTAAAGAGAATAAATCAACATCCTCGTTTTACAATATCTGTAATCTGCAATGATATCATAAAAACATCTGGTTTCCTGAGCTGTGAGAAGTTCACATTACGAAAGGTGGCTCAAATCATAAAAACTTCTGCACAAAAGTGTTTTTGGCATCATTGTAACCTGTTATTACATAAACACACAATTGGACTCAGGTTTTTATTTATTTATTTTTAAAAAAATTGTCTGATGATGATGATGATGCCTGGCAGCATTAACAAAGTGGAAGCAAGAAAAGTGAGGTGGGGATGATTGCACCATCATGGAAAGTCTTCAGAAATTACTTTAAAATTGGTGAATAAGAGCTATAAAGGATGAGTGTTACAGCCTGCCACAAAAAGAACAATGAAAACACCCACACACAAAGTACTTCCATAGAGTTCAGGGAATTTGATCAATCGGTTCATCTATCGAGTTACCCAGCATTCCCCATGTCTCGCCAGACATTTTGCACACCTTGAAATCATTCCAACTGAAAATTTGAAAAAAAAACCAAAAAAAAAAACCAAAAAAAAAACCCTCATTTTCTTAAAGTTTTTTTTTTTTCAGTCTTTGAGGAAGCCATTTTACGTCCCAAGTTCCACAAACTTTTGGGTAACACCTTGTATATTTTTTGATAATGAACATACATATATACACACATACATATATACACTCACACTTTCTGCATTTCTCATTTCATTGTTGACCATGGGTAAACAGTGTCTTAGTAGCTATGCCTAGGTGCTTAGTATTGAAGTGCTGTGCTCATACCCAACTCTCAACCATGCTGAATGAAAGCTTTCAAAGGAAAGAGTTGCTCAATACTTTCGACAACTAGCATAGCTGCAGGGGATACCTCCCCAGCTTCACAGTACATGATATTCCTAGAAGGTCACCCTACTAGTTATCGACTACGCTTAATATTGCTCAACTTTGATGATCATACAAGAACTGCTATATCCAGCATGACAATTTAATCTCTTTCTCTTCTTTACTTTCAGTTCAACTTTCTTTTTGCAGCTGACACCTGTCCAAAATACACCCACCTCTAATTCTTTGTATAAAAGATATAGTTGACTTCCTCACCACATCCGTATTCAAAAATATTTATTTAAAAAAAGATTTTTTTTAAAAAGAAGCAATTTTTCAAATTTTCCAAAAACTCATAAAATCAATTATTAGGGCTGCTTCAAGGTTACATAGTGCCAATGTATGTTGGGTGGGGACAGGATGTCTTTTGGAACATCATCATCTCTGAATGTTCAGATATAGCAACTGTAGCTCATATGTGGAAATCATAACCTGCAATGAACATTGACAGGTCTATGAAAGACCAAACTGAAAAAGGCTGAAAGTGTTCAGAAGAGATCAAAGGAAAAGAGAGTTAACAAGGAATAAGGCATATTCTTACTTTTTTTTTTAATAAAAAAACTATCGAAATTTTAAAAAAATGTGGCATGTGGAAGTGTTCATATTTCAATCTCATATTGTAAACGTAGAGTTATGGGGAACACAAATAGATATACTCTTGGATACTAACAAAAATGTAACAAAGCTCAAGAAAAACATGGCCCATTTTCAGTTTGTTTATTTATTTTTTTTTTTTTTAAATCACTCAACTCTACATTATTATTCTTATTGATCAATTGGAAACAAATAGTTTTATTACAGAAACAAATGTTGACAAATGCTGTCAAAAATTATGTAAATAACGTCACAGGTTGTCTTATTTTTAGAATAACCAAATTTTTGATAAGGTAGTTAAATCATTACCAGCACACTATGGACATTTGGTCAGAGTACTCAATCTAATTTGTTCCCTTGTATGTCAAACTAGCTTTTAAAAGTGTGTGTACACACAAAACACTCAACGTTGACTATAGGTAGCAATCATTCAACATTTTATCAGTGTATGGAACAGTAAGATTTGTACACAATTTAAGCAAGCACTGGAACAGAGTGAAAGCTAGCTTTCAAGAGGTCAATAAGTAATGACACCTATTCTCGGCAACGCAACAAACTGATCTTGATACTGCATATGCTGGACTATAAGACTAACAGTTTACCAAGATATTTGGAGGACTACCAATCACTGTAACTCATCCAAGCCATGTAACTGTTCATATCGGACTTCAGTAGACAGCTCCCTAGTTAAAATACCAGCAGAGAACAATATTTGTGTAGCTATCTTTTTAAAATCAAACAACCGTTTTCTATATCAGCATAGACAGTATCTTCAAATGAGCTACTTTTAAGAACTAATCTTAAAGAATAAATGATTTCTTTGAATTAAAATCTGGCACAAGACCACATAAGCAACTAGTGATGATTCAGACCACTTCAAATGTTTTGCATGAACAGAGTAGTTTTTCAGTATTATATTTCACCCACACATGTTTGCATAGAAAGAGAACACATGTATACAAAGATCAAATATCAAGTATTTGATGACAATAATATTGGTCAAGTTTAACATTATTATTGGGTGAAGTTTTATAACATTATCAAATCATCATAGGCCCTGCACTACAGATTCTTCCCACAGATTGTGTGTGTGTGTGTGTGTGTGTGTGTGTGTGTGTGTGTGAGAGTGTGTCTCTCTCTCTCTCTCTCTCTGGGTGCTCCGGGTCACTTTTTTAAAATCATGAACCACATTGAAAATTTGTATAAATACACCACAAAGCACCATCTAAAAACTTTGTTTTTTTGAAAGGGCGCTCTTCTGTTACTAAAGAGGGCTCGTCTTGTTATCTATAATCATTCAGGGACCAACAATGTAAAAATCTAGTACTGGTATAAAAAATTAAAAAAAAAAAAAAAAAATTCTTTCAGATAAAAGAATTTTTTTTTTTTTTTTTTTTTTTTTTTTTTTTTTTAGATGATTAGTACTGGTATCTGCGCTGGCTATAATTCACTTATGCAGGGTATGGATATTTCAATTAATCTTCATCTATATCTGATTTTTAGTTGTTTTTATTACATTTTTCATCACAGTCTATCAATCTGAGACTAAGAGTGAACGGTCTGATTGGAAGTGTGAGGGATGCAAGTACGATTCTCATTGGAAGCTTACGCTATATTTCTGATTGCCCTGTTTACTAGTGCCTTTACAATGACAGCTCAAGTTATAAGTAGTGATAAAAATAACAAATTTAGAATAAAGGTAAAAACTAGACAGAATTGTTGAAAGTAATATTGGTTGATATTGTATCAAGTATCATTTCTTTTTGTGTCAGGAAAATCTCAAAATGGTAAAATTAATTTTCCTCATGAAGAGGGTCACTTCTTTCAACCTTCACAAAATGGCAAAAAATTGACAAAAAAATGCATCATTTCCAATATCCTCAACAGATGAGAAGAAATAAAGGGGTAGGGAATGTATTTTTGAGAGAAAAAACGGGAATAACTGGGATCCTCACAAAGAAAAAAAAAACCTGTCAGAAATCAATTTGTTGACAAACCCAATATAAGAGCAAGCTGATTGTCTTGTAGTCAGAGAAGTGAAAAAGCAAAACAAGACAATAGGCTTGACTGAGTTCTACTTTGATTCCTCTTCCCCCCACCCCCGGACCTCTTAGCCAATCAATGGAAGCACTCAGTTTTATTAGAAAATATTAATCCACTGCCAAAAGGGGAAATTTCACTATTACAAGCCAAGCGTGATAACTGCTGTTGAGAGGCACAGCCAAGAATGCCAATATAAGTTAAAAAGCTTAAGAAATTACATTGGCAACAGAGCTGCTTAGAATGGGTCTCAGCATTGGAAATGCCGGAAAAAATAACCAAATGGGTGAAAGGAGAAAATATAGAAAGCGAGATAAGTATAATTAGATGAACCAACATCTCTAGTATTGATGATTGTCACAGGCAGACATACCAAAACACTCCCACCACCTTGTTTCCTCCCTCTCCTACATACATCTGAAAGTGGAAGATGAAGAATTCGTGTTAGTGTTTTTGAGAGTAACATCCCTTGCTAGATCTTCAGATAAAGAAAAAAATGTCCTCTTTCTGTCATTTTTTCTTTACAAATTATATCAACTAAGTACTATTTTAAGTTGTATTGTAAGACTGGTTTCTTTTATCAGAATAGAAAATCATGAGATTGAACTAGCACATCTATGGTCTGATTTTCAGGCTTGTTATTTTAGAACACTGTAGGTAGGTCTTTCATATGCATGTTGCATGGTTCTCAATTTGCAGGTCTGTTTCTTGGTTAGGTTCCAGTTTTCAGCTCCATAAGTGACTATAGGGAGGATGCATTGGTTGTACACCTTTCTTTTTAGGATCAATAGGATCTTGTTTTTGAAGGTTGAGCTTGCTCTGCCAAAGGCTTGCCATCCTAGGGTGATTCTTTGCTTGATTTCTTCTTTTGAAGGTCTCATGGAGATTTGTTGTCCTAGGTAGATGTAGTGATCTACTTTCTCCAGTTCTGTGTCCTCAATTTTGATCTTGGTGTTTTTATTTGCAATGTGGTTGTTGTACATGATCTTCATCTTGCTTAAGTTCATGTGTAGGAATGTGCACATGAAAGAATTATGCTCAACCTCACAAGGAGAGACCACAATATATACGGGAGAAGACAGGAGTCAGGGACATCATAGAATCCATTAAAAATCTCAAATGGCAATGACCTAGCCATGACAACTGATGGATATCACAACTCATGACATGGATCCCCAGAGATCAGATGCGCAAATGAGGCCGGCAGAGTATTAGATGGAGAGACAAGCTAGACAAATTCAGTAAGTACTGGCTCCGCAACGCCCACGATAGAGAAGTATGGCAAATCCTGGGGAAGTTCCATGTCCAATGATGGACGTTAAAAGACTGATGAAGATGTAAGCAAGTCAAAAGATGAGGAGGGGGGAGGGAAAAAAAAATCAACATTTTACTTCAATACATTAAGTTTTTCATATTTAAAGGCTATAAAGTGAAATTTAGGCTTAATTTATTTTTGCATTAATTTTAACATGCTAGAATTTGAAAATTGTTTTTTTGTTGGAGTCTTTATAATTGAATATCCATTGTTTTCAAGCAGGAAAAACTTTTCAAGTGAAACTATCAATGAGATCAAGTACAAATTTGAATCATCTGATAGCTTATTAGTATTTTACTGACTAGTCCATTGCGGGGGGGGGGGGATTTTGTATACTATTCTTAGAGGACAAAGTTGAAAAGAATGAGATCACTGTAATTCCAGTGGTAAGTTATTGGACAGAACATAGACAAGTTATTTTTTAGTTAATACACAATTTTTTTTTTAAATTTTGATTCATAGTTTTATTGACTTATGTAAACATAATTGATTTCAAGCTAAAGCCTTTGAATTTCATGAACACCAAGTAAATGAGAAAGCAGTTTGGTTAAAAATGAATCATAATACTTGAAAAAATTAAAAACAGGTTTAGTTAGTCAATAGAAGCAGTTACATGATCAATGTCTTTTGGCAACATTCAGTGTTGGGTGCCTTTTATTGTGCAGTGATCACTAAAAGGTTTGAATTTTCAATAAACAAAAGGTAAAAATGTTGGCCTCAATCTGAGGAACAAATGAAGCATTAACTTACAATCTAAATTGAACGCCCCACACCCTAATCTAATTTGTGGTGTCGGATTTGAAAAAAACAAAAAAAACAAAAAAAAAAAAACAACTTTTTTCCTGACATAAGTAAATGTTTACATTATCAGCCCTCTAGCTCCATCGCAGTGACATATATGCCAGAATCATTTGAAAACTGAAGAAACCTATATTGACCAGTTGACTGTTTTTAATTACAATGATGAATTACATCAGTGGAAAAAAAGTAAAATCATTTTCCTGATGTCAATTTTAGGTGAAGATAAGAGAAAATAACAATATTTGAGAATAACAGTAATAAAAGCAAGATGACACGAAGCATCACAAAACATCGTTTAGAGACTAGGATGGGGAGGCAAATCTCAAACTTTTTTTCATGATTGAACAGTAGCCTTTTGTACTCAATGAACGAAATACTCTTGAAGACAGAGTGGCGATACTTTATTTGAGGAGTCATGTACAGATAAGCAATTCTGCATTAGCATTTTTGAGTTTGAGAATGTTAAGATAAGAATATACAGGGTTATAATCAACACGAAGGTCGGAAAAGGATATTATACGAATAGCTCTACTTTGCAATTCAATAATATTTTTGTCATAGACATTTAAGCTTTGTCCTTATATTTGGCAATTTGAAATGGACAGTGTAACTACACATATACATCATCAGTCTTTCAACATCTATCATTGGACATAAACCTTTCCCAGTATCTGCCACATTTGTCTATCATTTCACACATACAAAGGAGTCCACATATGAAAAGAAAAAAAAAATTATTACATGGGGGAAATAAATATTAATCATTATCAGTTCTGTTAAAAAAATTAACAAATTAGAGTCATGAAAAAGAAATGAGTCATTCAGAAAAGTATATCAAAGAGGATATGACCTATATTTTTCCTTCTAGGATTGTTTTAAGAGATTGTTAAGAGGAAGTCAGGCGATATAAGCTATATATTCCATCACTCCCCTCACCCCCAAAGATGATACATAGAAAATCAGATTTAATTTTCAAAAAAAATTCAAGACTATTCAACCAAAAATATAATAGTACTAAAGTATCTACAAAATACTTCATTTTAATATTAACTAATAATGAGACGGATGGAATGGGTGGGTTGAGACTAATTTTAAGAATCAGTTTGAATTTTACCATATGCCCAATTTGCCCTCCTTACTACTAATAGATCCATTAATGGTTCTACAAATGGATGAAACAGAAAAGACCGTCAAAGATGGTAGATAAACCGTCAGAGATATATGTTGTGCCGAATCAGAAATATTTCTTAATTAGCGAAATTCACTTATCTTCTGTAAGAAAAAAAAAAGTTTGATTTCACTTTGTTTACAAACTTTTGATAGTAAAAAGCAATTTGTATACTTGTTTTAATGAAATCAAAACCACATATTTTTTTTTTGTAAAAAATGTTAAAATTTTGCCAATTAGAATATTTCACCGATTCAGCGTAAGATCAGAAAGAGATGTAGGTTCATCACAATGAACAGTAGATAAAAGGATGCTGGATTATCAGGGCCTCATTCCAGTGAGAATACAAAAAAAAATAAATAAATAAAAATAAAAGTAAGAAAAAAAAAATGCAGTAAGAACACACATGGTTAGTGTGTAATCTAAATGATAAAAGATTCTCTGGTCACAAAGAACAAGTCTACGATTTCTAAAGGTGACTTTTGTTCTAAAAATAAGAAACAGAAACACCCATTGCTAGCTTCAATTCTTTACAACAAAAACAACAACAAAAAAAACACCAATTGTAAACAAGTAATGATTGTTATGAATTAATAATGATTTACTTCATCCATTATTAATAGCATTTTTGCATTGAGTAGACAAATTAAATATGCTGACCAAAAGCTTGAACATCATTTAGTGAATATGAATTGATATTTTGTTAATATACCACCCCCAGCCAGAGGATCAAAACATCACAAGTGACCACTGATCAAGGGCGATGAGAAGTTCTAACATGAAGAGCAAAAAAAAAAAAAAAAAAAATGGAGTAGGATTTTCTGGGACTAAAAAGAAAATTCTAAAAAAGACTGTCTGCAATGGAGATTTATTGAAAGAAACAAAATTGCAACTCTAGGTTTGATATGTTCTCAGAATGGACAAAACCAAATTCCTTAAGTAACCGAAGATGGATAGCAGCTGGCAAGCAGGGAAATGGGAAGGAACAGGATGTACAACTGGGGTACATATCAGGGGTGGGTGGTTAAATATTACCAAGGACAGAAATAGAGAGGGAACTCACAGGGGTGGCTGACCATCAATAGATTTCCAAGAGATCAGCCTTCTTTGGAAATTGAAGATTCAAAGCAAAGACTGGATAAAACACTTCTTTTAGCCGATATCCTATCACAACATATCAGTGACTGAGCACATATTAAGGCAGATGTAATTTCGAAAAAAAAAAGAATGAAAATTTTTCCAGTTATTAAGAGGTTAGAGTTTACATAATATAGATATTCGGAGTACATTTTATCAAACTTTATCAAATCAAAATCAGTGTATACAAATGGTTCAAACTAATTTCCTTTCTTAGGGGGTGTGTGGGCATAGGCTTGGAAGTTATGAGTAGCTTACGGTTAATGACGCAGAACTGAATTGGCAAACAAGATCCAAATTCTGCTGGGGCAGTTAGTGTTCACTTTGCATTAATGCCCTACGGAAAGACCAGAACCCCCCCCCCCCCCTCCCAGGGGTAAGTAACAGAGTAGTTGGAGCCCTTCAGTTCTGTGAAGCAGTTAATCTTGGGCACCAAACTAGCAACCCAGCCCCTCAAAAACCAAACAATTGACACAAACAATAATTGTGTCTCCATGGATTGTTCGAGCAATGAAGGGAAAATCTTTGTCCTATGTATCATGCAACATGGGCAGATCTGAGATAAAAATGGCCTGAGAGACGAGAATGTGTTCAAAGTTCACAGTCAGAGCAGTGGTCATGAGGTCAATGCAAAGGTCAGGAGAGGCCAATCTCAAGGTCACAGATGCAAGCACTGGACATGCTATGCATAAGAATGTACGCTCCCAGAGAACAGGATTTGACAACATTTCATAACACAATAGACACTTGAAGAAATCTTCAGGAAAATCTGCTGAAATGTTGCTAAGAAAAAAAAAACAAAAAAAAAAACAACTTAACACAAACAATGAAGGCAAGTGAATTAGTCTGGACTAGCCACATATAATGATTAAAAAACCTTGTCCAATGAAATTCAGACAAGAATTTATCAAAATCAGTTCATTACCAACTTCTGATTCAGTATCATGACTAATAAGTGTTCTTATGAGTCATGTCAAGATAAATAGGATCGGCACTGAAGTAAATAAAATTGAAAATTCAGTCAGGAGGAGAGATAAAAACAGTATAAGGAGAAAATGTCCACATTCAGGTTTTGAAAAGAATCAAAAATACTCATTAAACAATCGTAGCGAAAGATGGCGAAGGGTTCTAGCCTCGTTTGTTTGTTTGCTTGTGTGTGTTCCAGCCCTCCTGGTCATACCATTTTGTCTACATACTTGAAAATTGGCATCAGTACTTCCTCAGACTCATACTGAAAATGATTGGGGGGGGGGGCTTTTGGGGGAATGATCTTGATGGGTTTATTGATATCATAGATCTGTTTTCTTTGTACTCTTTTTAGATGTTTTCCAGAGGAAGACACAAGTGATGTCATAAAAAAAATTTGATCTGACCATAATTATTCTTTGATGGAATTTCGTCACATTTTTTCGATGCTATGGTTGTCAAATAATTGATTGTAATGGCGAGTAATAACCATAATCATACATTACTTCTGTCAACAAAATTGGAAAGAGGTACATATATTTGGTTACACCTGTTCTTCTATCTACAAAATATCTTCAAAAGTATGGAATGGACTTTAATGAGATTTTGTGGAAGGGTGGGTAATGGGATGAGAAAGAGGTAGTAAAATTTGCGGGTGGATCCAGGAATTCTTTTTCGATTGAGAGATATTTTGCCAATGATATTTATATCTATGCTCATGACTGTCCTAACAATATCTTTATAAGTTCAAAATGAATTTATATGGCATTCTGGAGAAAGTTGTACAATAGGCTATACAGAAACTGAGTGAATTTGGAGCAGATCCTTGCTCAATTATCTGCATTATGTTATTATATGTCCAAAGCACATAATATCGACAAATTTTCTGGTCTCTCCGCAAGATATATCCAAAAGTTATCAATGAATTTCAATCAGATTTTGTGGAAAGTTGGACAATAGGCCACAAAAGAACTGATTGAATGGGGGGTTGGGGATCCATGCACAATACCTCCCCCCGATATTGGCAGAGGTATGTGCTCTCCAAATACTTTCCAGTTAATATTTTGAATCTTACTCAAAACAATTTGTGTATACATTGATGAAATCTACAATACTTACATGGAATAATTACCAATAACTATTGGTAATGATTATGGTTATCTATGATTTATTATAATAATAGTGAATACATGGAATATTTCTATGACTAATCTAAGTATTTAATAGATTATACTAGTATTGACACCAGTATTATGATGCAACCAACCTGATGCAATTTGATTTCTCAAACGTAAGCAAATATCTGAGATAGCACTTTATATATAATCTCACACACAATGACTCACGCAAGCCATCTGCGACCAAAGCAGTGTTACAACCTGATTAAAGCTATGAGACTGATGACAGACACAGATGGTTTTCTAATGTTAGTTAACATATCAACAAATGAAAAACAATATTTTTTATTGAATCTTACACAGGCTATATGGTAAGCTTTCCAAACTTTTCACATTGGCAACACACTTTTTGAAATAAGATTTTTTCGTGGCACATTCAAGTTTTGTAAGCCAACCCAATTATATAATGTCATCTCAGCAGTTCAATTGAACCAGGAAAAGCATCTTCTCAAAAATATACAAAATTATACTTAATTTTATGATTTGGGGGAAGACGGAATAAACAGTCACCCATTGGAATCTATTTTGATAATTTCTAGCATATGATAGCAAGCTGAGACTCTCTAAAGAAATAAAAACATTCTTTATAGGTTTGATATTTCAAATGTGTAAATTATAGATGCAATTGTATTTTTTTTCGTTTATCATGTTCTCATTGTTCAAGCAATACACAATCTTTCTTATAACTAATGAATTTGCCTATTAACTTCAATAAATTTCTGATTTCTACGACACACTAAGAGATTAGTATCGAGACACAGTTTGCAAAGCTCGGCAATGAGGTTAATGTTCTATACTTTAAAGTTGATTTTGGTTAAGATTAAGCTAATGCAAAAGTTTCAAATGCTATCTTTTGTACAATATCAGGAACATCTTGGAAAGGTCTGAAGTTTACTCAGCTTATTATTGCATGACCAGTCAGTCAACCATCATATAAAAGTCACAAGCCTTAGGAAACAAGAACCATAAGTTCAATGATACGTCTATCTGTAGGAGAAGTAGCAGCAGGAAAAGGAGGAAAAAAAAAAAAAAAGAGTGATTAGTCCTCTGATTCAGTTAATTTTCATTCTGATAAAATATAGCAATGTGAAATATTCTGCAGGTATTTCTTTCAATAAAAACCATAAATGGCAATTTTTTTAAACGCAAAAATACAGACCTATGACATTCTATTATTTTCCTCCATTAATGTAACTAAGTATCATAAATTGGAGGTAATGATAATCCTTGGTCTTTCAGATGTAAAATATGATAGTCAAACACCGTACAGAGATTCCAAAAGTATAACTACACGAAGTATTGATCAGATATAAATGCAATAGTGAAGTTAACAGCCATTAATTTGTTCCTAATCAAAACTTTGGTAAAAAATGTCAGGATGCATCTCAAAAGGAAATTACGACAATATCTTGGCATACCCAATGCAGTTTACATTGTACCTAAGCTAATTCACGGCTTTTAACTTCATTACAGGGTCAATATTTGATCAATATGTTGTATACCTATACTTTTTTGTGGGCTGAGTTCAATACCATATTCTTCATCCATAAGACCAAGGATTAACATTACTTCCAATTCATGAACATGAAAGGTAAAATAAACCTTTTCTTCTTGCAAAAAGTTATTTTGGGACAAGATAGTTTTGAATTCTTTTGATCCATCTTTCATTGCCATTAACTAAGAAGATCATAGCAAGGTAACCTTCAACATCTAAACCTAGATAGAATTTACTTGGAAAAAAAAGTCTTTTGTTTGATGAGATTCAAAGAGAATTCTCAATTATTTATCACTGGAACCTGAACAAACTTATTGGGCAATGTTACAGTGAGCTATCAGCTTGTTCGTATGGTGCATAACTTTTTTCAGGATGAAGAAGTCTACCAGCGATTTTACTGCCCATCCACATGTTGCAAATGCAATGCAGCAAATGACCACAGAGCTGGGATGGGAAGTTTTTCTACATGCAGTGAATTCTCTAAACGTGTCATCTTCAGACTATCACTTGCAACACTCTCTGTCTGGTTTCAAGCACAAACTTTTTCTGTTTGAATTTTTCGCTCAACACCTGATACATTTGTAGAGCAATGAAGAGAGTTAACTTCCTAAGCTATCATTAATGAATGATACACACTGAATATTCATCCAAATGACTGCGTTGGACTTGGTCAACTTAAATTCAAATCACCAGTGCTAAAAAAAAAATTTTTTTTAAATAAAAATAAAAAGTTTGTAACAGTATTCAGGTAAATTTTCCCAACATATTTGTAGCTTTTTATGAATTTTCTTCTCACTACTCATTTACAAGCTGTAATTCTACTAACCTGTTTGAGTGATAAAGATCACGACCAAAAAGTTGGGATACTTTGCACTCAATAAGTTTACTTCAGGAGTTCAAACAAGCTACAGCCACCAGTTCTAATAAGCCTACAAAGGGACGGCATCAAGAGGGAAATATGATTTAACACAAAAATGCTAAACCACTGACTGCAATCCAAAAGTCAATACCATGGGCAACTGCAGCCACTTTTTGAGGGAGGGGCAAAAGATTATATAGGGATGGAGAGGGTACAAAAAGATACATCAGGATGTTGGTTGTCAGGTAAAGAACAAGAGAACGCCCAAGCTCTGAGTCATCTTAAGCAGTCACTGCTCAGAATAGCCTATTGA
Organism: Thysanoteuthis rhombus; assembly: GCA_963457665.1. NCBI lineage: Eukaryota > Metazoa > Mollusca > Cephalopoda > Oegopsida > Thysanoteuthidae > Thysanoteuthis > Thysanoteuthis major. The sequence continues at coordinate 14,787,109 of OY735202.1, forward strand.
TCCACAGCCTCTATAAGTACCAACTTTCAAATCTTGGTGAGAAGGTCAGATCCAAGGTAGGACAAATGCTCCATTTGCACCCCCAGTGAACGCCCAGGCTACCAATCAGGTAATTTAATTTACATCTACCATTGAATTCAGAATAGGTATATGCAATCACTCATGTCAGTCTGCATCCATACAATATCTCCAAAAGTTCTCAATGAATTTCAATGACATTTTGTAAAACAATAAGTCATGGGCTAAAGAATAATTTGGAGGTGGATCCAGGAATATTTATAGTTACCATTTCTGCAACGCAGCTATATACAAAACCAATTTTCATCAAGTTTCTAGTGACAATGGCATTGGTAGAGCAATGAGCTCAGAGCTTTCCAGTTTAAAAGCAAGGAACCTTAGCTACATGAGAAGTTCTGATGCACAAAAAATAAAATCAGCCCCCCCCCCGCATCTCTGGGCAGGGCCATCTTAAGAATATTTGTAAATTCTGCTAGACTAGACACAAACTGAGAGACCAATTATCATGAACTGACATTGTAAATTGAACACTCCCCAACCCCATTAAAAAATCATTTCCAGACATAAGGAATGAATGTTGAAATTTTCAGACCTCTAGCTCAAATGGTGGTGTCTCCACGTGCAGTGCATAGATAGCCAGTTAGAATCAGTCAAAAACAGAAGAAACCCATATTGGCAGTTTCCAATATCAGTATTTTCAATTCTACTCAATCCTAAACGCCATCTCTACATGTGGCCCTAACAAAGAATTTTATCTGTATACCTTTGACAGATAGCAAAGACTGACCCTATAATAGTTTCATGACTGTTACCCTGACATACCAGTTGGCAAATGATACTCTTACTAAACTGATTCATTTTTCAGGAATGTGGCACTTGCAGACTTGGTTTGTGTATAAAAGCATTGCAATAATGACCAGAAGATTTCAGGTCTTTTTCCTGATCAGAGTTGATGAAACTTACAAAAAGGAAGAAAAGAAAAATTACTGAATGAAGATAGGGGGTAAAGGGGCTAAGGCGAAAGGACCTTCAGAACATTGTAAAATCTTTAAGACCTACATGCTGTAAAATCATTCATATGATAAAGAGCAGTGTCTATCACACATAGTATCAGTAGCAGTCATCAGCACCTCTCTTTAACTAGCCTTTTATTCAACTACTTTTCTCTTTCTATTATTGAACTATCCAACTTTCCCTTCCTTCCTCCCATTTCTACTTTTATAATATCAGTAGCAGCCATCAGCCCTCCTTACCAACTACCTTTTTTTCTCTCCTCCCTCTTATTGAACTATCAAACTTTCTTTTCTACCTTGTCTGCCAAACTTATAGTACCAGTAGCAACCATCAGCCAAGCCTGTCATATACTTATAACCATCAGCAAAGCGACAGGTCATAGACTAGTCTTTATTCAGTCCTAAAACATGACCTCAATCTTTTTTAGTGAGACTTAATTCTATCTAAGTGAAAGAAGCTTATGCAACCTGCACTCTTAGCAATGTGGTTTAAATAACTATATGTGAATAATTCATATTAAATGTTTACTGTTGGCTGCAAGCTAACCTTGTTTCATTTGAAAGTTCAATTTTGGTCTCAATTGTAAAGTTTCACATCCTTGCTCATTCAATATAATAACAGCGCACAAATAAAAAGGAATAAGGGAAATAATGGAAGAAAAGCAATTAAAAAAAGGGTAATGTTCATAATTGAAGACAGAAATGCTTTATCATTTTTAGTGATGGCAATAAATAAAATTCATAACTTGTTTTTGCCTACTGAAAAAAATTTCAAATTCATAAAGAAAACAAAATACAATTATAATGACATTTAAAATTAAAAATGGGAAATTAATGTTATATAGACATGAGAAGAACAGATACTACACATTGATTTTGATCTAAAGGCCACAAAAATGCATTCTGATGGAGATTCCACAGCTCTGATAGTTTCATATATAAATTCCTAGACTAAATCCCTTCCTATTGAAAATAAGGTAATCTAAATTTTCATTATATTCCAGTGAAAAGAATCATTCATTACAATTTTGGAATTTGGAGTGTTCTATAGATGAAGACCATAATAAATCTTTATATCACTACAATATGGTAGTGATACTTGGACGCTATATCATCAAGTCAGACAACTCCATACAATTTAACATCATCTCAGGGCCATTATGAAGATTAAATGAGATCATTACATCAGTAATGAAGTTCTGGCAAAAGCAGACGTGGAAGACCAAGCTAAAAGCTAGTCAGAGGCCATCTATGGTGGTTAGGCCATACCTCAAAAACAGACAACAACAGACCAATAAGAGCCTTGCTGTATGGTGAGTTGACTAATGGAACCTAACTTCTTGGGCATCATGAGCTGGGGTACAGAGACAAATGCCCAATAGGAGGAAGGTAGATAAAACATCAAGAGTGGTGACTTTTCATCAAACTTGTGGAAAGAAAAAAAATCAATGAGAAAAGAATTGGTGAATAAGATGAAAGAGACAAAAAGAGACAGATAATATTACAATAACAATTTCTCAAACTTTTAGAAGACTGCCTTTTCTATTTTGCTGATAATGTGTCATACTTGTTTTGGGTTTGAGGCATTATATGTCTCAACATATTAACTACACAAAACCAATGAAGCATGCATAGATGTTTACCGGTTCATTAATTACATATGTCACCATTTAGACAAAAACAAAAGTACATTTCAGATAGTAAGTGGTTATATATTCATTATTCAAAATATGACTTTTCATAAGATGAAGGATGATACGAAAAATAATGAATATGGTAAATATCTAAGCAAAACATTACCCATTGAGAGCAATAACCCTTTCTCAACAATCCTCCAATAATAATATGTCACTTACATAAAAATTCATATCACAAATTCAATAAAAGCACATATTCTAGCTTCCTTATCATTGAACCTTTCATCATGGGTATGAAGTATAAAATGCTTGAAAACAATCTATTAGACAAACGTCATGTTGAGTTTTGCACCGTCAACAATTCGATTTCATGTAATACCCATTTTTCCAAACATTTCAATCTTTCTTATTGCCTTATGATGAATAGTCTTTGTTTCTCCAGAAAGTACTTTGTAGGTGGGTTTTTGGCCATTACTATCAACGATTCGTCATCATTAAGAACAGGTTTGGGACTCCCTCAAAGTTTGTCATTGGTATCCAGATTTCCTGACCTATATCTATTGAATCAATACTTAATAATTTGCATTGTAATAATGTTCACCAAGTGCTTTGTCATAGTTATCAGCAGTTCGAGCAGCATTTTGCCAGAATTCAAAATAGTACTCGAAAATTAGTCTCACTTCTTGGGTAGACACCATTGCCATTAATTGCTCAAAAACCTCCAATAAAAAAGGATTCTCTATTGACATGTAATTGCATTTTTTGCAGATTCTATCAGTAAATTGTTCACTTTAAGCATTATTTTGTCTAATATAATAAAACTACAATTTTGTACCATCCTACTAGTCCAAATCTAAATCATTTCATAAATATCCCAATGAATATTCACAAACAGTGAAAGAAATGAGAGGACACACAGGAGTACCACGTATACCTACTTCTAAACTTCCAGTTTTTTTTGTATGTTCAATATTTACAAATAGAGACATCATTGTACACGTAGTTTGCCAAATCTATTTCCATGACTGTTCACAAATGATAAAACAATTATTATGGTAATTATAAAACAATCAACTATAATGAAAACATATCGGAAATTCTTGTTAGTTACTGTCATTAATTAGCAGAAATAATGCTCTGAGTAGAGCTACAGTTGGTAATGTAATAGAGGAACATATGCTTTATAAAGGTGAATTTGTCTTCAAGATGTTTGAGAGGAGTTCAACCATAAAACATATGGTTTATATATTTACCACATTTCAGAAAGCTCATAGAATCAATAACAAAAATACACTATGTCTACAGTTTCACACCATAAAATTTTGATGTGTTAATATTTTAACTCTTGCTGGCGACATTACAAAAGTAATTTTTGAAATGTCTTAGATCTATACTTTTTCCCTAACTAAGTTCGGTTGGAAATTAATCAAGTTATCTTATGAAAAATCACACAGGGATAACTTGAGACATATTTTTTCCACCGATAGCATATTGTAGAATATTAAGACATTATCATAACTTTCTATAAAAAAAATGAAATACTATCTTATAGTAAAGGAATTTGCCTCAAGCAGTTGAAGCAATACTTTTCACTGAAAATTGTCCTTTACCTTAAAAAAACACTTCTATGCTTCAAGTATTTTACTAGATTAGGTTTTAAACTATATTTTCAAAGAGTTTCATGAATCTGGAAGCAAAAAAGGATTTTTTGATCTAGCCTAAATCTAATATCTATAATTTTAAAGTACAGACCCCAAAAATGAAAAAATGATTAGTAACAGTAAGTAACATAAAACCACAAACACCTGACTCCTTTCTTCTCACATTGTATCAGCAGCCAGTCTGCTGATGGCTCAGCTTGAATGGAATACTTTTTTTTTTTTTTTTTTTTTTTTTTTTTTTTACAAAGCTGAATTGGGTTGCAGTACATGAAAAAGAAAACCAAATTTCAAATACACAGAACAAGAAATAAATTTCACCGTTTAGATAAATCATTTCTCATTTCCAGATTACATATTGGTAGGCCACATTTAGGGCTATCTCAGGAGCTAGTACGAAACCAGACACGTAGGGCAGGTTTAAGCTAGTAACATCAATAATGAAAGCTAAAATATCAACATCATAAAATCAGAGTCACTGTTGCAAAATAAGATCAAAAGGTATCTGTTGTAAACAAGGCTCTAAGATATCTATAACAAAATATATTACAATCAAATTTTTTATAACAGCAATTCATCATGGAAATTAGCCAGACAAGGGAAATTCAGGAAAAATATTTATTCCCACAGCACATAGAACCATGTCAAAATTAAGTGTTCTGTTTACAAAGTAAAGCTTTCATCTATTATGCGAATTGTTGTCGTCGTGGCTAACCCTCAAGGTAGAGGACGATTATCTACATTACACAGAAACGAGCAAGTATTTGTTTAATGTTGCACTCCAACAAGTACACACACTTCACAAATTAACCAACTGATTCCAAGGAAATCAAAATGAGTTCATTTTTCTTTATTACATCCGTTAAAAAAAAAAAAAACAAAAAAAAAAAATGAACAGGTTTTCTGTGAGCTTCAAAAATGACCGCCATATTCTTTGATTGTCAGTAGAGTAATTGTGAAGTCAGTTTAGCTTATATCAGATGGCTTTTGTTAAAATACAAACAGATCATTTTGGCTTGATCTATTGCAATGGCAAAAATGTATTGTCGTATGTTGTTACAATAGCCAAACTAGTATAGCATGCAAAACTTTTTCAGTTATGAATTTATAGCTTTCTGTATCCCCCTAGAAAAAGTTTTGCAAGTGAAAATGAGTAAATAAATAAAAAATGCTATAGACAGTGGTGGAAGGGAGAGAAGATAAGAATTAATACAATTACTTCACACATCAGCATATAACTTACTAGCTGAAATACCTATCTCTGCTGGATGAAATATTTGAGGCAAGAAAAAAGAAAAAGCTTTCAGACGTTTGAAAAGAGGTTCCTTTTACTTTTGATCCCTTGAAGGAGTGGAAAAAAGTTCTCCTCCACTTATGATCTCTTAAAAGAGGGGAAAGTCTCCCCTCACTTTGTATTCAGATCAAATATCATCTCAGAAAACATCAATTTGATAGTATTTATTTATAAAAGTAAATGTATGAATGTTATATCTACATAAAAATTGAAAACATGATTATAAGCTATTCCTCATATTTCAGGAAGGTTCTTTATCTACTATAAAATTACTTAGTAAACAAACTATAAAACTATCTATTGCAAAAAATATAACCTTTTCTTAGTCAGGGGTAATTGTACTAAGTTTTATCACTGAAAGAGTTTGTAAACAAATTTTAAAACCAGCTATTAGAAAGAAAAAATTTTTAAAAATGAATAAATTTTTTCCACTTAAAAAGTATCCCACTTGAAAATTTTTAGAGAATAGCTTATAATCATAAATAAAATTGAATTTCAGTCCAAGTAATGTCTACTCATTTTTTATTTTTGAATATCCTTTCATTGTCATTTAATGTTCAATAAATGCGCCTCAATTATGTAGTATTTTACTTCATATTCTTAAAATATCCTTAAAAGATAAAACAATATGCATCGATACATACATGTATACAGATATGTTTTTGATGTATGCAGTCCTCTATAATGTAAACCTATCTCCCCCACACAGAAAGAAAGTTGTCTGATAGTTGTACTTTGGCAGGTTATCATTTTTTGTTAGATGACCAGTTTTATTCCGAACAAAACTATAGTTAAAAATAACTTGCTTATCGATGTCATAGGTCAAGACTAGTTCTATTTCAAGTAGTCTACAATCCTATGCTACTTCAGTGACAAATGAGGTTCATAAAAATATCATTCAGTAGAAACAGTCTTGGCTCAATCATTAGATCACTGCATTAGCACCGAGAGGAAAAAAAAAAAAAAAGTTCTACTTCAGATTGAATAATTCTCCTGAAGGTATTCTAATTATCCTATAAATATGAATGCAGAACTTGTAATGATAATAGCAGGAAGCAATGAATAATGAGCAAAATATTACTCTACAGAAGTTTACCTATACAAGAGCCAAGAGCTTTTCAACTATCAAACTTGAATACAAAACTGTACATTATAACTGGGAAGTGGGTGATTGGACAGACTGTTTAATCACTGTTGCTGTGTTCAAGTTATTCATGTGTTCGAACATTTCTATGCATCTATCGACAAATCTAACCAGACTTTGCCCAGCCATTACAGCTCATAGTAGTAACTTGAACTTTGCACATGCTCACACACAATGAGTAGGGAAAAATTTTTTCTTTCAAATTCCCTTCCAGAATAGGCTATTAGCGAATATATTAATCCCCCACATACAATGTAAAATCAGGCTAAATTGGTCACAAGTTTGTGCCCACTTGTTTTTCTGAAAACTCGGTCCTTTTCCAGTGATCACTGGCAAGAGAAGTAACTTTTTCATTGATCACCCCCTTTTCCAACTTTTCAATTGATTCCCTCCTACATGGCATATATGGGTGATGGTGATTCATAATTTCCCTTTTTTCACACTTAAAATTGGTCATAATCCACTTCAGGCTTGTTAGGTCTAATAAAGATTTGCCAGATTCCCATTAACTATACATTTTGGAAATACATTCCCAACACTATCTATTGCTAGCCTTTTACAAAGGCGGGATGGGAGTGGTTGGACTTTCCCTGGTTTGGAATCAGCCTCCCTGACAGGCTACTAATCAAGACTAAAGAGCCCAGTCTATCCTGCAATTCACACAGCTGAGGCAAGAAGAGATGGATTTAAGCCTTTCCCAAGGGCATTAATACAAACTGCATGTGATTCCATTTCCATGTTAACCATTACGTTACTTGGAGCTTTCTATACATATACAAATATATATATATATATATATATATATATATATACATACATATATATATATATATATACTCGGCAAAATAGAGGTTTGGGTAGGAGAGCAATGTTTGAAAGCTTAGAGTTTTGATTTTGATCTGATGGAGGCCATGAAGTAGAAGGACAATTATAGCAGAGTAATAAGGAGGAAATAGTAGTTATGATGTAAGTTGTGAGATTGTCAGAAGGGAGTAAATATCTACTGTGAGCACATTTAAGTTTGACTCCAGGGTGCAAAGAAGATTCTTATCTACCATTACAGTCCCGAGGGATCAAAACTGACCCTTGATTTCACTGCTTGATGATGGATAGGTATGTGTATGAGAGAGAGGGTTAAGTGAGACAGACCCACTCAAATGGTGTACATACATACAAAAGTCATGCACATAAGGTTATATGTATGAATTCACTAATGCACCTATCTTATATCTACACACAAATAGAGTTATGTAGCACTTTTCAAGTAGCATACATTTTCTTTCAAATGAATAGACAGCTTTTATACATACACACACATTATATATATATATATATATATATATATATATATATAGCCTCCATCTTTGCTTCCCTTATAAGCATCAGAATTTACCTTGTTCAGCAGCACAATATCAAATCTCATTTGAATCTTAGAAAACCTTTTTCAATAAATACCAAATATCTTTGGAATGGATGTCTTGATTGTTCTCAGATTTCAAGCCTTCTAAAAGACAGTGTACCGCTTTTCAAAGTTCTACTTTCATTCTGTTCAATTTATCTTCCGACTTTTTCAAGAAAGATGAAAAAAAGCTTGAATGAATTCTGAATGTTCTCCACTCATGCAATTTCAATCTTCAAATCAAGAAAACGAAAACAATGTTATAAGCAACAACTTGTTTCCAAAAGGAAATGAAGCAATTTCACATCACACATCAAATTTATTGGTTTGTTTAAATGACACAGAGCAAAAAAGGTGGTCCGTGATTTTATTCTATGACAATGCCTATCTTCATGTTGCAAATGATCCCAGAGCGAGGATGGAAATTTCTTTCACAGGTTGAGTATTCTCCAGGATGGTCATCTTCACACTACCATTTAACCGCAGATGAGGCGGCAAGTGTTGCAAGGAAGGAGCAATCGAGATATTGAAAAATTACTAAAAGAATTATTTGAATCAAAACCAGAATAGTTCTTTTACAATAGAAAGTGGTTTACAGTCATACAGACCCAAGGGAAATTCTTTGACTGAATAATGATGCTATGGATTTATATAAAAGATTTTGTCAAACACATTCTGGAAACTTTTGTCTCATAATTCATAATTTCTTTTAATCCTTGAACTATTTCATCCAAATATGTCAGCAAAATTCTAGTTTAAATCAATATTCCTTCAATCCAGTTGATCACACAATGAGAAAGTAATACTTTTCTTCAATTTACCACAACAGCAAAAAATTCCACGACTATCTTTAGAAGAATATAGCTATTTCTGTATTGCCTATAACTTCCAAAGAGTATTAATGTTCAAATTGTGTGTGTGTGTGTGTAGGGAGGTAATCTAATCTCTTCTTTCTATCTTTGATGTTAACACCAGGTTTTGACAAAATTACTCCACAGCCTTCATCCGGTTTAATGAGTAATATCCGTAAAGAGAGTCTCTTTCTACAGTGGTGCAAAGCAACAGAACAAAATCTTTTGCACCCCCGGAGAAAGTGGGAAGAAGAGATTGGATTGTGCCCACTACAATAAGAAAGAAAGAAAAAAAAAAGGAAAAGAAAAAAAAGAAAAAAGGAAAAGAAAAAAAAAAGAAAAAAAGAAAAAGAAATCAAATAGCTATCCCCGTCACACCATTTTTCATACCTTCTGAAAATTACTTAGAAGCAATTCATAAACAACTCTCAGAAAGGTACCCAAGATCCTGCTTTGGATTTCAAGAGCAAGAGAGAGAAATTAAGGAAAAAACACAGAGGAAATAAAATTAGAACCAACAAAGAATTCAGGAACAGCTAGAATAATAAGTTTGATAAGAAATCTGGCTACTTTCTCCATTTGTTCAGGTCAGTAGAGGAAGAAAGGGGTAAGGAAAATGATAGAAAGCGATCTTAGCATATGGTCTGGGTCATCCACAGCAGAAGTTTACAAAGAATGGTATACTGGGAATTCTAATTTGAGAATTCCTCTACCACTTCTGTGGATTGAGAGTACCAAGAATTTCTAAATTGTTCAACTCTTTCAAGACTGATCTACTAAGGTGCTAAATAGCTCAATTTTGGAAAGAGTATAAAAAGCCAAATATATGTTTATGGTTATTTAATGGCTAGAGAAAAGTATTTTTATTAAATCAAAAGTTTTCCATATTTTGAAGAACTAAAATCATTATAGAATACGTTTGTCCAATTAGACACTTATCCTGGGACAGAATATGCAATGATGATATTATCTGGTTGTAAAAACCAGGAAAATCTCTATACTTTCTTTTTCATAGTACTTATGTCCCAGCAGACTTCTAAAAGAGGTCTACAGGACATACATCCCAGCAGTGATAGAACCATTGGGACATATGTCCCAAAGTTTCAAGAGGATTAAACTATTGGGAAACTGTTCATTCCGATGCTCTACTGAAGTTAAAACTTCAGAGTTGTTGGCTTGACTAACAGTTCATAGGGTTTTTGTAACCAGAACAGGCAACTGTTGTTACAGCATGGTTTATAAAGCAGTTGAGTGGTGAGCCCCAACATTATCACCAATACACATTAATACCTACTCATCAAGAAAACCGCATATAAAAACAGAATTCTATCAAAAAACTCACTGGTTATTATGTGAGACCTTTAATGGAATTCTGTTTTTATTTGTGAAAGAAACTTGATATTCTAATCATATGATTGAAATATTAAATTTCTTCAATTTACAATCAATTAACATAACATGGTGTTTTACAAAAAAATTTTTTGATTTGCAATATATTAACATAACTACATGATGTTTTACATATAATTTCTTTGATTTTATGATGTAAAAAAACAGCTTTGTTCTCTGGTGGACTTGTAATAGACTTTTGATTATCTACAGTCCTGTTATAATATGGTTATCTATCTTGGACCCAAACACATTATGAAGGGAGACTACTGTATTCTAAGGAAATAATCTGTACTAATTCACAACGGGGTAAATTTACCAGGCATTCTTTTTACAATAATTTTTTGGCCTATGAATGACACAAGTAAGCTTTTGATTCGACTATCCCTGGTATGATTGGGTGTAACAGCTTTACTTTACTGTTACAACTTATTGCCTGGGTAGGAAAGGTAATCATAGGAGAGTGATTTGCCCCAAAGTTTATTGGCAATATATCGGGCAATGTAAGTGAGTACAGGGACATGGATTCATGCCTTTCCAAAGGATGTCAGTGTTAAGTGAATACACATGATCCCCTTTTCCATTCTGATAACCTTTAGGTTGACTTGTAATTTGTCAAAATTCAGACAAAGCAATTTGGACATACAAGTTTCTGCACTTGGTATCCAGTCCCTCGAAGGACCTCGTTTTCAAATGAATGCTCTCCAGCCTACAAAATTGAAAAAATTTCAAATGCAGAAGTTATTGTCAAACCCCAGTCCAAGTCAGAAGCTGAAGTTGGCTTTGTTCTCCCACAGTAACAATCCCAATCCTTACCTAATTTAGGGAAGGCAACTCTCCACTATTTCATTTCTAACATCGGAAATACAATCAGTCAAGAGTTACTTCCCCATAATTTTTATTTTCAGTAGAGTGGAGTTCAACACTGCAGCAGCCAGGCCTGTTGGCATTGCATTTGTATACTATGTTATTAAGTCAGATTCTATTTGGGATATTGTTCATGATCAAATGAACTGAAAACTTCAGCTCCTACAAGTGATGAAACTTGGACATCGGGTTAGTAACTTTACCCCATAAAACTTACGACTGAAACCACAACATGGCTTTACAAGAAAAATAAAATCCAATTGCAACTTTTCCCCGGCTCCATTCTAGCAAAGTTACATAATAGTATTATCCAATAGAGATAGGAAATTCACTGCAGGCCTTTTTTCCCCACGTTCAACAGTTATCTAACAAATCAAAGCATCCCAATCCAGGGAGATTTGAATTTACCAAGTTCAAAGTTTATCTGCGCCTAATTGTGCAACCTCTTTTCACAAAAAGGGAAAAGATTACCTTATCAGTATTACACACCAGATCAGAGGACTTGGTGCAGGAACTACATTTAGTTAAAGGTCCTTTTTTTTTTTTTCCCTTTACTATAAATCAGAGAAGGCAAGAAAACAAGAAATCCAAAGTTATGTCAAGCAGATGTTGCAAAGAGTAGACTTGCATAGAGACAATGTTTACTTATGCACTAATAAAAAGTATATGTAATAAAAATTTTTTATCAATGAAATATTTGGGTCTACGAACTCAGTCTCATCATTACAAGAAACTGTTTTTTCCTGTACAGCTATTAATAGAATCACACGGGACAACCAAAACCCATTGTATCAAACAGAAAATTAGAGATCACATCAACCTGAATTTACCACTTTCATAATGATCAAATAAGCAGAATGTTCGAAGTACATTAACCCTCGCAAGACTAACCTATTAAGGTGCTTAATGCGCAAATCAAAATCTCCCAGGAGACTTCAATTAAAGATCTATAGGATATATATCCCAGCAGTCATAGACACCTCATGCTATGTATATCCCAAAAATTAATTGAATCCCCTTCATGCTGTAGCTACAATAGAGAGTGAAATGTAGCTACAAGTACCATAAGTGACAAAATTTGAATGTAAGTTATGGGATCTTCAGAACTTCCTCACAGAGATTAATTGCTTGAGATATGTTTACAGAGACTGCATAGTCTTTCAGAAATTCTCAAGTTTTCTTTGTCCGAATCAAAATGAAATGCAAACTAAAAAGCAGATTATATTATCAATTTAAAGTAACTTCAACATATGTTACGGATTTCCATCAGAAAGCAAGTCATCCTAATAAAAAAGACAGTACTTGTTGGATTTATATTCTATACGTGCCAAAGCTGTATGAAGTATATGCATTCACTCATGTTTGCCTGTGTCTGTATAAACAATATATTCAGAAGTTCTCAATGAATTTCAATGACATTTTATGAAAGGGTGGACCATGGGCTAAGGAAGAATTGATCAATTTTTTTAGGCAGATTCAGGACTTTTTTTCAATCAAGACATCTTTTCATGTATCAGGACAATAGCCTGAAATACAGAAATGCACTGTAGCTATATACAAACACATTTTCATTCAGTTTTGACATCGACATAGGTATGTGCTCTCAGAGTGCTCTTTAGTTTGAAATACAGCTCTCCCTCTCAGCCTTCTGAAGAACAAAAAAATGCACTGTCAAGATTTTCCCTCACTAACAATATTATGGCTCATTTGCACAAGTACTTTCATATTGTACACACATTTTCTACTTGAGCTAATTTTTTTTTCTAATTCAAAAAATGAAATTTTTAAGACCATTTCAATTTAGGTTAAATAATTTGTATTTTTAAAGTAATTCTATTCTTGAAAAAAAAAATGTGGTGAAATTCTAACCGGAGTTGAAATTTCCTGAGACAAAATCAGGATAAAGAAATGCTGTGTGGTGAACACAATGAACAGTCTCTGAGCTTCAGAGATAGTCACCAATCCAATCAATAATTTCAAGATCAAACTTGACCAGTATTGGGCTACTAGGAGGTTTCAAATTGAGTAATATTCAAAAGATCATATAAAAGTACTTTGATCTAATCTAATTTGTAAATTTGTATTGTGTTGATTTTTGACTTTCAGGTATTAAATAAGTTTTTCTGTATGTGACATCATGTGAATAAAAAGCTGCAACAAAAATTCAAAGATACAAATAATGTAGAAAATAAGGATATGGATTTCTGCAGCAATCTGAAAATAGTGCATTCCTCAAAAACCTTTTGTAAGCCAAAATGGCATCATCATCAGTGTCCATCATTGATTGGACCTTCCCAAGTTTGGCCAAACCTTTCTATCATGGATGTCTCGGAGCCAATACTTTCTGAACTTGTCTAGATCATCTCACCATCTATTTTGATGGCTGCATTTTCACATATGATTTGAATTTACTCATGGTTTCTGTGATGTTTCTGAGTCTTGTTTTTCCTCTAATGCTCTATGCTGTCTTGTGATCTCTCTGTACGATGTTGAGCAGGATTCTCTCTTCTGTACATTGTATGATTCTTAAGTTCCGTGTTTCAGTTCCATTGGTGACTATCAGGAGGATGCATACTCAGCTTTTTAGGATTAATGAGATTTTCTTGTTCTTAAAAGGTTGAGCTAGCTAAAGTTCGTTCATATAAAAAAATTAGCATTAGCAAAAAATGGTGGTTGGCGTACTAAGTTTGAATTCTGGTTGAAGTAGTTTATGATTGATTGAACTAATGCCCTTGAGAAAGGCATGAATCCACTTTCTACATGAGCAGCTGTGGGTGGAATAGTAGCACAGTTGGAGCCCCTCAACCCTGTAAAGCTGTCCATCTGAGAGTAAGCTACTGAAGGAGTGTACTAAGCCTAAAGAGCAGACTGTGTGCTCAAGCTAATTACCCAAAGAAACTCCAACCAGCATGTTTTACAGGGTGGGTAGGAGATGAAAATCAATTTTCTCTCAAAATCAGTGAACATTACATAACAGCAATGAATAGGAGGAATAATATTCATATCTTTCAAATACTATAATGAAATTTTTTTAAAAGCCAAAAAAAAAAAAAAGAAAGATTTCTCTTGAACCACTATGTGTGAATACACACTCGTTTTCTTATAGTTGAATATATTAATTGCCAAAAATTCTTCATAAAAAAGATTTTGAGCCTCAAGACAAGATTACTGAACAAAGGAAATTCATGCTTCTACACAAGTTTCATAAACTTTTTCAATCTACCACCTCTTTTTAGAGCATATAATTCATCAGCGCCCCTCTACCCAATGAAGTCAATCAAAAATGATACATTGAAAATAAAATTTGTATTCTATGCCAGACCCCACCATCCTTTGTCTTTCAACAACCCCTACCAAACCTGATTTCCAACACACTCTAGGGGATGGAAGCACCCACTTTGGGTATCACTGTTCTGCACCAATACATACAGCGGTATGAGAAACTTTACTCGGTTCAGAGACTGAAGAATTCTATCCACTCAGACAAATGTCAATGAACCAAGATAAACATTTTGTTTGATTCAACATACATTAGAAAAGAAAAATAAAGGTACAAGGTCACACTTTATTAGGTGCTAGTGGAACTGGAGAGATATCCAAATGACATTTCACACTGGTTGGTTTAGGGCAAGGTATGGGTGATGGGATACATAACACAGGCTGCCCTACTCAGCCATCAGTCGAATGCTGAATTACATAACCATAGCATGACCTTGATACTGGATGATCAGTAACGGGATTAGATTTGTATGAGACAATACAAGATTAGCATAATTACTAAGTTCATTTCTAGCCTGAATGCGGGGGAGGAGGGGAGAGCAGATGGGTATTTTTAAATTCATAAATGCTGAAATATTTAAAAATAGATACAGCCTCAGTTCAGTATCAAAATCTCATCACAGTAATATATATATATATATATATATATATATAATTATGAACATTGTATTTTTGGTCTTAAGGACAAACCCCAAATATTTACAGAAAAGGGTGAATGAACTCATGGTCTCAGCATTTTTACCTACCTTATCAAGATGTTTAGTGGGTGGCTTAGCAACCAGTAGATCCTCTTGACCATTTATAGCCAGCATTTTTCCCTCTTTTCTCCAGAATATAGGGACTTTATAACAAGCCTACCAGCAAGTGCCCATATTAAAACCACACCTACACTATGATACTCCAATTCCACAATTCAGTTTTCAGCCAAGCTGTGTTTTTTTTCTTCTCTCTTTACCTTCATTGGAATATCAGTATCATGACCAATAAGAAATATGTTGGGGAAAAAGAAGCACTATATTCATGGAGATTATTCGTGCTACTAACACCTTGACTACAACTTGATGACTCTTTTGGTGCACATTCCACACTGTCTCAATGCAATGAAGTGGCGTCTCTTTGGCTGGTATTGATTTCTCTAGTTTTTTCAGTTCATCGATTTCAAAAATACTTTGTTATATGTTTTTTAAAATTCATTGATTTCAATTTTTTTAATCAGCTTTTCCAAAGCTGATATATTAGCGGACTGAGAAACTCGAACAGATTACTAAAGGAGGAGGAGGAGGAGGAGGAGGAGGAAGCTCATGTTGTCAAATTTAAAAAGTAGTGCCACACAGGTTTTCAACCTCAGTCAGGCATATACACCTAACGGCTGAAGAGTTATAGATTGGGAAAATAGCTTTTAATAGCTAATAGTTTTTCTCTTCTGGAAAATATGATCACCCTAAACGTTGTATGGTGATGCTGTTGATTTTCAATGCAACATGTTTCATATTTACACAACTGAAAACACCAAAGCTGTGAAAAAGCCTTTTGGAGTTCTGACACTGGTTCTATGCTCTCTTCTAAGGCCATGAATATTGTGCTGTATCATAGCATGAGTCAACAGTTCCTTTATGGGGATACAGCAGTGCTTTGGGCTGCCCTTGATGCAGTTCTTATAGCGTTTCTTGGAATGCCCTTTGTCTTCATGGCTTTGTTCCAGGGTTCCATAGATGATTCAGCAGAGCGTGAGCTGTCCAGCAGAGTTGGGCCTTCAAGTCTGTGACATCCACAGTGATGGTCAGCTCTAAGCAGTTAATAAGATATCTTTGGAAAATTAATAAAATACACAATTTTCAGATGTCTAAATTTATTTCAACACCTTTTCAGAAGTTAAAATAAAAACTAGCTTGACAATTATCACTTTACAACAGAATGCAACAATAAATGTACCGTAATTTTAGAGATTATGCAGTAAAGGTATTTGGTAGTGAGTATCAAAGTATTCTCCCCTACCACCAACCAAACTGCAGTGTAATCAACGAGTCAATCAATTTTGAATCTCAATTTCCATATTTATTCATCTGCATGAGGATGGAATGTGACAAGGTCAAGTTTTCAAGTAGGGATCCTCACACTCATAAAATTGGTTCCAGACATTGTTCAGTTCCCTAGGCATTTCTTTATTTGGGATGTCACAGGCAGTAAAACTTGATCCTACCCCTTTTTATAATATATAGACCATTATAGACCTTCAGAGTTAATCAATTTTAAATCTGAGCTTTATTTTTTCAAGATTTTTTTTCTAATTTAGATTTTTTTCAACTCAAATTTTTTGTGAGAATCTTTTCAATTTCAATAGTTTCATAACAATCTACAAAAAATCAGGTGGGACAGAGTACACGGCCATTCATCAGAATCAAATAGTGAATTGTGTTAGTGGTCCACTAAATATCTAGAAATCAATTGGTTTTTTTTTCACGCCATATAAATTTCTTCACATAATTTTCATCTTCAGCTTTGCTTCCATTATCTGAATCTTGTCAAGTTTTCGTTTTGTTTTTGTGCTGGTTTGATTTGCACCTACTGACTATAACATATTTCTTTTTTTTTTCTCGCTATAGCATTTTTTATGTATTTTCTCCCCCCCCCCCCCGACAAAACTTTCATCACCTAAATCCCATCTTCAAGTTTTTATTCTGTTTTTACACAGGTCTGATTTACTCAGACAATTATAGTCCTGTAGGTCTTGACTCTAGTAACTCCTTTAATCTGGCACATCCTTTCAAGAAAATAAATTGATTTCCAAGGTTGTAGAGAGGCACTCCCACAATTTACTATTTTAGTGGCAGCCAAGTAATTTTTGCATGAGATAGCAAGCTGAGAGACTCCAAAAAAGTAAAAATATAAGTATTTTTGAATGATAGACCATGTAAATGAAACTTGTTTCATGTTTATAATATACTGAATAATAAGATAATACATGAATATACCTTGTACATTGTATATTTAGATGAATAAATTTTGGATTTAAATACGATGCGCACATATAAATATAGACTTGGATAGAATCTAAGATTACAAATTGTCTTAAATGAGCGGTTTCACTGACCGAATTTGCTTCAAAGAAAGAGGCCTGAAAAAACAGAAAAAATTTGTAATCCTTTCATGGTTAAAATGTCAGAAGAAGCATATCAAAGTTTTTTAGGATACCCTATGATGTTTTCATCAAGTTTTGGTCATTAAGCTGTTATTGTAAATATCAACAAATAATATAAATAAGAATTAAATGAAATGAATAAAACAGTTTACTAAGACTGACCAGACCTTATCTGTAAGACAGGTAGGCAAGTGAGATTTAAAAAGAGACCAAAATTTATTTCTACTTATATATATGTCTACGTGTGTGTACATACACATACATGTGCCCTCCAAAAAATAAGCTAGTTAAATAATATACAGTCTGTAGATAAGGATTTTACAAAAATAGTCTTGTGTACAACCGACATCTTTTACAAACAAAGCATCCTTTCTTTTTTGATTACCAATTACTTCAAATTTTCCTTCCCTCACTTAACCCTTCTTTGTCAAGCAACTGAGCTCAATTTTAAAACCTGCATTCAACTATTTCCAAATATAAACAAATAAGTAGTCAGTTCAAAAGCTAGATGGCTGCAAAGTTATTTCTGGTAAAAGACCTTGCTTTATTCTCTTGCCATTTAGTAGCACTGCTGGGTTAGATCTGAGCTATCTTGATCATAGTTAAATATTTTTCAAGTAATGTTTACTGGGGTTTGTATGTGTGTACTTAAAATATCTATAACATCATTGCTATGACTATGAAAACTTCAGTAATAATAGGTCTGGTCAGTCACTAAGAGGCCATCATGTGAGCAATGTCTTTTGGCAGTATGCCGCGTTGGAGTGATCAATTAAAAAATTGCAAAAACAGGTGATCGATGAATACATTACTTCTCTCACATCTTGTATCACTAAAAAGTCTGAATTCGCCAAGATCAAGGGTAAACGCTCCTGGACACAAACTAAGGGACCAATTAAGCATGAATTTACACAGTAAAATGAACCTCCTGCTGAAAAACTGGGGGGGGGGGGTCAAAAATTTCAAAAAAATAAATTGAAAACTTTTTTCCAGACATAAGTAGTGATGAGCCAAAATATCAATCCAGGTTGGATTTCCAGAAATTGACTTTTTTTTTTTTGTAAATCTGGTGTTGGATATCCAACCAGACTGATATTCTGGTACATCACTGATAAAGAGTAAATGCTTAAATTTTCAGCCCTCTAGATCCATTAGTGTGGCCTCCACGCGCAATACATACACAGCTAGCAAGAATCACTTGAAAACTGAAAATATCTACGTCGACAGTTTAGGCAGACGGCTTCTAATATACTAATGAAGCAAGTACAACTGATGGGATACCGTTGGTTATGATATTATTTGAGAATTTCAAATGACTCCATACAAAATTAATACAAAGGTCAGCAATTAAATGGATTTTCAGAGTAATAAAAAAAAAGACTATCATGGATACCTCTAAGATATACTATTTCAAGTTCACAATACCTATATGATTTTACAATCTATAGTTAGTGAGACTATCTAAAGGACATTTAAAATCGACCACTAAGGTAAAAGTAACGCATCCATTTTGACAGATATACCACTCAACAAGTTGATTTGAGAAAGAAAAGTATCGCGGTAGTAGTGAGTACTAGTATTAAGCTTTGGGGAATGAAGTGGTCAGCAGTGCAGAGTCCTAAATAGAAGGTGATTATCTAATTAATACCCAGCTCTTGTTCCAAAGGCTAGGCTGCTGCAGGATGGTCACTCCAGTAAGAGTGTTCAAAAACTACTCAGGATCATGAGAAATGCTTGACTAATTTAAACAAGTACAACGATGCATCAATCATCCACAGTAGTAGTAGTAGTAGTAGTAGTAGTACAGAGAGGCAGAAGTAGTCTTCTTAGGGTCGTCAATTGATTCTCATGCTAGCAAAATATTGCAATATGAGAATATTCAAAAAATATTTTTAATAAAAATCGTAAATGGCCATTTCTGGCTTTTTTCAAATATAAGTTATTTCTATATTATTATGAGATCATGGCCGTCGTTTTCCCATTGTCCCATCTTCAATCATGTCACGCCTCTTCCTTCCTTCCTTTCTATTTCTGTTGTTTAATGTAACTGGTGCTGACCAACAGAAAAGCGTCTTTGAGATGTGTGGACACATCTAAAATAACTTGATTGGGTAGAAACTCAATACATCCAAGAAGCGGGCAAGTTGAAGTGTGTGTGTGTGTGTGTGTGTGTGTGTGTGTGTGTGTGTTATGCAAATTTCCCTTCACCCTCACTATCCACAAGTAGAGAGCATTCTATAAATAACATTTTCAAGTAGAAATGATGTAAAACAAAGAAGCAATCACTATCAATTTATACGGGAAAGATTTTTGAGCATTCCCAGACACCAAAAAAATGGTGATAATGGTATGTTGGGCAGATTCAGAAGTTAGGATGGTGGGAGGTACAGGAAACTGGGGTGTAGGAGAGAGAGAGGAAGAGGGTGCATGCTGCCTCTATAAATGGTCACTGCAAAAAAAATTTTGAGAGCAATTTTCCCTTTTCTAGGCAGGTTTTTTGGTTCAACCATTTATTACTTTAAAAAGATAATCCACAACTCTTGATAAATAGTTAAACCAAGAAACACATTCTCCTACTTTGGACTAGGATAATCCAAAGAAAAAATGGACAAAGAAAGATCTTCACCTGTATATCTTATCGGTTTAAGATGTGTAATATCAATTATAGTCTTAGAAATGGATAAAGATCTTACCTTTGTACAAAGGAAATATATAATTAAGTGTCCGAGGAATGTGTATCAAGTTATTGAGCAAGCTTTATATCAATACTTGGATGGACATATCTATCAGGACCATCACTTTTCTAAATTCTCAATGTGTTTTGTAAGGTAGCACCAAATTCCGTTCATCCATGATGTGAAGAAAGAAATTTTTTGCAAAATTATACCAAAATTTCACACTGACATTCAGCTAATAAGGTATGTATAATAAACTACACACAAACTTGAATTCAAAACAAAAGATCTGACATTCTACCAATTAATACACACGACGAAAGGAAAGCAGTGATGACTATTGAGAAAAAGTCATCCACAAGAGTTGGCAAGTAAACAAAACTACTATATTTGGTGGCATTTAAGAGCCCCCTTGCCAAACTTCAGCAGGGAATATTAACCCATTTATGCCTAAAGTTAGATTTTGCTATAATTAGAAATATAGGGTAAATGAAAGTATATCAACATAGAAATGCAAATTGATCAGTAAAAAAAACTGAAGGTATGTTTCTTATCTTGAGAGTATTCATATGTAATTTGATCTGCTTTCTTTCAGAAGTATATTTTGTATCAAAATTTTTTATGGTGTACAAAATATAGGCCTATAAGCATGTATGGGTTGAGGAAATCTTTTCAGTGTATGTATGGGTAAGCATTTAATGTCACTGACACATAGCTACAGCATGGCGAAGAGAGAAAAAAAATGGAGAAAACACGCAACTAGGACAGTAGGAAAACAGTTTTACAATTTAGAAAATCAAAATTTACATTATAATAATCAAGCCCAGATATTCAATGTTCTCTTTTCACTTGAAAAAGAATGTAGATAAACACAAGCTCCAGCAGACATTGTTATAGGATTGATAAATACCTAACCTAAATACCAACATTGCTAAACCTTGATTAAACTCAGAAGAATCCACTCCCCACTTTCAGCTTCAGTAATATCATTTTTCAAATTGCATTGAAGCCTGGAATCCCCCAAAACAGGAGTAGGTTGAACAAGAGAAGTTTATCATTATGCATCTTAAGATTCACCAAGGGTCTACCTGTCTGGCTGTATGTGATAGCCTAACACAAAAAGCAAACATAACCCCATGAAATTTTCTAAATGTACCAATGTGCCCCTCCCCTGAGAATGGTTTTTATCAAAAAGTTTTTTTTCAAATCACTACACAAAATATTTTAAAGGGGTTGGGTGGCAGTAGAGTTGATTTACATTGTGAATTCATGCTAAAACTGACACTTTTGTACCTGCTTTTCCAGCTGAATAATATGCATGCTGTTTAAAATAAGAAGTAGACTTTCATAGAGAGGAGGGAAGAGTAACGTGGAGAAAGCCCCTCTAGCCAATAAACAGTGACTATTTTAAGCTGCGTTCATGTACACTCAACATTTTCTGAAATTGGAAAAAAAAAAAAAAAAAAAATGCACTATAAGTCACAAAACAAATCAAATTGAACACTATCTAAATTTCATTTATTTTAATAACAAGCATAGTACCAAAAATGACAACTTTTCATGTTATTTACAGCAAGATTAATATTTCAAAATATTTCTATTTGATATCAGGAATTTGATTTTCAATATTTATTAAACCTGTCAAAAAAGTAAGAAATTGCTTTTGTTTTTTGTTTTTTCAATTCTGCCCACACAAAATTTTTAACTGCCTCACTTATATAAAAACACACAGCGTCAGCAGTCAGTCTAATTAGTTCAACTCTTCAACCAGCTTTAAAAAGAAGAGGAGAGTAGAAATTGTTTCACTGGTCTTTCTTTCCATATTTAACAATGAGAGCCAACAAAACATGTAACAAGAATAAATTCAATTCAGTTTCCAAGCTTTCATGTTTCTATATAGTCAATTAAATTTACTAGATAAATGATTACAAAACTTCATCATATCATATAGAAACTCATTTGAAATGATCATTTCAAATAAGAGTTTCTGTACGATATAACGCAATTTATAATCATTCTGTTGAATCACATATATCCATTTCTTATATATCTGTTGCGTTAAAAGAAACGAATAGACTGAGAGTATATGAGATGAGAATTTGGAGCGAAAACAGTTTTTTGGGCCTTTGCATCACTGGCGGCTGTTTAGCTCAATGATAAGAGCAACGCTACGTTGTAGCAGCTACTCAATCTGTTACGGGTTCAATTCCTACAGCTGCCCCATTTTTTAAAATTGTTTATTCTATTTATGTCGTCTCAGCTGAGTGATACATCAACTGCAATGACATGAGATCATTTCAAATTAGAGTTTCTACACGATATAACGCAATTTGTAATCATCCTGTTTGATCACTTAATATCCTTTATATATATATATATATATATATATATTCCAAGCTTTTTTTTGCCACTTCAATGAATCGGCAACTTTATGTTAATCATATTAGCCAATGTACAATATACCTCAACCAAGACAATATAAAGATAGTGAAGTTATCTGATGGAGTCCCCCTGTGGCTTCAGTTTCTGTTCTGTATTGACTACTTCATTTTGACTGCTGAGCTGTCTGCTGGTATTTTTATACCACTTTTAGTAAAAGTTTGTTTTTTTTATGCATAAAAAGTTGGCTAATATGCCAGCATCTACAGTGATTTAAAATTACTGATATTCACTGAACCTGTGATTCAGGAAATGAATAAATAAACAAATAAAATAAAAGCGGGAAGTTAAAGCCCCCTTCCGTTAAGTAGAGATTGGAAGAGAGGCCAGCAGGAATCTCCGTCTCTGGTGGTAAACAAGTCACAAGAAGGAAACAAGTTCTGGGAGGAGGAAAGTCATGCATGTCTGTGGAATTCTGAAAATGTCACCCTGGACAGCAGTAATGATGAGAGTGGTTGTATGATGCTATTGTTTGGGAAAGAGAGGCTGATCATTCAGGTTTGAATTAAACATCAGAACTTGCCTGGGGAACCAAGGATTTTAGCAGCCCTCAAGTTCAATTTGAAAAATAGAAATTAAGGTTCATATTATCAAACAGCAGACACAGGATTTAGATAACCTATGTTTACATTCATGTTCAGATCAGTTTCTTTATTATAGAGTCTATACGGGCCAAATACAGTACATTGCATTGCCCCAGCCCTCAAATATTCTTAAGACAGCCCTGAGTATCAGTCAAGAAAATAAGGTTGACAGGATATCAACAGGGGGTGGAGATTGAGGATGGGTTTTCGTCTGTATTTTCACAAATCTGAAAATTGTTATACAACACCCTGACTAAATTTCTCTTGGCTTGGGTGTATCCTGTCCCAATAGGTTAGCAAATATATTGCTTTTTAGATTAAATATTTATTTCAATAACTAACCTGATTACCTACTAAAAAGCAAAGTATTCTCACGTACATGTGCCAGGGTCAGATTAACTATGTAGCAAAAGTAACATATGTTACAGGCCATGCAATTTCAAATGCAAGCTATCAATTTAGAGAATCTACACTTGCTTTATTACTATAGTACTATTATGCCTTCAACTTTCATGAAGGACTGGGTATTTAAGATGAGCAGTTTTAGCCATGAATACCTTTAATTGGAGTTATTTTGATACAGTAATTAATGGGAGTGTGGTATGTATTACATATACGAAACATAAATATGAAGGTATTTGAAACTGAAGTCTGGGGTGCTGCAGAAAGAAAGAAAAAAAGAAAAAAAAAGAAAAAAGTAAAACTATTACTGAAATGTCGGACATATTTGTCACATGATATGTCTGTATATCAAATGAAAGAATTATTTTGCAAATAAAAATGCTTTGATACTCCCCTCTACCTAATATAAACCCTTTTTATAACATATGCTACAGGCCCTACACTAGCTTAATCTGGCCCTGATGTGTGTAAATGGATTCAGAGAAGGGGTCCCAGCTAACATTGTTTCATTCAAAATTCTATAAAATTCACAATATAGTTTTACTATAAAGCAATTGAGGATTTGACAGACTGAATTTCATAAAGAAACTCTTAGAATTGTTTGGAAAGTATGGCTTACTTTTAGTAAAAGGTCATAAGTATAGGACACCCAGTTAGGATTATACTCACTACTCAGGGATAATGATGTGAGAGACCAGCTTACCAAGAAGATTTGAAATACATATTCTTCAAAATTCACTATTTAGATCTACATGATACAACTGGACTAAAGATGATTTCTACAGATACAATAACTATCAATGAAGACATCCACACAAAATTACCGATGAGTGGATGTCTTCTGTCACACCGAAGAACACAACTGACATAGTAAAATAGAATTTCATTCATGTTCTAATGACGAAATGAAACATTAAAAATGCTAAATTCAAAGAACATTAAAAAAGAAAAAGAAAAGTAATAAAAATTAGTTTGTGGTCAATACAATGCTATTCTCCAAGCTCATTGCAATACAAATATCTATCAACCATGTATATAAAATGGAATGTGTATCCAGATATTTCATGTATGTCATCATTTTTGACAGCACAGTACACTACTGAGCAGTATGAACTTACAAATTTGCTGAAATATCTCTTAAGTATGCATGAACTCTCCAGCCGAGTCAGATTACAGCGAAATATTAACTGCTTTTACTTATATTATAATGCTACAAAATACTATACGAGAATCTAACTAGATTCAGTCAGGCATATTAAGCACAAGTTTACCCTCCATTTTAATATCATTTTAGTATAAGAAAACTGTCAACACTGGTTTCTTCATTTTTGAATTGATTCTGGCTGGCTATGTATATGTCATGTGTGAATTCCTTGTTATGTCTACAGAGAGAGAAAAAAGAAAAACCCATTTACCCCCCCCCCCCAAATGATTGGGAGGGTCAAGTTACAATGTATTGGTCACTTAGTTTGTGAACAGCAGGGTTCATGCTTGCTTTTGGAAAATTCAGATTTTATAGAGATCCAACAAGAGGCAAGAGGTAATTTTTCATTGATCAGCCCCTCTTCCCAATTTTATAATTTCTCAGAGGAAGTATTGTCAATTGTCAATCAAAGTGGAAGAGGCCAATGTTATAGACAGAGAAACAAGCAATATTCATAGAGAGCTTTACAGCTTCATACACACACACACACACACACACACACACACACACACATATATATATATATACATATACACACAAAAAGATTCTTTTTCCAAAAATTTGTGTCATTTCAGTTGATCATTTTCAATTATCAGTTTCTTCTTTTAATATATTTTCATATTTTACACAGAATAGTGATCATCAGTTGTTTACCTAGTAATTGTTTTGGGGATTTGAAAACAAAAGTTATATTAAAATGGCTCCCGAACAGTGTTGATCAAGCAGCCTGTCCCCATAAGCTATGATTTTATCATATATATGTACATATACATAAATATATACAAACATACATTAATAAATAAATGACCACTATCTTTTATCTTATGTTGGTATTTATCATCACTCTCTGGTTGGAGCCTGTCTTATCGTATTTTTTTATACCGATTAGGCCCTAAAGGCTTCACCAGCAGATATCATTCAAATAAGCCAAACAGCTATTTTATTTTCTTCTGATATCCACTATGTTGTCATGTTCCATTTATTACATTTGTAGTATTAACTATTAAATTCATATAAAAAACTCAAAAACTGAATGGTAATACAAGGGAAATAACTACCTACAAAAATTACCTCCTTTGAAATTAGGGTGGATTTTTTTTTCGGTTTATATAAAAGTTCTGTCATTTAAGAGCAGTTTCAAGTGATTTATGAATCTAAGAATTACAAGACTGGCTGCTGTAAAGTCAAACTCCATTCCAAGTCCTAATCAAACCAAAGATGACCACTACAACTTTTTACTGTAATTTTAACAAATAAAAACTTATAAAAATATACGTATAATTGCATAAATGTATTCATTTATTCACCAGAGTGAAATAAGCCCATACATTTTTTGGTGAAAATTGTTCTCATTACGGTAGGAAAACAATGTCAACTCCAGACTTGGTACTGGAGTTTGACAAAATGTAATAGCATTTGAATCTTCAATGAAACATCAATTATTAATATCTAATAGTATTTCATCTTACTTTGCTCTTTAAATAACTCACAGGTTGTTATCTTACAACAGTAAAGCAATATTATTATTATTATTATTATCATTATTATTACTGCTACTTCAACTACTACTACTGCCGCAAGTAAGACTCAGTAGTCAGCCAAGAGTGAAGAATCTATTATTTATGTCATATGTAAGTCAATCGGACAAAGTATCTCCCTTCTGGACACTCAAAAATTGAACATCATAAATAACAATCAATATAACTATAATTATCATATAAGACAACTGGTAATTCGATAATAATTTAGTTGGTCTGTACTTCAATGCAAAAGTAGCATATATCATGAACCCTGAATTTTCATGAGTCCCTTGCTAATAGCTTGTGAGCTATCAATTGCAATAAAGTGATTTCGCACTTGTTTTATGACTGTAAAACTATACTGCCTTCAACTTTTATGAACAACTGGGTCTTTATGGTTGGTGGTTTTTAGCCAATCATCACAGAGGAATGCAGTATCTATGTGATACAAAGGTATTTGAACTCAAGTCATAGCCACTGCACAAAAATGAAGAAATACTATTATTGAAATGTCATATTTGTCAATATCTGACTGCATAGCAAATGAAACAATTTCACTATACAAATAGAAAAAAAAATTATGTTTTAATATTTAAGTGTATTTTTTTTAAATTTGAGACCCCTTAATGACATATGCTATTAGCCAAATCAAACTCAGCTTCTATGTTCACTTGGAAAAAGGAGGACCAAGTGGGGAGGAGAAAGGAACACCTGAGTAAACAAAAACTGTAAACGAGACGGAGTAAATGAACGTTCTTTACACATGTATCCAAAATTTGGAAATTTGTACAGCAGATTTCGATGGAATTTATAAAAACATTCTCATCTAAACCAATCATTCTCTGAGTTCAAGGTCAAATTCCTCCCTTTGCAATCATAGGTTCTCTCAGTTCCTCTATTTTCAAATAGTCATCTAGAAATTTTTTCACCATAACACTTTCCATAATATGTTCCTCCCTGGACAAAAATTCCTCCCCTGGGAGCCAAGTGTCTACTAAACAGATACTACACTTTAATCTGAACCACTGATAAGAGGGGGGGAAAAACATGAATACCAAATACTTAGACACTCCACCCGCCAAAAAGCAGGTTGTCTTATATTTCAGATACAAAAGCAATGACTAAACAGCAAGCTAAAACCATTAAATTCAGACTGAAAAGGGGGTCTCATCTCATCTGAAGTTTGCCTAATCTGCCAAAAAGTACTGCTTATTTCTAAATAAAAAATAACTTTTTTCTTGTCTTTTTCTTACGATGTAGTTATCCAAACAACATAGAACTTATACACCACTTTTTGTTTCATAGAATTATTTTTAACCAATGTGCAGTGGCACATTAATATGCCGAAGTAATTCTGAGGAGAGTTGATCCTCCTTCACACTAGAGCCATAAGACAGGGTACATTACTGGTACTTTTATGGAGCACATTAAACTCTTTTTACAATGATGCAATAAATAAATGTGTTGTTCATTGAAGGCAACAAATGGCAATTTTAAATTCTCTCCTGAATTCCATAATGTAGAACCACTGATCTCATTTTTTAAAAATAAAAAGCATCCTTTTCAATGACACATTGTTTCAATACGGAGAAATAATAAACACGCACAAAACTTTCAAAACCTTTTGAAAACCATGATCAACAATATACTTTTGGCAATAAAATTAATATACTATTTGTTCAACTTATGAACACATTATCATCATTCTTTTCCTTTAAATTGATCAAATCTATCCTTGATACCAATGATGCTCCGCACTCACTGTGCCAGGAGATGAAAAAGGTTGAAAATCACTGAATTACACACAATAATATAAAGGTAATATTACTATGAAATGATGTTAGCAGTAATATGTAAAACATACAACACGTTATTGACTTTTGGATGTTACACCCTACATATCAAGTTTGATTCTCCAGCAGACAAATATGTCAGTGTTTATATTGTGCAAGAAGCCAGTAATAAGAAAGAATACTTTGTTTATATTTCCTTAATGACATCTTTACCAAAATCTCTCACTTATAGGGGGAGGCAAGGTGGTGGAATGCTTCTGTTAAAGACATTAACTTTCTCTCCCTCACAAAATTCAAGCCTTCATAGTAAAAGGTTTCTCATGAACAACCCAAGAGTATTTTAATTTAATTATGGCTTAGGTCTGTTACAAAGTATGAAAGAATTATTTCATGACATGATTAAAATAATCCTCACATGTATCAAAGTGTGCAGAGGGAGGGGTGTGACAGAGGGAAGGGGAGAGTAACAGACAGGGAGGGAGGTTCAAATTTGCATAAACAGGTTTCCCTCCTATCTGAAAGCGAAGTGTTCCAATGAAAACTCTAGGTAAACTGAAATGGCTTTAAGCAAAGAAGCAATTACCATTAGTTTATATGTATATGGGGAAAAACTCAAGTTCCTTGGCCCCCAAAATGGTATATCAGGCTGAATTCATCGGAGGTTAGGGTGGTAGGAAATACTGGAAACTGGGGTGTACAAGAGAGAGGAAGATGATGCACTCTTCCTCTATTGTAGCTCACTATAATAAACGCTGATCACTATTTTTTGTAAGTGAAAAAGTGGCAAGAAGCGAACTTTCAAGAAGCAGAGGGTACCTATATAGATACAATCTACAAGGGTGTATTTTTCATTTCTTTAGTTTTAAAATTTACATTAGGTGTTCCACTCTCAGATCAGCATGGGATAACTGTTGCACACTATGTTTTGGTTGAATTAACTCTTGAATTCTAATCATTAAAAAATTCTTAAAAATAAAATTTAAAAAAAATAAAAAGATATCAACTCTTGAAACAAGGGGAATAACTTCTGATCAAAACTATTTTCCTTACATTTGCAGGTAATTTTAAAAAAAAAGAATTATTCCAGTCACATAAAAGTTCCATTCTTTGACAAATCCCATTTGTTCATTCCACAGCGGTTACAAGTGGCCTATGAATCTAAGAGTTGAAGAATTAACTAGGCATCAGGTCTTGTAGTGTGTGGGATATGGCTAAATAGTTATGTTAGAAATGTACCATATGTCCTATTCAACACACACACACACACATATATATATATATATATATATATATATATATATATATAGCTGACATCGATAAACATCCCTATATAATGGTTTGGTCCAGCTACAGGTGAAATAGCGTATAGAGAAGTGAGTAATGCCACTAGGGGTGTATGTCGCTTCTACATCTTTTTCACATACCACAAACATTAGAGAACTAACCAAGACAGAAAAGCTTGTGATATGTGAAGCCCATAGCCAGCGTAAAGGCACTTCTGTATCGTACTAGAAAACATATGTATAGAGAACCAAGTAACAAAAGAACATCTAGCTGAAACACTTTCGGCTACATGATATCTATAAATCAAATGCTTAGTGATTTCAATTGAACTTCCACTAACACCAGATCATGTTTACATGATCCGTAGACTTGTGTAAAGATGAGATGGAATAACCCTTACAGTGTGAAACATTAGAAGGACATCCTGTTAATACACAGATGATATGTAGACAGAAACATACATTTCAACTATACAATTGTAACCAAATTAAAATGTTACGAAGTATATTAAGTTAAATGTAAGTAAAAATGGATCTGTCGAAAAGAGTAGAGTGGACACTTCAGCTCCACCCAGCAAAGAGTTCTCAACAGTATCAAAATGCCAAAATAGATTTACATTATTTTGCTCCAACTCAATAGAAAGAACAGGCTACTCCCATAAGCTGAAATAGTGAACTGCAAATCTACAATTCCAAGAGACCAAACTCATTTACATAGAAATATCAAGCCTGAAAGTTAGACTATAGATGCACAAGTTTTTCTTTCATGAAGATCTAGCATGGGCAGTGTTGCCAAATTTTCAAGTTTACATTGAAAAATTGAGTGAAAAGATATCATGAAATACCTAAAAACTCCAAGCTTCTCCAGATATATATCTAAAATCTAGGGAATATCTACATTATAAAATATTAACGCATGTGTGCTTGTACTCCAAGATGTTGAGAACTATACATCACATCACAGAAACAAAGGCATCTGCGAAATCAGCAGGTCTACACTTAACTATAGCATGTATCTTTACGTCAAATTTTGCAAAAAGAAAACAGTTGATTTCCATGGGGTCTCCATTCGCATTCTCAGAAAACAAGTTTATCAAAAAATATTTTTTCTTCGTCTATTTTCCTCTAAGATTTCCAGAAAAGAAGTTAGATCTATGAAATCAAACAGGTATATTTTGAATCAGCGTTATACAGGATGGTTTTTTCTATCATTCATTTGAACCTACTCACATGCAAGCGAGGGAAGGGGTGTCAATGTTTATCAAGATTTCTTTTTGAGCAGTAATTCTTAGTAAAAGGTCATGACGGTTCAATAGCCAAGTAGTCAGAACCTCAGAAAATAGAATAGGTTCAACTCCAACAACTTTCAAACTATTTGATCTTTGAACCTCACAGAAATTTGTCAGTTTTTATAAAATAATTTATTTCCAGTTTTAGAGGGTGGTTCTATTTACAATGTAGTTATAATGCTAAACTGGACCCTTATTTTAGGGATATCCAAAATCAGTAGGTCATAATTCACCAACAGGACACATTTCCAGGTTGAATTTTACAAAAACATGAATGTCACTTTCTATGTGTTCTCCACTCGCACTCTCAGAAAACAAGTGTATACTCACTTTCTTTTTTTTTTCTTTTTTCAATTTTCTTTTTGGCCAGGTCATGTCAAGTCATGTCTGTTCAGTAACCAAGTGAGTAAAGCCTCAGACAACAGAATTGTTGGACAGAGTTCAAATTTGTATGTATCTATATGATATAAAGTGCTATGATTTTTTTTATTTTCTCCTTTGAATTTCATGTGTTCTCAATTTATTAGACTTTCTGGAAATTTGGTAGGTTTGAGATGAGAAAAATTTCAAATTTTCAAAAGAGGTTATTCAACAAGTATTGTAGCTGTAATGCTGAACTGCAATCTTAATTTCCATTCATAATTAGATGACCATGGACATTAAGTTCTCTTCCTTGCTGTGTTTGTGCTTATGCTCAAGATTGCACACTGGCCTGAGTGAGCGTACCTTGGATTGTGTGCTGGCCCAATCATGAGGAATCAGAGAGGAAAAACAAAGGCATACCGGAAATCGGCAGATCCAAATTTACCTACAACACATATATTAAGGTTGATTTTTTATAAAAAATAAACTGTCATTTTGAGGGCGTTCTATGTTCATGATTACATGATAAAGGCTAATTTTAATGCTAAAGAATTCAGTGAGAGCAACAATACACCAGTATTTAGAAACACAGTCAATATAATATGGCAACCAAGTTCAGACCTGTTGAAGAAAATTTCACTGTCTCTCAGTTTCATGTGCTTCCAATTTATTAGACATCTGTCAGTTTTGAGAAAAGATAGATTTAAAAGTTTTACAAGAGGGGTTTCTATTTACTATGTAGTTTGATGCTGAACTGCACCCTTACTTTTTATTCATCATAGATAATTATGTATGTGAATTTTTCAGTGCTAATAACAGTTCAGCAGAATCCTTTTATGAATCTAACCCTAAACTGACAACAAAATATTTTTCATGAGAAGAAAATAATAAAACATGGGTACAATTTAAATCCCGTAGTCCACTTTGATATGCAAACTACCAACGTCAAAAATGATTGAATGAATCCTCCGTTTTCAGAAAAATATATCTTTGAAGTTTTAAGAGAGGCTATGAATACTTGAACAGCATTTTTTTGAAATCTCTATAAAATATCATTCACTTCCCAAATATTTACCCCAGGCAATGCTAGGAATCTCAGCTAGTATTACATATTAATGAATTAGATTAATCTTCAATATTCATGTTATTAAAATATTGATTTATCAAAAATAAAATTGACTTAAATACTATGAATTAAAAAGAAAAAAAAAATACTCATTTTTATTTCATCTAAATAGCAATTTTCGACACATAGACAACCAAAAATGTCTCAACGAGTAAATGGCTAACACTGAGCAAGGAACGTAATAGACATTTCAGTATGTCAGCCAGTCAGTGACAGCATCTGATATTGGCACAATTAAAATTGAAATTACTGACAAGATAACTAGAAAAGTTGGGTTACTTGAAACCAAGACAGCCAATGAAATTTCAAGGACCCCCCCCCCTCCCGGGGGGGGGGGAATCAGGCTAACAAAAAATAGATAACCCAGATAATAAACTATTTCCAAAACATAAACCCAGATGGTGAGGGCCAACCCATCATTAACAGCCCTGCTTGGGTCACTCACCAGTCATTCTGGCCCATGAGAAAAGATAGCTCATAGCTCAAACATGTTTGAATAGCTGATCAAAAAAAAATAAAAATAAATGAATGTCACATGAAACAAGGCCATGTCTAACAAACTTACTTGATGTTATTAAGCTAAAAGAATGAGAGAATTTTCCTCTTGAAGTTACTGAAATGGAATAGA
Source organism: Thysanoteuthis rhombus (assembly GCA_963457665.1). Classification (NCBI taxonomy): domain Eukaryota; kingdom Metazoa; phylum Mollusca; class Cephalopoda; order Oegopsida; family Thysanoteuthidae; genus Thysanoteuthis; species Thysanoteuthis major. The sequence continues at coordinate 14,820,103 of OY735202.1, forward strand.
TAAAACTACAAGGGCACGAAATCAGAAAGATTAAGCAGATAACTCAAGTTGGTGTATATTCTCCTCTATTTATTTAAACTACAGGATTAAGTATCAGTGAGTGCGTATACTCCAGCAACAGTGTTGTAGGGATTAAATCAAATTAATTCATTTGCAAATTTCCTCAGATAAATAAAAATGTTCGGGGGGGGGGATCAGCAGCATCAATACAGTCTGTAATTAATTTAGTATTATAACAATATATTTATTATTAATTTTGACTAGTTCTTACCTTCTAGTTTTTAGTCACTTTTTCATTTATGGACTTACTCTTCATTTCTGATTGTGCTGTTTATTTGTGGCCATAGAATGATGGCTACGGTCAAAATTGTGATAACAAGAGCAGCTATAAATTGAGATTGAAGTAAAAACTAGTTAAAATCAATGAAAACATAACGTAACATTTCAAAGTGTGAGATCATTGAAGATTAATATCAGTGAACTGTACGAAAATTATTGAAAAAGAAAAATGATTGGATCTATCATTATTTGAATTTGAGAAGTTTCCACTCAAGAGTTGCAAACCTGTCAAGATTCTGTTAAGAATGAGTGAGAATCGTGTGCACTCCCCCTTCAATTTCTGAGTATAGGGAGGAAAATTAAGGGAGGGGGGGTTCTTAGGGAAATCCGGGGGAATGCTCCTGCTAGAAAATCATGCATTCAAGATTGGTTAAAATTGTGTTTCAAGGCATATCAGCAACTGAAAATGATTTTTTATAAGATGCATGTGAGCATGAATATGTATCAAAACGAGAGATTTTTTTTTTCCATGTAATCATCCAAGTTGGTCCACACAATATCTCCATAAAAGTTGGAAGGTATGGAGTTGTGTCCTCAATTTGGAAAATTAAAATTCAATTTCCTTCCTCATATAGTTTACAAAACTTTGAGATATACAACCCATTCTAGCTGTGTGTATAAAATTACCAATGCATTACCCTTTTCAGAGATTGTGTGTGTGTGTGTGTGTGTGTATGTTGCAGGGCAGTTGGAGCCTTGTAGATTTTAAATTTTCCAAAATTAAAGCCCTTTAAATTTGTGTGTACAATATAAGTAGAGGAGTTTGACCCTGCTGCAGCCAGGCTTGTAAATTGAATTCTTGGCTTGGATCAACAGAATCTTGGGATTTTTGGGAGGGATAGTCTATCGTTTAGATAAAATTAGTTAAATTTTTGGGTAGAAATGAGAGATTTTTCGCATGTAATTTTCCTGGGATGCAGGCTTAAGAAGAATGGATGAAATTTTGTGATGGATCTGTGAAGTTTTTTTTCTTTCAGTTACATCCTAGCAACATAGCTATACATGGACAGATCTTCTTTCAGTTTTAGCAGACAATAGTGTTGGCAGAGGTATGTGCTATCTGAGTGATTTCTAATTTAGATAAAGTCTAACTAAAATAAACAACAAACTTCACAAAATCGATAGATCCCCAATGACATCTGTAACAAAATTTTATGTATCCTCTCATAATTTGGTCTTGGCTAAGAGACAAAATGGTGTACTGTGTGTCTGAGTGTGCATACACACAAGGTGATTCAGCTTTAAATCATTTGAACAAGGTTTAATTGGACACACAAAAAAAAAAAAAAGAAGTTCAACAGGAAGAGATATGAATAATATATAAGTGGTCACTTATTTCTGAGTAAGTTTACTATTCTACTTATTGTAGTTAGTATCAAGTAAAAAAAAACAAAAACAATCATTCTATTCATGTTCACTAGGGGCATGTTAGTGACAAGATGACTAGTGATAGGAATTGGCCGACTACTGAGTGGGAGACAACTGAGCGGAGGACATTTTCAATCATAAAAGGGTACCCATCACTACTTACTGCTTGACAGCGACACCAGTTGCAAAATTAAGGGGCGTGTCCATTCTTCCAATCACAAAGGGTTACCCCTTACTAGCAACACCAAATTCCAAATCTCTTAAAACTGAGTAACAGAAATATGAAATGTATAATGAATAAGAAACACTATTCTTCACATTTTTCAACTTTATAATTGTGTGATTGAAAATGTCCTCCACTCAATTGTCTCATGTTTATTGACCGCATGCTCAATAGCCACCACATGGTGATACGACAGAATGCAAGAGAATCTGGGGTATATTTTTACCATTTTTTTTTTTTTTTTTAACCTTCCCTAACACTTCTTATGGAGCAAAAGGCCGCTAAAATGAGTTGAAAAGCTTCATCTTGAACATACCTCTCGATTACATGCATATATTTTACATGGTATCACTGAAAAATATTTTGGGACAAAAACATAAGTTCATATTCTTGGAGTAATATAGCTAATTAATTGATTAGAAATTGATATAAAAAATTTCACTTCATTCTAGTCATTCTCAAAACAAACGTTCTTATGTATTTACTTATTTGTGCTAGTTGAAACTCACCCTACCTGACCGTTTCCAGCTATTGAATAGAAAATGAGGATTCAGTTTATTGTTATAGTCATTTTGTAAATACCGCCCCTTCTCTATATTAAGACCCTTGAAAAGTTTTTTTTTAAAACTTTTTATTTTAAAACATCCCCCTAACCATTGAGTATTTTGTAGAAAATTTGGTTGAGCTGCACAAATGTTTAAGGGGAGGGTGCACAGTTGAGCCAGTTATCTATTTTATCATTAGATTCTTCGTTTGATTAATACACGAGTTCTGTCTGGAAAATATCCAGCAATGTAACAAAAATGAAAAAAAAAAAAAGAAGCCTACCAGGGTAATGGTAACTTAGTCCTCTTCAATGCACTCTCCTTCAGACATTACACACATACCCTAACAAACCTTCCACTTTCCAAAACAGTCTAAAGTCCTCTTTCAGGATTATTATCAACCACCTCTAAACAATAGAAGGTGCTGACTGACCTAGGTGATACAATGTTTTGTCAAGAGATGCAAAGAATGGTCAGGCTCAATCATTGTGAATGCATTGGTCACACAGTACACAAGTTCATTCAAAGGCATCTCATAGTCGACCGAGTGGTCCCACTGATTGAAGAGTGTTCTTTCTGATTGGTTACAAAGTTACATCAAGACCACACAACCAGTTTGCAGAATATTACAATTAGTTAGCTACTCCCCAGACACCTTGTATATCTTCAGGTTACATTTAGCCAATCTTACAAACCAATTCTCTTTCTTACATGGCTCATACGGATTTTCATTAATCTGATTGTTAACATGATAGATTTAAAAAATGGTTGAAGGAAATGAAGAAGGGGAAAAAAAGACAGACTTAAGTAGTATATCATCCATTTGAAGAATGATCAAAATGCTTACAGCTGAGTAGGGCCTCTGAAAAAGAATTTCATAAAATGATGCTAAGCTGCCCCCATTACACACACACACACACACAGTACAAACACACACATCCCATGGCCTCTCTATTCTTCAACCCTTTTAGCATGCTATACTATATTTACTCGCTGCTAAATGATAGTCATCCTATTTCATTCATGGACAACACAGCTCTACCCAAGAAACTTTTGGATGTTCCTTGGCCTCTGGGCCTGAGAGCTGAGGCATCAGAGTTGAAGATTCTTTACAATAGTCAGTGTTAGAACAAACATATACTTAAAGGATAAGATTACTCAACATGGCGTTGGGCTGATGGTATTGATTTCAATTCCTTGATCTCAAAATGTTGTTCTAACAATTTATACCGAGGAAAACGCTCAATGTGATCACTTTGGTACAAAAAAGGCTTTTCTATAACCACCTGATAACATTTAGCAAAGGATATGAAAATTAAAGCAATTTACATTCATTATATGAATTCATAATCATAAACAATTTTACATCATAAAAGATTAAAGAAATTTCAAAATTTTTAATTCATTTTTTAAAAAGTGTCTGGAACTGATTGATTTTGATAAGAACCATGATTCCAATAAATGGCTTCCATGTTTTTGTTGATAGAGCAACAAAAGAAACATATTTCAATCCAAGTAACTTTCAGTGATGCAAGAACAAGGATATAAGTCCAACGATGCATCTACATTCCACCTGCCATAACTCCAATGCAAGAAGTCTTACTTCTACATCACTGTGACTGGCTAAGATTCACATATATATATATATATATATATATATATATATATATATATATATATATATATATGGAGAGAGAGAGCAAGAACAATGCTTTAATGAACTGCATTGTATAAGGGATGCCAGTATCTATATAATGAATATTTTTGATCTGTACAATATGTATATATCGCACACACTGCCAAGTTGGGAATGCCTGTAACAATATGATAATTGAGTCTTTGATAATATATTTTTAGTACCAATATGAGGTCAGGTGAAAAAAGTCAACTTCCTAAAGAATGTCAAATCAGATTGTTTTGTTTTACGAATTTTTATAATAATTTTTTCGAAATCTCTGAATGACGTGATTTCAAGTGGTCATAAAGTCAGGGTCAAGCTTGCATTGTAATAGGATAGTAAATTGAAACCCATTTTAAAACATGATGTAATGGGTGGAAACTAGCCGATCTAATCTTATCCTCTAAGTTAGAGCACAGTGAAGATGCATGGCTAGAAAGATTATTTCCAACTAGCCGAAAACTGATTTTGAAAATTTGGGGGACCAACCAACCTTTAGACCCTCTCATAGGGATGCGTGTTGAGGCATCTAAAAATACTTTTTAAAATCTAAAGTAACTATGTCTATTCATAGGGTTGCAACATTCATAAAATCCTGTAATTTCAGTAAACAATTCTCCAAATAGCTAAATAACTACATCATATTTGCAGCTGCACAATGTAAGTTATCCAACAACATTCCTATAGAAAATGATAAGTGGGGGGAAGACTAATCAAATTTGCCTGCTGGTGCTTAAAAATCAGAAGACATCATTTAACAGTCTGGAATAATTATAGTCTACATGATAATTAGATGCATATTATTGTTATTAATACAATAGAGACCCAGACTTGAGTCTCCTGAATGGAAATGAAAACATATTGAAGAATAGATTTTTATGCTTTAATATTCATCTTCTGAATTTACAAGAGTACAATGATCTCAAATATAATGTGACCAAACTTTTCGTAGCTAAAAATCAGTAATATATCTCATCCTTTTATATAATGCACCCCCGAATATATGCAAATGTTTAATTGTATATTTATTTGGTAGGGAGTCTAGTTATAACCTCAAACTTATAATGGTCCATGTGGAATAGATTAACATAGCTTGAAAAAACAAAACAAAAACAGAGGGTTGTAATAAAATGAGATATTCACGACTAATAAATGAAAATTTTAAAATGTGAGCGACTTGAAGAAGAGAGTCATTGTGTTACTGAAAAGGAATCATTTATCAAGTGAGTGCTCTTTCTAACTGTACCCAATTTTAGGACCGCTAGACAGGGAAAGGGGACACACAGCTGCTATATAGTTGGAAACATTTACACCCCAGACCCGCAAAAAGGCACAAAAATATTGTAATACTGTTAAGACACACCAAAAAGCATTTAATAAAAATACTAATACAACAAAGTCTAAATAGTCCAAAAATTAAATATGGCCAAACAAAAAGATTCATGGCTTAGTACTTTTTAAAAAGGACAGATTTGTCAAATTTGGCCATACTTTTTGTTAATTTGTGATATTTTCAATAAAGTAAGTTTTTGCCAAACAGCTTCAGTTGAGTTGAGATTTTTAGATAAAAATGAAAAATAAAATACCTAAATTATTAAAAGTAAATTGCCTATCAAATCAAAATAGCCCTGTCATCTTTTATGGATGTATGATAGGCTTCTATTATATAGCAATCCAAAGTCTGCATCTATCAGTTTGTTGCTACAGTACAGCAATCCTTATTTTTTTATTTTTTTTAACACTCGAGTATAATCATACACCACCCCCAATTTTTTACATTATACACAAGTATATGGTATTTCAGCTGAAGCAGGATCACAAGGACAAATTAACCATAGAGAATTAACCAATACAAGATATCCTTTACTATGGACAGTGTAATGAGAACTGTCAGCTCTCACGGATTGAATAAAGGGTTCAGTTTTAAATTTCATGAACATCACCAATTATAACAGTCAACTGATAAAGGTTGGACGGTATAATGGCCAAAATGTAACTATGACAACCAAGATAAAGACACCAGTTGAAAGGAATTAAAGCAGAATTTTAGAAATTCAGGTAGAAATTAAGTATAAATCATATCAGGGTTGTCAGATTTGGCTAAAAAGGGGAGATAATCCAAGCTTTAACTCAGAGACTTGCCCAACACAGGTATTGGAATAGTGTTGAATTTAGAAATCAAGTGAGTCTGGACACAGAAGTTCAATACCTCTTGAGATGGGCGTTTTCCAAGAGGCTGATATTGAACCTCTGCCTCAAGACCAGCTTGATTTCTTAAATCGAATGCCTGTGCTGGGTAAGTCTGAAATAAAGACTGGATTATCTCCCCTCGAGCCAAATCTGGCAACCCTGCATCATGCTGAAAGCTAAAGAGTTACATTAATGGAATTAATGAAATTATTGAGATTCCCTAATGTTAAAGTTGCTAACCAAGAGTTGAAACCTAATAGGTTTTTAGTGCTTTCTAAACGTAGAGACATTAAAAATATTCTTCCAAATAAACTTTAATGAATGGAATTCAAATTCAGTATGAATCAATAGAATTCCTAAGATATCAATGCAAGTACGATGCAATCTCTTGATAAATAAGTAAAATAAAATGTGTAAAAAGAAAAAAACAAAAAACATAAGTTGAAAAAATACGAGTGAAATGAAAGAATACAAATGAAAAAAAAATGCAAGTACATAAAAAAAATTGAGTAAACAGAAAAAAAGCACACGTAAATATAAAAATATGGCTTGATAAAAAAAAAAAAAATAAGGAATTACTCATGCATAGATAATATAAATCTATGCATTTTTAAAAATATATATTAAAATCATTTTTTGATCAATCCTGAGCACAATACAGGGAGGGAGAAAAAAAAAAACAAACAAGATTATACATAATTAAAATGTAGATAGACACTGGAGAATCTTGTAAAATGAAAGGAAATGCAATCTAGAATGAGAAGTGAACTCTTCAGTCAGAAGAAAGGAATGTTATTTTATGAAGCAGAAGAGTCTCAAGAAAGAAAAATTGATTCAATGTAAAACATCAATAGCACTTTATTTCTTTTCAACATCCTCCAGCAACTGGATTCTACAATTTTTATTTTGTTCACCACAATAACTACTCTAATTCAAAACAGATATGGAGGAAGCCGCTTATTGTGATCACTTTGAGATGGTCTTTTAGATAACTATGACTGGCTTATAATATTATTGCGATTATAAAAAGTGGCTTCCTCTGTATAAGAAAACACTACAATAAAAAAGAAAAAAAAAATCTTTCTAGCCTCATTTTTTCTTAGTTGAAACAATTCAAGAAAAATGAACGAATTAGTTGTCCACAAATTCAGTATCTAAAAGATAAAACAAAAAAATATGTTTTTTCCACTCATATCAACCGCATAATTTTGCTTTTAGATAAATGAAAGTATTGATTAAGAAAAAAAAAATGCATAATTATGTCTTGATTTTTAATATCATTATCATGACAGGCTATGCTGAGCCAGGTTTTAATTATAAACAATCAATAAGGCTAAATGATCTTTCACCTTACTATAGAAGCAAAAATGGTAAAAAGAATTTTCATTTTCAGAAAAAATATACTAGAAGGTAATCAATATTTGATAAAAAACAGTAGAGCAGTTAATTTTGTCACATATTTTGATGTTTATTTAACATCAGCCTTGAAACAATATGACTGTGTTTATATCAAGTCAAAGGAAATATAAAAATGAAAAAGAAAATGGGAGTACAGAAACAAAATAAAAACTATGGAAGAACAAAAGTCTTTTCAACACCACTTGGCTCTTTTTGATAACTATTTCACATTCTTCAACTGTTTATGAGAGACACTTACTATATACTTCATGTGATAAGGCAACCTTCAGATAAAAGAACAATTTCATTTTTTAGTGTTTAGTTACTGTTTTTGCATCTTATAGATCCCAATTTTAGGGGATATCTTTTGGATGCTTCAAGTGTCATTTTATCCAACATAGTACAGGGGAATTTTCCAGAAAATCCATGCAAATATTAGGCTGTGCTGGTATTATGACTATGGGCCATCTACTGAAGCTTGATACAGACAGTTATGCAGCTCAGAAGAAGTGCAGTGAGCAGTATTTCTCAAATCGCCTTATAAGTCATTTGTCTGATAGTCCAATATATACAGTAACTTGTGGTGAGAGGGATTTCATAAATCTCACAAAAGCATACTTTTATAATGATTAGAATAAATACTGATATATTGTAATTTCTTAGTCAAATATTGATTTAGTGTATTTCTCTATATTTATTATAAATCTATTCTGAGTTCTTTTTCAGTTACTGTTATCTTTATCAACTTATACTTTCTCCATAATAATATTCAATGCAGAAATACCATACACGTAATAACTAGAAAAATAAAATTATTAGGAGCAAAAAAGGCTATTGAGAACATTTTGTAAATTCTTGCAAAAAGAATTCGGAAGATTAATATAAAGCAATGAGGAAAAAAAAAAAAAGAAAAAAAAGCATAACTTATGAGAATAATTATTCTTTTAACCCTTCAGTTTATATATATATATATATATATATATATATATATACACACTAAAGTTTCTATGACTGCTGGGATATACATATCCCGATGATCTATTTTAGAAGTCCATAGACTGGATAAAAATATATCATCAAGTGCCTTGATAAGTTAGTTTTGAAAGGGTTATATTCATGCCTATGATTTACATCTTCACACATGCAAGGCTAATAAATGAATAGGTAGACAGGTCTGGTTAGTCACTCAATAGAAACTGTAACATGACCAACATCTTTTTCCATCATGCTGTGTTGAAAGAGATCAATTAGAAATTGGAAAAGGGGCTGATCAATGATTTGTTGAGCGGTGATCACTAAAAAGTCAGAATTCTCAAAAAAAAAAAAATAAAATAAAAAAAATAAAAATAAAAATGCATGAACATTGCCAGACATAAACTGCCATAAACTTACATTCAAAATCGACATCCCCTTCCCCAAAAACAATGGGGGGGGGGGGACTTTTTAGGCAAATGTTGAAATTTTCAGCCCTATTGCTCTATTGGTTTGCAGAGCCAGCCAGACTCTATTGAAAACTAAAGAAATCTGTGTCAACAGTTTAGGTTGACAGATTTCTAAAGGTGCAAGTATATGTAATGATAGCTGTTATAACTGCAAATAATTGTCATTAGGCACATCAAAATTTTGGAAACAAAAATAAAATGATTCTTACCTGTCAATCCTGAAAATACTTATATCAGAAATTGATAACAAAGTAAAAGATACTTTTTTAAATCATAGAATTCAAAATGGGGGGAATAGAACAAAGAATTTTCAACAAGACAGAAAACACGAAGAAAACATTCAAGGTGTGAGTGCTAAAAAAGATGCAAACTGATTTCATGTCTGGATTTCTTGAAGCTGTTGTGTTTTTGACTAGCCAGTGACCAGGGCAGCAATAAATCTATGCTTTGAGAACATAAGAATAACAAGTTCATTCAAACCAACATCTTCATTTTAATTAAATTTCCACTTTAATTCTATGACAAGTGATTCAACTAGTGTGAGGGAAAAGAAAAGAAAAAAAGCCAGACTATAAGACAAATGGTTTACAAGGGTAATTGGAGAACTATCTGAATCTCTTGCAAATCTCAAAGAAACTGAATTATTTCAACACCCTGGCATGCCAAGGAGAGGCTAAGCTGGTGCTGGACTCAACCCATGGGTAATCTGTAATTGTGCAGATGACAGAACTAACCATAATGCATACGTTTGTATTAGAGGATTACTTGACCCACTGTACCTGGAGGTATTATAAAAAGTGCAAATTAAGCATGTAATACAGGTTAAATTTCCCAAACTCAGCACCTTCCAAATCCTGGCAATCCAAAACTCTGTAATTTCCAAAACCCCAGCAGGTATTGAGTGATCGACAGATTTCCGTGTAGGCTGGCTCAGTTCAAAGACTTGCCATTATATTTTGGTGGTGCTTGCAATGTTTTGTTTTGAAATCACATATTTCGTATGCCATGCTTTGTAAAAATCCAGGGTATTTTCCATATGGAAATGGTAGAGACTTCAAAAAGTTGGCAAATTCCAAAAGTCAGGTTGGTGCTGGTCCTGCTGAACTTGGGAAATCTAACCTATGAAGCCAAGTAGTTTGAATATAGATTAATATGTTCACTGCTTATATCCATGTTTTAGTTAGAGCTACCATTAGACACTGCTATATAAGGCTACTTATGCTTTGTTTTGGTAATGCATATAGAATGACCTAGATGTTATCATCAACAAAGAATCGTAGCAACAAATAAGACAGCAACTGCAGAGAAAAGAGATCATCCGCAGACACTGGAGATGGATTGGTCACATTCTTCACAAACCTACATCCAGCATTACAAGACATGCCCTCTTTTGGAATCCAAAAAGGAAAAGAGCCAAGAAACACCTGGTGCTGTGACCTGGATGCAGACGTGGAGAGAACTGGACACACGAGGACAGCTGGATGCCTCTAATTAGCAAATGGCTGCCTCTTAACACACACACACAACTATATATATATGTGTATATTTATATATTACACAGGTAGCCACACTACACAAAATTTGCATACATGCTATTATGTACATGTACGAAAATCCATGATCACACAATGTTTATTCATCAACAGCCTATATTCAAAATGGGGCCACGGGCTAAGATAAAAGACAACACTTATGTGTTCTAAGTACTGTTTTTTTTTCTTCATAGTGTCATGCGATATGATACATCATGGTCATTTTTCTACAAAAAAAAAAAAAAAAAAAAAGCTCTTCAATTGTCACAGTTATTTATATTGACTTAAAGTAAACCATGCAAGGGACACACGTGCGTCAGAGGCAATACGCAACATGCCACAAAATGCACATCTGTGTTGTGTGGCAGTAAGTGTGTTAACCAGGTCAGCAGTAACCAGAGTTATGGCAATTATATTGTAGGAAATCTTAACTCAGACAAACAGGAAATAAAAAGCCTTACATAGCTTCCCAACTATTTTTCATGCTCTTTGCAGCTAGACATTTATGAAGAATCGAAGGCAGTGTTCATCTGCTTACAAGGCAGGAGCAGAAAAGAGTAGGTGGGGTTGAGGCAGATAGGTGGCATGAACCGTGAGAACGCAAAAGTTCCCACTTTACCCGCAGCACGAAAGATAGCAGATACGACGACAAGTGCCAAAATGATACACCACAAATTACACATATATTGAATAATAATACAAAATGGATCAGTTTATTATCCCATTATACATCATTTTCTTCAATTTTTCCCCGTCTTGAGTTCTAAGCCCTTAATCTCAAGGAGTGAACCCTCAATTCTACTCTTTTAGCAGAGAGGAATTGAGTACCATTTTTTAAAATTCGGTACGACTATGCTCACAACACCTGACATTCTCAGACAGTCACCGTTCTAGGTAATAACCAGGCTCAATGTTGTTCAACTTTGGAGACCTCACAAAAACTGTACCCAACAAGATTTGACCACTCTCCCATTACAAATAGTCTTTATCAAATTAAAAAATCTTGGTCAGTATACTGGGATCAGAACTCCATTTTATCTCATTCATTTTTCAATCTTTTTCCTTTTACTTTGTCTTAAAAGATATTTTAGATTTGATAGGCATCAAGGGGACAACTGTATTCATGTCAAATGGAACAAATATTCTGTTCTAAGACTTTGAAAATGAATCTTCAAAATCAATAATACTAGTACAGTGTCTGTTCAAAAGGTGCACGCTTGGGAGACAATGATATCTGGAGCAGCCTGTCATAATCATCTTGTAAAATAATTTTGAATGAAATACTTGTGTGACCAGGTTAACAATCAACACATGCTAGCAGCTGGAATCTTCCACCCAATGGATTGATGTGTTACTGTTACATCATAATGACAGATACTAAATGTATTCTAAAGAGTGGAAATCAAGGGAAATACTTTATAAAATCCATGAAGATCTAAAGCCATTAATTTTTTAAATTCACTTTTATTAGATTTTTCGAGAATTGCTCAACCAAACAACTTCAAACTCAACATTGCACTGCCTTATTTGCTGGCATCAGTCTGGCAATTGTCAACTTTATACAATGGCCAATTGTTGTGTAATCATGGTGCATAGACTAGAAATCACAGTGCATACATACACACACACACATATATATATATATATACATACAGGTGGCTTCAATCATAGTTAGATGTAATCAAGTTATATCCTGCTTGGGCTCCACATCACATTACTTCTTACTCGACCAATTTACGATATGAATTAGACTCACAGGTGACAAGCATCTGAAGTGGCGTCACTCACTTCACCCTGCAGTAATATACTAACCAGAACTTATCTTATCTTTCATGAAATATCCATCAAAAAAAAAAAAAAAAAAAAAAAAAATCAATGAGGACAGTGGTCTGAATAAATCACTGAGTAGCAACAATACAGCACGATGCTCAATTGCATGTAGACAAATGATTATCATCACATATGAATACATTAATGTTAGAATGGGCAGGGTGGCATTGAGTGCATTCAGTGGTACGGACTGGTCAACATGAAAAACAAAAAGCATTGTAAATATTTGCAAAGTGGATAGTCTAGCTAACCAGTAGAGCAGTGGTACATGGAGGATGTGTTCATAGTCACCTCGTAGGATGTGTAAAATCTGGGCAGCCGCTCAACATTGTTGTTTATCGTATTCTGTATCAACTGGACAAAGCATATAAGAGTTAACAGACAGAAGTAGGGAAATCAAAGAAAAATTACTTTTCATACATGTATATATATATGACACATACAATAAATTAATCATCCTGTTGGAAAAAAAAAATAAAAAAACTATGTCTAATATTTGGTACAAACATGTTCAGAATCGCATCCATTTTTATACATACTAGTTAGAAAAAAAAGAAAAATGGATGACGGTATGCCAGGTCGAGTCATCAGAGGTAGAGGAACAAGAGACTGGGGTGTAGAAGAGAGAGGAAAGGTTGTGCGCTGCCTCTACAATGGCTCACTGCAAAACAAAAGCTAGATACTATTTTTGCTTTTTGTGAAAGTGGCATAAAGCAAACTTTCAAAAAGAGGGGACTATCTCTAAGTTTTATTAGATGTGTTTGTTTTTTTTCAAGGAAAGAAACTAGAAAAATTGTTTCAGTAGAAGAGTTAATTGTTTGAAATGGTAGGTAAGAGACATTTTTGTCAGTAAATTTCAGTGGAAGAGTTCATGGTTATGGAGAGAGAACAAGGAAAATCACACATTATTTAAGTAGACACGAGTTTAAAAACCAGCAGTTGTAGTTTATCGTATCCTGTATCAACTGTACAAAGCATACGAGTTAACAGACAGAAGTAGGGAAATCAAAGAAAAATTACTTTTCAATAATTTCAAGTCATTATTCCAAGAGTTATTTAGAATACTGAACTCATTTTTTTTATGTTTGTAGTTGGAACATTTCAAGCCAATTCATTGCACAGCCTTCTTCAGGTGCACAATCCTTCTAAAAAAGAGGAGTCTCTTCTCCACAGAGATCGGAGGTTAACAGTAAGAAATAGAGTCGATCTAAGCACTAGAGTCTTCCAGAAAGCCAGCAGCATGAGAATTGAAGCAATGCTTCAAAAGGATTATCTGTACTGGGCATTTGTGGTCAGGATGGAAAACTATCATCGTCTGAAGACATCCCGGTTCAGGTGGAATTTTAGTTATAGCTTTGGACATGAAAATTGGAATTAATCAACAGTTGAGCCTATGCATGGTTGACAAACGGTAGTGCAATTGAAAATTAGGAGAAGGCTCGCTATCAGTTAATAACTAACCAACTTGAGCGCCAAAATTTGAAGTCATGTAAAGAAAAAAAAAAAAAAAAAATCCATCAAAGAATAAATATGGTCAGAATAAATTCTATTTATAACATCACTGGTGTTTTCCACAAAAAAACATCTGAATTCTCGAGAATCTAGATTCTATTATTGAACCAATCAGAATAGGGCTGATAAAAAGGTCAAAAAAGCTTTAAAAAAAAAAAAAAAAAACTTACATTATATATATATATATATATATATATATATATATATATATATATTGTTAGGTGTTTAGTTGAGTGCTGATGCCAATTTTCAAGTCTAGATAAAACAGTATGGCCAGGAGTGCCAGAAAACACAAACAAACATGCACATACGAAAAAGGATGAAACCCTTTGCCATCTTTGATGACTATTGTTATTCAGTTTTGAGGCAATTTTTCATAGAACAGAAAAATAAGTAAATGAATAAGTTAGAAAAAATTAAATTTCTAATATTCAGGGGAAATCTTTATAGAAAGCCCGGTTCTATACAGGTATACTTTGAACACTGCAGTCAATTTGTTCCAAAAGTTTTCCATACTGCACAGAACACCTTTTTTAACCAAATGTGTTCTTTTTCTCTTCAGCTTATACTTAGATGTATTAATTTGTACAGCAGTACCACAACTGCTTGGCATTAAGACCCACACTAATCAAAACTGCACTACCCAAGGTATTCCTGTACTTTTGAGGCTATCGATTCCCATAAATATCTATGCAACATTTAAAGGTGAATGAAGAATTTTTTTTATTCATTTTCAAGTTACAAGCTTGGATATTTTTTGCAACTTAGCCAAATTATGTCAATTTCTCTTTAAAAGTTTGAGGGCATGAGCAACTATGCAAGCAAGCCTGTGACTGCTGAGTGAGTAATAAGAGAAAAATCCATTTTATTTATAAGAACTTATCGCGATGAATTCTAAAAAGTTCTAACAATCTTTCTAGTACAGATACAGTTTCTTATCTGAAAAGTTCTGAAAACTGAAATTCTTTTGTATGGAAAAGGGGATGGTTTTTGGAGTTTTTCTTATAGAATAAAAAGTTACTTAAATATTTTCTTTTAGCATGTACTTGAAAATTGGTTATGGAAGTAATTTTGTGGTCTATCTCCTTCATTTTATTTACTACTAAACAAACTAGAAAACACAGAGTACATGACTCTGCCAACACTGTAGTCAAGGGAGGTAATTGTGTATTCATCCAATCAAAATTTTAATAAAATATTCCATAGCCTATTGTGCATCCCTCCAAAGAATTACGTTGAAGTCCAAGAACCTTTGCAGATATCATGTGAAGATATACAAAAATAAACAAAATATCTCCCAATCAAAAAAAATTCCTGGATCCGCCCCCAAATTCAACCATATTGACCAACCTTCCACAATTCTATTGAAATTCATTCAGTACTTAGAGCAACCAAATACCTCTTTGACTGTTGACAAAAGTAAATAAACTGTCATATCAATTATATTCTTATACATTAATTATAGTCTTATTTCACCCCATTCAGATGGTTCACTGCAGAGAAATTGCCATTCTTCAACTTGATTGTCTACCCTATTTAAAGTACCTGTAATACCAAACAAATTCGGAATTCAGTAAGTAACAAATCCCTGAGGTTTTTGATAAGAGATTTTGTATTCATATTTCATTCAATGAGAACCATGCAATGTGCACATGAAAGAATTATGCTGGACCTCACATGGAGAGACAAGATAGCACAGTACATCCGGAGTCAGGGACATTATGGATTCCATTGAAAATCTCAAATGGCAGTGGGCTGGCCATGTTGCACGAATGGCGGACAACCGATGGACATCACGACTCACAACATGGATACCAAGAGATCACATGCGCAACCGAGGCCGGCAGAGTATTAGATAGAGAGACGAGCTAGACAAATTCAGAAAGTACTGGCTCTGTGACGCCCATGAGAATTGTGGCGAATCCTGGAGATGGTCTATGTCCAACAACAGACGTTGAATGACTGACGATGATATTCCAGCAACAGGTTTAGCAAAACATCCAATTCCAAGTAAATATTAAGGTGCTTTTTTGAAAAAGATTATAAAATTTAAGAAAAAAAAAAAAAAAAATATTCATTCCAGTAAATGAAGTATTAGGAATCATTATCAATTATTGCTATTTACCTTCATCTTAATGGTTGTTGCTTTTCATCACAGACTAAACTCAGAACTCTTCAGAAGAGAATAAATAAATTAACAGCACATTGCCGAATAGAGAATAAATTCCCAGTGAGAGTCAATCTCATGACTATACCACAGTGTGCCTCGTTTGATGTATGACCGTTCTTACCACTAAACAACTGGAACTCATTCTTATTCTGATCTGAATGACATATTCACTCACTACTAAAGAGTACCCAGGTTGAGTTTAATTGCTATAAAAAAGCAACAATTAAGATGAAAGTTAATAGTGGTAAAAATAGATAAAAAATAAAATGACGTAATAATTTAAACAAGTTCAGAAAATAGTGACGCCATGACACCTACGATAGAGGTCTGACGACTCTTTGGGAAGGTCTGTGTCCAACAATGGACGTTAAAAGCCTTATGATGAATGTAACTAGAGTCGCATGATATAAATACTTGGCCTTTGCAATTAAAGTGAAAATGACAGAACTAAAGGCAGTAAATGAAACAGTTATTAAAGTAATCTGTTAAAAATTAAAGGACTGAATAATTTCGATTAAATTAATATCACATCAACAGTAATTATTCATAAACAATAGCTTTTATTCTACATTCCCTACTAACAATTTGTGGCTTTAAATAGATACTTTATTGCAAATGTAGTCCTTATGATCTATAACTAGTACAAACAGTAAAAAGAGCTATTTGTACATATTTACTTTTTATCTCTGCCAATTCAATGAATTTTGGTTATTCTAATTCAGTGACTAATAAAACTTGATTATCAGCTGTTGCCAAAATAACAGGATTATAAACAATAACATGTCAACCAACCAACTACTTTGTTTTTAGAGACTGTTTTCAAATATAAATTCCTCTGAACATTAGCAATATGTTCCCACAACTGATCATCAGTTCAAATAAAACAAAAACATATCACACTGTTTTTTTTGTTTTTTTTTTAACCAGTCTTTAAAGAAATCTTTCATGTTATTGATGTAAATGCAGTAGATAATTTACACGTGGAAAATATAGAAAAGTTTCGTTTTACTTGAAAGAAGTCATTATCCAGTAAAATCGTGTTGCATTTTGGTTAAATTGGTGAAATTTGTAACTATCATATACTCAAGTGGATAAGACAACACTTGAAGCATTCAAACCCCCTGCTCCCAAACAGGCCACCTCATCTGCTAAAGTATTTGGTATATAAAATGTAGCTAAATGATCAATAAGTACAATGACTTCTTCAGATGTCTTACAGGCCAAGATTAGTGGACAGAAAGTAGGATCAACACATCTATCTGTAGAGATCATTGTCTTTCTAGTATAGGATACAATTAAGATATTGAAATCCTGAAGTTCCTTTATAAAAATTCTATAATACCAACTCCAAAAGCCCAACTTGAATACTTTATTCCAGCCTCCGCAAATAAGTGTGTTGTGTGGTTTGGAAAGAAAAAAACAATCAAAAAAGAATTTGTCGAATTGTTAAATCCAAAACAATTCCGAAATATTCTAATTAAAGAGAAAAAAAAAAACTAACAGATCCTCAAATAAAAAAACAAAGCAAAACAGGTCAGGTTAGTCATTCAATAGAAACCATCATGTGACTAACATCTTTCGGCAGCGTGCCATGTTGGGATAATCAATTGTAAGATTGGAAAAGGAAGGAGGATCAATAAAGTCATTTTGCTTGCCTTTTGTTGAGAAGTGATCACTAAAAATATCTGAAGTTAATAGAAGAAAACCCCCAAAAAACAAGCATGAACATTGCTATGCACAAACCAAGGGAACAATTTAGCATAAATTTACATTGCTAATAGAAGCATCCCCCCAAGAAAAAACTATGGGAAGGAAATCAAAGAAAAAACCAAAACATTTTTCCTAAACATCATAAAGAGCAAATGCTTAAAATGTTAGCCCTCTAGCTCTATTGGTGTAGACTGTATGCTTTGTACTTACCTACTCAGTCTGTCAGTCAGACCAAATTAAAAACTGAAGAAACCTGTGTTAATAGTTTTGGTCGATGGTTTCTACATAAAGAGTCAAATTGTTAAATCCCAAACAATTCCAAAATATTCTGATTAAAAAGGTAAAAAAAACTAACTAACACTCAAATGGAAAAAAGCAAAAATCAAAAGCATCAAGAGATCAATCGACAATTTATTTGTGATTAGGCAATTGAAGTTATTGTGTAAACATTTTTTAGTTCACTAGTTTCTTGAGAGACAAAGAGGAGTAGCTTCATACAACAGCTGATGTCTATGCTATGCACAACAAAAACATGTTTAAATGGTGAAGCTTTAATCAGCACTAATTGAAAGCTAAAACAAAGTAATTAAAGTAAAGAAAGAAAAGGAAGAAAAATCACAAACTAATTGATACAAGTTCTTGTTTGAATTTTGTTAGACGGGATATTCCAATCATTGTATGAGGTTTTGGATACATATACCGTCTATGCCAGCATATAAGTCAACCCCTAAACTAAAGTCTAATTCATGCTTAATCTATAATCATTTTCATAATAGCACCTGTCTTCATATTGCAAATACATTACTAGATTTGAGGATGGGCATTGTCAATCAGTAAAAATCACCTGTCGACTTCCTTGTCCAGAAAAAGGTAATTTCTGGATCAATGCGTCACTCGACCTGGCCCATTGCCCACTGTAGCATTTATAACAGTAACAGTTTTTCCAGATTCTAGATATTCATAATTTCATAATTGAAATGAGAAAATCAGGTAAGTCTATTTTCCATGAAAATAGAGTTTGGACCAAAAATGTATGATACCTCAAGTGCTTTATTGGTCCAATGTATTTTTTGTCAAGCATTTTAGATATAGAGATATCTATTTTGCGAAATCAAGTCAGGCTAGGAGAAAAAAAAAAAAAAAAAAAAAAATCAAAATTCCAATGACAAAATCAGTGAAGTCAATTGTATTAAACTTACCTTCTTGGATGGCAGTGTTTTACTCATTGTATGTGATTCAGTCATACTATTTTCCTCATTGTTTGTTTATTTTCCTATGGGGGACAATCTCAAGACAGATGCAAAAAATGGGTGTGACATGTATATGAAGAGCATGGTGTGCATGCCAGGGCAATCTTATCACTTGGATACACAGGGCAATTGCCTGGGTGCTCCAAAATAAAAATCAAGGTTCATATTAACGAGCAGACATAGAGGACCTTTTCTAAGCCTATATTTAGATTAATGTTCAAGTGAGCTCCTGACTATTGGATCCATGTATTAAATCAGGGCTGGGACAATGACCCATGAGCCAAATCCAATACACTGCTGGGGGGGGGGTCTCTCAGATATCTTGAAACAGACACTTAAAGGAGGCTGGAGGCTAAAAAATTTGTAAAAAAAAAAAATCAACAAAGATAAGGGAAATGGTCCAAATGAACAATATAAAATGATTGACACAAATTGATTCATAATTAAATGAATGGATCTATCACCTTTTTTTTAATTTGTTTCATGCACGAGCTTAGAAAGTTGTAACTGTACCCAACATGGAAGTATCCGGCTTTTTTTCTCAAAATGAGACGTTAACTAAGTATCAATTCTCCATCAACACCGATACTCAAAGCAGTTATAATCAGACACTTTTTTTTTTCTTTTAAATCCAGGTAGTATTACAAGAGAGTCATTGAAATTTTCATGACTAGCTGACAGATTTACAAAGTGTCAACAAATGTAACTGATTCCACTGATTTTTAGTTAGGATTTTATTCCAGCAACGTCCAGAAAAAAGTGGTGCAAGTATCAAGTCTCAAGAGAATAAAAATAATTTTTTTTCAATTTCTAATCAATGTTTCTTCTAATCTTTTCTCCTGTAACAAAAGTATGCACACTATTTAATTCAACATTTTTTCAATAAAAACTCAATAAGCTATCTAAAGAATTTGAAATCACAATGATTTCCTTTATGCACAAGTTGCAAAATGTGTGTGCACAAGCACAGTTTTAAAGGGAACAATGCTTCTGATCCTGATTAGTGGTGATGGAATGGTTGATCAGAGATATCTGATAGAATTTGTATTGACATTAGTCTGGAAAATTGTTAATCTAGCAAGGCACCATGAAAGCTATAATAATGGTGTAGTAGTGTACATTGTGTGTATACACAGATAAATGTGTTGTCAGTCCAATATATGACTAAAAATTCAACACATTAGTAGTGTACATGTTCATATACTTACTACTGAAATTATGAGTATGGTTTCTGGGCTAGAACATTACTTTCAACAAAAAGCACCCAACAATACCTCACAATTACACACTGATTTACTCTGACTAGTGTCCTCATCTTGGCTGTTATAGTCCCAACATTTCAGTCATTGTATCTTTCGAACTTCTTAAGGGGGTCTATCATTGTCGGTAACCTTCTGGGGATTTCAAACCAGACCCTTTTTTTGAATCCACAGTGATAGATAGTTCTCATTTAGTTAATTCATCCTTGCTCCGTCACTTTTCCGTTTTTTCTACTGAACCAAAGTACATATGATTTTTCTACATTACCAGACCCAGAAGGAAGCCAGAGGGTACAACTGCCAGAATATTTTAATAAAAGATGAGGACACACGTCCAAGTAAATCAGTGGTGGTGGAGTTTGTTTGTTTATTTATAATTAATTATCATTATGATGACAAGTCTAATTATTCTTCTTCAAATCAGAAATTCAGACAAAAGAAATACCTCAAAACATCACTAGACTTCATTGGTTCTCTATTAGGTTCACATAGATGAAGTCTCTGTCCCATCTTAACCCTTTCAAGACTCCTGGGACATATATATCCCATAAATCTGTTTTAGAAGTCTACTGTTGGGTAGGCTGATACATTTACTCCTTTCTAACATTATACTCAGCTTAATCAAGAACATTAACAATGAATTGGCAGTATATCCTCAACATCCCACTTTATGGGATATGATATTAACAGATTTGGAGTCTTTTCTCATTATCAAATGTCTTGTTTAGAGTCCTTTGGCAGATTGAAAAACATTATGATCCCCTGCAGTTATTACTAAGATGCCAAAGGTTCATTTCAGGAGCATCAAGATCTTGGTCAGATTGCATATCAGCTGAGAATATGGATAGATACTCTTGACATTTAGTACAGTTACAAATGAATGCAAGATACTCATGAGATTTATTTATACTATTTGCATGATTATATATCTCATCCCCAATATGGTGACATTCTTCATTTTACAACACTACCTTTTCTGATAGCTGCATGTAGTACAACAGTTAATACAAGATGCTATATGCATGTATCAGGAAAACTAAACCCAAAAATGTCAACACTAAGTTAGTTGGAGAGTAACCAGACATTTGATATTAATTAGAAAAGAAAAAAAAAAGAAAGCCTACTTAGGGGAATAGTGCCTTAGTTCCCTTTAAAATACTCTAAGGACCTAAAACATCTATGTCAGCATCCCTTCCACTTTTCAAAACAGTCTACACACGTCTTATTTAAGATCAGCATCAACTTCCTAAATCTCATTCACTGTCTAATCTCCATAGAAAAAAGCCAGACGTCATAGGAAGCCAAACTCGGTCATTGTGAATGTGAAAGTCACATAATACACAAACTCTCTCTCAATGGTATCTCACATTCCCAACTGAACAACCCCACGGTGGATTGTTCATTCATGTGCAATAAGGTCCCCTCTGACAGCTTACCAAGTTACATCAAGGCCACACAACCAGTCCTTCAGATATTCCAAATGGCTGAACACTTTCTATGAGAGAGCCTTCATTAACATCATATAGATTTGATGCATAGGAGGAGGGGAGGGACAAAAGAGGATCCCTGACACTGGTCTGAAAGGGCACAGATAACCCTTGCTACAACACTGAATGAAAATTCAAGAAATGAAATTCATGATCTTAAGCATTCAACCAAGTTGTAAACAATGAAGATTGAGGATCAGAGAGTTTAACACAATTGACGAAACCATGTCATTATAACTGGTGAGCAATACATACATTTTGCAACAGTTTCAATACTGAAAACTTAGATAAATAGGGCAAAGGTTATCCAACTTCTTGTAGTGTACCCATTCATCCTGTCCCACAGATTTTCTTCCAGTTTACATATTCATCCAGTTGAACAGTGTTGGCCAACCCAATCATGAAGAATATAGCGTAAAATGTATAGATACCATAGAACAGACAATAGAGATGTTGTATTTGCTTGTAATTTCATTTATATTAATGCTGCATTTCTAATTAGATAAATGAGCTTGGCTTTCTAACAAGTAACTCCATTCTAGGCACAATTTCAGAGAGAGAGAAAACACACACATTCTCAATTTACAGTCTTGTATGATAATGGTTTTAATTGGTTCTTGAAAATTCTAGTGTTTTCACAAAACTCATATACCCCTTTAATTTCTTTTGTGTACCCTTACGGATATGTATACCCCTGTTTGAGAACTCCTGAAGTAAGGGAACCAAGAAAATAAAATGACCAGACTGTTGCAGCTCAGGGAAAAAAAAAAAAAAAAAAAAAAATCAACCAATTTTATTATGTTCAAATTGAACCAAAACTAATTATATATTTTCTATTCAGAGCAGAAAGGACTTTAGAGTGAATGTTGTACCAAGGTACATACCTCTTTCCACGGAATTAGAAGCGGATAGCATTTAAAATAAGCTCATACAAAATTATTTACAAAACAAAAGAACACAGATAGCTGGTCAATTTCAGCTCAGTCTTTTAGTCTTCAATGTCTAACCAAACGTCTATGCCTTACTTATTTAAAAGAGTCCGCGAATGTCCAGACATCGTACTGGCCAGTCAGCTATAGGCAGATACAAAACTCCCTTTTTAATATCTTCGCAATTTCTCATTGTGTACATTGTATCTTCTCATTTCTTTCAACATGTTTTGATTGTATTTGTTCATAATAAATGAAACATGCATGAAACTTTACTGTTTTGTCTACATCATTAAGTGTTCATATATCTTATGGGAAAAAAAAAAAATTTTAAAAAAAGAAGACTGTACTTGCTCATTCATTCCCATACTGACCCAAACTCATCATTCAATTTTTACAAGGAAATATTCTACGGAGTATACATCTTTAGAAAGCCAAACAAACCGTTAAGGAATATCAGACCAAAAACTACACAACACAGACAGACACAAATGCAGATAATGGTGGAAAACAAAGTGAGGCCAGCAAGAAAATAATACGGGGAGAAAATAAAGAGAAGGAAAAAAAAAAAACAACAAAAAACTAAGGCCTCATAATCATCGTCACTTAAAAACTAATCTTGTGATATTTCCACAAAGGTCAACCCTCCATCGTCACAATAATCGTCTCCCTTTAGTACTGGAACTCATGTGGAAGGAAGAGAAGGAAATGGTTCTAAGATGTGAGTGAAATTGTAAATAGTCCTCACTTACCATTGTTAGAATTCATACTGGTTTCACTCCATCCCACCCCTGTCCAATGACTTCAACTTGCAAACATGAAACATTTTTTTCAAGTTTGTTTATAAACCCATTTTGTTCATGAATGCAATGTTAATGTATAAGACCCGTAATAACATATTCTAAGATTACATCAAGCTAATTTTACAAGTAAACCTGCCTCATACATAAAAGCCTTCAAGTTATTGCTTCATACTTATACTCTAGCACAGTGGTTGTTCCCAACCTTGTCTTGCACATGCACCCTTTTCATCATATAACAGAACGTCATTTCCCCCTTCCAAGATTGGACTCAAAAGGTATTTTCTATATAATGAGCATATAAGATTGAAAATCTTTAATTCTTTTCCCTCCATTAGCACATATACATCTACTTGGATTATTTTTAAAGTAATTCAACTACACTAGTAGTGCCAAAGGAATAATATTCCAACAATTTGAATCAGCCAATCAGTGATCCCAATACCCACCTGAAACCCTAAAATTACTCAAAGGTAGGGAAATCCTGCCTGGTTGAGAACCTAAGCTTTTTCATTTATCCTATCCTACACAAAATTAATAGAATTAACATATTTGTCATGTTATGATGCAAGCTGTACAAGAGTAATTCTTTGAAGTTCTGGTCACTGAAATTCATCCCAACCACCAAACTATTTATTTGATAATATAGGTAAAAATGTTAGGGTCCACCATCCACCTTATATCACAAACCATATTATATTGGGAGACATCTGTATAATAGAAAAAACATTCATGTTCAAGCTGTAACATAGAGAAGAGAAACTATGATTTTACAAGTATCTACCATTATTGATTTTTGACTAGTATTTCTTTCATCTTATTTCAAGTTGCTTTTTGTTGCAACTACTCAGACCGTCAGTCTACTGCCATTAGTAAAACAATGAAGATAGGAAATAAAAATGTGACTTGAACTCAAATCCTTTTTGCTTCAAGAAGCCTGGTTGTAATCTGTACCAGCTATTCTGCTGCTCAACAAGAGCCCCAAGCTGGCAGAAGATCAAATTGAACTATATAAACTTACCCTACATTTCCTCTTCTCTGATCGTACACCACCATATTTGTTGTTGTTTTTACTTACACTAACAGTTGAAATATTGATTTTGTTTTTTCATTAGATGATAGGATCTTTTGTGAACTTTTCAAATTATTCCACTGACTAATTTACTGCATTAGGTTTTAAAAATAAGTTGTTGATAGTTGAATTAACCTTTTAGAAATAATTTCTGAAAATAACAAAACATGAGTATCTAGAAGACTTTTTTTAATGTTATTCAATTCGTGGAATTTTCAATAAAATGATAGAGTTTTAAATTTTCAGGGGAAAGAATTTCTGGCTGTTTATCTTAGCGCTATGATGATGAAATTTCACCCAGGATGGAAATGTTTTTTCAGAGCGAGGTATAGGGTAACACTGTCTCCATTAGTAGACTTTGAACATATAAAAATAACCTGGAAATTTAGGAGGTGTATGCTGTAGCCCCGCTTAACCCCCATTTCCACCAACAATTATACTTATATTTTGTGCATCATTCTTATTTAACGTTCCATTCTGTTCCCGATTGTAACCAGTCATGTTCATAATGAACTTCTGGTTAAAGATCAGTTTCTTATTCAGAACCTGAATTCATACAAGGTCAGTTTTTCTGCTGCTGCTAAGATTTTATGTGTAACACACAAAGGTGATAATCACACACACACCACTATCATACTTGTAAAGGGTGGCTGCTTCTCCATACCACCATGAACCCTTAATATTCCTATATCCTCTTGATTTGTCACTGTCAAGCTCACCTTTTTTTTTGCTCCTTTGAATAAATTCCATTATTAAACTAGACAGCACCCAGAGAACGCATACATCTGTCAACATAATGCACTAACAGAAAACTGAATGAAAATCAGTTGATACATAGTTACCTCCCAAGCATCATAGCTACGTTTCGATCTTTATTACAAATATATGAAACTCTTCAAATCGAAAAAATAAAATAAAACATAATATAATATAATAAAATTGCTGGATCAATCAATTCCCCTTAGCCCATAGTACACGTTTTCACAAATTGACAGAGAACTTCTGGTGATACTGTGTGCCTCTTCTAACTTCGTTGAAAGAGGTAAATAAAACTCTTTGCAAGTGTTCCGACATGCCTTCTTTAAAAATCTTATTTGCCCGCCAAATCTGTGTCTATTGCCAAATGAATGATGCCACTAATTTGGAAAGAAAAAAAAAATGGAAGTTAAAGTTTCCCATAACCTTCCGAAGATCTACCACGATGTTCATCAAAGGAATCACCCTACTAGTTCTAATAGTAATAGTATTTATATAGTACGACTAGTGTTACTACTACTACTACGACTGGAGTGTAAGATAGGTCTAGGTAGATGATAGACATCAGGCGACTGGATGTTGTTAACTATCATCAAGCAACTCCCACCACTACCATCACCGCCGAAGGCAATGATACAAACATGTCTGTGTTGCCTAATTCAAATGCTTGGCATCGAGATCTAGATGTTTTTGCTTACATCTAGATGTCAGAAATTGCGATACAAATTATTATTAATGAAATAAGTTATATTCTTTATTCGATTTATGATATAGTCGTAAATAGTACCAATCGAGGATACATCAAACAGATGTAACAAGGGTTATTTTAAATGATTCTACTGGTATAAGCTAGTTGGGTTGTTTTTGAATATGTTAGTCTATGTAGAAGAAATATACAGTTTACGATTTTACTGTTTCTTCCGACAAGGAGTTCCAGAATGCAAAGGATTATAAAATAAGTTATATTTTCAATTAATTATGTATTTTAGTCAAGTAAATGTTAATTAAAGTAACATAATTTATCAGTAATCTGCAGAATGTCGATGTTTTTAGATTCAATTTATATACAAACTTCACAAATATATTTGGCAGCATTGAATGTTACAGATAGATTGCGTTGATAAAAGAAAATGTGGAGGAGGGAGTTCAGGGTAAACAGATTCCTTTGGACTCGACTTGTACAATTCCCGCCATAATTTTATTTACCACGTGTACTTGAAGAACACAAACAGCATCCAACAAAGAGACAACTTGATGAACGGTTGGGGCGTAAATCGAAAAAGAGATGGTTGCCAAAATTAGTTTTTACATCATCCGTAAAATTCAGATTTTTTATGAACCAATGATAATGACTACACAAATTTTGAATTTTTTTTTTTTTGGCACGATGTACGGAAGGTGATCTCGATTGTCAAATTTAGCACAGAGCATGCCGTCGCACACTAGACGTTAAAAAACTGTGCACAAATAAAAAGACAAGAGAATTCATAACAGAAAAAAAAAGGAGTAAATACAAATTATATTGCTTTTGCTTCGAATTAATTTTATTTTCATATTGTTTTTTTTTTTAAACATCGAGTGTGCTTGGAGTGAAACATTACAGTCAGGACCACTTATATATTTTTTTTCACGAGACCCCGATGATGTGAAAAGTAAAACGGGGGGGGGGGTAATTTTTTGATAAAATACAATAAAATCATATTCGGCGCTTTTTTTAAATTGATTATCTAGAAAAAGGCAAAAACACTAAGCGAAACGTCAAACAATAGACAACACGATCTCTACGCACCACCCTCGAATAAGTGCCCCCAAAACAGGTCGGAACTCAGCATTTTTGTTGAAAATAAATCGAACAGAGATGTTCTTAGAATTTGTATTACTGACGATTAAGTTGATCAGGCATACCATAAAAAGGGTATAGGCAAATTTCAAGATTTGTTTCTTTTTTCCAAATCTACAAAAATTATAAGATCCTTGAAATGGATGATATTTTTGTAGGCCATGTCCAATTTCTTCAACTTTTGTTGATCAATTCAAATCTCAAATTACTTGCCACGTTGTCGGCTAATTAGAGACCTGGATCCACAATAAAAACCATTTCCGTACTCAGCTTCTGACGTTGATTGAAACACAGCTTTTTTGTTTCAAGTTTGAAACTGAATCAATAGTGTTACTATCTGAACACTTGAATTAAAAATAAGATGTTTCCGAATCCGAACAGGCCCGACTCCAACTAGACACTTTGGCTCCAAGTAACCTTGTGACGCACTTAAAGCTTTTGGAGGCTTTCGAATTCGAAAATTGCTTCCGGATGATTTCGAGACCCAACGAATGACTAATGACATGTTCGAGAAGTTACAGGCGTATAGCATAGTACCCTAATCAACATCAACTTGATCTTTTTCGTATACCTTTTCCTAACTAACGATAAACCTTTTAAAAAAAATAAAACGAGAATCTATTTGAACGAAAACATGTCATGACAAAACTCCATAACAACTGTCTCACCATATCAATAAAAAAAAAAAAAAAAAAAAAAAAAAAAGAGAGAGAGAGCTAATGAATCAAAAATTACAACTCAGGTCACACTACAGGCTGCTACTTACTGACTGACCCTTTCGCTCCACAGGATTTATTTTCGGCATTCTTTCGTTTCGAGTCCTAGCCTTAATAACTTCTGTCAAAATTGACAATGGATGAACTAAAAAAAGAGAACAGCTAATGATTTCAAAATGAGCGAATGCCTTTGCTTTTCCTTATTTTTTAATTTTTTTTACAGGCTTGAAAACGTCGCCGATGCTCAACTTCGATATCTTGACCCCTCAACGAGAAAAAAACCATCGATTTGAGAGGTAAGTGTAGTAGAGAAACCATCTGGCAACACCTGCAACAGACAAAGCGGTAAAATAAAAAGAAAACTGTTGCTGCTCGGCGTAAAGAAACATCTGTGGAAATTATCGGCTACGGTTCAGTTATATAACCAAGAAGCCGATAGGAATATTTGGCTCTCCATCAGACTTACGATCATTAGTATCCCCCAAGTGCCACTCATAGCCATGAAAATACGGAGCAAGCATAATAATTTCCTGTTTTCTTCTTAATTACGGAGCAAAGATTCCCCTTCATTTGAGGCTCTGTGTTGGGTTTCTTCATGTCTGTGTGGGTAAGCACTGGAAACTTGCTTCTGATAAGATGATCAAGATCAGGCGTGGGTCAAGCCAGGGGGTCTGGACCCCCCCCCCTTAATCGGTCAAAGCGCAATTGAAGAAAATAAAGAAATTTTACAAATAAAAAAAACATAATTCTAATGTAATCATTAATTGACTTTAAATAAGCACTATTCCTGTTTAAATCACAGACTGAGTATTAAAAAAATGGACTCCCCCACTCAAAATCTTGGATCTGCCAATCACTGATTTGCAAAAAGTAAATCAGTGTTAATCGATATAAGATAGCTATTTCATTTTTTTCTTGGAATTCGAAAAAATTTCAGACACTGTAGTCATTGTTATGGTTTTACCGACGGTGACTCAAATTTTTTCTTCTGTGATTTTCACATCCTTGAAGAACAAACAAAAGGAAATAAAGATGATATTTGTAAAGGAAAACTTCAATATACAAAAAAAAAAATAAAACAAATAATCAATAAACAACTTATCTATCCTCTCTAGAGGATGCTGCAACTCTAAGAGACTGAAAATTCTTAGGATCTGGCCAGTAGTTTTAAACGATCATCATTCAAAACAAACCAAGTACTTGAAACTTAAGCTTCTGAGAGAGCTGAAGTTTTTTTTCTTTCTCATTATATTTGATGATCAAGTGCACTCTTTTCTTCAGAGATACAAAACCAATGGTAAATGACCAGAATAGGTTCGTAAATTCTCAGTACAAAAAAAAGGAGCAGAGGCATTAGAGTTAGCGTTTGGCATTAAAGAAAGTGACCGAAAGAAAGGAAAAAATAATTCATAAGCAGTACCACACTGAAAAAAGGCGGAAAATAAGGGCCTACATTGTCATTACATTGTACATAGAATCCTTGCACATAAAACCTTTTTAAGATATTTTCCATAAAAGTTTTGTTGATAGTTTCAGGTGTATGTGCATTTAAAAGTGTTATAAATATAAATAAATAGTTAAATGTTTTTGATAATTTACAAACCTATTCTGGTCATCAACAAACCAAGAATTGATTCTACAGGTGGGATTTACATCTCTCTTCAAGAGAATGTAGGAAGAATTACAAAATTGAGTCAAGAAGGTTCAATTTGATTCAGAGTCAATTTTTTGTAGTAGTGCACTGCACCTGTCATCCATCCCATCATCAGTTGGAAAGAGAGAGACTAAAGAAGGTTTTCAGCTTTAAGTTTATCCAGGGAAAATATGTAAGGAAGAAAATTATCCTGTGGTCAAGAGTCACAACATCTTCACACAGAGAGGTTTTTCTCTCTCACTCCTAAGGATGGACCTTTATATATTGTCTCATCAAAGGAATTAGTAACAGTTTACAAATAAAAGGACAAATAATGGTCTTCATAAAACTTTGTATGGTTGGACGGTGTAACTGATTTGAAGTTCAGCTCAAATAATAGAGCAGTAGTTCTGAATCTTCTGTCCATTCACCCTATCCATCATATTTCAGAAAGTTACCCCCCACCCTTTCTGAGATGGACTGATTCCAAAATTTTAGTTTGTACAAAGACCAATATACCTAAAGTTGACTGCCAGTCTGTGGTTCCAACCATCTCTGAAGTCCTAAAATCCCCTCCGTGGGAAGGAGATACACCCCTGATTAAGAGCCCCAGTAATTAGGAAAAGTTTTGTTTCAACACAGTATACACTGAACAGGCTTGAATTATACAAACTACTTTTCTTAGTAAGAAATTTCAAGTAATTATTTTACATTTTGCAATATGGAAGAAAAAACAAAAAACACTGGAGATGGGGTATTATTCATGATAAGGTTCTAAATTATTTGACCTCATAATTGTAGCATTAAGCAATGATGGCTTGGTTTCACAAACAAAGATTTTTGGGAGAGTTTTCCACAGCAGTATGATCAGAATGCAGGTCATGTGTACAACATAACCCTTCAGCCTAAAAAATGGAATTTTAAGGTGGAGTGCAACTTGCTCTACGCCAACCCCTCACTTTAAACCAAGGGTTTTCATCCTATGATCCACCTAAGTGGTGTGAATAGTAGCAAAGCTCTAGGGTTGTAGGTTTCACAGGAGTGTCCTCCTGGCAGATACCTGAGTTAGCTATGGGGGTTAGCAACCCCTTTGTGGAAATATTCTAATAGCATGGCTGACCTGTGGTTAAACCACAGGATGTGAACATTCTGTGGTTGGTAGATGCCTGGACTCACTATAGAGTTCTACAGTCCCTTTGGAGGAATATCAAGACTGAGTCTGTCTGCAACCATAAGGGCAGATTCACAGTACAGACATCTGCGAGCATTGAGCAAAAATGTGGTTGAAAATACAGTAATTAAGTGATCATCTGTCAAGAATTTTGCAGGTCCAGATTATCATGTTACAGAACAGTTGTGGAATTAGTGATTTTGTTCAATCTTAAGGATTTAGTGAAATACCTGAACATTTCAGTAATTTCAAAAAACATCTAGCTTCACAATCAGAATACAATGGTTAACAAGCTTGTGATGCAGACCATTACAATTGTAATGAGTTCGTTTCTCACTGGATATCCCATTATTGTCAAATTGTCCCATAATGTCAAAATAAGCTGTATGTACACTGTAAATACTGAAGCAGAATATAATGGATGTATTCACCAAATCTAGCTTCGTTTGACACAAGGTCACGGTAATGGTGCAGCCAGTGAGACTCGAACCCATTACATTAAGTATAGTCAACATCACAAACTTTTCAACCTGAACCATAACAACACTCTTAGTGAAACAAGGGATTTCACTAGTTTCACTATCTTACTGTATCAACCAACCACACACATATAAGATGCAGAAGGTCTGCTCTCCCAGTCTCCCAAACAAAACGAAGAATGGATGGAATGTACCCAACTGATATCATTTACAGCAACTACCTGTTTGTTCAAAGAAGCATGGCAAAAATGCTCAAGAAATCATTTATGCTTGATTCTACATCGTATCCGTGAGAGGACTTAACAATATCAATATGTGATGTTCAATTTATCAAGTCATCTATTTGGAAATTTTGGGGATTCGTCTTGTATAATTAGCCAAATATGAGCCAAAATAATTCAGGACCCTATCAAGATTTGCTACCCTCTTCCACACAAAATAAGGCATTACAGATATTCTGTCCAAGTTCAATATTTTAAAAATCTATCATTCTATTCTTTTCTTTGCCGACACACCTCAATTTTTCATACTTATTAAAACATAAATTAGTAAGTTTAAAAGCTTATTTGGCAAATGTTGACATAAATTATGCAATAAATACACGTTGTTGACGTTTGTTGGATCATGGGGTTTTTTGTTTTTTTTTTTCGTAAAAATTCTGACACACCCAAAGTCAAGTATTGTTACATTTATTTCGTTTGATAAGCAAGAAAAGGTTAAAACTAATTCCTAGTAATACAGCTGCAAAAATCCATTATTGTCCAGCTGTTCAAAGTAATTTATTTTGCAGATATCAGGATCTTGTTATTTATTTCTGTAGTTGAATCAATGAGTGAGAAAATCGTTATAAAAGGTACGTGAACATTTTAAATAAGCAAATGTGTTCGAACTGCACAAACAGGAGAGAATGTTGTTGTAGATTCATTGAACCGACAATAACATTGTTAAATATGGATGTCCCGATGACTCAAAAAAAAAAAAACCAACATTATTTCAATTTGAAATCTATATCTTATTTTTTTTCGAGTATTTCAATAACATTGACCGAGCAGAGAGGACTTAATTGGTAAAACCGAAAATTGACATTTTCAGTTTGTTTCCAATTGGTTGTTTGATTTTTTTAGTATTGATACAATGTAGAGCAGTTGGTCCCCGATTGTAATGTTTCACACCCTCCCACACTCGATCCTAAAAACAAGTCAACAATTTAATTTAATGTATTTACGTTAATTTTTCTTTCATGATTTCTTATTTCTATTTGTGTGCCATTTTTAACATCGAGTGTGCGAAACTTCACGACCGGGACCACCTTCCCAACATCGTACCCAAAATAGTGAACAGAATTTCATAGGGGATTTTAAATTTTACAACCGTTCAACATCCATAATGAAAAATTCAAGATCTCAATAAATTAAATGAATAAATCTACCAGATGGACGTACAATTTTTTTTTACAATCAACAAGCTTTTTTTTCAAGGTGATGTCAGTTGAGAAATGTTTTCAGTTGATGAATGTAGCACCTGAGACCAAGCAGAAATCGATGATGGGCACCATGTAGGGAAGATGGTCCCGATTGTAGAAAAAAAAAGGTGGGGGGTACCCAAATAGAAAGAAATAAGAAAATTAATGAAAGAAAAATCAATGTAAATGCATAAATTATATCGTTATTGCTTTGTTTTGATATATTATTTGTCAGTTTTTTAATCATTCGTCGTTTTTAACATCGCGTGAGCGAGGGTGTGCAATTTTACAAACAGGACCACATTTCCCTACATTTTGTATTCAATGATTTTCTTTTTTTTCGTTTTATGGTTTTATCTGTTGTTATATGTCAGAGCTTTTGTCAGTCCGTTTCTAATTAAAATATTGTGTCTAGATAAAAAATTAAGTAGATTTTTTAAAATTTTCATTAAATTTATGAATCAGGCTAAAAGAAAAAAAGTGTAAGATGAAGCCCATATTTCATGTGAGAAAAAAATCCGAAGTGGAAAAATGAAAAAGAAGATATCAAGTCCAGCGCAAATAAACATTATATACAAACACTAAAATGAAAATACTAACAACATTAACAGTCTTAAATAAATATCTCACACCAACCAAAACCCCAAGTAAATATTACATTTCAAGTTGAACAGCACTAATGTCATTTATGTATATTTATTTGGCAATTAGAGTCAATATAAACATGTGTCAAATCCAGCATCTCTTTCAAATAACGTGTACGTCAAACCAGTAAAATGATTGTTAATTAATTCCTACAAAAGCACACATTCGGTCAAAGTTTTAAAAAAAGAAGACATATGTGCACTTTTAACAGATGAAAAAATAAAATAATCTCAAGACGGATTCTAAACCATCCGCTATTGTAACCATGTTTCAGTTCAGTGTTAATAAAGTAAACACGTTCCCTGAACACACGTTCAAAAATTACTTAAACTGGTTTCTAACAACATCGATTGAAATGTTTTGAATGGTAATATAATAATAGCGAAATGCTATTGATAAATAACAGTGGTGCTTCAAGTTATTCCACCTATCTAACCTGATTAAGAAAAAATAAATAAATAAAACCATCCATACGATTTCAGTCTTTTTGCCATATTGTGAACTGAACATAAAAACCTATTCCCGAGGTTGATTTCAATTAACCACGAATAAACGATAGAAAGCTTAGAAAAAAAGGTTACAGAACACACTATCTTGTATCTTTTGTTGTTCTTACGACGATTACTGCAGTCTTTTAATTACACTAATTAGTATATGTTAAACTTCAAAATCAAGTGCATCTGTACGTTGAGAAAGAAAACTTAGTTGAAATAATCAGAAGTGATTTTTTCACGTCATTCATTTATTGCATTGTTGACAATATCGACTTGTTTACCACAAGATTGTCAGTTAAAACATTTTTCACGGTAAAAAAAAATAAAATAATAGATCGTGCAAATATCTAAACATTCAATATATCAATTGAAAGAAATTAACTATTTTCAAAGTGATAAAAAGAAAAATGAATTTTAGATTTCTTATTTACTTAACGATATCGACGCTTTCATGTTGTCGATAAAAACAAATTTACTAAAGGAAGATTGTGAAACAAGTGATTTCGTGAAATCCCTAGTGATTTAGTAAAATAAACAAACATTACAGTAAATCCCTAGTTACATGATCTCTAGGTGATAACCATCACTAATGTATTGAGTTAGATCCCCACTGGGTGCTCCAATACGGAGGCCTTGTGTCAAACTATGTTGTATACACAATGTAAATACTGACACTAAACAGAAAATACTTGATAAGTTCAGCTCAGTTTGACAAGGCCACAGTAGTGAGGCATCCAGTGAGAATCGCTCTCATTACAATAGTAGGTAATGGTCAGCATTACGAGCTTGTTAACCATTACTACACAGTTCGTGAAATTAAGAAAATGTTCAGGGATTTCACAAAATCCGTATGGATTTCGATTTCACGAAATTCACTAGTTTCATAACAATCTAACTGTAACAAAAGTAAAATTTCGAACTGTTGCTTTTTTTGGTTCGCTCAATAATAATAAAATGGATTAGTAGCAAAGAGAACAAAGAAAAAAAAGCAAAAGAATTCAGTGTTACACTTTCGCTTGAGATTTTTTAGGAGGCACCAAAAAGTTGTTTGTACAGAGAGAAAAAAAAAGAAATGTCACTGTGTCAGGGAACTTCTGTCAAACCAAAAAACGCACAAACAAGGTCTTCAACGTGACTTCATTAATAAAATCCAATTCATAAAATAATTTATCAAGACAGAAAATTGGAAGTAACTAACGAGGTACTATATAAATTGATTCAAAGATATAAAAAAAACGTGAAATACGTTTCAAGTTTTAAAAAGACAGGAAAGAAAATCTCTACACTTTCGAAGTGCGTGTGTGCATCATTTTTATTCTTATACTTTTCTGAAAATAAGGCATTTAATTGAAGAGTTTATTCAATGTCTACACAATTTGTCATTCAAGTTGTAGCTTGATTTTCTTTAATAAGAAATTGAATTGAAATCAGCTATCTTCATCAAGATGGACAATAGTTATGAGAGTTCTAACCTTTAGAGGAGGTTAGAACTTTTTTCTTAGAAAAACTTGGGAAACCTGACCCGACTCGCCCCCATCAAGACTTAAGTATCCCATACAATAAATAGTAGTGCTACTACTACTTTAGTAAAGTTTAAGACCCAGAACGTGGAATTCAAGAAACAAAAAGTTCCATTTAGTTTACCTCAACACAAAATAATTCTTGCAGAGGCGTAGCTATGGATGGGAGGGGGGATTGGAAAATGTTTCCAGGGCCCCTATTGGAGACCCCTAAGGCTTTAATAGTTCACCTACTGAATTTCTA
This sequence comes from Thysanoteuthis rhombus, assembly GCA_963457665.1. Classification (NCBI taxonomy): domain Eukaryota; kingdom Metazoa; phylum Mollusca; class Cephalopoda; order Oegopsida; family Thysanoteuthidae; genus Thysanoteuthis; species Thysanoteuthis major. The sequence goes on from OY735202.1 coordinate 14,855,797, forward strand.
CTGACATTACGATAACAAATCTCACTAAATCTTGGAGGGAAGATCCTCAATGAGCCAAGCCCCCAGGGCCCCAAATCTCTAGCAACGCCCCTAAGTTCTTGTAAATATCAAGTGCCCCGACTTTTGAAAGACTGAGTGGCGCCAATAAAAAACGAGTCATAACAATTTCGGTGAAAAAAAAAATCACAACAAAAACAAATGTATTTGAATTACACGAAAAAACGAACCACGACCCAACTAAATTTTTTTGAAGATAGAATAAACAACAAAAAGTTGTATTTAAGAATTTTTTTTTTAGAAACATAGAACCATTTTTTTCTGATTTTTAATATAATTTTTCTTTGTAACTTTTTTCTGTCTCCTCCCCTTTTTCAAGAAGAGTTTCAAACTAAAGTTTGTTTTTATTTCTTCTCCATTAAGACCTGAGATCTATACGATCTTTGAAATAAACAAGGTCGGTAGATAGGTGTGTGTGCAGGATATTTTCATATTATACAAATATAATGAGTAACGTATGATGCGAAGTGCCCGAAGCTGTATGAAACTTACCTGCACCTCCGCCATGGTAGCGAACCTTGTTAAAACTGACATCTGTTGTGCAGTGCGACTCTTTTTATAGTTCCGTGGCCAAGGCCCATAACTCTGCGTAAAACTAATCAGGCTACTTTCTTCTTAGATGTACTAGCATCTTGTCAGATGTGATTGTGATAGCATCTTGAGCACCGATAGCCGGCATTGTCTGACTGACATATCGAAATGCAAGTTACGTCCTTTGCACAGTGTTGGCAATTTAGATGTTTTTCATCTAAATCTAGATATTTCGTCTTGATGTCAGAAACTGCTATTTAGATGATTTTTAATAAAATGAATGAAATTAATCACTAATGAGCTATCTTTACCTTTTAGATGCGCGAGTATCGATTATTGCCGTTCAGCGATTGACATACCGAAATGTTAGTTTCGTCCCTTGCTCAGTGTTACTAATTTTGATGCTTTTCATTTAAATCTAGATGGTTTCGGATGCATCTAGATATCAGAAAATCTTATTTAGATGATTTTTAATAAGTAATGTTTTTAACACCTGTTCTTTGCACTGAGCTGGTGTATATTCCTGCAATACCTGAGTCATGGATTGAACTCACAACTTCCAACTTCAAAACCCCAAGGACCCCTTAATGGAAATATTCTAGCTGATCCCTATTTCTAGCATTTAGCTTTTAGACTGTGATTAATGGATTACAATAAAAAAAACAATTTCTGACTTTTCAAAATCATACATTTTTTTAAAATGGATTACTTTAATTTGAATTCTCATACATGGTACAGGTCTGTGTACAATAATTATGTTGTTTTTTTTCATAGCTATGCAATGGATAATACTGTTTCTCTGCCTCAAGATTTGCAATGTCAGTTTCAGACGGAATGCTGCTATGGACCCCTGAACATTATTTGACTGGCCCCCAGAGGTCTGTGGACCCCAGTTCCAAAACCACCGCACTAGACCAAGGTTCTTCAAACTTTCCAATTGCAACCCAGTTTAATTCTATGCAATAACCTTACTAGGATGAAGGCATGAACATGATACAACTAAAGGATCAATTCACAGTCTAGGAGTTCAAATGCAACTAAATTTTTGTTCGTTTCAAAAGCATTGATGTGTGGAATGTACATGTTGTACAGTAAGCATATGAATCATGTTTTGCCACTCATCTTTCCCTTCCCCTTTTCCTCTCATTAAACCTCTGCCAAGGTTACAATAACTGTTATAAAAAAAAACAGAATGACTAATAAATTATTGATGATGATAGTAAAAAGATTATAGGATGTATTCATATCAGAGACCGTCAACATAGGTTTCTTCAGTTTTAAAGTAAGTCCAGCTGGCTGGCAATGTATGTATGTATCATGTATACAGACTACACCAATGGAGCTAGAAGGCTGACATTTTCAAAATTTACTCATTATTATGCCAACAAAAAATGGTACTTTGTTTTTTCTTTAATTTTCCCCCCAAAATAGATTGTTAGTGGTGGGTTTAATTTGCAATGATGGTTCATGCAAAGTTGATTCCTTAGTTTATGTCCGGCAGCATTCACACTTGTTTTTTTGAAAATTCATTTTTTTTTAGTGATCACTACCCAACAAAAGAAAAGGGAAAAAACTTATTCATTGATCATCCCTGTTTCCAATTTTTTGAACTGGTCACCCCCAACACAACATGCTGCCAAAAGACGTTGGTCTTGTGATGGTTTCTATCAAATGTCTAACAGGTTTCAAGTAATAATTATTCTATTGTCACCTGCATTTTTCTCGTTTATTCTTTATTTATTCATTCATTCATTGCAATCATTGTGACCCAGTAATAGATCGAGACCAAGTACTCCAAAGAACCCTATTGTATTTGACAGTATATAAGGCCACCACCTTCTTTTTCCCTTAAGAATGGCTCGAAAGGTAAACATAACTTCCATTGCTCAGTGCCATATTGGCCGGAACATGGAGAGTTTTAAAAAAAATGATGGGAAATTCTTTTTTTTCTAAATATTCCCGGCTGTGGTTTTATATGCCATGTTTGTACGTATGTATATGCGATATGTCTCAAGACATTCTGAGAGTGTCTTTTTTCTGATCCTTCTGAAGAATTAGAACAACATAACCCATAGTCAAATAAAAAGTTTTGTTGAAAATTCTGACGAAGGTTAACAAATGTAAGAAACTTTTGAGAAAGACCTGAGAGTACAACAAATGAAATATGGTCAAGACAACTGAATGAATCCATGTATGTTTCAATATCAAGAGTATACTTCATTGCTCTTTAAAACATCTGGTTGACAAAATAATTCAGGGGTAGCAGGTCTGTACCAAGGGAACATGTTTGGGAAGGACGAAAGGGTAACCAAAACAAATGTAGCTTTGCTTTACTGTGATCTTAGAAATTCTGCAATTTTGGTGTCATTCATACATAAGAATGGCTAATAATTGTAATAGTCTCCCTGCTTGTTAAAGGACAAGGTAGAGGAATACTGGAAAATTCTATACAATGTTAACACTAAGGTACTCCTAAAAAAGGAAAATTCTGATTTTAAGCTCTCAAAGAAAAAAAACTTTCACACTTTTGGCCTGTCTTGTAACAAATCATATTGTTTAACAAAGCAAGATCTATTGTCAGAGAAAGCTTTTTATAATGGCTTAAAACCTGAGTTCTTTTCCTTCTAAGTGAGTGTGTGCTAACGACCTGGCTTTTTACCAATGAAAGGATGGATAATACAGACCATGGACGAGATTAAGGGGAATGTGACGAGACAGCTGCTGTCAATCCTAAAAGCGGACTTTGCAGATTATTTGAAAAGTAGAAAGAATGCCGGGATGAATGTGTGAGGTCCCAGGGGGAGTACTTTGAAGGGACTAAGGCATTGTTACTTTAGGTAGACTATTTTTCATTAATATTAAATGGTTGGATACCATTCAAACAGACCTCGTATTCTTGCTTGCTGGTGAGTTCTCCGGATATTTTCCAAATAATTTTCTTACAAGATTACACTGCATGGGTTTGAACTGATTTACTCACTTTTGTGCCATCAACCTCTTATGTTGTTCAGATGAACATTCATCTTTATTCTGTGAATTAATTTTTCCAAACATGTTATCCTTTTACCGATCACAAGATCTCGCTTATGATAAACTTTGTGCTGTCAAACTGTCACGTAAGTCAAATGTCTATTTCATTCAAGGTCAGATTTCTTAGTACTGTCAAATTTCACACACACAGACACACATACACAGTATGTAATGAGATTAGTTGCTTTGTTGCAGCCAAAGGAACATTCATTGCACTTTATCCTGTGAAAAATTGTCACCCGAAACTGTCAACATAGCCAACATAAGTGTCTGCGTTTTTTTAAGAGATTCTGGCTGGCTATGTAAGCATTGTGCATACAGGCAGCACCATAGAAGCTGGAGGGCTGAAAATTCAGATATTTACTCCTTATTATGTCTAGAAAAATCTCTCCTTTCAAATTATGAACAAAATAGGTTTTTAAAATTGGGTTCAATCTACAATGAGTCTATGCTAAACTGGTCCCTTACTTTATGTCTGATAGCATTCACACTTGTTTTTTTTTTAATTTGGATTTCTTAGTGATCCAACAGAACACGAGAAGAGTAACTTATTCATTGATCACTCTTTTTCCAATTTTGTAATTGATCACCCCCAAAAATGGAATGCTGCCAAAAGATGTTGGTCAAGTGATGGTTTATATTGTGTGACTAACCAGGCTATTTTTCTTATATGTGTTCAAATTATTCATGACTTTTATAATTACTAGCACAATACAACTGAGCTTTCAACTTTCGAGCTCTGGTAGCAATTTATCTTGATTATTAAATAAAATTCATTGTTATTATTGTTATTATATTCATTGGAAATTGCTGGAGAGGAGAAAATCAAATACTGCATCAACTGTTCTAAGGGGAACACACTCAGGGAAAAAGATCAATAGGCCATCCATACACAGCATAATTGGACCAAGTCTGTTGTGATACTAACCTGCAAAGGGAAGAACTTGCAACAATTATGCAAAACTGGGTTGTGTGGTGGAACATAGTCAGGGAAGTCCAAATCTGTTCAACCCAGTAAGTTGAGGTGAAGAGATTGTTATCGTTGTAAGCTCAGTTTTATCTTCAATTACTGTATCTTTGAAATTTCTAACTGATACAGAATTTTTTTTCATTTTTTCATCCCTTTTAGATGAAGTATTATAAATTATCATTATTCAAAAAATTTTATGACCACTTTTTACCTTCATCTTCATTCTAGTAATTGCTTTTTATCACAACTTATAGCTCAGACCTATTTCCCTCCAGCAGCAAGTGAATAGTGTTGATCGGGAAATAAAATAAGATGAAAACAAATGATAATACAGAATTGTATCAAACAATGGTTTGGTTTCTGACAAACATCAGCAACTCCATGTGGAAGAGAAAAGAAATCAATGACTGAAAGAAACATTACTGATTAGTCAGTCAATAGGAATTTTTTTCCAGCATGCTGTATTGGGGGTGATCAATTAAAGAATTGGAAAAAGGGGTAATCAATGAATGAGTCACTTACTTCTTTTGCCATTTGTTGGGCAGTGTCCACACAAAAAGTCTGTATTAAAGAAAAAAAAACATGAATACTGCTGGGCGCAGACTAAGGAGTCAATTTACCATGAATTTACATTTTAAAAGACAAAAAACTCCATTGGTGTAGCCTGTATGCGCAATAGATTGATAGCCAGCCATACCAACTTGAAAACTGAAAGAAAACCGGACAAACCTATGTTTACGACTTCTGACAATAATTTGTGGTCAATTTCTGAAAGGAAAAATGAGAAGTAAATATCTTATATTTGAATATTTTTAAACTGAATGCTTGGCCAAGTTTCAAAACTCAAATGACCAGAAAGGTGTTGATGCATTTCCCATTAATTAATACAGCAGAAAGTGATAATGTTTATTGAAGTATGAAATATTGATACCAGGAAAGTTGCTTGGTTATAAAAAATATCTATAAACAGGTTGGGTTAGTCACTCAATAGAAACAGTCCCATGACCAATGTCTTTTGGTAGCATGCCATATTGGGGGTGTTCAATTAAGATATTGGAAAAAAGGGTGATCAGTGAATAAGTTACCTTTCTTACCTTTTGTTACATCACTAAAAACAAGCGTGAAGACTACCAGATTAACTAAGGGACCAATTTAGTATAAAATTAGATTGTAAATTGAACATCACCTGTTTTTCTAGACATAATGAACCAGAAATGTTCGATTTTTTCAGCCCTTTCACTCTATTGGTGCTACCTGCACAAGTGACACATACATACATGCATACGCATGTATATAGCCAGCCAACAAACCAGGCAAACTGACTTCAAAACTGAAGAAACCTTTATTGACAGTTTTGGTCAATAGCTTTTAATTCTTGTGCAGAGATAGATGCCCTAAGAATGGGAGTATTGATATTTTGAAGCAATTAGTTCCAAAACATCAATAAATAGTATTATGATATATTATGAATATAATATATACAGGGATGGTTAGTCATTCAATATAGACTGTCATATGATCAATGTCTTTTGACAGCATGCCATGTTGGGGGTAATCAGTTGAAATATTGGAGAAAGAGATGATCAATGAATAAGTCATGTCTCTCGCCTTTTATTGGGCAGTGTTTGCAAAAAAAGTTTGAATTTTTTTCAAAAGTAAGTGCTGCTGGACACAAACTGAGGGACCAATTTCATGTGAATATTGCAAATTAAAACCCTCTCCCAACTAAAAAATTTTTTTAAGGGCATTAAAAAGAGCAAAAATGTTTTTTTAGACATAATCAGGAGAATATTGTTTAAGTTTCCAGCCCTCTAGCTCCATTAGTGTGGCCTAAACACATGATACATACATACATAACCAGTCAGTTGGACCAGCTAAAAAACTGAAGAAACCTATGTTGACAATTTTGGTGACAGTTTTGATTGACGGTTTCTAATACTTGTCCATGATCTGTCACTTCACTGACAGTTATCATGAGTGTACAACAAGCTCAACTGATGGCTGCAACTGATACTATATGTGTGACGGATCCAGTAGTAAGAGATTGGAGAGAAAAGATAGTTAGATCACTTAATAAGAGGGTTGGAAGGAAGAGAGGAGAAAAGAAAGTAGATAGTTTGATAGGAGGATCAGAAGTGGGAGGAGGAAAAGAAAGAAGAGGGGAAGGAGGAAATGAAGTTATGTATTTTGATAAGAGGGTGGGAGAAAGGATGATAGCTGCTACTGACACTATAAGTAAATAGACATGGCTCTTATTATATACAGTGAGGGGAAACAAGTATTCGGACACTTGCAAAATATAAATTTAATATACTTCCGATGCTCACATTTACTTTAGATATACACAAGTGATGTATTTTGATACATAATTAACAACTACCAAGAAAAATGCATATGTCCAAACATACAAAATAAAATATAAACACAAGTAACAGTGAAAAATGTATTTGGATTCCTTGATCTCATATTTTAATACTGAGTAACATAGCCCTGGTCTGCAATTACTGCTTGGAGACATTTTTAGTAACCTATCAGAAGTCCCCTGCAACATTCTTTCAAAACTTTGGCTGACTCCTCCTTGCAGAAGACCTCCAAATTATTAATCTTCCTGGAGTTCCTCAGATGAATTTAATCTTTCAAGCATCGTCATAAATTGGATTCAAGTCAGAAGATTGACTAGGCCACTGAAGCAACATTACATCATTCTGAAAAAACAAAGTTATTCTTGCTATGGTTTGGTTCATTACCTTGTTGAAAGATCCAACCTTCTTCAAGCTTCAACTGAAGTGCTGAAGTGAACACATTGGCTACCAAAATACTCTGATGTATCGCTCCATTCATAATAATAATAATAGTGTTCTGGGATATCATCTTGGAGATGGTCTTTTGTACTAGGTTCTTACATATGTTGATCATTTCATATCTTGTTCAGCAAGCAGATATTATTATATAGAGATCTACATCAAGGTCATAAATAATCCTTTTTCACTTGCACTGTTTGTCCAGGCAGTTTTTAATTGTATTTAGGCTTGATGCTTCTACTATAACCTCTGGAATATTTTTCCACTGACTAGTGACTCAGTACTTGAAAAAGAATCTTCTGATATCTTTTTTACAGCTCTCTTTGTATACATTGAACTTATCTGTAAATCTGTGATCTCACAAGTGACTAATCAAAAAATAAAGGAAGTTTTGCATTGTACCTTTGTCATAGAAACGGTGATAACTAATACATTTCAATTGTATTGCCCCTGTATCTGTGGTTGCGTAAGGTTGGTAGTCTCAGAACCTTTAACCTCTTCAGGTAGGACAAGTTTGCTAAACCAGGGATCATTTTTTATGCTCATCGCAGTATGTTTTTGATTATCAACATTTGTTTCTTCCGGTGAGAATTCCAAACTGGTGCTCCATACTATAAATGTGGCTTTACCATCAATGTTAATAATTTTTTGAACGTATTGATGTAAAGAAATACAAAATTTCTGCTACTCATAGCCACATCCATCTTTTTCTCCATGCATAATGAGATATTTTTTTGGCAATAAGTTTGATCTGAGAATGTTCCTCTAAAATAATAAGGCTTCTCTGAATGGTCCCAAGAGAACTTCATCTGAGAATCCCTGTGCCTCCTTTTTAATAAAAACATTTTTTGTGGTGTATGGGATTTTAAGTCATTGCTATGTAATTCATTACTAATATTTCTTTTAGTAACTGATGTACCGGTTGCTCTCAAATCATCTTAGATCTCTTTTGAGTTACCATTGGATTCACTTTGACTGTTCTTGGCATTTTTTGAGTTGCTCATGGAGAAATTTTCTTTGGAAGGGGATTTTTGGCAGTGCCAAAGTTTTTCCACTTCAGAATAATTGATCCAGTGGAGGTGTCAGGGGTATCTATCATCTTAGCAATGGCCCTTTAGCTCAAGCCTTCATTTTTTTTGTCAAGTTTAGAGCTCCTTTATTTCAACTATGACTACCTCATTTCAAAAGAGTAAAAGTAATGAATGACGACTGATGAAATCATACCATAATTATATATTGCTGGAACATTCCAAAAGTTTCTATGCAGGTACAGAAAGGTCTAGACCTGCATTCCTTCTCAAATAACATCTTTATGATGAATTTTTAATAGTGCCCTAATCCTTTTTCTCATCATTACTTTTGTTCACATTTTGTTCCACGTTGTATGTTTGGAAATATGTATTTTTCTCTTAGTAATTGTTGATTTTATATCATAATACATCACCTGGGTTAATTTAAAGTAAATGTAAGCACCGGAAGTATATTAAATGAATATTTTGTAAGTGTCCAAATAGTCGTTTCCCCCCCATTGTATGTATATGATGATGATTAGTGTGGAGTAGTTTGAAACAGATCTTGCTAATTCCTATTCCAACATTTTGGAATTTACACTACCACAAACAGCCTGTTAACATTGTAGCCAAAATGCTTTTGATGAAGTTTCAATGAAATTCCGTTATTTTAGTTGTTAGAAACTGTTAAACAAAACTATTACAAAAACTGCCAACATAGGTTTTTCGAGCTTTGATGTTTGGCTGGCTGGCTGGGTATGTATACATATATGTATGTGTTGTGTGTGCAAGCCATGCAGAGAGCTGAAAATCTGATAATTTACTCCTTGTTTTTTCACTTTTTGAAAATCTGCCTCCCTTTGGGTGTTGTTTTTTTTTTGGGGGGGGGTCAATTTACAATGTGAGCTGACGCTAATTCGGTTCCTTAGTTTGTATCCAGCAGCATTCACACTTGTTTTCTCTTTAGTGATCACAGTCCAAGAAAGATGGCCCCATCCCTACTCAAAATTCTGGATCCGCTCTCCTACATGGCTTGAGAAAAATAAGTTGTTCGACGTTAATTTCATCGTTTTTACCCTAGCAACCGATATTTGAAGAATGATGGTCCAAGGGCGATAACTATCGTTTTTTCAAAACAGAGTTGTTTCCCTTGAATAGAATTCCATAAATCGTTGATGTTCCGAAAAACTAGTAGGTGATTCTACGCGGCTATCTGTGTCACGTATATAGGCTGCATGAATGAGCTAAAGGGCTGAACATTTGAAAATTTACTCCTTATTTAGATTTCACGAATGAGCTAGAGGGGTAAACATTTGAAAATTTACTTCTCATTATACCTAGAAAGCACGTTTTTTATCTTTCAAAATTCTCCCCTAAATAGGTTTTAATTGTTGAGAGGTTCCAATTTACAATGTAAGTTTATACTGAATTGGCCACGTAATACTTTCTATTGAATGACTAACCAGACCTATTCAGGCTGATTTTTAGCTATGATGTCATCTGAATTTTTGAAAAATTCTTCCTCTAATTTCTCATTCTTTGCGGTTCTTCTGGATTATTCCAAGTGCTGCAATAACCATGCAAATCGAATGACAGAGGTTTCCTTAAGTGTCCAGTTCTTCCCCCTGGATTCTCACATATTTCAGTAGTGCTGTTGTCTGTACTGTTCCAGCATTTCCTTTGGGATCATTCAGAATGCAGCAATAATCATAGGTATTACCTTAACTCTTATTTTCATATGGATTTATCTCTAATCATATTGCAATTCCATCTTTTGAAGCAACTTAAGATTGGGTAGACACACAGAGGATAGACAACAAATGGCTAAATCTTAATTTACATGTATAAAATAGAAATAACTCCTGTTAATCCTGAAATAAACTAAGGCTCACAGGATTATCTCCCTCATATAATGTGGTAATATATACCTTTACAGTAACAGTAAAAAAAGAATTTTATTTCCATACAGACCTCTAATATTTCACACACTCTCCCATTCAATGTTTCAAATGACACACAAATAGAAACAATCTAATTCATTCAAAGCAATATTAAGCTTGAAGTCAAGTAAGGCTTACAAGGCTTCATGTAATTTGGTGATATATACTTTTTCAGCCATAACAAGAAAAAATAACTTAACATTTCACATACTCACTCACTCACTTGATTCTGAGAATGGTGCACAAATAAAAAATGATTGAATCCATTCAAAGCAATTATAATATAGTTAACATATTTACTTCTTTTTTTCTTTCATGATGAGATAATCCTGTAAATCTTAGTTCATTTTAAGGCTAACCAGAGTTATCTTCATTTTACGCATGGAAACTAGGATTCAACCCAACAAATACCAAATATAAAAGAATGGTTAATATGGAAGAAATTTTAATTACAAGATGGATACAATTCAGCTATTGGTCCTAAAATGCTATCAAAGATAAGATCCTTCCTACTGCGTGACATAAACTCAACCTAAAATGAATCCAAATGCTAACGAGCTCTTCCTCTTGTTACTTTGCTTCTCCATTTTGCTGTTCTCCATACTTGTTTTGCTTTTGGGCTGTTGACTCATTTAATCCACTTAAGCAACTGATAAGACTTTATTTGATTTACTGAGATATTGGTGAGCTTGGTATGCGTTATAGATAATCCCAGCAGTGCCTTTTCTGAAGGTTCATGCTTGGAAGGAACTGAACAATATGGTGTATTGAGCAGTCTGCTATAATAGTCATGTAATATAATCTTCTGTTCATCATACGGATCTATGTCTTTGAAGTATTTTGGCTACTTCTCTTCCTTGATGACAATTTAGATATCTTATATCTAAATTTAGATCCATTGCCAATTTAAACATTTTATATCCAAATTTAGATCTAGAATTATAGATTGAAGATCTATAATCTGTAATTTTTTATCTATTTTTATTAAATTTCTTGAGAACCACTGATCCAAAATACTCAACACAGCATTGTGTGCTGACTTATATATTTGGTGGATATAAACTTTGTACAACGGCCAATTGTCAAGTAATCTCAGCGTGTTAGATATCAAACAACCGCTGATCCAAACAACTCCAAACTTGCCACTGCAATGTTCTGGGGTGCTGACTAATATATCTGGTGAATTTCAACTGTGTACAATAGCCAGTTGTTGGGTAATCTCAGTGCATGCATGCAGATATTCCTTCAATTGTATTTAGAAGAACAAAAATGGCTGTTCAGAAATCATAATTTTATGAAAATCATTATAAACAGTCAACCAAATCTGTGAACATTGGTTTCTTCAGTTTTCAGACGAGTCTGTCTGACTGGCAATGTATGTATGATGCATACAGGTTGATGGAGCTAGAAGGCTGAAAATTCAAACATTTTCTCCTTGTCTTGTCTAGAAAAAAGTCTTTTTGTTTTTTGACCTCTCCTTTTGTGTTGGGGTTCAGTTTGCAATGTAAATTTACCCAAAATAGGCTCCTGTGTTTGTGTTGGGTAGTGTTCACGCTTGTTTTAGTTTTGAATTTGGATTTCTAAAGATCACTGCCCAACAAAAGGTGAGAGGAGTAACTTATTTATTGAACATACCTTTTTCCAAATTCCCAATTGATCTCACCAACACAGCACACTTACAAAAGATATTGGTGACATGATGATTTTTATTGAGTGATTAATCAGAGATGTCATAAGAAACTGTCAACAAAAACTGTCAACATATGTTTCTTCAGTTTTCAAGTTGGTGTTGCTTGCTGGCTATGGAACTAGAGGGCTGAAAATTTGAACATTTACTCCTTATTATATTTATAAAAAACATTTCTTTTTTTTTTAAATCACCTTCAGTAAATTTTTAGTTCAGGGTTAAATTTCTAATGTAAGTTTATGCTAAACTAATCCCTTATTTGTGTTCTCACAATTCAGGCTTGTTCTTTGAAAGTTTGGAAATTTTTAGTGATCACTGCCCAACAAAATGCGAGAGACGCAACTAATCAGTATTTGTTTCCTTCACACCAGTAGTAATAGATGTCTCAGGTTACCATGAAAGGTATGTTCGATGTTTCAATTTATTTTGAAGCCCCCATATGGTGGTGGCTAAAGATACACTCATTCATTAATATACTCTTTTATGTTTGATAACCTTGTTCCATCTATCGATTTATTTTTTTTTATACTCAAATTCTTGAATTCCTTTGGAAATAAGAAACTGATTTTCAACCTCTCCTTTTGAAATGAGTCTTTGTCAATCAAAATGGTTTGCAAACTCCTTGTTATTCTATTTTTTATTTATTTTAGTTGATGAAGTATTATGAATCATTATTATTACCTTTTGCTACTATTTACCGTCATCTTAATCACTGTTGCTTTTTATCTTAACTAAACTGAACCCGGGCACTCTTTAGCAATGAGCAAATCTGTGCTGTTCATTTACACACTGCTGAAGAGTACCCAGCCTGAGTTTAGTTGTGATAAAAAGCAGCAGTAATTATGATGAAGGTAAATAGTAATAAAAATATAATAGTAATGAAATGATAATAAGTTGGATCATAGTCAGGAGAATATGGTGGTCGAATCATCTTTTCTCTTCCATGAGTTCTTTGGTCGCTTGTGTTGTATGAGAATGCGTTTTATTGTGATAAAGAATGGCCCCTTTTGTATCAATATATTGACTTGTGGATGGATGCATAATTTTTAGCAAATAATGCTGTATGTAAGAAATGTGTGTGTGAACATCAGAAAAAAAAGCTATATAAATAGATGTGTCTATAATGCCATACCATTTTTTCCCTAGACATTGTACATGGGTGTGTATGTGAGAGTGAATGTGAACATGTGAGTGTGTTTGTGTGTATGCATGTGGATGGGTGAACTGAGAGCATTAATATATTTAATAGCGAGTGTGTTTATATCATCTTTAGTTTATGGTGATTTGTGTAGAAAAAGGGTTAGTCTCTTTGGGAGATAAGTGAGAGAGAAAGACAGAGAGGGATAAAAATGGGAGAGAGACATATGTATCTGTACATATATGTATATATATATATATATACACACATAAGAAATATGCAGTTTCATGAATTCCCTATGGTGGCCTTGAGTCAAACTATGATAAACTAAGTGAATATCAAGTATATTCTGCTTCAGTATTTACAGTATATATGCAGTTTAGTTTGACACAAGGCCACTATTATAAGGCACCCAGTGAGAATTGAAATCATTACGGTAGTAATGGTCAGGATCACGAGTTTGTTAACAATCACTACACCGATTGTGAAACCAGAGATTTAATGAAAATTTTAAGTAATCCCTAGAGATTTCACAAAATCACTAGTTTCACAATCTTACTGTAACAAATATGTATCACAGTCGATATTAATAATAAGTTGCAATTGCAGAATGTTTCTCTAGGTGCAAATCTGATATCAGAATGTAAAAACGTTTGAAAATGCGATTTGACCATTTAAGTGTAACAACATATTGTTAGTCAGGTCACCACCACCAGAGGGCAACACAAACTACAAGAGCTTACTGTCATAGTGGTTCCATAGCTTGAAATGTTCAGGAGGTTAATATCTATATGCTTGTAGGGTTAAGTATTTGTTTCCAAAAGTGCATAATTGGTTAGCTAAGCCTCTGGACTATTAACCATAGCCAACAAATCAACAGAGACTACCATTACTAAAATGATCCCCTTTAATCTTTTGAAACTTGTTGCTAACTCCTACCTTATTATTAAACAAGTGTTTGGCCACATTTTTACCTCAAATTATTTGCCTGGCTCCATATTCTGAATATTTCAAATTCTTGATGTCATAGTTTGTTTCAGGTGACATAAAACAAGTTTGAAAAGTTTCATGCATCCAATCTTTATATCCTCTGCCTAATGTTATCTGTTGATTATTGTTATTTGAAAAGATCCTGTCCCAAAGTGATCGCAACAAGTGGTTTCCTCTGAAGTGAGAGAAAAGAAAATAAGAGGATTGTGAAAAGAAAGGAAGAAAGATAGCCGAGAGACTGGAAATGAGTGAGAGTCAGTCTGGACTTAGCTCCCATTCTGGGTGTAGAACCCAACTTAAGTACTGACTGATAGGAAATGATTTACTTATCTATTATATACATCTGAACCAAAGAAATTAAGTAGAATTATAGTTTACATGCATAACTCCTGTTAGCCTTAAATTAACCAAGACTTGTTGTATTATCTCCCCACGTAATTTTGAGATAATTTTTCAACAACAGAAAAAAACAACTTCATTTCCATGCAAACTTTTAACATTTCACATACTTGATGTTAAAAAAGATGATCAAATAAAAATGATTCAAAAATTCAATTTGTTCGAAGCAATGACCATATAATTCATGTATTTATTTCTCTTTTTCTTCCATGTGGAAGATAATCCTGTAAGCATTAGTTCATTTTAAGGTCAACTTGAGTAATCTCCATCTTATGTAGGTAAATTTGAATTTTACCAGAAATTATACAGAACTGTACAGCAACAATAAAATGCTTTAAGATTTATACTTTGTATTTTTTGTCACAAATTTGGAGATTTGCTGATTTCAGCATTTTCATGAAAAATTACATATTTCTGCTGAAAATAAAATCTCAAAAGCTGTTGAATTATTCATACCATTAAGTAATGAAAATGAGAGAAAATTTACATTTTCAATATAAACAGTAGTAGTCATAAAAGTTACAGTGACATCTGATTTTTTCTATCTTTCCTGTTTATGTCAAAATTTGTCTAGTATGAACAGTGCTGGATTAACTATGTAGCAAAAGTAGCATAGGCTATAGGCCCCACCATTTCAAGGGCCCCGCACTTAATGCTAGAATCTAGGTGTTATTTATGAATCTGTCAAAGTAAGGTCCAGAAAAAGTCGAAAGGACTTTTTTTCCAAAAATCAAAAAAATATTTCTTGAAGGATTTTAGTGGAGAACTGATAACAATTTTCAAGTTTGTAGATAAAATGATTTGACTAGAAGTGCTGGAACATATAAACAAACGTAGTAAGACATAAAAACACACACACACACATACACACAAAGAAGGATGGAACCCTTCACCCCCTTTGGTGGTTATGGTTGTTCTATATCATCTGTGTAGCAAATGAAAAAAATCCAATTATTTTGAAAGTATAAAAGAAATGTATGGGTTTATTTGCATATATACTTAAATCAGGGTCCCTCTATAACATATGCTACAGGCCTGCACTAGCTTTATCTAGCTCTGAGTATAAATCCAGATCCTCACACTTTGTAATTTGGATATTTTCGTGGGCATTGCAAGCTATTATTAAATCCCCTCTGCCTCTTCCTCTCTCTCTCTCTCTCTCACACAGACACCGCACACCACACACACACACACACACACAAACACACAAAACACACAAATCAAAAGCATAAGTTATTTCTTAAAGAAGACCTGAACAGAATATAAGGATCAATTCAAGTATAACCTATTAATGGATGACATGTCAGTTGAATGCAAAAATAACTAGGCAGAAAAATAACTATTAAGAAAAAAGAAAAAAGTGATCTTTGAGTTTGACTGGTCTGAAATATGGAAGCCATTTTTGAATAGCTAAAATTGGATAGATTTTCCAATGACTGGCTTTTAAAATGGCTAAAATTATTTTCATTATTGTGTCAATAACTGATCAATATGTCGAATAATTATATTTTTTGGAGCATATCAGCATATTATTGGAAGTTATACTAAATGAACTACAAACCAATGGTAAAATGGAAAATTTCAAGACAAACTAATTCATGCCAAAATATAGAAAATCCTTGTAATTTCTGCCTAAATGAGAAATTTGAAGCATCAAATTTTGCTGAAATAACAGAAAAACCTTGAGTAGATTTATTAAATAGAGAAAACAAAATAACACTAAAATGCAGGCATCGTTCATAATTCTTATTAACAAACATGATATAGCAATCCATACATTAGTAAATTAAAGGTAATATAGACAGTTTATTCATATACCCATCACCCCAAAACTTCCGATCAACATTACCCTCACATGTCCAAGTGAATTAAGAATAATACAATCTACTATGGTCATAAAAGATACCTGCACAGGTAATAAATTTAATGCAAAATATCAAGGTCAAGATCAAAACATCCCTCAGAACACAATTCAGCATCCATTTATAGATTACTCTTACACCTAGCTCACACCATTTGACAAGTAACTTATAACCACCGGCAAAAACATATACACTATTAAAAACAATAAAACAAAATGAATAACTCCTCACACTCATAGTGACACCCACAAGACTCTCACCAAATTCCCCAAACAAGCATCTAAAAACATATAAAATCATTCGCTTGATGAGGCTCATAGAGGGCAGGAACATAAACTTTGTGTAGTGAATCCACTTCCTATTATATTTCCAGCTCTACCCTTAAACAACTTGACTTTTGGAGTATAAAGTTAAATGTATCATGTACTCTATGAAATAAATCCATCACATATCAGACATTGCTTTATATCATATTGTATTATGCTATATTGCAAACCTAATCTGTACTATATGTACTATATACCACATATATATGTACTATATACCACACATATATATATATATATACATATATATATATATATATATATACATATATATATATATATATATATATATATATATATATATATATATATATATATTAATGCTCCTCTATTCAGGGTTGAGCACTCTTTAAGTGAGGTAACTCATCCACTGTAAGCTTATGCAATGCTCTTCTACAGGAATTGAGCACTCTGGTGGATGAGGGATTTCTGTGTAATTTAAATATATCGCTTAAATTCAGCCTTGCTGCCTGTCCAGTTCCGTAGTCTAGAGGTGGGATATCGGTTTCAATTCTGCCTCGCGGAACTGGATGGGATAATGGAAAGTCTATAGCCACACTGAAGAGATGTAATATATCGAAACAGCTGTCCGTGGATGACACAATAATATATATATATATATATGTATATGTATGTATGTATATAAAAAAAATAAGAATTGAAAAGATATATACTCGGTTAATGTCAACAATTCGTGCCTACCGCACTCATCAGTAACCGGTACTTTTATGAAATGAACCCATCAAACATCGTATATTGAATTACAGATTTGTACTTTGGTATCCTCCTGATAGTCACCTATGGATCTGAAACATGGAACCTAACCAAGAGACTGACCTACAAACTGAAAACCATGAAGATCATGTGTACATGAAAGAATCATGCTCAACCTCACATGGAGAGATCACAAGACAGTACAGAATACCAGAGAGAAAACTGGAGTCCAAGACACTGTAGAATCCATTAGAAAACTCAAATGGCAATTGGCTGGCCATGTTGCAAGATTGGTAAACAACCAATGAACATCACAACTCATAAATCCCCAGAAGTCACATGTGCAACTGAAGCCGGCAGAACACAAGATGGAAAGTCAAACTAAACAAATTCAGTGAGTATTGGCTCCATGACGCCCATGATAGAGAGGTGTGGTAAATCCTGGGGAAGGTCTATATCCAACGACGGGCATTAAAAGACTGATGATGATGATGATGATACATATATATGTATGATATACGTATATATCTCCCATTGCTACACAGTGAATGTATCATTGGGCCTAGAGAGCGTAAATAGAATAAACAATTAAAGACAATAGGGCTGCTGCAGGAATGGAACCTACAACCGATTGGTAATATATACATAAGTACATATGTATGAAGAAATAGATATACGATTTGACAATGATTATGAATGGTGTTATATTATACAGAAAATTTTATTTGAAATGATCCCCTGTCATTACACAGTTAATGTATCACTTGGCGTAGACAACGTAAATAGAATAAACAATTAAAGAAAATGGGCTGCTGCAGGAATTGGATCTGCGGTTGCAGGTAAGAGTCAAAAAAGAGTTTCTATATAATATAATACAATTTATAATCAGTCGGTTGGATCATATATACAATTCTTGATACATGACTGATGCGTTGAAAGGAACAAATAGAGCAGATATAGACCGAGAATAAATGATATAAGAATTTGGAGTGGAAACAGGTATTTGGGCCATTGCATTACTGACGGCTATTTAGCTCAATGGTAAGAGCAACACTATGTTGAAGCGGCTACCCTATTAATTTTTTTGCCAATTAATTAATTAATTAACAAATATACTTTTAACATATATACTTTTACTCCCGAGTTTGTTTCATTCCCAATTGTTAATTTATACATATATATACATATATATATAAAACGCTCCCCTATTCAGGGTTGAGCACTCTTTAAGTGAGGTAACTCGTTCATTGTAAGCTTATGTAATACTCTTCCATAGGAATAGAACTTTCTGGTGGATGGAGAATATATGTGTAAATGAATGTATCGCTTAAATTCAACCTTACTGACCGTCCAGTTCTGTGGAGCAGAGGTAGGATACCAGCCTCTGGGTCTGAAGCAAAGGTTTCAATCCTACCTCGTGGTACTGGATGGAATAATGGATAGTCTATAGCCACATTGAAGAGTTGTAATACAATGAAACAGCTGTCTCTGGATGACACAATAATATATATATGATGTATATATAAATATATAATGTGTATATATATATGAATGTATATAATGTATATATATATATATATATATATATATATATATGGATATGATATCTGACAATATTAAGTTGACAATAAGGAAAACATTTGTATTTTAATCAAATTTATTGTACTAACATGTTTTGCTTTTTGGCTTTGTCAAAGAAGTAATTTTAGATTAATCAATATTGAATATTCAACAGAAAAAACAAACCTATCAATATTGTTTTATTTAAAATTACTACTTTGACAAAGCTGAATTATGTTAGTATCATAAATTTGATCAAAACACAAATACTTTATTTATTGTCAACTCAAATATATGTATACATAGTTATGATTGTTTTTGAGGGTTGAGTTATCTATGAATGAAGTGTGCTTGATATCAGGGATAGAGCATATATAAATAGGTGTACATAGAAAATTTAGTTATTCATGGTGACTTTGAGTTTCATACCAGTGGTACAATCACCAGCTGACCATTACACAACTGACAGAAAACTCAGTCACTGTGAAGAACTGTATTTTCTATGTACACTTATAAATATATATAAATACACATATATATACACACCAAAGTACAAATCAGTTATTCTATATCCGATGTGTGATGGGTTCATTTCAGAAAATGCTTTATACATTCAACATTTAGATAAAGTAAAACTTTAAATGTGGTGAAATAATGGATTCGTTACACAAATATGTTCATATTTTTGCCCTTTTGGGCTTCTTCAGGCAAATGATTTGACTAATTCAGATCCCAATTTATAAATTGTGTTTATAATGGCTGGGGATATCATAATACTACTCATGATACTGATAGTAATACTGCTACTACTACTGATAATTTTATCAAGAATAAGAATAAGATAGCTATGTTCGTTGATTTTTGTATATCTACATGTGGGGTGTTCAATTACGGTTTCGATAAAAAATTTGAGTAATGGTAACACTCGACAGCTACTTAATTTTTTTCTATTTAGTAAGTCTGTCTTTTAGTGAAGGCGACAATTTCTAATTTTTCATTCCGGCATAGGTAGCATGGGGTTTCAATATTCTGGCAGTATTCTTGACAATTGAATCATCTAATTGTCTTTTCATAATTATCTTAGATATATAAAAGCCAACCCACCAAGAATGTTAAGAGAATTAAACATAAACAACCAAGGCCATGTAAAAGTGAACCCTAAAACAAGGAGACAGATGAAAATTAGATGATGTATCTCCTAAAACAAAAACCACCACACTAAAACTAATAGATTATCAACATACTGATGAAATGTGTCTGAAACATTTTAAATGATTTATAAGAACCGGCCATGAATTCACCTCCCCTATGGGAGATACCCAGTCTCCTGCGAAAATTACTAATAGAGAGATCACCAAGTACAAGTAAACAAGAAAAAGAAAAAAAAAAGAAAAAAGGAAAAAGAAATATAAATAAAATAAGGTAGACTCTTTCCATCTAAAAAATTGATCCCTGCCACATAATACCTTAAATAAGAATCTGAATAGATTGAATCATTTGTCTGAAGAAGCCCAAAAGAGCAGAAACATGAACGTGTTAGTACAGCGAATCCACTATTTCACTTCGTATACGTAATGTTTTTAGTAATACACTTACCTGGAAATGAAATCTAGCCAATTTTAGCCATTTTGAAAACCTGATGAAAATGTACCCAATTTTAGATATTTTTAAACCAGAAAATCGTATTCTTGACCAGCTAGAACAAAGATAGCAAAAAAAAAAGAAGGCGTCATAGCAAAGGAGATGAAATTAAATTTTTAAAATAAATAAAAAAAATTTCCCTCAAAACATTCATGCTTAGTCCCAGCATATCTTTTTTTTACCAAGTTTTTGTATGAAATTCATTTTCAAAATCTGATGGAAAAATGTCGAGATGAGGAAAAGAAAAAACGATTGATTTTAGTTGACTGATTTTAACAGTGATATTTCCTATCGTTAAGTTAATAAAAAATTTGCCCCAGTAGAAACTTCGCCTATGGAGCAAAATATTTGTTAAAACAATATGGAAAGGTAAAACTAACAAAATAAAAAACAAAACAAAACTAGGGAGCACTCAGAGAGCACATACCCCTACTCACACCTCAACTAAAAGCTTAATGAAAATCACTTCTTATATAGCCACGATGCAGGGTAGGTAAGTTTGATTTTTCTATAAATAACAAAAGTGGCTGCTTCTCCACACCCTTATGAACCATTAATACACCTTTAATCTGTTTATTTGTTAGTGCTTAGCGCATACATGTTTTCACTAAAACTGAACTTTTTATCCTTTGAACAAATTCCGTTATTAAACTAGACAGTGATCTACTAACTAAAAACTGAATGAAAATATGTATATACATCGCTATGATGCAGGGGAGCTAACTGATCAAATTTCGATTTTTCATGTATCAGACTATTTATATTTCACCCTATAATCTTATTATCTAAAAAATATCTCTCAATCGAAAAAGAAATTTTTGAATCCTCTTCACAATTCAGTCACTTCTTCCTTAGCCCATGGCCACCTTTCCCCGAAATTTCATTGAAATTCATTGAGAACTTTCAGAGATATTGTGTGGACAGACAGAAAGACGCAGGATAATTACACCTCAGTAACTTTGTTGGGGTAAAAAACAAAAATTATCTTATGTACCTGTTGGTACCTGTTTTTGATAAGAATGTTGCGGTCTAAATGAATGGAACAAAAGACTCAAAGACCTTAGTTTAGTAATAATTCCCAATCTTTTATTTAAAGAACGGAGAAGGAAGTTGAGGTGGGTTTCGTTAGTGAAAATTTAGTGTTTCCTGGGGGTAGTCAAAGTGATTCCTGTCAAGTGTGTGTGTGTAGCAGTGAAACATCATGATCCTCCCCCAACCCCCAAATACTGACAAGTACCGTCCCCAAATGTCTCAATACCCCATTTATTGACGGGCCACCACTGATTTTTGGCATAAGAGAGTGAGGCCGACGGGCTTCCAAGAAATCAATGGTCGTCCCCACCTCCGATTGTCTCCCGACCCCATCCTTCATCATCACCTTCATCATTCTCACCTGTAAATATTTCACAGTTATTTATTGGGTGGGGAAAACCAAGACCCCCAGAGTGAGAGAAGCATGGAAGTTGACGGATGAACAGACTAGCGGGGAATGAAATTGTCGAGCGAATGGTTAAGGATTGGAAGTAGCAAAGACCAAAAACCTCCCCCACCCCTTCGACTTCATATCACATCCAGATTATGCATTTGTCTTGCATTTTGCATTTTGTATATATTCTTTGAAACAATGTATTTTCTCGATTTCATTGTAAAATATCCTGTAAATTTGTACAATTAAAAATGTAAGATTTGGATAAATAAACTCACAATTGTTGATCTGTGAGGATCACATAATCGATGAAAATCACTGTGCGTTCTAAAAGATAGTGGTGTGTTCCCTGTGTTTTGAGTGCACGTGAAAATGTGAAAGGTTCGTTAGTGTAAAGCCGGCTATAGCAAAGGGGTGGGTGGGGTCAAATCCCATCTATCAACAACCGGATAGAAAGACTGTTGTGTGGGCCAGACCAAACTATCTACTTGGAATGGTGAGAGCCGGAAAACTAGTGTGAAAGACTTCGTGTACACGACTGAAGAATTTTAGGCGAGAGAAATCAATATATCTCCTCCCTTCCTGGTTGGCTTCAGTAAGTACTCTTATGGAAGGGTCTTGGATTGGCTAAGAAAAAGTGCGAATTTTCAATCATCTGACTGACCAAACTGTTTACGACCGCGTCCACATATTGCCCCGTTGTTGCTGATTTTTCTTTCATAAAGGCAGAAAAATTGCGCGCTTTTTCACAGGCGTTAGGAGCCTCTTTTAAACCATAATATAAGTTGCGAATCAACAATTTTATCAATTCTATCAACAATACTGAATTTAATCAATAATTCAGAGATAATCATTGTAGAACTTTTGGAAAATATAATGAGAGAGGAAGGATATTTATTTCTTCTCGCTTCAATTTCTGGATTGGATGGCTGGAGTGAAAAGTAGTGCCCCACTAAACATCAATCTAAAGAAAGTGATCCAAGTTTTAAAAAGTTTGGCACAAAGACCACACTGATTGAGCACAAACTATAGATAAGATAACTTAAATATCATTTTAAGCTCGAGTTGCTGACTCAAATTCGATTTTTCTGGCTAAAACTTCAAAAATTGGCCCAAATCAGCTTGATTTTCACTTTCAGGCTAACTTAATGGCTAATATGTTTTATATTTTTTTAAAGCCCAATTATCAAATAAAACGACTAAATACTAAAAACTCCAGAATAAATAATTAAGAAACATTTAACACTTACTTTAATTCAACTTGGTAGTCGATTTGCTAAACAATCTTTGTATCTGACCCCTTAAAATATTCTCAAGGGAAAAGTTTTGATAAAATTATATCACTCTTAAGAGAGAAAATTAAAAAATTAAAAAAATGATTTTTTTGTGTAGTATGATTTGCATTGACTGAGCTACAAAAAATGGCTAAAATCAGCTAGAATTCCCCCCATTTTCAGCTAACTTACCGGCTAAAAACATTAACATAGTAAATCGACTAATCATTTTAAAAAAAGCTAGATTTTCGGCTATCTGCTAAATAGAAGAG
The DNA here is from genome assembly GCA_963457665.1 of Thysanoteuthis rhombus. NCBI lineage: Eukaryota > Metazoa > Mollusca > Cephalopoda > Oegopsida > Thysanoteuthidae > Thysanoteuthis > Thysanoteuthis major. The sequence goes on from OY735202.1 coordinate 14,879,425, forward strand.
AAATAAGCCAGATCTAGCCGAAATAAATGGCTGATTTGGCATCCCTTTTGTAAGCGCTCTTAAGCACTTTCCTCCGGTGTTGCCAGATTTATTCTAGAACTTACATCTAAAATTGAACCGAAAATCATCTAAAAACACCGTGGAATATCTAGATTCTCTAGATATCTCAAATATAGAAAATATATTGCATACCTATCCATATAACAAGCATATATGCTAATTTCTCCTCTGTTTGCATTTACGCATCTCATTGGTTAATGTACCTTCATATCATGACATAACAATGAAGATAACGCCACCACTAAAACAGCTTGACTTCAGCTGAGACATAATAAAAATACTCAAAATCAGGAGGTTTATTAGTGCCGATCCATACACAAATAATCCCGTTATTTTCATGGGTATACTCTAGTTATTATGAAATTATTAAAAACATCTAGATCCTATTGAAAAAAACAAACATCTAAATCTAGATTAAAAACATCTGTTGTTATTCTACCTATCACCGGTTACATAACTCAGACGGTGTTGAGTAACCAGAATCCCTTTCGGTCATTTTGTCCCGACGAGGATGAAGGCAACGACCTTGACTCTTGAGTAATTTTGATTTCACTCTTGTGAAAAGCGTCATGGCGGGCAGCAAGAAAATAATTACCAGTGACCTTAAAGTTGATGTGGAAAAGCTGTATGCCATAGATCCTTACATCAAGGATCATACAAAAGAAGTTGAAAGAAGGTAAGTAAGGAAGCTCCTTTTAAACATCGTTATTATTCATGTCGTAGTAAAGATATTCATTATTACGAGTGTTGTCTGTTGCGCAAATGAGAAAGAAAAAACGATTTTAAAGGGTCAAGGCCCAAGGATGTTCTAAATGACCATCACCTTCAACAAGAGACTGATATCCTCTTCTTTATCGGATTTATCTGCATAAAAATTATTAGAATAAAATTCGAAGTGTATTTTATACCGCAATCTTTATTATTTGACTAAGTATTTTGAATTTATTTTTATACCATGGAAACAATGGCCCGGAATTGAAAGTTGTTAATACAACCAAAAAATCAGAATGAAGGCATGTAAAAACTAGTCAAATTGAGTAAAAACGAGCAATTTTATTAATTGAATGCAGAGTTGGGGCTTTAAGTAGGGTTATTACAAACCTACAACTTATCATTTATTTCCTTGATTTGATTTTTAACTATAAAAGAAGCCGGTTACTCATGAACTTGGATAACTTGTTTTTAATCTTTTAGAATAAAAAACTATTTCAAACAGTTGTCAATCAATAGATTGGCATTATCTTTTTCGATTTTGTTCTTGAGAGCTGAATTTTATGAACTTGTAGTGTGCGTAAATTTTTAATTCATTAGTCATTCTATCTTTGGCTCCTGGACCCGGATACGATACACCCATGTACCCGCTTCGGTCTCGTAGACCCTCTGCATAATTGACCCCCCTCAGAGGTGCTATTTCAGTGACACTTCTTCTTAATATATACTCTGCATAGAAATATAAAAAGCTGGTCTTTGTAATTCAAGTCAGGAGGAAGTTCCTTCACCCTAATCTCTTGAACTAAATAAACCCTAGAGCTGACTTAATGGTAACTTTTTTCCTGGTATTTACGAATGTGTAAAATTCGTCTGCTATTTTTTTCTCTTTTTCATTTTTTAATTACACTGTATTGTACTTGATTAGAGGGATCGCCGTTTGCTTTATTTTACCAATCGTCATCAAATTTTTACTTTTGGATTGTTCTGAAAAACAAAAAATAAATTAAAAAAAAAATGAAATAAAAGAGTTCTAGTCGTTATTTTTAAAAGTACTTTATTTGAATTTTGAAAACTTCAGCAAAGACGCCTGTGGTGATAAAAACGAAGGTCAGGATTCGGTTTCACAAAATTATCTAAAAAAAAAATATGTAAATTTTTTTCCCTTATGCAGTATGAACTGATTAGACCGAATCTGGCACTTGTTTCTTCTAGAATTTTTTCGTTTTCGAGAAAAAGTAATTTCAATTCTTGAAGCTAGTAAATTAGCTCTAAATCGGGTGATCGATTTGCCAAGTACGTTTAATGTAAAACTGGACCCTGAGTTTGTGTCCGTCTTTGCGACAACCGATGTTCAATTTTACCGGGTCCAGTTTTATCTTGACCAAAACGAAAATTACTAGAACGAAAAAGAAGAATCGTTATTTTTATAAATACATATGAAGAGTGTTGGTTTATTTAGAGCTGAATATTTCAAAAATGAATCCGGTTTTTCAGATGTTATCTTTTGATAAATGATTGCTATCTGGCTCCCTGGAAGTCAGTTATTTTTTAATGTCATGACGATCTCTCCCAAAATGGTATTTTTTTCAAAAGTAATATTCCGTTTGAATTCAAAATGTAATTGTATTTTACTTTTTAGTTTCTGATTTCCTGGAAAACCAAGAAAATAAAGCGCTTACTGAAAATCTCATTTTGAAAAATCTCTCTCTGAAGCTATTTTCTCCTGCTCACGTTGGTCTTCAGTACATTTTACGATAAGGTAGTCACTGACAATAAGTCACTCAACATCCCTTAGTCTTGAGAAAAGTTGGGAAATCTTTTAAAAATGTCTATATTTTCTTTATTTTTAAATCTATTTTCTGGGCAACGAGGTTTGGAAGACGGAGACAAAAAAAAAAAAAAAAAAGTAGAGGAAGGTCTCTCCGACTGTAAATTGTGAAGTTTTATTCTCTCACTCTAATTCGATGTTGAAAACAACTCACAAATTAAAAGAAATAAACCAATTTCTGAATGATGAATTTAATGCGCCGTTTTTAACATCGAGTGAGCGGGGGTGTGAAACTTTTTACCACTTTCGCTTCATTGTAACATACTGTTCAATGTTACACGAGATCAAAATCTATATCTGCCCTTTTACGTTTGGATTCATTGGCATTGATTGCGGAAGTTGTGACAGCTTGCATTTTTTTTCTCTCAAATGTTTGTTTTTCTGTACATTGAATTGTGTTTGCAAGTTAAATTTGATTCATTGTTCATTGCTAAAATGTTTTATGCTCATTTAAAACCCAATCATCAAAAAAAGAAAGAAAAGATAACTACATAATAATAGACTCTGGAACAAAGAATTAATGAAACTTGTACATTTTTTTTTATATACTTACCAGATTTAATCTGAATCAAAAAATATTCTCAGAGCAAGAGTTTTGCTTAAAATTCGTTTTATCGATCTTGAGTGAATCATTGTGAAAAAATAGTTTTCCTATGCTTTTTGATTTGCTTTGTCTGACCTTCAGATATTGGGTAAATTCTCCCATTTTCAGCTAACTTTACGGCTGAAAATATCAAATATGCAGGTGTTGATTTGGCTATGAAATAGCATTGAATCGGCTAATCATTTCAAATAAAAAAACATATTTTCAGCCATTTGCTATCAAAGATTTTATTGGCTAAATAGGAAAAAATCAGCAAGATCTAGCTGAAAAAAAAGCATTTGGCATTTCTGACTTTACTGCTTAATATGAGGTAGTAGTGATTATTATTCAAGAGATGTTTTCGTAGATTATCAACTATTCAAAGTTTTGGTTTATGCTTAACATGTTCATTTTGCTACTATCATTTGGTCATTTATTCATTCAATCATTAGCAATGAGTACCGATCAAAAAGTAACTATGTGCTTAAGCATACATGAACACATAAACACAAGCTTTGCTTTATCACCTGATTGTTTTGCTTGCCTCAGCATGACAGAAACCAATAAAAAAAGTGGCTTTGTCATGTATATAATGATAAGATTCTTCTCGCAGAAGGTGCTTGGCAAGTGAGTAGGTTTGTGATCAGCCTACTTCATTGGTAACTCCTCTAAAAGTTATGAAAATCTTAGCAGAACTTCATGAATAGGTTCAAGTGTGAATGATAAGAGTTGTGATTACATTTTGAGGTCTCTATCTACAATGTAGGCAAAGTGATTGAACAAATCCTTCTTAGAGGTCAGAGGTCACAGCTTTAGTGCTGTTTTAGAAGTTGACTGTTCAATCCAAGTTTGTTTTACTGTTTTTAGTGAGGTAGCAACTGGAAATGATTGCTACCACTCCCAGAACACAATTGACGAAAATGCTATATTTAAACACTTGAAAATCCGATCAAAATAGACTGCAGTATGCTCCGGTGTTTAAGTTAACTTTCTAAGCACCAAGTATTTTCTCTAATGGATCATATTATTCTGTTTAGACCATATAAATTTTACACCCTGATGGACACAATGCTACCTTATGTTGGAGAGTTAACTCATTTGGCGAATATTGGACTAAACTTGAATTAACACCTTAGTTATGGGATCAACTGATATGCTGGCATATACAGTAAGTGGAAGGCATGCCAAAAATAAATTTAAATTTGAATTGCCTCAATCAATTACAGATAGGCAAATCACATTTATGGCCCAATCCGGATGGACATTATCATTATTCCACAAACTTGTTGTTGGAGCCTATATATTCAGATAAATAAGTGACAGCCTATTCGCTTAATGTATGCTTGGATTCTGCAGACGGCTGTGTCGCTTAAAACAATATATTCTACCACTCACACTTGTACAAATTCACATCCATACAAATATAATACAACATGCTTCACAATTAACTCTTTCGCTTACAAAGTTTTTCTCTCCAAAAGAACTTTTTTATGCTAAAGACAATCCTCTGATGGACAATACCAGATAACCATTACCTTATTTGAATCATTTTCTTTGCAATGAAAATATTACTTTTGCTACATTATCATGTTCTACAATATTGTTGATAAATTGAAAAAAAATGTATCAATTCACATTATCTTCTTGATTTTGTCTGTGGAACCTTTTTTTAAATTTGTACCAATTGTATATAAAAAAAATCTCCCTTTATTGTACATCAAATTCTTTGGAGTAATTTATTCCCTCAAATAAAACTCATTGCCTTGAACGACCTTCATTTTTTCCTTACTGCTTCAATCGGTTTACTGCCAAATGGTAGTGGTATGATGAAACCATGTAACCAGTTTCTTGCTTGCAAGTTAGTTCAGACTAAACTGCTACTTATTTTTGCCCCCTCCTGAACAGTATGACTAAATTTATTTTGAAGATTTCAAATTGAGATTCTATGTAATGGATTATAATAATTTCCGCTATTGTGACTTTTAAAAAAATTTTTTTTTTTCTATTTGTTTATGCATATGTATATTGTGTATTAGTCTATACTTATATGTAATACATTGATAGAGAAAGCAAACAGCTTGTAGAATGAAAAAGATAATTGGTATTATGATGATATCACTGGAAGAGGAAAGAGTTATAAAGAAGCAGGCTGTAAACATAAAATCAATTGTTTTTTTCATTGCTAAGATTCTTTCATACCTAAATTGTTAACTTGTTATATATATGTATGGCATAAACACTGAAGTTATAGCAGATGTATTAGAAGCATAACACTTGAAAATTGTGTAGAGCCACTGATTTCTTGGCATTTTGAGATTGTGTTGAACTGGAAGTTGGCCAACCATGAAAAAAAAGTCCAAGAAATGTCATCTTGACTCTATGATGTACTTAGATTTAGTATTTGCAATGCTCTTACTAATTCTACGGCTTACATTTGCAATTTACATGAAGGACGCAATGTTATCTTTATATTTTAATACTGCAGAAAAAATGAAATAAGATGATTTGCAAATAGTGGCTCAACAATTTATGAATTTATATATATTTGGAAAAACACAATCTTTAATTTTCAAGAATTTCATTGAAAGCCTTATCTTTCTTAGCAAAAAGTGACTGCTGTAAAGGTTACATTTTGGGTGTGTAAAAGCCACAGGTATTTGTATTGTTAAATGTGGTTGAAAGTTTGGCATTTGGCCCTATTTATTGTCATTTGATGTTAATATTTGTCAAGTTAAGCTTAGTTCAGCTCTAGGTCACATTGAGGAGGATTCTTTTGTTATGCCCAGCTTTCAAGTGTCTAGAAAATCAGCATTTGAAATTCTAGTTTCTAACAAGGGCTCAAACACCGTTCTGGAGAAAATAGATATTTCAGTCGTGAGGCTGTCATTGAAGTCATAGTTTTTCTATAGAAATAGAATCATTAATAGATCTGCAGGATGTAAGGTGACCTGAAAAGTTGATATATTAGGGGTCCAGCTACCCTATCCCTAGGACAAAACCTCTTCAATTGAAGTACTACTTACGACAAAATCCTGTTGGTTAAATAAAAACAATACAAAAATTCAAGTAATTGGTGACTTCAGATCTTTGCTTTTTACTTATTCTTACTTAAGGAAAAGTTTTTATCTGGCCTCATATTCTTATACATTTTCAAGACATGACATTTTTTTTTTCGTCATTATGATAGTGCAAATAATTTTATTTTGTAAAGCAGTGAGCTATAATGTTTTAATTCCAGTGTTAATGCATGCTAAAGTTCAATACTCACAATAACTTTGTTATTGCAGTCTTATTGTGTGGTAAATTCAATATTTTACACCTCAGAGAATTGTTCATAAACTACAAATAAAAGGAGGAATAAAGATCATGATTTATAATTCTGTATATACTTTTTCCAAAGGGGGTTTTGTTCTTGGTTGGAGAGGGGGCATTATCCTGAAGGAGTTTGTCCTTGTTTTTCTTTTAATTATCTTCCTTCTTCCTCTTTCTATCCTTTCTTTAATAATAATAATGATAATGATGATGATGATAGCAGTAGTAACAGCATCTTGTTCTCGACCAACATTATCAATTTTTTTTCATTCAGTCTACTAAAATTATGTCATGGCCTCATGTGTAAAGAGAGAAAAATAATGTCAGGATAACCTGCATCTACTTGATTTGGTTTTTCATACAAACATGGCTGTCTCCTCTGGGACTTCTGAGTGTGGGTTGGGTTGGGATGCAACTGGTGCATTTCACCTGGGCTCAGAGGACCAAAGAGAACCCTTGAGAGTTCTAATTTAAAACCTTACAGTACGTCCATTTATAAAATTGGCTGACTCTATTGTTTACTGGCAAATTAATGTATATAGTATAGCATGCTAAAAATGGTTTTAGCAAACGAAAACAGGATGGTTTAAGGATGAGGTGCTTGTGTATTGTGTGTGTATGTGCATGCAGCTTTACATATTGTAGGATCAATAAACTTTATAATGTAAGTTCATTCAAATATAGTTTAATGGTTAGAGGATAATGTTGAGCTTCTATAACTCTGATGTCCAATTCTTGATGTCAGGTTGGTGATTAATTGGTGTTAGTTTATAGCAAAAGAAAGCTCTGATTACAAATTGATAGAAACGAGCACTTTTCAATGAGTGCATAGATACTATATTCTGATCCTAGGCTGAGAGCTAGGGATTATTACTTTGACCCTAGGCAGAGTGTATGGATACTCTGATCTCAGGCAGAAGTGCTGATCCATGTGTAAATAATCCTGTGATTTATAAAGGGTACTATGCTAGAATAGAAATAATTCTTGTAGGTATTCATATGGATTGTGAAGATTTTTAAAATGGATAAATATGTTGACCCAGATTGAAAATGGAGGTTGAAAGAATTACTTCCATTTTAAAAAAAATTTTAATTTTATTTTTGCTTTTAAACTGTTATGTATTATACATATGTCTATCCTTTTATCATAGCTTCTTCCATTGCACTATGAATAGCAGTACCTTTGAGGTCATTCTCTAGTTAATCTTCGGTTTTAAATAGAAAAAAATAATTGTTATATCAGGATTTTTGTCATTCATTCTTCTTATGAATGGCAAGCATTTTTTTTCACAATGAAATCAATTCTTAAACAAGTTTTGGTGTTTTTGCTGAGATATTGCTTTTTTGGCAATGAAGCAGTGAAACTGATACAGTCCAGGTCTGTGGATGTTTTTGTTTCTCCCTCTACACCTTTCATTTTCTCATTGAGAAAAATCCAATGTAATTAAGATCATAGTGAAGGCAAGATGGTGTTGCCTAGAGTTCTTGACTCGGTGATAAATCAAGCTAGTTTCTAAATTGAACTTGAAAATAAATATTCTATGATTTTTGATGGGGATGAACTATTGTAAACCTTCATTTTTTCCTCTCCTATTGAGGTTCATCTTAATTTTGTGTTGATTTCTGTGATCACTACTTCAGTTATGCCATCAATCAACAACAATCAGTGAAGAGTGTATAATGGGAGTAAAGATTTATGTCTCAGTGTCAATAATAGTTTTTCTTTTTGTTGTGTTGGGTAAAAAGGAATAGTAATATCTGTCAATATGTTGTCTAATTTGAAGTTAGTTTTCCCTTGCGCAACACCAGTTATCCCTGCTAGAGTGTGTTTGTGTGTGTGTATATCTATCTATCTATTCTATTCTATTCTATTCTTATCTATTCTATTCTTATCTATTCTATTCTATTCTATTCTTATCTATTCTATCTATTCTATCTAAAACAGCAATAACAATACAAACTGAATTGATTGCTTCTACATAGGGTGAAACTCTGTGAATAAGCCAAGAATTTGGTCCTAAATTTAGGGGAGTTGAGCATAAAAGAAAATAAACATTTTTATCAAATGAAATCAACACAAAATGAAAGATCTGCAAAACACATCCTTTTTTTTAAATTTGTCGGTACTCACTGTTGTTGATAAGAGAGAGGCCTACTCAAGGCCCCTAAAATGTGCTCTGGGTCCCCTTTGCATCTGGAGACTGAGGCCCGTGCTACGTGGTAAATATAGCATTGAGCACAAGGTCACTCTCCATTTAGTAACTGTCAACCAAAACTGTCAATATAGGTTTTGTCAGTTTTCAAGTTGGTCTGGCTGGCTATGTATGTATATATGTATCCTGATTATTGGTGGCACTAATAGAGCTAGGGGGCTGAAAATTCAAACATTTACTCCTTACCATGTCTTGAAAAACCTTTTTTTTTTTTCTTTAAATTCCCTACTAGATAAGTTTTTAGTTTGTGGTTCAGTTTGCAATTTAAGCTAATACTAAATTGATCACTCGTACCCTTGTTTTTTTGAAATTCAGTCATTTTCAGTGATCAGTGAGAGAGAAGCAACTTATTTTTCCATGTTTTTAATTGATCATCCCCAACACTGCATTCTGCTAAAAGATGATTTATGTTGAGTAACTAACCAGACATTTAATATTTGTAATGACAAACATGTTGAGCAACAGGTCCTTATTACATAAGTCTTTACTTCTAGCATCACCAACAAAGTATTCATTTCAAATTAGTTTGAGCAATGAACTGATCATAATGATCACTTTCTATTTTATCTTATATCTAACTATCCTTGCCATAGAGCAGGGGTGAGTGAGCTAGTCTCACAGGCAATTACTACTGGTGTGAGTTCCTACAACTAGTAATTCCATTCTCAGTGCTGTTAACCATTTGGCCACATTTCACCTCCTTTAGTTTTTTCAAAAACTTCTACAAATAGAGAATTAAAAAAGAAAAAAATTACATTAATTATAAGTTTTTTCATAGTTCTTTTACTTAAAAAAAAGAAAAAAAAAAGAAAAAAGAGTTATCTATGAATATACATGGTAAGTGTTCCAAATCCCTGTACATGGATTTTTAGTTAAGGTGCTTGCTACAAAACAGACCTGACAGACTATTGCTAGTTTAGGGAGTTTGATCCTTATTGGATTCTCCTAGAATTTTTCTTTTGTACCATTCTCATTGTAGCTTAATAAATATCTACATGTGGTATTGCTGCATTTTGAATAAATCTAATTAGTTTGTTTTATGTTCTTTCATCTTTTTACCTAAATGTTCTTTGGATTGTCTATGACTGTGAGAAGAGTTGTTTACATTCCAAATTTTGTTCAGGCAATCAAATCTCTTCTTCCCATCTTTGATGCTGGCAATAGAACGTTTTTGGCTGATCCATTCTTCAGCCTTCAGCAGGTGTATGATTTAAGAGAAGAAGCAAACCTTATTTCTCTCCAGGCAAAGAAAAAGTTGAAGGAAGCTGCATATATCAGCTAGTTGGCAAAGCGCACAAGTTGGGCTGGTATGGATTTCAACCCTATGTGGTTTTTGATTAACATCAACAACAAAAGAATGGAGAGAAGAAATTTGATTGTCTGAACTAAAGTTGAAATGTTCTTTGGATATTTTAAGCCAAAATATTCTGCAGGATTAAGTGGACTTTTATTATCTAAAATTGATTAAAAAAAATTGAATCCAAAATATATAAATAATCACAGGCACAATGATAGATTAGTATGATATTTATTACATTTACATTATTGAATATTCATTAGTATTGTGAATTCAATATTCTTTTAAAACTATATTTATCTAACATTATTTTTCTTTCTCCAGGGTTTCCATTCTCAGAGGTACTCTGGAACTTTTTGACAACGCTGAAGATGGAATTGAGAATGTCAGTCTTGGCTACAAAGATTTTGGTGTTCATGTTCGACCGGACAATGGAATTGAATGGCTTGAATGGGCCCCTGGAGCCAAAGCAATATACTTGAGAGGAGAATTCAGTAAGTAAATTCCTCTGAATTTCCTTTTTTATTTGGCCTTTCCATTTTTCTTTTGGGTATAAAGTTGATTTCTGTTGTCCTTCAGAGCACTACACTTTTGTCGTCCAGCAAAACATAGTCTTCTTTCTTTTAGTGTGACTCAGATTGGTCTGAGATGCCCATGTAGCTGACTCTTAGTTGGATGTTTCTCCCAAGATATGATAAGGATGGTGTATGTATATATGTTCCATTAGTGATGTTTCTTGTGCTTTTGTTAAAGTCCATGTTGTGGATCCATATAATAAAACTGTTTCGACAATTGCTCTGAAGAAATTCATGTTTGAGATTTCGTGGCAGGGATGAAAATGTACTCCAGGTGACTTTAATACATAGTTATTTTGAAATATATTTATGAATATATCTGTTAGCTCTAGTATTTTAAAGAAAATTGCAGGATTACTTTTTGTAAATATTACCGCTAGATATTTTGTTGGCTTAGTCTGTCACATAGATTGAATTTAATATCTATGGCTTACAAAAAATTCTTGCTAACTACTGCAGACAATGTAGGTCAGACATTCACAACAGGGATCATATGTCCCCCTTGTACTCCCTGGCACATTTCGAAGGGTTCATAGACATAAATATAGATAAATGAATTCCTATCATTTCCCATTCTATCCCTGCTTGAGAAGGGGCTCCGGAACCTGTGAAGAGGTCTTACTGGGACATGGCTAGAAAAAGATTGAGAATTGCTGCTCTAGGTTTTACAGTGTGATAATTGAAAATACTAATTTGTCTTATATTATTGACACCTTTTACAATTGAACAAATTGAGGAAATTAACATAAACTTGGTTTTTGTTAGTATTTTGAATAAATTTTACCCTGTTAGAAACTGCATAGTTTGAAATAATTACATGTCCCTCCTTGGTACAGAATGTGACATTTTAGTTGCTTTGGAAATATTTTTTTAGATAAAAGGATAGGTAGCAGTGTTTCTTCTTGGTTAAATTTAGTGCTGGACTAATTGGACTTAGCTTTTATCATTATGACAGTAGAAACTAACTTGCACTATATTTAGTGGGAAACACTTTTATATCCAGGCAAAACATATAATTGTTAGAAAATTAATAGATTGGCAATGAGACTCCAGTCTGAATGGCCAGAAATTATTTGATCTTTTTTCACCTTAACACTTTTTTGATGTCTTCCACCTCTTCCATTTGATCTACCATTGATATCTGGACTGGATTCAGTCTGAACCCTCACCTTCAACCTTACTATCAAGGATGGCCCTACCAGGTGCTTAAACTCCAAATGGCATTGCTCTCAAGATCACTTAGGTCATGCAGCAGCCCCCCATCTGTTGGGAGAGGAATTTCAAAAGAAGATTCATGTAAAATGCAGTCAGAATCAGTTCTGTGTTTAATCGTAAGAAGAGCATTTAATTTTAAAGTTTTAAATTGTAGGTAAATGTTGCCCACCATATTTTTCATTTAAAACGAACAGTGCAGTACAGTCATACCCCATTATAATGCATATGTTGGGGGTCCAAGAAAGCCAACCGCGTTATAACCAAGCCAGTTGCCAATTTAACTATCAATGTTTTGGGGTCAACCATCCACCTGTGTCACATTGCAAACAACCACTATAACTGAGGAGGCCTGCTGGAAAATTCGATCTTGTGCTACATTGTTTTTATAAGATGCACTGTAAGATGTCTGCTTTCTCTTTCTTTTTTCATAATACCAATTTTAAGTCTCTATTTGTTGATAAATACATAGGAGCAGACTGGGCAACTGGGAAAAATCCTGGTGGGCCATTGTACAATATATTGATATAAAAGTTTCATCCATTGATTACTGAAATGGTTTTGTGTAATTCATTTCATTTTTATGGTTCATGTACTGGATGAGTCAAATATATATTTCAGTGCTAGTTATACAATGAAGTTTGAGAAAGGCTGATAATCCCATTGGTCCCTCTGGTTTCAGTACTTCTGTGCTAGTGACAGGGCCAGATTTACCATTGATGGTGCCCAGTATATAACATTTAAATTTTTGTATACAGCAATTATTTTTGAATGAAAGGTAGGTCAGAACCAAAATAGCTGGGATAAAATGTAAGGGTACAACTCGAGTCCCTAAAAAGAAAAGCTTGTAGTATTGCTCTTTTCCCTTATCTCCCTGATACAACCTCTTACTCTAATGTCGTATGAAACAAATATTGTCACTGTCGGAGTAGAAGATGCAAAAATCAAGCAATTGTACTGGAGCTATAAAAGAGGCCGCAAGACTCGACTAAGTGAGATTCTCTCAGAATTTTTGAGATGAGGTATTATTATTTCTATTGATATTCGGACCATCCTCATCTTTGTTGTTTTTCATACAACGTTTTGGCCATTGCACTCTACAATCACATGGACACATAGCGCAGTGGTTACAGCATCAGACAAATTACTGTTAAGTAATTTGATGGTTCTAGGTTCAATCCTAGTGTGAGACAGTATAACGATACTACTAACGCTAAAAGAGGGGAGTACGGTCAATATACCCCCGTCGGATAAATAAAGGGTTCGGTTCGTTACTTCCCAAAATCTTCCCAAAATCTCCCAGATGATACCTGATGAAGGCCGTAGAGTGCAACGGCCGAAACAACAAAGATGAGGATGGTCCGAATATCAATAGAAATAAGTGAGATTCTTCCAATATTCTTTGCATTAATTATTATGTTGCATTTGTTAAGACAACAAAATCAGCAAATAGACTTTTCAAAGATTTTTTGTTCAAACTGAATAAAGAAAAGTTAGTTTTAGAATTTCATGCTTTGTTTAAAATTCAATTTTTAAAAACTCCCCTGCTTCATTGCTATATATGAACTTATTTTTCTTGAATTTTTATCTGATTTATGGTGTTGGCAGAGGTATGTGCATTTGGAGTGCTTTCTAGTTTTGCAATGAAACCTGCAATGCTTCTTTTTTTCATGTCCTTTCCAAGAAAAAGGTGGCTTTTTGTAACAAGAAAAATAAGAAGTGTTTTTCGTGCTTGTTGAATATTGAAAATGTTTGTGATATGGTGATTACTTTACTGCAAATAGCAACCAATGGAAAAATAAGTTTCGAGTCAACCAGGGGAGACTTTCTGAGAAAGTAGGCTGTAAAAGCAAAATAATCTATGCCTTATTAATTTTTGTTGACGGTTGACAATGCTGTATCTAATTGAAAATCAAATCAAGATAATCTCAACCTATGCCCGAATTGATGAACGTAATTTTCTTCCCATTCCCCTGGTGTATTTCACTTTCGTCAAATAGAACCGCATACATTAAGCTTCAAAAGTACACCTAAAAATTCAACAATTGCTGTCTGTAAAAAGAAAAGAAAGTATTTTGTGTGTAATGACCTAATACAGTAAAACCTAGATTAGTGCTCTAGATTCATCCCTAGAAAAATGCAGTGTTAAATGGAAAAACAAGGTCATTATAACATAGCATAAATAGACATTGTGCCAGCAATAATTTTTTCAAATATGTTCTTGTTGAGCTTTAGCAAGATGGAATGGATTTGTGCTGTTTATATCATCTTGTATCTTGTTTCTTGAGCTGGTAAGATAATACTAGAAGTTGATGTATATTGCGACAAGATGAATTATTGTATATTTGTATGTCTGTATTTGTGTTCATTTTCATATGTGTGGCACATTAACCAAAGCGTTTTGGAGACTGATGCTCTCTTTTAATATTGATAATTTCAGAAATTTAACAACACTAAAATTATAACAAGAAAACATTTGAAAAAAGAAAGCTTTAGTCAATCAATTCTAAGTGGAGCAGTGCTAAACAAGGCATTACTGTATTTTACTGTTGAAAAAAAAAAGGAATCAATCCTGAAAACCATTCTCATAGGCCAACAGTTTGCTCACTCAATGTAAAAAAAATGGTGCACGACTTTGATAGCCCTTTAAATATTAACTAAGCTCTTTCTAGTTCGGCACAGCTGTACAATAGTGGAGCTCTCTGATGATCAAACTGATGTGCAATCACTTATGAGATCTTGTAGCTCACCATTGCCTATGGCAAACACCTTTCATTCATATGCAATGGAATTTCTGTCAAGTTATATTGAACATTGGCAGTACCAGGTAACCTTACTTTAAAATTTGACTTTAGAAAAAAAAAAGAAATTACTTGCTCGTTTGATAATATATCCTTCAACATTACTTGTTTTGTTGATGTTTATTCGTATAGGCCCTTTGTGGAGCATAGGGCTGCAACAATTCAGCTATGGTTTCAGTAAAAAGTAAATTCTATGGAGTAGAGTAGCTAGACTTGCACTCAACTTTCCTCTTTTATCTGAGTTTGGAATCAACTACAGCAACTGCCAAGCTGTAGGTTTTTCCAGTCAGATGACCTTCTCTTTGAATAACTACCTTCCCGGGCTAAAGGGCTCCAACTACCTAACTATTTACCCTTAGCTAGAAAAGAGATTCATGCCTTTCCCAGGTGCATTTGTGTAAAATGAATGTAAACAGTCTTGGCCGAAATTGTCCACTGATTCTGTTTTCCAAACTGATAACTGTCATGCCACTCTGCACCTCCCTTGTGATATTTACTTATGTCCTCTTATTGAACAGGGAAAGGAGCAGGTTTGGTTAGTCACTTAATAGAAACTGTTATGTGACAAACATCTTTTGGCAACGTTGGAAGGATGGGTGATCAATAAATAAGTTATCTAGCTCACATTTAGTTGGGCATTGATCACAAAAAAAATCTGAATTTTCAAAAAACAAGTGACACAAACTAAGGGATCTATTTAGCATGAACTTACATTGCAAATTGAATCCTCCACTAAAAACCTATTCAGGGAAGGAATTTTAAAAACTTTTTTGTAGATATGATAAAGAGTAAACGCTTCAACTTTCAGCCCTCTAGCTACATTGATGTGGCCTAGTGAGCATGATCCATTCATAGCCAGCCGGACCAACTCAAAAATTGCTAGAAACCTATGCTGACAGTTTTATTCAAATGGATTCCAGACAGAACATTCACAGGTACAGAATATTGTGTTGCTATGTCTTTCAAGAAGGCATTGGCTGCTGCTGCTGCTGATGATTGATAGAGATTTGAGTTCTTTCACACATTTAGCAAGAATTTTAAAAATCTGGCCCAAAATATATTCTTCCGGTCGGCTGTGATTTTACTTGAAGCTGGTTCTGTTTTGTCTGAATTTTTTCTCTGGTGAAGAGTTGTAATAATTGTACAGTAGTCTCTCTTATAGCGAAGTAATCTTGGAATGAAATTTCTCTTAGCGAAAGGCTTTATTTGTTGTAAGCAAAAGAAGGAAAAAAAAATCCGGAGTTACATCAATAAACAAGCAATCACAGTTGCCGATGTCTTTGAAAAACAGAAATTAATTCTCCCACTCACCAGTTCCTAAGAACCCTGAACAAAAAAAAAAGTGTAACTACCTTTTTTCCATTCTAACATGGCGTTTCTTACACTCAGCAATTTTTTTTCTAGGTCTAAATAACTCCTTAAAGAAAAAACAACTCTTCTTTGGCACCAGTTTCAGACATCAGCATGATAATGACATCAAACATGACCAATGGCATCGTTTTGACCCAAGGATTTCTCCCACCTAAATATAAACATAATGATGACCTTCAACTCCTACAATTTGCTGACTGCCCCCTATCACAGCATTCCAAACCCTGCCCATTTGAGACGCCCACTTGAAGAAGGCTGTAGGCTACAACAGCCTAAACATTATGTTTAATGAAACAAGATGAGGACAATGTTAGCCTGAGAACATAAATAAACAAGAATACACATGTAATCCTATGCCGCTTAGCATCTATTCCATCAAATGCATCTTGTGAAATGTTTTTTTCATTATCTTTTAAACTATTGCCGTAGTGTATACCTTTTTTCTTTTTTTTTTTTTGCAATATTCATTAAACCTTATATTGTAAGAGATCTACTGCAGGTTGTCCACCAAAAAAGTATAGAAAGACTATTACAATCCAAATTTAACTGGAAATTGTGTATAAAAATGAATCGGATGTCTCTGACATTGAAGATCATGGTAGGGGTACGAGCGCCATTTCACCTTTCTAAAGAATTATTTATCATATTATTAACATGTTCATTGGTATTTATACATGAATTACAAAATAATCAGTACATTATAATCAAGGTTATTAAAGTTTTACGGATCTGATATTTTTATTTGGAACAAATTACTGAAATCCCATAGGTTTAATCTGTAACAATACTTGGTAAGTATTATGTAATTATCTAACTCCAATTGATTAATGTGATTGACTTAAGTACACTACTGTAAAAGTTAATAATGGTGTGCTTATTGTATGAGCAATATGTGTTTCCTAAGCCATTTTGGGATGTGTGTGCATTTGGAAAGTTTTTGCCTATCTAGCAATCAGAATTGGATGCTGCTTCAAATAGCAGAGAATGGGCTTGAAGGATACCTGCGTTTGATTGGTTGAATTTAGTACTTGTATCCACATTCTTTTAGAAAAAGTGGAAGGGGAGGATTCTTAAAAATATATACATCAGTTATGAGAATTGAATGTTTGGTTGTTCCAAGCATGGAAGCTCCTAACTTGTGTAATTTTTTGTAGAGAATTCTGGATTTTGTTTATGCACAGATAACCAGAACTTCCTACTCATCATTCACTTTATGAATTTTTAGTCAATGTGAAGTTTATGGGAATGGATTGTCCTTATTAATTAAGTGAAGTATCATTGTGTGTATACTGTTTTTTTTTTGTTTTTTTTTCAACTTGATAATTTCATATATATATATATATATATATATATATCTTTTTTTTTTTTTTTTGGCAGCTTCTCTACTCTCTGACCTTCCTTGAATGTCAGTTGTATTTTAAAATGTCTTGATCTGAGAGGAAATCACCTTCCCATACATTTCACTGGTTCATCTCATTATGAGTTCTTAGAACTTTCTCCTTCAACATCTATGTTGAACTCATGACCTTTCAGATAAATTTTACCAGTGTCCCTATATTTTAGGTCATGGGACAAAGAACACTTTGGCAGAAAGTTTTGGAATCTCATATCCATTTTTCTTTTTTAATTGGTGGCTCCTTTATGCTATTGATATCTATACTTGTCCTACTAGTTGGATGAGCATAGCATGTGTGCTGTTTCCTCCAACATTCTTATTCTCCAAAGTTGTCTTGTCTTTTATTTTGATTTCATTCCATAGAGTAGAGGTTTTCAACCTTTTTCATATCATGGCACAGTTAGCCAGGCACTAGAATGGTCGAAGGACCATTACTATTCTCGGACAGATTTGATCATTCAGAAGAATTTAAATGAATGATTGTGTTCATGAATTAAACAAACTAATAATCTATTGAATTTTTTGCTGATCATAGTTTTCAAAAGATTTTGAAATTTTTCTGATCATTTGAAACAAGATGTTATTGAAAA
Source organism: Thysanoteuthis rhombus (assembly GCA_963457665.1). Lineage (NCBI taxonomy): Eukaryota > Metazoa > Mollusca > Cephalopoda > Oegopsida > Thysanoteuthidae > Thysanoteuthis > Thysanoteuthis major. The sequence goes on from OY735202.1 coordinate 14,897,374, forward strand.
AGATGCTATTCAATAAAAAATAATCTTATTTTTAATGAGAGGCTAATCTTGCATTTGTCACAAGTGCATGTAATGTTGTACATGTAGTTCTCGGTCATGTTTCTTTTTCAGAGGAAATGGTGCTTATAGAGATGACCCAAGTAAATCTACCATCTTTGATAGAACCTTAGCCCTCTTATTCATCAGTTTGTTGTTCTTCCATTAAGCCGAACGGACAGCTAACTAATCTTAAATGTTTATTAATTGTTTTTATTATTTTAGATTTTGACTGGACACTTCAATAGAAATTTACCTGAAAAATAAATTCTTTTGGATTCAAATTCTAATCAAGTTTTATTATAAAATAAATGTATTGTTGACTTTTGCCAATGAAATTAGAAGAAATATATGTATTATTTGCTTGTGGATGTCTCTCTACACAATATCTCCAAAAGTTCTCAATGAATTTCAATAGCATTTTGTTCACAGGTAGACAATGGGCTACAGAAGAATTGATTAAATTTGGAGGCAGATCCATGAATTATATCTAAGTTACTTCCACTGCATTGTATTTATCTATGAAGTGATTCTCATTGTTTTTATTGACAATTCAAATTGAAAATCATTTTCATTTCTTTACTTGTCAGATAACTGGGAAAAACAGCAATATCGTTTTGAAAAATTGGATTTTGGCCATTGGAAGTTGACTATACCCCCAACAAGTGATGGAAAGTGTCCAATTAATCACAGAAGTCTCATGAAGGTAAACCTGAATAAGATATTTATTAAGAAATTGCTTTTTTTACAGCTTGTTATCCAGTTTCAATACTTGGCTTTTAAAAATATTTTTAGTGGTCATTCCCTTCTACCACAATCACTTAGACCTGGTGTTGTAAACATTTTTGAAAGTGAGCCAGATTGGCAAACGTTTTCGACTTGTTGGCCAAGACAAACTGTCAGTAAAGCCATGGATATATCTAGAACTAAGATGACACTATATTAGAAACGGCCAACCAAAATAGACAACAAAGGAATCTTCACGTTGTCTGGTTGGCTATGTGTCACGCGTACAGGCCGCATCTATGAAGCTAGAGGGCTGAAAGTTTAAACATTTACTCTTTATTGTTTAGAAGAAACCTTTTTTTTTGTTTTAAAATCTCCACCTCCATAAATAGGGCTTTAGTTGGGGTAGGGGCCCAATTTGCAACCCAAATTTATGCTGAATTGGCACCTTAGTGTGATTTTTTTCAGAATTTTGATCCTTAGGGAGATTATTGCCCAACAAAAGGCAAGAGAATAAACTTATTCATTGATCATCCCCTTTTTCCAATTTTTTAATTGATCATCCCCAACACAGCATACTGACAAAAGACGTTGGTCATGTGATGATTTCTATTGAATGACTATCCAGACCTGCTTTTTAATCATTTAATACATCTATTTTGTATAACACAAATTGTAATATAATTCTTTTAGTGGTTGTGTTACAGATGAAGAATTGATAAGAATAATGAAATATTATAAGTATTTCTTCTGAACATAAACTTTTAATTTCGACTATCACGTCAGTCAATAAAAATAATGAAAACAAATAATTCATAAAAAGTATAGTTGATTACCTGCGTCCAACCACCATTGCTGTATTTTCTTATTTGTATTTTCAAATGTATCATTTTCAAGCAAATTTTTTGATTAACAGTTGATTTTTAGAGGTTAAGTTCATTAGAAATTTGATGTACTATTGTCTTGCAAATATTCTTCTACGATTAATTGCTTTATATCATCTGATTGTCTGTTTTGATTATGATTAGTAACAATTGTATTCTTAATATTTTCTAAAATAAAAAGAAGTTTTAATTTTTTGTGTGTATCGTATTGAAATAACTTCCCCCCCCCCCCCGGGGCAAAATGCTTGCTTGTTTTCCTTGGCCGGCCAAAATGTTATACATTCTGCTCTGTACCGGTCTCACAATGGTATGCAATGATTCTATGAGCATTATGCTTGTTCAAATCCAGGATACAAGCGATATCTAAGGACGATTGACTAGATTCAGCCACTTAGACAATCTCCTTCTGTCACAGTGGACAGCTCCTTCATCTTGGGCATTTTCAACAAAACCTACCAAATAAAGTCCAATAGTACAGCCAACACTTGCTGAATTCATGTGTCATCCATTATAATGTGTTTTAGTCTTTGAGAAAGCCAATTATGTTACAACTGAGCTGTGATAACTGTGATTTGGGTATGGGCAATATTCGTGGGTTGGCAGTTGCCTGAATAAGGTGAACGTCATCGATTGTATAAAAAATAATTTAAACAAATAAACAAAGTTATTCTTCAATGTTTGTTTTTTTCATTAAATCGGACCACCTTAATTACTATGATATTTTACAAAGTATACTGAATTATCCAAAGTATCCAAAAACAAAATATTTACATCAATGACTTGACCCTTTGACTCCTTAGCCCCTGCAACTTCAGATAACCCCCATATCTGAGCTCCTGAGTAGAAAATCTAGAATCAATTAAAAATGAGTTTTCTTCATTGACTTCTGAAATATTTTTATCTAATTCATTTCATTTTTTTCTGTTTGCTTGCCGGTATGAATCAAATATATTTCATAGTGGAAGAACCTCTGTCATCAACTGGGCTTATGGTGTAATAAGATAGTGCCCAGCCCCAAATATCAGGTTTACAGATCAAGGGAAATTCTGTTTATATTTGTGGTTTTCTTTATAAGCGACTGATAATATAGGTAATAATGTTAGGTCTGCCTTAGATAGTGGACCATAATTTATCAACCATGTTCTCTAGGAGACCCGCCTGTAGTGAAGAAAAATACTCTGTAGTAAGTATGCATACTATTGTTTTATATCTACTTATACTTCCCCATTGACTATTTATTATTGATAGCATTAGAATTGCTCATAATGTTGGAGGTATTGGGCTGATTGAAATGCTTGAAATCATCGTTTCTCTTTTCTAATTTTAAATCTAGGTTTAATTTACCTTGTATCATTTTTTAAACTTTTGTGCAGCATGTAAAAATTACCAGTTTTTACCCTCTCTGCATCTGTGCACATCAACAAAGCAAAGTTTTTCTATTTCTGTAAATTCTGTCTATTTCAAGTTGTAGGATTTCCTATAGAGTACAAAAAGAAAAGAAAGAAAATGTTTTGTCTACTGTCTGCAATCAATCTTAGACAATGTGAAATATCTGTAGTATTTACAGAACAGCTGCAGATAATATTCAAACTGCTGTTATTGTCTGTTCATACTTTCTTCTACTGTCTTCATTTTACCATTTATTAGCCTTCCCTCACTTCTCTCTCGTCTGATAAAAACTGGTTACTAGATTGGTGGGACTGATGATACTGTTTGAAATGTCAATGCAATTTGCTTGTCTCTTCAAATGCGGATGTAGATGAATGTGTTGAGGGTGTGTGTTGGGGGGTATTTGGGGATAGAGAGAGATGAAAAAAATGTTATTCTAAAAGAAAAAAACTGATTTGGTGGCTTTTTCATTAGTTTCCCACCAAAAAATTATGTTCATAATTTTGATGTATAGAAGCCTAAGGAAAAAATTATAAAAAATTGAGTTTCATATGCTTTTTCTTGCAGACTAGAAACTCAATTCGTGATGTTAGGTCAGGGTTAAAATTTTAACAGCAATTTGATCTTGGATAATGAAAACATTGTAGCTCATTTAAGTTGAGTCAAGTTGTCAGATTTTTATAGCTTTGCTGAAGAGTCAAACACTGTCAGAAGTTTAAAATAAGAAAAAACAGGTCTGGTTAGTCACTCTATAGAAATCTTCATCATATGTTGACAGTTTCTAATTAGCAACATAGGGTATAGCATTTTTTGAGGGTTTTTTTTGTTAATTTTACTGAACCAAATTTTTTTTAACCAATGGGAAATGATATGCTGAGTTGATTTTGTTTGTCCTGTGTTCAGATTTTTGTTTTCTATCTTTTTTGAGAGTTTATCCCAAGTAAATAAATAACATGTAAATTTTGTTTTTCAATTCATATACTTTTCTATTGCAGCTTTGATTTTCTCTGATTCTGGTTGTTGTTATAAAAAGATCCTACTATGAAGGTAGATAACTGCACATAAGGCACTGCCTTTAGCCAGTAATTGCCCTGCAAAATCATCACCCAACTTCTGCAACTACTTAATTATAAAAATTGAATATTATGTGTTACTAGTATAGACAGATCCCTTTGAGCCATCACAATAACTGAAATGCATAATCGTAACTCTCTTTATCACATCACTATAGCACATCACATTTTAAAGAGAGTGGGAAAAGACAGATGGGCTTGACTGCTGGTTGTTCGAAGGAATATAAGTTGAAGAGGAAGAAATGAAGCAGCCATCTAAATAGTTTTATTTATTCATTTGTTTACTTTATTCAGTTTATTTTGTTGCATTGTATTTATGTTACTTATAAATGAAGCATTAAAATATCATGTTGATATTCATTCCTTAGTGGTTGTTTCTGATTAAACCGTGGGATTTCTATGGGTTCAGTTAGTAAAAGATGAAAGCTCTTGCCTACAGCTTTTTATTATTAAGGACATTAATAAGATAACATTTAAATTACAAGGTTCAAGAGGACTTGAAATGCTCTGTAAAAGCATTTATGAATGTGGGCCAAGAATACATTCCAAAGTCTGGCTTACAGTTTTATAAGAACTAACAAAAGAATGACTGGGTGTGTGTGAAATGTCTGGTAATTTTCAGTACTCACATCTGGCACAAGTTCTCTTTTAGCAGCCTCCCCAGGTATGCTAGAGAGTTACGAAAACCCTGAATTATGGAAATATTTATTCATTTATTTGTTTTCCTACTGATATTTACTAAGTTTAACACACTTCATTTTTGACTAGTCTTTTCTCATCTTATTGTTACTCTTTATCAATTTCTTTAGTTGAATACCTTTTGATCATTAAAGCAAATAAAATGGTTTGGGAACAAGCATCCTACAACCTGGATGTTTATCCTTCATGAATGACATTTCAACTAATTTGGCTTAGAAAAACCAAGCCCAGAAAGGATTTCAATCTACAGTCACACTGTCACATCTCTACTCCAAATCTCAACTCCGTATTGTTTGTTTTTACTCTCTTGTAATGATCTTAGATTATTTTGAATTCTGAGGTGCTCATCAGAGGCTATTTCTTTGCTCTTACTTCATCTTACTTGCTCTAATAGACAGAGGGTATTCAACTTAGGAAGTTGTGGTAAAGAGCAACCGTAAGATAGTTAGGGCTTAATATTTTCATTGGATACAATTAGTTGAAATTCCCAATTTTGTGATTCAAGTACAATTGTTGCACTTAAGTGTGTTGTATAATGTCACTTTGCTTGAACTTCCTATTGTAACCAACCATTTTCAGTGTATAGCTTTCTTCCCTCTTTCAACAAAAGATGGTGACATCTGCTCCAGTTATCAGCTGTATCAAGTTTTTTGAAAACTAGATGTAACTAAATGTTTTTTGATCTTCAGTGGCTCTAACTTTTTTCCTTCCTTAAACAAACAGCAGGCATGGATCCAGAGCCCAATTAATATCAAAAAAAAAAATTCTAGATAGAGAAATTTTATTTACTAGAAAAACCTCAAATAATCTCAAGTAAACATGAATTTTTGTTTTTGAGGCTGATTTATCATGCCCATCATCTGATTAAACAGTTCTGGGTGAGGAAAAAAAAAAATATAGACCCCCATCTCTCCCTGCTTGAAATCCTGGATCTGATCTGAACTAGTTCAACTCAATAACCAAAAAAATTATATATAAAAGTATCATACTTTTTCAAAAGCACATAAAAATAGTTGAGCTTTGATTTTGCAACAGCTCTTGGATTCCAGAGATTGTGCCTTTCACTACTCCTACCTCTTCTTCTGTTCTGTTTTGGATAGTTCTGGGATTTTTGCCATATAACAGTCTGCTATTCTATTCCAATAATTAGATGTATTTAAGATCATCAATAATGAATTATTATCAAAATATTCATTTTTTCTTTTTTTTTTTTCTCATTACAGTTGGTCGTTGAGAAACCAACTGGGGAATTGGTCGACCGTCTCTCCCCGTGGGCTACATATGTTGTCCGCAACAGTGTGCCCATATTTGACCAATGTTTTTGGAATCCTCCAGAATCTGAGGTGGGTATCCATATTTTTTATTTGCATTTAAAAAAAAAAAATTCTACCTTGTAACCTTATTTTCTTCTGCCTATAATCTTCATGTGTCCACAGTTGATAAGGTTTATCAGCAATTCTGTGCAAGACAAAATTCAGCATCAAACAATTCGGTCCAAGGACCAACAAAAAAAAATTTGGATTTAAAACTATCTATTGGACCCAAGCAAAAGATTACCCTTCGAACTGAGAACAATGCAACATGCACAGGTGAGAATTATGCTTAATGTCCCATGAAGAGATCATGAGACAGCATATCATATTAGAAAACAAAAAGAGGTCAGAGATATCATAGAAAACATTAGAAAACTCAAATGGCAATGGGCTGGCCATGTTGTAAGAATATCAGATAACTGCTATGCATCACGATACACAACGTGGATCCTCAGAGATCTGTTATTACATGGTGAGATCAGTGAATATGGATAAATCATTTCAAATGGCTTCAATATAACGCAATTCATAATCATTCTGTCGGATCATATATCCACTTCATAGCATAATTGTTTGCATTGGAAGAAACAAGTAGAGAGTGGAACTGTCATGCACTGGATTGTTGGCTCTGAATTTCTGAATTGTCTTGCATGGAAAGCTCAGTGGGCACCAAATTATTCTTCTTTGATATGTCTATGATATGAGTTGGGTTGTTTTTTTTTGTTTTTTGGGGGGGGCAAGTAACTTTCAAAAATGTATTAGTTGAAAAAAACAACTTTGATAGAAGATAGAACATTTTTCTGTTTTTCTGGGGGTAAGTAACTTTCAAAACTTGAGAAACACTTATTGAAAGCACAAAAAATTACTCATTTTTCTGAGGGTAAGTAACTTTCAAAAACATGCATGATTTATTTACATTGGTGAAATGGCTCATGTTTCAATGATGTCATGTGGTGTCAAGGAAAAAGGTGTTCCTTAACAAACCAGTCAATCTTGAGGTGCGAGAAGTATATTTCATCCAGCAAAGCAAATTAGCAATAACTATAAATGTTTGAATAAGTCCTTTCAAAATTGGTTCTATTGTGTGGCTAGTTCTAATAACCATTGCTCTTATCTAGTGGAATCCACTGTGTATCTATTTGAATCTACTAAGATCTGTTCAATGAAACCTTATAGTCATGAGGTAATTTTAGAGCCCCATTTACCCTATGTATAGAATTGCCCTATTCAAAAATGTTGATAATTTTCTGATGCTGAGGGCCCACAAGCTATCTTTTACCCAAATCTGATCAAAATAGGTCCTGTTTTAGAAAAATGGTATTGTAACACGTAGACAGACGTCCATTATTGTTTCAGTGGACATGACCTAGAAATTTGTCTGAAAAAGAAAATCTTGGAGAACACATAGGTATCTATACTTTCTTGGGAGGGAATGAGTAAGTCAAAAAATTCTTGTTTTTCTTCCATCCAGAAATTTGATAGGTTTTAGGGGATCTGATTAGAATAGCCTACAACCATGTGGGATGTTGTCATTGAAAGAGATAAAATAATAGAGTAACAGTTTTTCTTGAATCATCATATAGTCTAACACATTGATATGAACTAGATCTGGTAAAGATATGTGTAATATGCTATGAAAAAACAAAAAAAAAAGAGTGAAGGAAGAAAAATAAATAGAACAAAGCATAGTACAGATTGTTGAAGTGTGTAGCCGAGAGGTGACTGGCACTAATATCAGAGCTGTCAAGTACTAACTGTCTATCCATAATTGTTTTCTCTTAACAAGCCTGCAATCCAATGCCATGGAGGAGATAACTCGTTTTACAATTATGTGTTGTTTTTTCTTTAAATATCTTCATCTGACATTTCGTTTATGTATACATTAAATTTATTTAATATTCTGTTGTACACATTGGTTGATTTGCATAACTGACTAAACTGGGTCTGATAGCAAAGAACCATTGGTTCACAGAGAGGCTATTTATAGCTCCCCAATGAGGGGGCACGTAACTCTGCAGGAACATAGCAAGGGGTGTAATCTACTGGTTTATATGAACATCAACAATTTGTATGAAAATAATGCTGTTTTAAAAATGTAATGGTGACTTTCTACCATCATTTTTAAAGAGGAAAATCTGGAATAGGATTTATGCTAAAAAATATACTTGGCAGCAATCAGGTTAAACGAAGATTGATATCACTGTCATCACAATATTGTATACATTGGTATAGAATCCCAAATATGTGTGTATAAGAAACGCTAATTAATGTTCATGAATATTATTCCAGTGTAAAATGTTAATCTGGTGTTACTGGTAAGCTGCTAAAAAGTAATTACTGTATATGCCTGCATGTAGGTTTACTTTTTGGGCATCAATCATTGTCCCTAATTGGATGTATTAGTCCATGAAGGTGACACTCTAATGAACACCTTATGTTGAAGAGTCGACTCATCTGGCGAATATAGGACAGAACTTGAATTGATAGTTTTGGAGTCGACTTATATGCTGGCATATACGATGAATGTTTTGGTTTTGCAAGAGGCATATCATGAATGAGTCTTGTTCTGGAATGAAGCCTTTGTAAGGAGGAGTGAAGATCAAACTGGAGTTACTATTCAAGTAACCAGAAGTTATTTAGAACATAGTGTGAACTGGGAGAACAAGGACACAAATACAACAATTGGCTTGTCGTGATTATGTTAATATGAAATTAGATGACACAGAAAACAGCGGATACAATAAATTATTTGAATGATCATCCTCATCTTTGTTGTTTTGATCACTGTTTCGGCAAGTATGCTGAAGGTGTACTTGCCGAAATGCAGTAATTTAAACAAAAAAGATGAGGATATTTGTCGAAATGATTTATGGCATTACGATGATTCTCCATTTTGGAACTTCAGATATTATGCTTACTGATTTTTGAAATTCTTTTGTAGAGATATGTGTTCAAACATCCTCGCCCACCTAAACCCAGTCGTGTACGAATCTATGAAACTCATGTTGGTATTTCTTCCTGGGAAGGGAAAGTGGCCACCTACAAATGGTTTACTCATAATGTGCTACCCAGGATTTCTAAACTTGGTTTGTATTATTCATTTCTTGAGATTTCTTTTTTTAAAATTTTTTTTATGAATTCATCCATCTTTTTTTCTCTAAACCAGAAGAGTTACCATATATTTCAGTTAAGATAACAGTTTAAGAATGAAAGAAGCCAGTTTTATAGCAAGACAGAGCACCCAGGGGTAGTTGTGCTATACCCTCTGGAGGAGAGTTTATAATTATTTATAGGCATTATTGGCTAGAGGAAATTTTGTGCCCTCTCACACCTGTGCCAGAGGGCGACTGTCCCCTTTCATCATCCTCTAGCTAAGCCTCTGCTTGAAGCATCTAAAAAAACACACCTCAAAATCGGGTCTTATAGGCCAGGTACCAAAAGCAGTGACTCAGTAGTATACTGACCCCATGGAATTCAAACTGAAATTTGGGTCTCATCTTATCTGAAAGTTGCCTTATCCAACCAAAATATACAGTAATTTTGTTTAGTTTGTTTTCTTGTTTATTCCTATGGACTGCTTTTTTTTCTGTCAGAATAACCTTCTCTTAGATGGATTAATTTACAGGGCTAAAGAGTTTCATCTGCCCTGCTATTTACTCATAGCTGGTAGAAGTGAATTCATGCCTTTCCCAAGACCATTACTATCTAGTGAACATGAATAGCCTTTTCCAAAATGCAACTTTGTTCCACTGATTTGGTTCTCGGTAACTAAGGTTACAATGCTACTGGAGCTGATTGATATAAAACTTTGTCCTGACTGTCCAAACCTTCCTTATTTTCTTCTTCCTACTGCTACTACTACCACATATGGTGGACACATTATTGAACTTATGGTTTTTGTTCATTTTCTTGTCAGGTTACAACACGATTCAGCTGATGGCCATCATGGAACATGCCTACTATGCTAGTTTCGGTTATCAGGTGACCAGTTTTTATGCTGCTTCCAGGTAAGTACCGTTAACGTTAGTCATTATATAAAGTGCTACCACTACAGGTCTCACTTTCTATATTACCTCGATGCAATCAGAGTGAAAGGAGAGCTTCATTATAAAATTATTTTCTTGGACTAGTATCTTCATCTTGGTTATTATTTCCACATTTCGGCCCCTCTACCCGCAGGCCTTCTTCAGGTATCTGAGTTGATAACCTATTGTGAATTTTGTACTGAATCCTCCCCTTACCCTCGCATGGATAACGGATTGAGAATCTTATTTATGCAACTTATCAAGGATTACCAAATTTTGATTGGGACATCATTTTTTTTGATTAAATTAAATTTTGACTGAATTAAAACTATGTATTTATTCATTTTGTGTAACCCCCCCCCCAATCATAAAACTCTGTCAAAAGATAAGCAATATAGCACTTAACACTTTACTTTCACAACTGATGAAGACTAGGAAAAAAATTTGTCGCATTAATCAAATTTGGGTTATTGTGACTAACTTTCTGTTTATTTTGAAAATAGAATGAGGGGCAACTGAACTGCCTTTGAATTTACCGAACAATGTTAATTAAATGCAGCAAACCACTAAATTTACTTATTTACTGATCAAGGGGCAACCATTGAGTGTAATAGAATTTTTGGCTTTATTCCCAATTAGTTTGTTATAGTAAGTGTTTACTGTACGGATTTTCTAGAAAAATTATACGGCTAAGTTTCCTGACTTAGATTACCCGGAAGAATAAATCTTGACTTTTAGGCTCCAAATATCTACTCTGAGGCTATTTTCTTTCATTCCATGTCTTTGATTATTATTTTGATTTATTTTTCTTTGAATTTGTTTCTCTAGTCGATATGGAACTCCTGAAGATCTGAAGGAATTGGTAGATGTTGCCCATTCATATGGAATCGTTGTTCTGCTGGACATTGTCCACAGTCATGCATCCCAGAACACTGTTGATGGACTCAATCAATTTGATGGAACCAACTCTTGCTATTTTCATGATGGTGGACGTGGAACACATAGTATGTGGGGCTCTCGGCTTTTCAACTACACAGAGTGAGTCAATTAACCCAAATTAAATTCATGAACCACTTGAAACCGTTTCTAAACACAGTGGAACTCTTCAATGAATCAAATTTAAAGAAACGGAATTTTTTTGTGGATTTGATTTTTAAAAAATTTACAACATTGCCTAAATGTGCGAGGGGAAAAAACTTTGATCAGAATGTATTCATCTGATTTTTAATTTGAAATTTCAATTTGAATTTGCTACATGAATTTAAGAGTTAAGCAGTTATTTTCACTTTTCCTTCCTGTATTTTAAAATATTTGGAAATTAGAAAAATCAAAATTTATGTTGTCACTTCTATTGTTTTTCTCTGTTTGATTGTGAATCAAGAGTGAACTTTTTTAATGTATACTAAGGAAAGAAATCATACTAATAATAAAATCTCCATTATATCAAAAAATAGTAATGATACTATCAAATGATAATTAATAATAAGTTAAATAGGACATGAAATTTACTAGCTAAGTCTATTGCAAAAATAAAGTTGCAAAAACAAATCGATTTTTTTGTCTCAAAGAATTTTGAAATACTGGAATAGGTTATCATCTTATATAAAAAAGAGTACAAGTATAAACAATTTTAAGAATAATTTAGATAAATTTAGATAATTTCGGATGGAGAAAGAAATTAATAGGGCAGTTTTGAATGTTATCAACTGAAATATGTAGAAGAATTTAGGAAAAATAAATACATCAAATGTGCCCCGTAAATGTTCCTCTGTACTGGTAATTGTAAAAATTTTTAATGTAAATTGTATATGGTGATGCCCATAGAGGCATTTTATTTGATGATGATATTAAAGTTTGAAAATGTTTAGAATAAGTTCCTACAAATATTTTTTGAGAATATTTTTAGACTCTAGTGTAGTTTAAAATTTGAATGAATAATTCATGGAAATAGAATTAGTCTGGCAAGATCATCATTTTAACGTAATCTATCACTATTATACACTGATTTGTTCGGACTGTTGTCCTCTTCTTGGTTGTTATATAACCCATAATATTATATATATATGTTAAAGACCCAAGATGAGAACTCAGTTGAATGATACCCACAAAAATTAGAAAAGATCGGTGCAAATGAATGTAACACTTGTTCAGGGCCTTACTTAATAATTTTTATAGTGAGTGGTGTTTGTGTGTGCAGGCCTCTAATTTGCCAACAATGTGGGTGTGCTGGCCAAATAAAGAAGTTGGTGTTACTAAGTATGGTTTGTTATTCATAGCTAAAATTATCTTTTAAAATGTCTGAAATTGGTTATCTTATGTATTTTAGATGTTATATACCGAGTGTTTGATCATTGTTAAAACTGATCCAAATTTTATCAAGGTTAGACTTGAGATTTGTAAAGAATTAGGACATGAAAATGTACTTGTTGGAGATTTTTGTTATTTAAAATGAAAATAGCAAAAAAAACTTTTCTAAACTATCTAAGAAAAAAAAAATTGATCAGAAAAGACAACCCAAATATAATAACTAATTAAAATGAGGAAAAATCTTATTTCCAGAGTTCTAAATATCCTTTTTGATCATATTTTTAGATAGTTTACATGAGTTTTTTTTTTCCTCCCCATTTGATGTGCCCTTACTCTGGTATTCTTTTTCTATCTTTCAAAATTACTTCCATGATTTTGATCAACAAAAGTTACTTTGGAAAGAAAAAAAATTTTTTGTCTTTCTCTCTAATTGTAGATTTGAAGTGCAACGATTTCTTCTGTCCAATCTTCGATGGTGGATTGAAGAATACCATTTTGATGGCTATCGTTTTGACGGTATTACTTCAATGATCTACCATACACATGGATTGGGTTAGTGTTTTTTATTTCTTTCATTCAGTGACCTTTCTTGAAAAATTACTTCTGGCCTTTGAGTTCTGATCATACAATACTAGGTGCCTACGCAGCCTTCAGCCTCAGCTTGTTGCGGTAGTATCATAGCTCATGTAATCAGTAAACAAGCCATGGCCAACGGAATGAAAATTGGTCTCAGGGGTTTTAACTAAATTGTTGTTCCTAAAAAAGGGATCCGACTGTACCTAAGAATGGAAATTGCACTCATAAAATGAATCACATAGAATTACCTTTTTGAACAAATTTTGGCTCTACCTTGTTTTGTTTGTTTGGTCTCTGTGTAAAGAGTTCAAATTCCACCTGGGACAATTTGTGTTCACTTTGCATTATTACCCTGAAAGAGTCCATTTCTCCCACAAGGTATGAGTAAAATTGCAGATGAAATGAGTGACACCACTCCGGGTACTAATCTGCAAGTCTATTTCACATATTGCGAATGGAAAAAGAGTAAGTAGTAAGTAGCCTCGGCTCAAAAGTCTCCATTACCAAATTTCAGCTCAATCTCACAACCTATGAAGCAACATTGTTGGAAGAAACTGTGAATGGTGCAGACCCCGTTGTCAAATGGGTTCTATGAGCAGACATTTGCTCTGATTCGATAATAATCTCACTCTTTCTGAAACTATCCGTAAAATGATCTCAGTTTTTAAAATCTTTATCTGTGGCCAGCAATTTTGGAGGAGGTATATGTATTTATTCTTGTTTGTCTGTTTGTAATTGAAATTTGAAAAAATCTGAGTTAGGACAATGGATTCCATATGAACTCACAAAAAGGAATATTGGTCAGTGTTTAAACATTTGTCTTTCTCTTCTTCGTTGACATGGAAAAAAGTCATTTTGCAATAAGATATTGGCTAAAATTAATAGATTTTATTATGAGAATCTAAAGAGGAGAAAACCATGGCTAAATCCAGAACAGCCTCCAACATCTCAACCTAAATGGAATTGTTTGAGGAAAAAGTCTGTATTTAATGTGATTTAAATAGAATTCTATATTATGAATTGCTGTTTGTGTGCAATACTACAGTGAGCAATTGGCTAGTTTGAATGACGCATTGTAAGAGAAAAGACATTTTTCTGGGAAAGGAAGTTGGTTGGTTATTTGCTGCTTGTCAATGCTTGCGTTCATCTTGCAACTGTGACACAGCTAACAATCATGAATCATGGAACTCATTGAATCAAAATTGGAATCATTCTTTTATGATATAATGTATACAATTTGTATAAAAGGTAGTGTATGGTCATAGAAAGTCCAGAAAAATACTTTGACTGAATAATGATTCTATGAACTTACAGGAATATCAAATATTTTGTCAAAAAAGTACTTTTGCTTCAATTGATACGATATGAAAAATGATGCTAAATGAGATAATATCTTGAAATTGAGTAGAAATCAACACACATAATAATTAGACATGCTGATATCATACTAAGGGGTGCAACTGACATAGTAAAATAAGATTTCATTCATGTTCTACCGATGTAATAAAAATGCTGAATTCAAAGAATGATAAAAATGTAAAAAGTAATGAGAACAAAAAAAAAAAGAAAAAAAAAAGAATCCATTTGATGTCAACAGCACGCTATTCCTCAAACTTATTGCCATGCAAATCTCTATTGTCTGTGTTTATAAAATGCAATGTGTATCCTTATATTTCATATATGCCATCATTTTTGTCAGCACAAGTGAACCAGTTATGATATTATGAAGAACTTAAGTTTATTTTTGTTAAAGATGTGAAGAACAGTGACATAAATGATATTTGAAAATAATTTTCTTTTTTGGTACTTGTGCTTGTTTTTCAGGCCACAGTTTCTCTGGAAAATATGAGGAATATTTTGGCTTGAACACTGATACAGAAGCTTTGAACTATCTGACTGTTTCAAATTACATGTTGCATAAACTCTATCCATTTATAATAACCATTGCAGAGGTAAGTGTTTTTGTGAGAAAATAATTAGAAAAATTTTTTCATCTGAAAGGCAAGAACAAATTGGTTGTCCATTTTCTTAAAAGCGGGATAAATCTTTGATTATTCATCTTCATTATTTTCCAAAAAAACAATAGAAAAGGGTGATTTTTGCTTTGATGTACATTAACTGTATTAACGGTATTTAAGCAACATAGAGTGACCTTAAAAATCATACATGGGCTCCAAAAATAAATTTCTTGTTATTAAAAAGTATAATCAAACAACATATTCATCAGAAATTAATGCAATTATGAAAGCCTGTCTTTCACTCTCTTTTTAACATTGGTTCGGTACATTGGATGCATTGTTTCTTCTGTACTTTGATGAATTCATAACATTTAAACATTTATTGTAGTGTGAAGAAAAGTTTGCAATTTGTATATAAAAGCACACATCAAATAATCACATTTACTCAATATCTCGGTCATAGACATTTGTGTTAGGGATAATATGATAAATTATAATTCTTATTAAACTCATTTACAGTTGAAAGTACAACATACTCCGTTAGTCTATTCCATAATCCTGCCACTCTGTTGCTAAAAAGGAATTTTCTGACATTCAACCTACTTCTATTCACTTCCACCATATATTCATGTCCTCTCAAAAACTATTTTTGTCATAACGTGTAAACTGATAAAGTCATGCATTTAATTTCATTATTGCATTAATTTCTGATGAATATATTGTTTAATTATACTGCTTGAACAATTATTTTTTTTGGAGAATTTGTATGACTTTTGGTGCCTCTCTATGCTGGTTTAACACCGCCATAGGTTTATGTGCATTGAAGCAAAGATTAATGATAGAAGATGGTACAGGAGTCCACTCAATATAGTGCAGTTTGCGATATAAGGCGGGTAGGTGGTGGAAACCCCGACATTTTTGCCTATATGTATTATCGCATACTCCTCCAGGAAACCACTGATAATAATAGAATTTCAAGAACTTACTGAATATGACCGAGTATTGAATTTATTCAATTTGCAATCAAGTAACATATTTCATGGTGTTTTATACTTAATTTCTTTGGTTTAGTGATGAAAACACCGCCTTTGTTCACGGTTGAACTTGTAATTGACTTTTGATTGTCTGTGGTTCAGTTTTAACGTGGTTGTCTTTCCTGAACACCAATATCCGCCTTATAAAGGGAGACTACTATATCAAAATGTCCGATGTAGAAAAAAATCACTAAATTTGATGTTTTGAAATATAACTTTGAGATGTTGAGTTTAGGATTATTCATAGCAGAAGTAATTTCAATCCCTACACTTAATTTTAACTTGTTATAATTTTAAACATGTTTACACTTGATCGTTTTAATTAGAAAAAAAAAGAATTTTTCAGAACAGATCTATATTTCTATAATTGAATTTGATTCAGACAATGGCTGAAATCTGCTCAATTTTTTCTTTGCTTTCTGCAGGAAGTTTCTGGAATGCCTGGTCTTTGTCGTCCAGTGGAGGATGGAGGAAATGGATTTGATTATCGGTTAAACATGGCTGTTCCTGATTTGTGGGTCAAAGTAAGAATGTTAATTGTATTTATTAAAAAATTACAGTTTTTTTCAATTCAAATTTCGCCTATTTACATTAACTAAAAGTCCTTGTTCTGTCTTAGTAGATAATGGAACAACCTCTCAAATGACCGCTTCAGGGCACAAGCCTTGGCTAAGCATATGGAGATCTTGGAATGCCTACTTGACATTATCTCCTTGGTCTCTCTGATGTAGTTTGTTTGCTGATTCTCGACACCTCTTTACATAAACTACCTATCTGTATATTTACATCTTTTCCGCTTTTTATTGTGTGTGTATGTGCCAACAAAGCAGAGTATGTTAAATACCTATCCATACATCTATCTGAGAAAGACAAATATATAGATACTAAACTTACCTTAGATTTACTCAAGGCCACATTTTACTGAGCATCTATTAGGGATTGAATCCTCTGTTGATGAATTCTGATGCTAATTCAATAATTATTGCTCATAGATGATCACTGCAATACAACACTGGATAGATATATCAGGAAGTTGGGGCTAAACACTCTTCTTAGTTTCCTCAGAAAATAGTATTTATTTACTTGTAAGAAATGCCATACCAATGTGGAATATCTATATGTGTATACATATGTACACTCAGTGATAACTAGAAAAAAAGCAATTGTTATCTCACAATGAAAAATCTTTATCATTTTTTGCCTGCCTGCTTACTTGTTGTTTCTGTTTGACTAAAGAAAACAGAAAGATAGGAGGGGGATAAAGCAAGGTTCTACTGTGTTAGATCAAACAGAAGTATAGGTTAAAGCTGGGCTGTCTTGTGTCCAAGAGTTATAGTCCACCACTACCACTGCTGCTGCTAATGTCTTAATAGTAGCATGGAAAACAATTCCACTACATGTAGGAATCTCTGATTTTTCATGAATGAAACCAATGTTTATCTCGTATTAAAAAAGAATTAATCTTTTACCCAATTCTGTTGCCATATTGTTTTAGATTTATTAAAAACAGAAAATATGAAGAGCTGTAGAAAATTGAAAAATGAATTTTGTCCAACGTATGCATTTTTTGTTTGCAATAAATGCATTTATATCAAAATATGTATTTGTTTTATCTATGCATAAATAATCCTGTAATTTTTTATGGGTACTCTGCTAGTAATTTAATGAAGTTGATATGCTAAAGAAGTTCTAGGAGACATTAGTTAATGCAAAGGCATTTCTAGAAATTCATCAGGAGATTTGTAGAGTTTGGTGTGCTGTTTGTGTATTCAGCTGTTGGTACCTATCTAACTAGGTGCCCTTTCCTATTGTAACTGCAGATCAAGTTTTAAATTGGTTACTTGGAAAGAAAATTGCATGTACTTAGCAACATTAAACAGGCAAAATACAGCAGCTTGTGGAGAAAAAGAGAAAATTCTTTACAGATGAAGAATATTATTAAAAAAAAAATCCCTCATTTGAAAACAAGTTTAAGAGGTGTGTCCAAAAAGAAACCAAACTTTTTTTGAGAAACATATTTGTTGCTTCACCTACAAACTTACGAGATATCTCTTTCAAAATAGTCCCCTTCATTGTTGTTACATCCCTTCTTTCCAATCTGGAATTCATTCCCAGGGATAGTGTGTAGGTCCAATTGCACATTTTCTTCAATCTCTTCTATTGTCTGAAATCAAAGACTTTTCAGAGTGGTTTTCAGCTTTGAAAGAAAAACAAACATTGGCAGGGTCAAAATTGAGGGAGTAGAGAAGCTGAGGGACGTGTGTTGTCTTGTGCTTTGCCAAAAATTTTGTTCATCGTGGTCATCATGCAGACGTGGCACAAACATGTTGCTTTTAAAGATCGTTCATCATTCAACTTGGGGGCAAAAAAAAAAAACGATCAAGCACTCGGCACACATGTTCACTCTGACACATATAGTTGAAAAAAAACTTACCTACATAGTTTGATGCAGTTGTTTTTATATACAAAAGGTCAAGATCGCTGCTACATGATATTCCAGTTCCACGAAAACATTTGATTGGCACTCTGTTTTGAAAATTTGGTATCTTTATGGTCAGATTTTGTATGTGCAAACAATGTTACCACCATATTAATGAACGTGGACAATTGATTATATGTTTCAGTCTTATGATTTTGTTATTTTTTTTTATAGCTGCTAAAAAACACAATGGATGAAGACTGGAACATGGGCCACATTATCCATGCATTGACCAATATTCGATATGGAGAGAAAACAATTGCTTACACTGAAAGCCATGACCAGGCACTGGTGGGGGACAAGACAATTGCGTTTTGGTTGATGGACAAAGAGATGTACACATCTATGTCCATTTTTTCTCCCCCTAGCTTGGTTATTGACAGAGGAATTGCACTCCACAAAATGCTGCGACTTATTACCATGGCTCTAGGAGGACAAGGATACCTCAATTTCATGGGTGAGTATCATTTAAAGTGTGAGCCACAAAATTGAAAAATATTTAGCTCATTCTTTTATTTATGCTTATATCAGTGTATGTGCAAATACAGAGATATAGGTTAGCCTAAAATATAGAAATATATAGATAAACATGGTGTAATTATGCAGCATATTGATCAGATATTAACACAATAATTATCATTTTGGGATTTTACTGGAAAATGCAATAATCGAGTATTTGTTAAATGCCATCAACTGAAACTGTCAAAATAGCTTCCTTCAGTTTTCAAGTTGGTCTAGCTGGTTGGCTGGTTATATATGTATGTGTCACATATACAGGCTGCATCAATGGAGCTAGAGGGCTGAAAATTTCCACATTTACTTTTCATGATGCCGAGAAAATTGTCTGCTCAGATAGTGTAATGGTTAGCTGGTGTGCCTCACACACAGAAGGATCCCGGTTCCTTTCCTGGGTATGCGTGTAGACTGGAAAACACTTCATTTGGACAAATTTTCCTGTGCATTCAGCAGCTAACTGAGTACACCATAAGCTGTGTGATTGGGGTGGAAATTGGGAATGGAGTTGTGCCCTTCCCAATTCAGAAGGATTGTAGTGAATGAAATAGGAGCCTTTGGGTCGTCTCTGACTGCTAGCACGGTACAAGTCTTTGATGTACGTCAACATGGATGCATTCAGGTTTCTCTTCTGAAAATTTAGACTCTTTTAGTGATCACTCTATGAAAGGAGAGTGATTTATCCATTGATCATCCTTTTTTCCAATTTTTTAAATGATCACCCCCAACATGGCATACTGACAGTTGTTATTGAATGACCCACTAGACCTGCTTTATTTAGAAATTTAATGTTATCAAAGATTTTTTTTTCTTTAGTTTATTTTATTGAAACAATAACCTTTCTCTTGGAATGGATTGTCCTATAGTTCATCTATGAACTTATCTTTGTCATATTGATAGTAAGGATAAGAAGTATAAAGGATCCCC
Source organism: Thysanoteuthis rhombus (assembly GCA_963457665.1). NCBI lineage: Eukaryota > Metazoa > Mollusca > Cephalopoda > Oegopsida > Thysanoteuthidae > Thysanoteuthis > Thysanoteuthis major. The sequence continues at coordinate 14,917,313 of OY735202.1, forward strand.
AAACCATAGAGTAATGGCTAAAAAGCTTGTTTTGTATACCATTACAACTGTATTAAGTTCAAACTTTCACTGGGTGCCCTGCACTTGTGGCTTTGTGCCAGTCTAAGTTGAACTTGGTAATTATTCGTATAAAAGTACAAAGATTTTGATTACAACATTTTTCTTTCGGTTGATTATTGTCCTCAATAAATTAGTCTCGTGGGAATTGATTATGAACACTCCTACTAATAATAGATTCATTTGGTCCATTGTTTACACCAGTATTTCCCAAACTCTTTTGGCTGTGACCCTGAACACAATTATTTTGACCTGGCGAACTTCAGGGCAGAAACAGAATTTCATTGTTTCTTCATTTAGTTTTATCCAATAAATTTTACTCGAATTGACTTTAATTTCATTATCAAGTACTTTTCTTGGATGTGAACCGACTGGAAATACATCGGTAGATGCTCTATTATTTACAACAATTTTCCTCTTCTCTCTTTTATTCTGAAATTGGGATCTAAATTCATTAGCATTTTTTTTTTTTTTTTAACATTATTTTTGTTTTACTTTATTCATTTTAAAAATTTTCTTCTTGCTTTTTTTTCAATCCATCCAATGACTCCATGGGTCACAGCTATGGGTTTGGGAACCAGAGGTTTATGCTAATGAATTGAGAACTGATCAAAGATTCCACCTCCAGATAAAAGTAAATGAAAAGTATTTCACTGGTTTTTAACTCACACTAACTCATTAGAAACTGTTAGCTAAAACTGTCAAAAAAGCTGTTGACATAGATTTCTTTAGTTTTCAAGTGAGACTATCTATCACGCATACTGTCTGCACAAATGGAGTTGGCTGAAAATTCAAACATTTACTCCTTATTATGTGTAGAAAATTTTCTTTTTCTCTTTTTTTCTTTTCAGAATTTCCCTTCAAAATAAGTTTTTAGTGTGGGGTTCAATTTACAATGTTTATTTATGCTAAAGTGGTCCCTTTGTTTGCATCCGGCAGCGTTCATGCTTGTGGTTTTTTTTTGTTTTTTTCAAACTCAAACTTATATAGTGATCAGAAGCCAACAAAAGGCAATAGGAGTAATTCATTCATTGATCAATACTTTAAAAATTTTTTTTAACTGAACACCCTTAACATGGTATGCTGCCAGAAGACATTAGTCATGTGACAGTTTCTATTGAGAGACTAACCAGACCTGTTTACAGTTTTTGGATAAAAAAATTTTTTCCTTCTAACCCTCTTACTTTCTCTTTAGGTAATGAATTCGGACATCCAGAATGGCTGGACTTTCCACGCAAGGGTAACGATGACAGTTACCATTATGCAAGGCGCCAATGGAACCTCGTTGATGACAGGGACTTGAAGTATCGATTACTCAATAACTTTGATATTGCCATGCTTCAGTTGGAAGAGCAATACAATTGGCTAGGCATTGTCCCTGTAAGTAAATGTGATCTGGAATATACCAAAAAATTTTTTATAGACAGTTCTTTCATTAGTTTCAATGGCTGGGATAGAAACCCGTAGTATTATGCAGTTTTCTTGATTGTGCCTCCTGTAAGGAAATTACATCAACCGTTATTTCCGTTCTGACCATCATGTTACAAAAAACTTGCTTGTTCTTGGCTTTTGAGATTATCTGTAAAGAAAAAAAAACTTGATCCTCTATTTTTGTTAAATTAACACAAATAGCACAATTTCAGTCTTTATTTGCACTAGTGAATAGGCTAACCAGACATGGTGACGGGGGTTATAGCTTAAATACTATCCAAACTTAGTGTCTTTCTTTCAAGTAAATTCTTAAGCCAGCAATCAATGTAAATATTTTCTCTCAAATATATTTGATTTAATTTTGGCTTAGAAAACACTTCATGACCTCACCTGATATGATTAAAGAATAATATACAAAATCTTGAAATTCATCAAAAGTCTATCCGTTTGTTTGTCCGTCTGCCTATCTATGACAGCCTACCACCGGTACCATGTGACCCTTAAGTAGGTTTTTAGCATGGCAGAAAATTCTCCACCCCCAACTCTCAAAAGATATTTTTTTTTATTATAAAAAATTTTCATTTGCCAGTGGTCGACATGAAGAGCAGTCCTAACATTGGCAAACATTAACTGCAGAGTCTTTTTTTTTTTTTTTTTTTTTTTTTTTTTTTTACCTTGCCAAATGTAGAAAAAATTTCAACACAAGGGATTCTTATGTGTTATAAAAATAAAAACAATGATGTTCAGGATAAAAAAGCAATATTTATTTTTAGAAATCTAGGAAGTCACCAAAAGTAAAAGCAAAGAAAATATCTATTATTATTTCTAGCTTTACTCCATGTTATCATTATCAATTTTCATCACAACAATTGGGTAAAATTAAGGAAAAAGATTTGAGAAACAGTCCAAAGTGACTTTGTAATATCTAATGGTTATTTTCACCATGGATTAATAACATAATAATGAGGATAATAATGAACTTTGATCGCCGTCACTCTCTCTTTTTTTTTTTTTATTTTATTTTTTTCCAAAGATGATTTCTCTAAATATATGGGTTTTTGCCTTTCATAAACTGTAGATTTTTCTCAAGCATCTTTGCATGCTAGATTATTTTTTTTCACACTTTTTTTGTAGATGGGTAACTTGTGTTCTGGGGCGTACCGAAGAGGGCTTTGAGGGGGAGGGTGTTCCACCCAACCCCTCAATGCTCTTTCTGTTGGCAATTCCCACATTTGCCCTGCATGCCTACTTTTTTGCAAATTAGAGGCCTGCACGCCCACTTTGTAGATGGCCATATGCTCATTTTATAGGCAAATTAGAGGCCTGCACGCCCACTTTGTAGGCAATTTTTAGGCCTGTATTACCTTGATAAAGAATCATTATGTATGCTTCTAGCTTGTGTTTTATGTGTTTTTGGTAGCTTTTCTTGATTTATTCAGTTTGCTTATTCAGTAATTTCACCATCACTAATTGGCCTTTTAAAGCCTCTTGTTGGATGTAGGCATTTCCAAAGGTCAGACGTTTTTTTGCTCTCGAGCATCACAGTGCAAAGGAACATCATCTTATTTTTTGCTAGCCATAATTTTACCTATGATCAACCTAATTGTCTGATATTCTTGCAACATGGCCTGCCCATTGCCATTTAAATTTGCTAGTGGCTTTTAAGATATGCCTGTTAGTTCTTTAGTGTATTGTGCTGCTTTGTTCATGTTTCCAAGTGTTGATTTTTGTATTTTAAGAAAAGAAGACCTATTCTCAAGGTAAGGTTGAAGCATGTAATCAATTTTTTTGTGTGTATTTTAAGCATCAAATGTGTGGCTTTCTTCTGTCGCTGCCTTTTTCTTCTTTTCCCAGTTGAACTTTTTTCTCTTCATTTCATATCCATTCATTTTGGCCTGTTTGACAAATTGTATGTTCATTTGTCTTTCCTCTGATTCTCCTCTTACAGACGACAATTTTTTTCCAATATATTTTTATGATAGCAAAGAAACTTAAACCGCTTGGGTAGAGTAATAGTTAGCATGTCTGCCTCACATGTGGAAGGTTTCTGGTCTGATTCCTGTAATGAGCAAGGAGTAAAGAAAACTCTTCATTAGGACAAATTTCCCCTTACATTCTGGGATTAGGATCAAAGTTTCTCTTGGATTGACTTGCATCCTACCAAGGAGGTCTTTATAAAAACTTGTAAGAATAAACTAGTAATACTTTTGCTCATCTGACCAAAACTAAACTCCTATCAGATGTAAAACTGACCAAGAAATGTGTGTACTGCATTCCATGTTGTTGTGGCTGTGATTATAAAGGTGAGATGTGCTGCCCTTTAAAGGTAAAACTAGAAGAACACCTAAAAGCTGTCAACTGTGGAGCTCACACTTGATGAGGAAAAGGGGAGTCACTGACTACAATTGGATGACACCAAAATATTTGTCTGGAGACAGCAGTGGAGGATGAGATGTCTGAAGTAGTCGGCACATATGCTAGGCTCCAATAACCTCCTCAGTAGACATAGTGTAGAGCTGAACCCTACATAGGGGCCTTTAATCCTGAAGGAATGTATGTATGTATGGATATGTGTGTGTGTGTGTGTATATGCATATACACCTATATCTGTATGCAAGTGCATATCTTGTGTGTACATATATACATACTTAATATATACATATGATTATAAAAACAGGTAAATACCTACGGATACATGCAATTATGTATACTTACTTAAATTTATATGTATGTATTTTGCTTATAAAAAATGAAAAAAATAATTCTCTTTCTTACATCAGAGTTGTTAACCAATTTGAACTCTCCACTTACCAGTTCACAAGACCACTGAAAAATAAAGGGAAGAGTTCACTGCCCCTTTTTCCATTCCAACATGGTGGATTGTACACTCAGTAATTTCTTCGTAGATCTAAATAACCCCTTAGAAGAATGCTCCTGTGGCTTCAGTTTCTTCATTGAAAATCATCTAAAAATTACCACTACAAGATTTGGGCATTATTGGTTCAAAAGTGACTATAGAGACCTAAAAAATGCACTTAAAAAAAAACATGTTTTTAGATGATGTCTAGTGGTGTACCCATGCATAATTCCAAGGTTGTAGCCCCAATAATGTGACCCTGAGCATCCGGAGACACACCTACAAAGATACAGAGGAGCAAAGAGGGAAGAATCTGTAGCCCACTTGGCTGGTTGGTCTGGTCATTTGTGGGGCTACAGCAATTTGATATCAATGAGTAGAAATTCATTGATCAGTCTTTTTACAATAATTGCTTACAGGCATAGTTAATTTTGTGTAAATGAGAAGGAAGCATTTTCTGATTGAATTTTATGTTGTTTTATTTTACTAAATAGGAAACAGTGTTTCAATGGATTGAAAAATATTTTAAAAATCCCAACTTCCTCCCTGTTTATATGATTTATATTTTAATTACTAACTGAAAACCTGCTTGATAGGTTGGTCTTGAGTGTAAGGATATAAACAACAAACAAGGGTAAGATGAATATTTTGAATGACATGTAGAATTACATTTCTCACGGAACAGACCATTACAGAGAAGTGTCAAAGATCTGGTACAAAAGCTTTGTCTTTATCACATTTTTATAACCCACCTAACCATCCTTTGTTTGAAGCAGATACTTATCATTTTTCAACTCAAACATTTTCCATAAACCGGACAATTCTGTTGTTATTTGTTTCATACAAAAGTAGGAGGAGAATAAAAGAATTATATAATTTTTATAAAACAGTGTTCTCATCTCAATGTCACCACAAGGTCCTGATTAAATTACAACACCTTCTTGTCCAAAGTGTCTTCAACTCAAGTGAGCTGTAAACCACTTCACAAAAACAGCTAGTTCCTTCATAAGGCCTGGTGATATTTGATTCATTAATGAGAAATTATTTATTCGAACAGTTGGATTTATTTCTCCTTTTGATTGTTTTAAAGTTTTCTTTTTCATGTATTACTACTACTCAATTCAAATTGATCAAGAAAAAACAAAATCAGGGCAGGCTGCTGATACTCTGAGAGAAGAAAGAGTGTTTGTGTTCCTCTATTACTAATGCTACTACTGTTTCATTCATGAGCAGTATGTGATGAAAAACGCACCAAGTTTTTATAAAAATTTTTGTGATAAATTTTCTGTGCCACTCATAAAAGAATGATTGAAGATTCTGATGTTAAAATTACTTGTTTCTTATGTTTAGAATTGGACATTGGCTAGTTATTAGTTGATGAGAAAAAGAAAATTGAATTAAAATACCTTTTGTTTTCAGATCCATTGTTTAAACCTGCCCTAGTCGAATATCTTTCATATAGGATCATTTTCATATTGTAAAATGCAAATTTTTATTACTGTAAGATTTGCGAATGAATGAATAAATAGATAAGGGAATGTACTCTATAATTAGCATTTCATATTATCTCCCTTGAAAAAGAGGTTTCTGCTTTATTCTCCAATTTACGATATTGCACTAACAAAATGTCTTGCTATGATGTGCAGTTTTGCTGTGTTATGGCAACAAAAATAAACAAATGAACATGATATACATAACGTTTATTGATTGCTTTTATAACAATCAAAGTATATATATTCTCACAAAAATATATTTGTACATATATTCCTTCAAAAATGTATTTGTACATAGATTCTCACAAAAATGTATTTGTACATATATTCCTTCAAAAATGTATTTGTACATATATTCCTTCAAAAATGTATTTGTACATATATTCCTTCAAAAATGTATTTGTACATATATTCCTTCAAAAATGTATTTGTACATATATTCCTTCAAAAATGTATTTGTACATCTATTCTCACAAAAATGTATTTGTACATATATTCCTTCAAAAATGTATTTGTACATCTATTCTCACAAAAATGTATTTGTACATATATTCCTACAAAAATATATTTGTACACATATTCCTACAAAAATGTAAGCTTCATATGCATTTATCCTGTACAATTCATTTGATGATCTTCAAATAATCCAAGTATTTTACTGTCAGTTCTAACCTCATCATATTCTATCTGATTTAAGAAAAAAAAAATTTCTCTGTTGTAGAATTATGTCAGTCGGAAGGATGAAGGTGACAAAGTGATTGTCTTTGAGTTAAGGGATGATCTTGTGTTTGTATTCAATTTCCACCAAAGCAACAGTTACACAGACTACAAGATTGGTGTAGGACACCCAGGAGTGTATCCTTTGACTCTTATCTTTTTCTTTTCTTATTTTTATGGGATCAAATGTAGAATCTGGACTTCAAAGTTCATTCAGATTACACTTTTTTTTCTTATTTCAATTTTTCTACTCAAAATAAATAAATATGTAGTCTAATTCAATGAGAACAAGGCTGAAATGTAGAATTCAGATACTTTCAAACAATTGAAAACTATTGGAATTGTCAAAAACTTAGTAAATCTGTGCTTACATGTTGGAAATCCCTCTTAGATTTAAACAAATTAATGTGACATGAAAGAATCGAGCATAAGTTTTTTGAATTTCAGACGCTATTTCTACACAATATTCTTTCAAACTGCTAAAAGAATCTGAGTTCTTCATTCTATCCTTGCCTTGATTAAATTGAGACTATTTATTCATTTTGTGTGTATGTGGGGGGAGGGATCTTAAAAAAAACCCAGAGTAATCTGAAAATTTGTGCTTTTGACTTAAATCGAGTAAGGGTTTAGATTCTACATTCAATCCTTTTTATGTTTGTTGTTCTTTAAATTGTTTACTTTTTAAAACATTAGGATTTGAGAGATAAACAATCAAATAACAGATAAAAAAGTGACTGTTTTTCATTGAGATATGAAATAAAAAAAAAATTTCATTTATGTTGTATGAATTGAACCATAAATGTAAAAATTGTTAATTAGTAATTTTTTGCATGTATTTATTTGTAGTTGACATATGTAAATGATTGTCTGTTTTCATAAAGCTTACAATACATAATTTTATTCATTTTTAGGGATATATATGAATAACTAATCATGTTATTTTCTCTTAGTTTTTTTTCACCTTAAGGTTATTAGATGATTTTTCAAACTATAACTATCACTTATTTGTAGCCCTCTATTTGAAAAATGTCTCCATCTCTTCATGAAGTTCTCATATCAAAATGGTGACTTTCTCCAATAGATACAAGTTAATGACAGTGTTAGTCATGCAAATCTATCTACTTATATAATGAATGGCGTGATTCAAAAAAAATCTTTATAAGTATCTCGAAGAAATTTCATAAATGAAAATGAAAAAAATCAAAATAATCTCAAACTAACATGGAAAGCAAAAATTCAATTAATCAATCGTTCAATTGGATGGAGTAAAAAAACAAATTAGACCCACTCCTGCTCAAAATCCTCGATTTGCGCCTAAAATTATCGAAAATCAAGTGCACTCTCTTAATAGCTGAAGCTTCTCCCCAGTGTTGATGTATCAAGTTTTTTTTTTTTAAATTTAAAAAAAAAAAATACATATAGGGAGAAAAACATAGGTGGTGCCTGGACTTTTGGGATTCAGTAGAATGTAAATATGAGGTAGATTATACCAGATACAGGACAAACGCGATTGATATTTAATTCCAGCAAATCGAATTGCTTCAAGGTGGACTTCAAGAATCGATAGTACATTGAAAATTTGAATATATAGATCGTCGTAGAGTTATTGCCCTTCAATGTGCAAGTAAATTTCAAGAGTTATCGCCCTTGATTTGAGTTGCACTGAAAATTCCTGTTGTTATCTATCAAAATCTGAAAACTGATGAAATTTACGCAAAGTGATTTAGTTTTAAAAAGACGTAAAATCAGCATTGGATATGTATCATTTATAAGTCTAGCCACCGGCGAATTTTGAATCTGATGGTATTCGTAGTAGTTTGCTGCTCAGTTGTAATTTTTTCTACCAATTTTGATAAAATTTATATCATTAAAAATCTGATATAAAAATTACGTTCTTCTCTTGCTTATAGAATTTGTGCTTACATTTGTACAAAAAACACCTTGAAGATCAATTGCTTTAAAAGTGAATTAATTCGTGTCTGGTGAATACAATTTTGTCATTTACTTTTCATTGTTCTATATATTAAGTCATGGTTCATTTCCAGCCTTGCTGGATAATTGGTTTGGTATCCATACCAGGAATGCCGGCGATATTTAGTTCGATGTCTGCATAAGAGAATGATTATTTTGAATGGCTAATAGCTAAAAGTGGCTGTACTTTTTAATGACTAAAATTGGCTAGATTTCATTTCCAGGTAGCATGAAATGTTAAAAATACTTCAAAGAAGTGTACACTTTGTTTGAAGAAGCTGAAAATGATATGCATTGAAGGAACTGAGAAAACAGAATTAATATCAAAATAAATTTCTACTAAAAACATAAAAAGTAAAAATACCAACTTCATAACTGGGAGAAGAGAAAAAGCAACAACAATGTTATATTAAGAATTCCCGAATCCAAATGAACAACACTAAATTCAAATATCTTGAAAAGTAACTGAAAACTATTCTTATATCTCCCTCTTCAGATGGAATTCTGTCATTGATAAATAAAAATTTGGCAGTGTGAAAATTCGCAATGAAAATGCAGAATTGCTCAATTGTTATGGCCATTTTTCTACCATTTTCAGCATCATTTTTGGTGTTTAAAGCAATTTTTTGGCATCTTTTGGCTTGTTATAAAAAAATCTACACTTTCAAGCTGTCAAATTGGCTTGAAAATAAATACCTGTGAAAACATGACATAATGAAAGAGGAAGAAATAAGTGGTTTTATAGAACTACCAAATAACTACAATGTTATTTTATAAAACAGTTTAATTTTCATTATTCTGTCAATATCTGATTAATACATTGTATATTTATACTTTTTACAGCCTTTGTATGAGTTTTTTTAACCAAATACAGTTACCTGAAAAATATACTTAGCCACTTGTAGCTATCTTGAAGCCAATAATGGAAACATATAGCCATTTGAAATGGCCGTGCTCTTTTACCAATATCAAACCAAAGATTGCTAAATGCCTTATCACAAGACGGTAAAATCTGAAAGATGGTTGTAAATGGATTCAAGACATTTAAGTTTTCATTCTTTTTGCCTTGACTCTGGATTTAGATATAAGGTTGTTCTGGATGTTGACAGTGAAGAGTTTGGTGGACACAATCGTTTGGATCCTAACACGGAATATCATACGTTCGAAGAGCCTTGGGATGATCGGAAAAATCACATGTTTGTAAGTTACTTTCTTCTCATTCGCATGGGCAGATTTTTTTCACTTTTCTCTTTTAACTTTTCACAACTAATCTATTAAAGTGCTTACTGCATGTATTCTTAGTAGAGTATGAAAAAGGAATCCAAGGAGTCTCAAAGGGGTTAAGAAAACCTGACAAAAAGGTTGTTATCCATGAGTAAACATAGCCCCTTTTATTTTACATGATACAAGTTGAGTGTCTCAAACTTAGACATCTGAAATATATCTATTTTTGAAAGTTAAATAATCATTCTATATTTGTATCATTAATAAAAATGATTTCTGTTATGGTAGCCCTTTTACTGGTCAATTTTCTTCCAGCTATACAGTACCACTTGGTACACTGCAGCCTTGTTTTGGCTGTACTGGTATTGCATCAGACAGGCAGTGTATCTAGGCAGGATGAAGTGCTGAGTGAACACATGGATTTAGCCGGAGTTTACAACCAGAGTTCTATTAAATAACAATGATTGGAAATGACTGTCACTCTACTGGCAAGTCAATCACAGGAACGTCTTTTGACTGATAGAAAGGTTAATAATATTGTACTCTAGAATTCTGGGCTATACAGGTAACTTTGTGATGTTAATGACCTGACCTAAATTTGTAGTATTGAAATTAAGCCTTGCCTAAGCTACACCCAAAACTCATGATCCCTTCAGATCCAGGGTTGCCAAGTCTTTGTGAGTTTCCTGATTATAGAATAAAATATTTGTGGTTTTCTATCACAACTATTTGGCTACTCTGACCTTAGTTTGTTGTATTTGGTAACCTTCTGTTTGAAATCTCAGAGGGTTATTCAATGCAACAGAGACCTGAAGGAAGTTGAGAAAACTGTAATTTTATCTTGATCTGTTTTTTTATTGGATGAAGCACTGACAGCCATTATTAATTCTATCAACAACAAAACCCTCCCAAGAACTGATGAGTACGTTTGATAGCATATAAATTCAGCTTTCTTTTTCTTTTTTCTCATTACAGGTTTATCTTCCCAGCCGTACGGCATTCGTTCTGCTGAACCAGAGTAAAAAGACTTTTTGATGAAGCTATTAAAAAAAAATTCTTATTTTTGAGAAATACTATTTGTTCCTCTGGATTCGTTTGTCTTAATGTTATCAATTATTCTATTCCCACCCTCTCTCTCTATTTAAACCCCAAAATTTTGACCCGTTTGTTTTCCAACCGTTATCAGCAGATATGATGATGGTTAAAAGTTTAAAAAATGTTTTTTGTTAAAAATTCAAATTTTGTTTTATTTGGTCAGTTTTAGTGAATTTTGCTGGCTTGTAGAATTCACTTGAAAAAAATGTACTTACTTACATAATGCATTGCAACTAATGTGCTGGTATACAGGGATGGATCCAGGATTTTGAATGGGGGGGGTATCAAAATGAAAAAAATTTTTTTTACAAATACATGAAGTTCAAACACCAAGAACAAGAAGTAACATGTGATGTGAAATTTTTCACTTACATTTGAGTCTCAACTTTTAAGTACTAGAATTGAATTGACAAAAGAGTAGAGAAAAAAAATGAATTGAAGAAATTCACCACAGAAACACTAAATAAAAAAAACTTATAAAGAATAAGACTGGGACATCTTACTTATATTGAATTTAAAAAAACACCAAAATAATTGTTTTTTGGTTGGTTGGATTATTTTTTATGTATCAATAAAATATCTTTATCTAGATATTAAAAAAATTGTTTATTTATGCTTTGTTGAGCACGGGAAGGAGTACAGAACCCTAGGTATATGGATAGGATGCAGGTTACCCAAGACTTGAGCTATACTGCTTATGGATTAGGTTGAATTGTTGTAAACAATAGTCCAAAAATACTCTCATAAAACATGGATCTCAATAACTGTTAAGTGTGGGATATGTTAACTCTCAAGTTCATATAAAAGAAATAGAATGTCAATTTCAAGGGAAATAAATCCCGAGTAAAAGGATCTTCCCTTGACTATATTGTGAATTTTTCTTTTTCCCTGGACTATTTTGTGAATTTTTCTTTTTTTTTTTTTTTGATTCAATTTAGATTTTTTTTGCTTTTCATTGTAAAGTTCTACCGTAAATTACCAGCAGTTTCAAGTGGTTTATGAATTTAAGAGTTAATTTTTTTTTTTTCTTTCATCTTTTAGAAATGCATGTTATCATGTCATCTGTTGGAAGTTGAAACATTGGATGTGAAAAAAATGATAATGATAATGATCTGAATAAATCTCCAAGTTACTTTATTTTTTGGTTTTGCTATTCTTGGTTTTTCCCTTGAGGCTTGGTATTTGTCTCAGCAGTGGATTTTTTTCATTCCAAATATACTGTTTGTGGTGGACTATAAGATGACTGGAATACAAGGGTATTCCATGGACTACTGCTCACTGCAAATCATCAAAGCCCCATAAGTGTTCATATCGAGATTTGGTAGATAGATGGCCCTAATTCATAATACCAGCGCATCGGATGTTGTGTAATATTTGCATAGATTTTTCCAAATATGTTTTACATGCCAGCATATATATTTGAGGAAACGAATATTCTAAAACAGGGGTTCTCAAACTTTTTTTCTTCCAATGTACCCGTTTCTTTTGTCTGGCAGTACTAGTGTACCCTTGGGAAGAACCTAGTGTAAAGTGTATTGATACCAGAGAACAGACGATAGATATGCATTATTTGTTTGTAATTTTTTTTAATTTGATGTTCTTTTTTACAATATCATGGATGGGCTTTGCTCTTTGAACAAGTAATTTAGTTTGAGCTACAGTATCAGAGAGACGCATCTGCATTTCAATCTTAATTGCACAAAGTTTGGTTTATACAAAAAATATATAAAAATGCACATCAAGATCATGCAAGGAATTTGAATGACCGTGGATAGATATGCAAACCAAAGATGTCTGATTTTGCAGAATAATCCCATTGATTAACACAGTGTTGCCAAACGTATGTCAGGTTATGAGACCCAAGTTACGTTTAGTTGGTTGTGATTACTTCAAAGTTTTTTGGTGTTTTTACCAAACCCTGTAATTCCTCTTGCATACTCTTAGGTGTACACGTTTGAGACCCCCCCCCCTGTTTTAGAAGGAAAAAAAAAATTAAGCAAAATTCTATTTTCTACTATCGAAATGACTTTGATATATTGGAAAAAAAAACTATTTTGAAATATCAAATTTTAATGATGTACTTGAATAAAATATAAATAAACATTTCTTGTTCATTTAATTTGTTCTATTTTAATGTAAAATGTATTTTTGTTAAAAAAAAATAATACCAAAAAATGACTAACTTACATGCAATATTCATCATAGATATTGTCGATGGAAAAATCAGCTTCTCACAATTTTGTTTATTGTTTGCAAAAATACTTGGCATCAATCAAGGTTTCCTCTAGACTGCAATGAAAATTCAATGACATCCAGAATTTTTAAGGTTTTGGATAGAGAAAAAAATGGTTCAATAATAAAACTAGAGCAAGCAAGATATAACAAGGATTTGATGTAGCATCATTTGACTGAAGATTTATTGGAGCATAAATTCTGTCGCTTGACTGACTACCAGAATTTATCTTTGCTTATGAATAAATAAAGAAAAATCAACATACAAAATGAATAATTTCTTTTAATATACTTTTTTGTTTTTTTTTGTTTCAACTCCAGTACCTTTTATTTAATAAACTCTAGCAATATAATCAATGATTATCTCAAAATTAAATATTTCTGCACACTTTACTTCTTCAGTCTCTCATAGGCTTTTTGGTCTTATGCAAGTTAGGAAGGAATTATACAGAAAATTGCTGGACATATATTTCGGGTGCTAAATTGTTAGTAGAAATCAAATATGTTCATTTAAAGCACAAGCCAGAAAAATATATCTATGGTTTCTTCAACTGTCATGAACTTGTATGGGGATTCATCTCGTTATCTATGACAAAGATTTCTTGTGAGATTTCCCATCAGCAGCTTTAGGAAAAAAAAATTTTTCATGAGATGTTTCATCAGCCGTTCCGAAGTGGATGAAAGTGTTCTCTTATTAATTGAGGAAAAAAAAGTCCAGAGATTTGCTGTATTCCTATTTCAAATAAAAACAAAGAACGTCTGTCTGGAACATATTCAGCCATTTAATATTAATGAAAAAAAATAGACTAATTAAGGCAATGGCAGCTTAGTTCTCTTCAAAGTAATTCCCTTGGGACCCTACACACTCATCCCGGCATTCCTTCCACTCTTCAAAACAGTTTGCCAAATCATCTTTCGGGATCTCTATCAATTGCCTTGTCCCATTCTCTTTAATCTTGTCCATGGTCTGAAATCTCTTTAGGGGAAAACAGAAATCGCTGCAAGCCAAATCTAGACAGTTTTGTGTGATGCAATCTTTTACCTAAAAATCCTGCATGAGACATAAATAATGGGCAGGCCTGGTCATTGTAAATTCAATGATCAGAAAATGGTGTCTCACTACTGACTGAATAACCACACAGGAGAGTATCAGTTCACATATTTACTGTAAAGCCCACAACTGGTTCTTGAGATATTCAAAATGGTTGGATACTGTCCTGGTATAGTCCGTGTATAAATGGATATTTCTAAATGTCATGAATGTGCACTTGTTAGTCATGATACCTGTGTATTTAGTCAGCTATTTTCTCCAAGACTTCATATAAAACAGAGCTGATTGATCGGTCAGATATAATACCCCCCCCTGCTAGTTGTCAAAACTACCCAACTACATTACCAAGTTGTTTTTATAACTGAAGGGCACTTTTGGTGAAAACAAATTCAGAGCAATCTGGAATTATCAATAATTCTTAGTCAATTTTTTTTAATTGAAAGCTTATCCAGTATATTACAGCTTTTACTATAAAGCACAGCTGATAATATAAATCATGATGAATGCATTTTGTTGATGCAAAAGTTTCTAGCATTTTTTTGGTAAGTTGTTATATTCATATAAATCATTATTGATTGCATCCTTATTCAGTCATCAAAGTATTTTCTTGGGATTTCTATGTTCTTTTTCCAGCTTCCAGGTAAAATGTGTATTCTATGACGCAACAATTCCAGTAGTGATTCAATGAATTCTTCAATATGCTGAAATATGCTTGAATTTCATGGTTTGGGGTGCAGACCCCTCGCGGAATTTCGATTCCACAAATAACCTTAAACTCCCCCCCAATACACACATCTTTGCCTTAGTTATGAAATTGCAAATAAACAGATGCAAACAACTGGCTTATGTAACTGGTGATCATTTTATCATTTATTTAGTTGATTGGGAAAGATGAATAACAAGAAATTAAGACAATGAATTTGTTATCTATGTGGTCTTCTCTAACACTGAGACACACTTAATGGAAGATGAACACCTTACAAAGAGAAAAAAAAGGACTGTAAATCCGTATAAAACATAATTTTGTTCCCTGGAATCTTTGTCATTTGTAAGAAGGATGATTTGTGATAAAAAAATTACCTGAGTACACCTTGAATGAGACGTATTCTTGAAGATGTGTATAAATGTTTCAACATAAACAAAACATTTGCAATACATGAAAAATTCTCAATTTTTTACAAGTGGAAACAATTTATTTGCCAACTTGTTTAGTGCTATTTTTTGTTAAAAAATAAAAAAATCTTAAAATCAATTTTTTAATTGAGATACTTTAAAATCATTTCAAAATTTTTTGAATTATTAAATTATTTTTGAAAATTCTTGTTTTATTCTTTCACTTTCTCCAACTCTGAGATTTTGTTAATCATAATGCAATGATAAGATCAATCAAATACAATCAGTGAAAAAAAAATGCTGTAAGTGTATATATATATATATATATATATATATATATATATATATATTTAGGGAGGGCAGGGGTTGTTTTTCTTTCATGGAAGCTTTTTTGTCAATATGGATGGCCATTGAGGTCAACTCAAAGTCTCAAGCATTTTTATTTTGTTTATTTTTTACTAATTGAAAGTGTCATTCCACATGATTCTTACAAAATTTTTTCAAGTGTTTATTACTGTTATGCTTTCTTCAAGTTGGAGTCCAATTATGTTCTAGACCGTCAATTTTTTCAAAGCTTGTTAATTTGCAGTCAACTCCCCATTAATCATGTTTTTGCTTGTAAAATCGAAAAAACAAAACAAAAACTAAATTAGAACAGCCTGATTCTACATTATTATTACTGAAAATTTTTGTTTTTTTTCAACAAATATTTAGACTTCTCCTCAAGAAAAAATTAAAAATATTAAATTCATGAGAATTACTTCCCGTTATTGATGAAAAAAAAACCTATGATTTCACGTGTCATTATGGCGGTGAAACTGTTGTAACAAATTGAATTTTTAAATTCAACTAGACTGACCGTGGAATATGTTGAGGCACCACATATGCAAATCAATAAAATAGTAATTATTGTAATTATAAAAACTAACCGTAACTACACGAAAAAGCCTTCCAGGGAAGACGCTGCACACAGTGAAACGAAAACGACGCCCAAAGATTAGCTCAATAATGTTTCAATGACTACAGAATGAAACTTCGTCAGAGCATTCAACTCGCCACTAATTGTGGTAGCATCCGTGTCAAGGGTAATGACATGAAGAAAGCTTTCGGTCCAAGAGCTATTAATACAGCCACCATAGAATCTGCTTTAGGAGGAGTCATAACAGACCGAGACAAACAGATGGAGAGATGAAATCATCAGGAACTCTATTCTTGAGGGAACATTGTAACCAACACGGCAGTCGGGAATACTAACCCCCTGTCGGTTATGGAAGCGCTTGATGTTCCATGTTCTGTAGAGGAGCTCTGCAAGACCAAAAAACTAAGGTGTGGATAATACTGATTAGGAAGATGCTGGTTGCAGATGACGATGACCATACTTCTCACACAGAGGAAGCTCTATAGCGACGCATCAGCTGCTTCGTAGGTGCATGCAGAGTTTAGTATCGCTATCAGTCTAAAGAAGACCAACATTGTAGTTCAAGGTGCCGCTTACTATCCCCAGCAGCTCCATTGGCCACTACATTCTTAAGGTAGTGTAGGACTTCACCTATCTTGGTGCGACCATCTGCAGCAGCCTCTCTCTGGACACCGTGAACTGAACTTAAGGATCGGCAAGACAGTGATAGTTATGACTTGCTTATCAAAAGTGATCTGGAACAACTCAAAGCTGACCACCAACAACAAGGTGAGAGTGTACCAAACCTGTGTGCTTGGCACGCTGCTTTATGGTAACGAAGCATAGACATTTTATTCTAACCAGGAACGCAGACAACGCTGTCTATCTATACTGTGAGAATCACTAGGGAGGATTGTGTTCCAAACAACAACGTTCTGGTACGAGCAGGATTATCAAAATTGTATGCCATGCTCACCCAAAGGCGCTTGCAATGGTTCGGTCATGTCAGCCAATTGCAAGATGGAGGGATACCTTAAGATGCGTTGTACGGTGAGCTTGTCACTGGCTCCAGACCTGCAAGAAGGCCTATTTTCCATCACACAAGACGTTTGTAAACGAGACTCCAGGGCAGGCAATAAAATCTAGCCGCATGGGAGACTACAACTGTTGACCATACTGGGGAGAGGTATCGAAACAAGCAAGAAGAGGTGAAAGGATCGGTGGGAATAGCGGAGAGAGTTCAGGCAGCAGAGGGTAATGACAGCACCCACAGAGCCAGGCATGGACAACACCTTTAAAAGCTGAAACAGAGTTTCTCGTTCAAGAATCGTGCTGTACTTAATCATATACTAATCCTATTTGTATATTTATATATTATCGATTTTCAAATACTGAAAGGGAACATTAGAACTAATTGATAACGAATAGATATGAATATTTGTATAAATGTACATATGACTCGCTATCGCAGTTAATAATTGAACGATCGTTGCGTCAAATTTTCGAGTCATGTAAAAAAATTCAGTCGATGAATAGATAAGGTCAGATTAAATTCTACTTATAACATCACTGGCGTTTTCCATTTTAAAATAAAGTAATAAACACCCAGAAATATCCATTCTATATTCTAGGGGAAGTAGATGCTATCAATAAACCCGTCAAAATAAGGCCCGAAATGTGTATTAAGGCTTTAGAAAAAAAAACTTTTTTCAAGTCTGCGGACAAAACGGTATGGCCAGTAGCACTGGAACTCACAAGCACATATAAAAAAAAGAATAGAACCCTTCGCCATCTTTGATTTATCGGTTATTAATTGTGTAAATATAATGTAAAATCAGTATGGGACAAATGACAAGTCTGTATGAACGACGTATCAAATGACAAAAGGCAAGAAAGCGAAAGCGAAAGAATACACATCTGCGCATGCACAACGAACAGAGAAAAAAACAGGAACTGAAGCACACGCATCCACAGTTGCATGGATAGATACAGAGTGGTGGAGAGAGAGAGAGAGACAGACAGACAGACAGAGACAGAGACAGGGGTCACTGGCTCAAATACTCATAAAATGAACGAGAGATTGAAGAGAATAAGATGGGAATAGGTGGAAGGGGAAGAAGGAAATATAGAAGGCGGGAGGTCATGCAATCTCTCTCTGTCTCTTTATCTTCCTCTCAGACTGCTTGAGAGAGAGAGAGAGAGAGAGAGAGAGAGAGAGAGAGAGAGAGAGAGAGAGAGAGAGAGAGAGAGAACGCACGTTTTCCAGCATCCATTCAAAAGGTATAAAGCCGCCGAGGCTACAATAAATCTTTACATGAGCCGCAGTATCAGTTCCCTGCAGGTTCTGCAACTCAACTGATCACAGCTAATCGTTACTTTCTTTTTTGTTGCCACTGTCATCTCCTGCTGACCGCACCACCACTACCACCTCCACCATCGGCATCATTATTACAAATTAGCAGTCTGAACATGGGCACGAAACCCTCCCTACGGCTCTGTTGCCTTGGCTTTGCAGCTATTGTGATTTCTGCAGGAAACATTTGGGCCCAGAAAAATATTTCTCAAAGTAAGGGTCCCATAGAATTTCACGTTGGTGTTTTGGGAATTTCATCTTACGGGTCACCGTTCGATATGGAACACATCGCTCCGGCTATTCAAATCGCTATTGACAGGGTTAATGCTGTTCATCTGAACTCCAGTTACAAATTAGTGTCAATCCAGAAAACCTACGGAAAACATTGCCATGTGGGAGAAGCACCAGGTTTGATTGAATTCATTTATTTATCTATTCATATATTTACTAGTTTACGCATACCGTCAGACCATGATAGTAATATCTATTCAATCATATTTTACAATAGTCGATTTCCGTTGGAACCACATCTTAAAAAAAACAACAAAACCTTTTGACTTTATCCAGTGCCTAAAACGCTTCTAGTATGTTTGAGATAAACTTTATATGTGTACAAAATTCTGACCTAGTGTCCACTTTCACAAAAATATAGGGTTTTCGTTCGTTGTCAACCTGATCATAGTGATCTGATTTCCACTTATTTCTATATAATACTAAAAGAGTAATTTGCCTGACCAAATTTAGGATTTATGCCCAATAGACACAGGGGGAAGTTTTAAAGTAACCTGCAAGGCCAACTAGTTTAAATAATTTTGCAATTGCATTGTACTTATAAAATATTAAAAACATTATATTGCTCTGCTTTTTCTTGTTCATGAATCAATAAGAATGAAGCCGAATTTTTTCGTATTTGCAAAAAAAGAAGAAGAAAAGTTGAGGAGACTACTCTATAAGTTGCATTTAATAGTTATCACCCTTGAAAAATATTACAGACACAAAATTTAGATATACACGTGACGTACAAGTAGATTATCTTCTACATTGAGACATCATGGCGAAAGCTTGTTATCGTAATCAACATTCTTCCTTTTTCTATGAAAGTTCAATAACAGTTTAATGATACTTGATTGGAGATAACTCGATAGATAAACCCTTTGTATGAGCATCAAATATTACTAAACATATTCTGGGAGCTCGTCTTTCATGGATGACGCCTTAATCAATTCTGCCATAGAACATATGGCTAGACGGAGCACAAATTATCAATCATATTGCCATCTCTTAATTCCAGATCATCACACCATAGTTTTATACTACCTAGTAAGAGTTTTGAACTGTTAAAAAAAAAAACGTTCAGATGGTATACAACGTAGAGGGTTGGGATAAAAATAACGGAAACACGAAGGAAAAACAGGCCAAAAATTAGTGTTGAAAATACTTCATCTCAAGGTTCAAATCTGAAAGTATATTTGGTATTACAACATTGGTTTCTCAAGTTTTTGAGTGATTCTGGCTGGCTGACTTTGTATGCATCGCTCGTTCAGACCACATCAATGGATTTAGAAAGTTGAAATTTTAAACATTCACTCCTCATTATACTCATAATGTAAGTTTATGCTAAATTTATCCCTTAGTTCGTGTTTCGTGGCATTCACGCTTATTCATTGATCACCCCTTTTCGCAATTTTTTAATTGATTACCCTCCATACAACATGCAGCCAAAAGACGTTGGTCACGCGAACGTTTCTATTAAGTTTCTATTAATTGAATAACCAGGTGTATCTTGGCATTTTTTTCCAAGTTGTGATTGTTAGAATAAAAATATTCAAGTTTCGATTCAGTTAGATTTGAGTCTGACTTGACTCATTCATGGAGCATCCACTGGAGCTCCCAAGTACTATGAAATAGTTCAGCCATGCGTAACACGCTTGGGGCAACCAGTGAGTATCGAATTCAATTATGATGATAGTCAGCAAGACTAGCTTGTTTACCATATTTCTTCTTTATTTTGATCATAATTATGTTCAATTTAAATCTTTAAAAAAGATCAGTAACTCTTACTGAAGCGTTAGGAAAATAGCAGAACATTTAAAAACGTGTCTGTTTAGTCACTTGACAGAAACCTTCACGCAACCAGTGTCTTTTGGTGGCACGTTACCAAAAGACACTGTTAGGGATGATCAATGACAGAAATTGGAAAAAGGGTAATCAATAAATACATTACTTCTCTTGCTTTTTTAGAAAACCAGTTTTTTGTGGGAAACTTTCGCACACATCATCATCATGATATAATGATAATAATATAATATAAAGATAATAATAATACAAATAATAATGAAATATAAATAATATAAATATAAATATAAATATAGATATAAAAATAATTATAAAAATACAAATAAAAAAGTTACAATGTTTTTGCACTGTTCAACCATGAGAAGATTGTAAATGCCGACCAAATTCATAGATATTGATTTAAGTCAAAAGTGCAAATTTTCAACTTACATCGTGACATGAGAGACACGAGCAAATTTTTTTCTCTGATTTAGTGTTGCTTTTTTTTTCACAACATTATTTCAAATAATGAAAGGGGTCTGAATTGTACGTTTCATCCTTGTTTTGATCAAATTAAATTAAATCTCGATTATGGTGTCATTTGGGATTTTGCACTTTTGACTGGAATCAAGTCCGGATTTTATATTTGATTCATCAGTTAAAATAGTTGAGGCCAATGATTTCACTGGATTTGGACAGTTTTGTGGATTGTCTTGTTTTATTCGATTTTTACCCCTTAAAACTATGTTTTCTTTTTCTTGGTTGATGTTTGATGCTGGTATTTTTTTATACGTGTGTTTACTTACTTAAGATTGTCTAGTACAAAATTTCTCGAGATTAGTTGATGTGTCCGCCATGACAGTTTGAGATCTGGTCGTAAAAATCGACGAAAAGTAATCGAATATCCGAGTTCGAATTCCGTTTGAGACAATATGCGTTCACTTCGCGCCAACAACATTGGGAAAATCATGAATTCCGCCCTTCTCCGGCTATGGGTAAAATGACGAACCGGAAAAGTCCAATCCCTCGATCAGCGCCGTGAGCGGGTCTCATCGGATAGGTAAGGGAACGTGTTCCCGAGAAGTATGATTAACAGGGCTCTGGCGAAGCTTCGACAGGCATAGCATGTCAACAAAGCCTTTTTTCTGGCTTGTTGGCTCTGATCGAAGTGTAGTATCTGTAGCATGGCATTTCCCAAGGTGTAGATGCAGTCCCTAGACATCCAATGGATTGGAGGGGGTTGACAGGTGTGTTCAGTCCGAGTGCGCCGGTGCAATATCTTGGCCAACGACAAATACTGAGGCTCAGCATTTCTAAGCATATTGAGGGCCTATGGACTCGTCCTTGGGTCCTCACATTATTATTTGGTCCAGTCGAGGGGAAGCAGTTCGCCTCGGAGCGGTGCTATCCCATTATACTTGAAGTGATGGGTCAGGCTTATCTTGACGCTTTCGCGACTTCAGTTGCAGGAACTGGAGCAAACAACCTTGTGTCACATATAGTCCTTATGGGAAGGGTAGTAAATCGGACATAGCAAGCCGAAAATGGATCATATTCAATGTTCACGTAAAATAGTCCGTATGACATTCCCCATTGTACAAGCGGCTGGATGATTTACTTTTTACTAACATACAAAAGAACTTCGGTTTGGTTTAATATTTCCATGGGTATATTCATGATATGAGGTAGGGCAAAAATATCAGCCAATTATATCTAAGTCTATCTAAATCAAACCAAGTTCGAATGTTAACACAAGATGACATGAAAAAATCCATTTTTAAGACTACGTTGTCTCACTCTTCGAATACTGTTTCCACTCACTATCCAAAAGTAGAGCGTTCCTATGAAAGCCCTTCGTAAGCTGAAATAGCGTAAAGTGAAGAGGCAATTATCATTAATTTATATTGAAATACCTGTCCCAAACAATAATGATACACGTTAATCAGATGTAAATGTGCTTTTTGTTTCAATAATTATAGGAAAGAACATATTGCCAATTACTGATGAGTGTTGTAGGCACGAAACGTTAACAATAATCGGGTATATATCCTCGTAATTTTTATTTTTGATATATTAATTAATCTATTCACTGTGTTAAATATTGAATACAGTGATTAAAAATCTGTAATGGATAAAATCTCTTTTCCATCTCTTCCTTTTTTGAATTTTTACAGATTAAAGATATATTATGAACTATATCTATCTATCTATCTATCTATCTATCTATTTGTGTGTATATATATATATATATATATATATATATGTATGTGTGTGTGTGTGTGTGTGTGTGTGTGTGTGTATTTGTGTGCGTGCGTGCACCCACGTGGGGTTAGTATAAATTCCATCCCCCACGTTCACAAGATATTGTCCCTCTTGACATTTTAAGAGGGTTTTGTAAGGACAGAGTATTCAGTTCACCAATACTTGATATTGAAACTTTGAAGGCAAGGATAACAGATGTTGAAGAACACATGACATTAAATCTGAACTTGCTTAGATGTTCTTCGGGCAATAAATAGAACGCATATTGAAGTTCACGAATGACTAAAATAGTATTTGAGTATTACAGCACAATTTGCATTAAACTGTAAGTACCGGTCGAACCTCTTTAATCCGGTATTCTGTGGTTCGGCAACTTCCATTGTCCGGCATCTTTTGAATACGAATTAATTTTTGTATCTGTCGTCAAGGCGGTGCTGTTAGCAGTGCTAAGGTATCGAATTTTGTTCAAAATGCAGCGTAGTGTTTTGGTGGCACAGCCCTGTTGATTTTGCATTATCAGCTCATGATGTTAACTAAGGGAACAAGAAGTGCAGAAGATGGTGCGAGAGCTAAAAGGCGTAAACATAAAACAATATCTATGTTTTGAAAAGGTAGAGTTACTGAAGAGATTAGACGAAAGAACTTCAGTAAAGTGTCAATGTGAGTACAACGCAGTCGGATTGTTTACTATGTTTGATTTGAAGATACAAGAGGGGCAATTTTTAGAAAAAGTTTCTGCTGGAAACAACGATCCTGAAGTCCAATTTCTGTAGTTCGGCCTATTCAGAAGTCCGGCAATGGCAAGATCCCAAGCTTGTCGGATTAACGAGGTTCAACCAGTGTACGTTTTGTGTTGTGCATTTTCGAAATCAAGGAAAGACTTTATGCTCAGCCTGTAAATTGGTAACGTGTATATTGTTCATTAGTGGCATACAATAGAAGCGCTTGATATCCCCACCCCGATGTATCAACGTTCAATTACCCCAATACCCACGCCGATTAGACAATTGGGAACTCATTCTGAAAGTAAACATCCTAATGTATTATTAACACCTGCTTGTTCTCTGCGGTAATCTTTGTCCCGAGGGAGGGGATTCATGGGACTTCATCACTGATTTCTATTCAGGGGGACACAAGTTAAAAGTAACGCTTATTTCCTGTCAGTCGATCGTTTTCCGACATAATTAGTTCGGGGGGTGGGGACTTTCCGATTGTTCTAATCAATCAAAAGCTAATGTCCATAATTTTGAAGTAGGAAAGCCTAAAAAAGGTATTTTTTTCAAGTTCATTTCGATACTTCTTGCGTCGGTTACCATGGCACTCAGAAGATCAAAATACAATTGTGCAAACACAATGATCTAGCAATATTTATTTCTCGCTATTGATACATACAAAGAGATCTATCTGTCTGTTGAACGACCGTAGCCATCAAAGATGGCGAAAACTTCTGCCCCTCCCCTTTTTTTTAGTTGTGCGTGTGTTTGTTCATATGTTCATGAGTTTGTTTGCTTGTTTGCTTGTTCTAGCGCTCCTGGCCATTCCGTTTTGTCTACATACTCGGAAATTGTTGTCAGTACTCCACCAGACACCTTATAAACTTTTAAAATTTTTTTTAAGGAGCCCATAACCTGCTGTTTCCAAACTGGCTCTCAAACGACACTGCAAAGAGTAGTAACAACAAAAGTCCGTACTACATTCAGTTTTCACAGTTCTAAACTTTTGGATTGTCATTTATAATTTTTTTTGGAAAATCGTTTATGTATGTTAGATTGTAATGAAATAAGGCAAAAGTTGCCGAGATCTTTAATATCGCCTCTCCTATAAAGTAGGATCACTATTCGAAGATGGAAGTTTTGAGGCATCTTTCTTTCTCGTGTGCACTGTGCTAATAGTTTTGTTAATCCTTTGTGGAAATCCTCGCCTGTATCTTTCAAAAGGTCTGCAACCATGCCTGGATCTTTTCATATTCATGAGCGCAAACGCAACTTCATTTGTTGATATATCTGGAACATAACTAATGTCTGCTGGTGCATCGAATGGTGGTACATTTATTTTTGAAGCAACAGGTTTCCATAATATTCTTCGGATATTCTTATCAGTTTGCTCTTATATTTGATAGCTTGACTTTTTTTGTCTTTTTAATGCAAGCATCTGTTGCTTACCAATATGAGCAGCGGATCGAGCTTGCTTCAAACATTTCTCTTTTCTGGTAGCCTCTTCTATCTTCTCCATGCTTCATTTTCCTACTTCATTCTCTCGTTCTTTTTTTGGTCAGCGTGTTTAGCTCTACTCTTTCGATTTCTTCTATTTTAGTTCTTAATTTTGCATTTCTTCTCTTTTTGATCAGTTTTGGCATGGACTTAGATTATTTCCCTTTGTCATTGTTCTCATTAATTTTGCCTACTATCTCTGCCGGTTCTTTATTTATATTTGTCAAATTTTTACTCATATCCTATACACTACTTTCACTACTAAAATACCAACGTATATAAACTATTATCAAAAATCATTACAAACAGATGAGCAAACATTCTATACCTTTTCCCTGGACAAATTAAAAATTAGAACGAGTAAATTAAAAAATAAAGCGATCAAATAAAAAAAAATGAAGTGAGCAAATTTGAATGGATCATTTTCGATAGGCCCCACCAAAAACTAATGCCCATAGTCTAAAAGTATGCCCCCATCCCGCCCAAATTAAATTCTAATTGTTCCTCCCCGAAAAAGAACCAAAAGGGCTGTATCTTTATTGTTAGCCCTGTCAAGAAAACAAAAACTCTAATCCTAACTCTAACCCCTCACCCGTATATATTTTTAGTTGGATTTCAGATCACAAGACTGACCATTTGATTGAAAGGACTGTCTTGTATATCTTTTTAGTTGGGGTCAAGGTTATCAGATTCTTACAGCATTATTCGAAGAATGCTGTCAGAAGTTTAAATAAGAAAAATAGCGATATACAACAAAGTATTTTAGAGCTTTTTCGTTACTCCGAAACTAATTTTTATGTTTCCAATAAGAGTAGATATGTTAAGTTTGTTACGATGAACATCTGAAAAAGGTTGAGGAATACATCTACTTAGGACAATTGATATGATTAGTGAAAGACCATTAAAATGAAATAAAACGACGTATAATGATAGGTTTACATCTCTAAGTACTAAACTCATCAAAAAGCTTTTTCAAAACTTGTTTTTATGTCACTTCAGTCACTTATTTTCCTACATCTGTTAATTTAATTTGTGTAATTTTCTTTTTTATAATGTTTTACAAATACTTTGTTATTATGGTACTATGTGTAAATTTTATCTTGTTGCAATGATCATTTATTTACCATGTAACCATTTCGGGTATTTTAAAAACAAAACAGTTACATCAACATGGCACCCCTGCAATGTTGATCAAACACCTCCTCTCTTTCAGCTATGATTTTGATGTATAGCTTGTCATACATGTAGTTTGGTACTTATTTATATGGGGTATTATCATAATATATTGTGTATGGTGTTATTTTATATGTTATTTAGTCTACATATCATTCATTTGGGGGGGGGGGGGTAAATAGAGCTTACTTACGTAGGGTTCCCCCCCCACCAAATATATTTGATGATAAGGGATCAGTATGTGTAACAACAGACGTGACTCGTTGTTCGTGACACTTCTATTGAGTGTTCAACCATGTGAATATTAAATCATACACACGCACACACACACACACACATACACGTGCATATATATATATATATATATATATATATATATATATATATAGAGAGAGAGAGAGAGAGAGAGAGAGAGAGAGAGAGAGAAAGAGATACAATATAAGCAAGAACAGGGAATTTTTCTATAATTTGAAGTTTTATGGGAATAGAGTTTTTTCCAAATAAAGGAAGAAACCTTTCTTTTACATTTTCATTCTTTTCCCATATGTAATATGTTAATCAGGTCTATTCCCGTGATGATTAAATTCGATTCGCACCTGACATTGAGCAGGTAAATTAAGCATTGGTAAGACACATAAAAAAATGTTAGCCTCTTTTTAAAGGACTACGATGGTTAGCATCGTAGGAAAATGGATGTGCTGAATATAAAAAGAAAAAAGAGAATCCAGGTTATTGATTGATCAGGGCTCTTTGTTGCTGGGTACAAAGCAACCTTTATTGCTGAGCCAACGATTGGAGAAAATCAATGAATTATCCATTAGTTTAAAACTAGTTAAATTCAATGGCGATTGCAAGCGAAGGAAACGGGACTAAAAGTGCATCCTGAAGAATATCAAGGTTTGTTTTGAGTAGAAATTTCTCTTTGCATGCAGTACGATTGTAAGAATGTAATCAAATGTTTATTCATGATCCTATGAGCGCGTACAAACACAGAATATCCGTTCTCGGAACTGGCACCATTGATTCTAGTAAAAAGGATAATGACAAGTTTAATAATTGCATCGATAGGTGACAGTCTTAGCAAGAGTAACGTTTTTTTTTTTTAGATGGACTGCTTTTATTACATGTAATCGGTTATTCGGGTCTATTCCCGTGATGATTAAATTCGATTCGCACCTGACATTGAGTAGGTGAAGTAAGCATTTGTAAGACGCAAAAAAAATGTTAGCCTATTATTAAATGAATACGGTGATGCTTAAACCCAGTATCAATGAAAGGATCCATTTTGACGGTTCAAACATCAAACTTAGCCTATGTAAATAGTTCCAATCTCTATATTCTTTGCTTGGTGTTATCAGTCGATTATTGTTATTTGAAACACCCTATCTCAAAGCGATAATGATAAGAGACTTTCTCTGTATTAAGTTTAGCTTAGCCTTAAACAAAAGTTTCAATGTTGAACGCCTTGTAATAATTGAATCCTACAATAGTTCATGGTTTTGCTGGATCAGCTTTCTAACCATCGCACCAGAGATGGTGACTTAACTGTATCAAGCACTCACTACAAGAATTGCTCTCACTACACGAGCAACGGTTTGCAAGACAGACTTATCGACCATCACTCTGTAGAATCCGAGCAGAAACAGCACATAAAAATTCTCTTGATATTCATTGTTTTTGTACTGATAAAATCTTTTTCTCTATTGAACAACTAATTCCATTCTGATAACTGAGATTTGGTTTGCGTCAAAAAGAAAATTAACAAAACAGAAACTTAAAATGATGAATTGAAAGCGAAGAAATCAATTGAAAAACGATATGTGCAAAGGTAAGTATGCAAGAAGGATTTGTATCGATTTGAGAAACCGGCACAAATGGACATTATTCTAGGGTTATTCCCCAGGCTGGCTTTGTAAGTTTTCTTCACGAGTTGAAGACGTCCGCTGTCGATAATCCGTAAAAGTGCTTGTCGACAAGACATCTTCTCGAGGATGAAGAGACTCTTAGAAAGGTTATAAATAAAAGCATGGTGATAGATTTGCAGCAGCAATGACTAATGTTCCGTATTAGATTGCATATAATCATTGAACAAAAATAGGGAGATGTATAGTGACATACGATCTCCCAATCCGGCACCTAAGCTAATGTTTAGTCAGGCTACCCATGACCTTAATCCCTGTCCGCTGTTCATTGAATAGAATGAAACGACGTTCATCATCATCATTATCATCATCATCCCTTTAGCGTTGGTCTTTTGATATAAACCTTTCCCAGAATTCGCTTGTCCTTTCTATCAATGTCGTCGCGGTGCCAATACTTTCTGAACCTAATCAAGTTCGTCACCATATCTTATTTTTACCGGCCACAGTTTCACATATGATCTCTAGGGATCCACATTGTGAGTCGTGATGTCCAGTGGTTGTTTGGCATTCTTGCAACATGACCAGCCCATTGCCATCTGGATTTTCTAATGGATTCTATGATATCTCTGACTTCTGTTTTTCTCTAAGACACTATAATATTTCTCTATGTTATGTTGAGCATGATTATTTCCTATGCGCGTTGCATGGTTCTCAGTTAGAGAGTCAATCTTTTGGTTAGGTTCCATGTTCCATCTTCATAATTGACTCTCGAGAGGATGCATTGGTTGTATACCCTTTTTAAAAAACCAAAGGGATTCTCTTATTCTTGAAGATTGAACTTGTTCTCCCGAAAGCTCGTCACCCTATAACTTATATACTTACGTTTAATGTACTACACATATAATTTCATGAATTTTGTTTGCAAACATGAAAGACTGACAGAAAAATCAAATAAACAACGCTTGTCTCTTATTTTTGATAGCATATGTTTGAATTAAATCTTACTGCCTTGATGCACGCTGTTTATATATCATTAAGTTATATGAATCAGTTACAGATTCTAAAATGTTCACATGCACACTACTAAACAATTTTGTACTCTCAATGAAACCATTCTTGCTCTTGGGTCCCCTTTCTTTTTGGCTCCTCAGGCTTAAACCTACTCAGCTTGATGGTTAATCCACCACTGGATATATCTTGTTTTCCGACGAAGGATGTAATCGTTTTGTTTGTATGTGTGTGTGTGTGTGTGTGTGTGTGTGTGTGTGTGTGTGTGTGTGTGTGTGTGTGTGTGTAGTTCAAAAGAGAATCACCATTAAGGAGAAAAACTTTAGATTGAAAAGATTATAGTTGTTTCCCGTTTACCATTTTCCGAATGTTTGACTTTTACTTTCCAAGGTGAGAAAGACAGGAATAAAGAACACGAAAAGAAAAGACGAGGAAAAAAAGAGTATACGTTCAACCATAAGAATATTTTAATAACAAGAGATAGAAGTATGTAACAGAATATCTAAGAAGGTTTTAAAGATATGGGTTAAAAAGGATGTCGCTAATATCATACTACAAGTGGAGAAATTACCGTCTGTGTGCGTGTGTGTGTACGCATGGCAGTTACTTGACAACTGGCCATTGTAAGAAGTTGACATTGGCCAGGTATAAAAGTCAGCGCGCAAAGCATTGCAAAGTCGAGTTTGAAGTTGTTTGGATCAGCGGATCTCAGGAAATCTAATAAAATAAATCTTCTATGTAAAATTATAGATATGAATTTAGACATGAAATATTTAAATTAGCAATATATCTAAATATAGATACGAAATATCTAAATTTGCAAAACAGAAGAGAAGCAACCAAAATACTTCAAAACCGTAGTTTTATACGACGGACAGATAGTTATTTTACATCATCATTATAGCAGGCTGGTTAACACCCCATGAAGTCCATCCCCTTTCAAACATGTCGCTTTCGAACGGACTTGTTATATCAATTTAAGTTGAGCAAATTAAGTCAGTGAGAAAACAACTGAAATACACATATGTCACTTAGATTGGAAGATACTGAATATTCAAATAGATATTGATTAAGTGTATCAAATAATGCTTAAAGATTTATCAAAGAAATAATTGGTAATAAAAATGAAAAGCACGTGGATACAAACTGTCTCGAAAGCTGAAAACAATTGTACAAGAAAAATGTAGTGTAGCAAAAGTTATTCAGCTTGATGCGGAAGTTCTGTCGTCTGCATGGACCTTCGGGAATGTTCGCAGAATAAATGTTCCAAAATACCTGATATGAAGGTTCATATTAAAACCAAACGTTTATAAATGCAACGTTAATGTGTATAAGGCTAACAAAAGCAGATGGCCTCGCGGTATGGCAAACAGATAATCTTTTAAACCTCGAAAACCTGAGGGTCGTATTTCTTGGTCAGCCAAAATATAATAAGCAAGGTTCAGCGTCTATCTATAGAATCGATGATGACCGTCAACGCGCAAACGTAGTGCTGAGCACAAATGCCAAACTTTTGCCAGTGGGCGGATAAATTTTGTGTTTCTTTGTTATTTTGATTTAATCCGTTTGCATAGAACGAAGAACAACTGGTCGATCCGTGGACAGCAGTAACGTAACTTTTAACGGTATGGTCAGTGTGTTCTTGGATAGAGTAGATCTTAAAAATGAGACCTTTATAGCTTAATGTCCGCGATGGGAAAAGCTCTCATTCAGAAATACCGAAAGCACTGTAAGCTCGCCAACATTGACGAACCATCAATGGGTCCGTGGATAGTAAACTGACTTGGGACGATGAAATTTTTGCATTTTTTAAAGAGAGGGTGTGGGCACATTGTAGATACATAGTTTAGCGGACAGGTCTAAAAACACATGCGTTTTTCATTTAATCTCAATAATTTTTCAAGATTGTTGTAGTGTAGACACTGGGGGTAAAACCATCAAAAATAAAACTTTTAGTTTGTGCTAATCGACTCTTGAATTCACTCTGGTGAAGAAGTTATTCAAGGAGAGTAACTTCTTGTTAAAGTTACTCGCACCTTTTGGTAACTTAATTTTTTTACTAATACAATTCACAGGAGAGTTCCATTAAAAAAATCCTATCCATTGAAGAGTTCCATAGTAGTTACAAGCGGTCTATAAATATAAGACTTATAAATACATTCTGATAAACGCTTTTTTCATCTTTATTTCTAAAAGGATTTGCGGCTGAAATGTTTTATCGACAAAATATTATGGCTTTCCTGGGTCCAGCCTGTTCGTACACTTTGGAACACATTGGACACCTTGCAGCATATTGGAACATCCCGATCATTACTGGTAAGTGAGCTTTCGAAAAGTTCGATTATATAATCCATTTTTGTAAAACACCCGCTTCTGTCTCTCTGTTTGTCAGTCTGAGGCAAACTAGTCAAGCACATCATCACCGCTGAAGTCGGTTCAATCCTCATTGCATGCCCAATACTTGTGGCTTTAGAAAAAGCCAAGTTTTTGAAATACCTATAATATTTCTTTGAGCAATGGTTAACTAGTCCTTTAGCTCATTACAACTCTAGTGTCCAACAGTTGTGGTCTTATGCCTGGCTAACATAAGTTAAAAAAAACTACCAATACATATGCAGATATATTTAGTTATATATATCTTATCAAATATTAGAAATCTGTTCCTGACAGCGAAAAAAAACCCCTAACGAACAAATGAAATGAAATAATCATAAAACAAGTTAAGAAGCAATAATTAAAAGAAACAAAAAGAAATAAGCTAAACCAAAAGTCCATTCATCAGTTTCATGACGTCGTTCGAAATAACAAGTTCAATAAAGAACGTTCTGGAACAAATTAGAGACGCGAGTCCTTTTCGTGCTCTTCTGATCCAGAAAGTGACGCAGTGTCTTGCATATTAATCAGAGATAATAAATTGATAAATTTGGATTAATTTTGTTTTGGCTATTTTATAAATTTGCAGCATTGTCCGCCCAAGAAACATAAAGACAACATCAAAGCCAGATGCACCTTTCGATTGTAGCATCATGTCGTTTATTTATTGGCTGTCTTAAACGCCCGGGAAAAACTAAGAATGAGGTAAATATAGAGGAGAGTATGATCAAAAGGCTACTCACATAATAATTATAGGGAAACACTGGATTGTATATCTTGCTGATCTGTATTCAACGTCGCTCTCACTAACTTTTAAGAGAATATATATATATATATATATATATATATATATATATATATATATATATATATATATATATATATATATGCAATGCTCTTCCAACTTAGGAATAGAGCACTCTGGTGGATAGGGAATTATGTGAGAGTGAATATATCGCTTAAATTCAACCTTGCTGACCGTCCAGTTCTGCGTAGGATAGAGGTAAGATGCCAGCCTCTGTGTCTGAAGCGAAGGTTTCGATCCTACCTCGTGGTACTGGATGGGATAATGGATAGTCTATAGCCACACTGAAGAGGTGTCTGTGGATGACAGAATTATTTAATTATCATCATAATATATATATATATATATATATATATATATATATGATAGGTGGCCCCAAAAGGCTGGTACATAAATTTAAATGAAGATAGAAAATGGATAGAGCAGCGTGATATTATTTGCTTTATTTAAAAAAATAGCCAATAGTAATACTCTTTAAAAGAGAAATGCATAGAAGAAATTAATTACATTGACACAAGTTAATTGTAACGTATGTTGCAGACATAAATGAGTTTGTATGTATATTCTGAAAATGTATTTTTAGGGGGCTACAATATCTATACACACACAAAACAGATCAGCGATACAATATGATGCAATATCTGATGTATGATATGTTCATTTCATAAAGTGCTCGATATATTCAACATTAAACATTAAGTTGAGTAAGAGCAGAACTTATGATGAAATAAGGATTCTCTACTCAAACACGGTCATGTTTCAGCCCTGGTAGTTATAAATTGTAAATTAGCAGGAGATTCTATTTGCACTTTCTCTATCAGTAGGTTGTTAAAATATCAGCACTTTGTGATATGTTTCCTCTCAAAGAATGATTTAATCTTAATCAGATTGATACCAAAGTCCACTCCTGGTTTACTTTTTAAGACCGAAATTTTAGCTTCTTTTCTATATCTACACAGTTAATCGGAGACCTGGTGCATCACGATGAAGAATCTGGATTTTCTTTTGGAAAGATTTTATTGTATCACATCAAATTTCCAGAAGGTCAGCGGGCGATTTGCCCTTCATGCTATTCTGGCATTCGAAGTCGAGCCTTTTTTCTGGATTCGAACACTGTTGGCTGAGACAAACTCGCAAATGATTTCCCTATCAAGATATTCCTTAATCAAACAATAAGATTTTTTAGAACTCAAGGAGTATCTGTTGTAGTGCTTTGTATTTGAGAGATTGAGTCCTTCCGAATTGAGTCCTTCATGATATATCGGAGTACAACACACTTTCAAATATACTGTGATTCTTTAAGAAATTATTCAATATTTTATTTGCAACAGATGTGTTTACCAAGGATGGAGGGGTATTGTGACTAGATTTGAGGCTGTAACAACACCAAAATACTTTTTTTTCTTTACCTATTTGAGTGATTGAAAGTGAGTCACGGGGTATAGATTCTTGACCTTCATTGTAATCTCGTACAAGACAGAGTTCGGAAAATGCTATTAAGGCAATCGTTTTCATTAAGTATGCTCTAATATTGTGATATTCGACGAACAAACAGGATTGAAATATAAATCAAACTGAGGAAAGTGCAGTAATTATCCTATTACATTGACATGATGTATATATTTACTGGAATATGTAACGAATTTTAGAAAAGAGAGAGAGAGAGAGAGAGGGAGAGAGAGAGGGAAAGAGAGAGAGAGAGAGACAGAGAGAGACAGAGAGAGAGAGAGAGAGAGAGAAGGGGGGAATCGATCCTGGGTGATCATGGGAGAAAGATCTTGAGAAAGAACGATCTTGATTGAACTTGAGAGAGAGAGAGAGAAATTTTTGAGATTCCAAGAGATCTTGAGAGAGAGATCTTGAGAGAGAGAAAGAGAGAGAGAGATCTTGAGAGAGAGAGACATCTTGAGAGATCTAGAGAGAGAGAGAAATCTTAAGAGAGAGAGAGTGAGAGAGAGAGAGAGAAGGGGGATCGATACTGAGTGATCACGAGAGAAAGATCTTAAGAAAGAACGATCTCGATTGAACTTGAGAGAGAGAGAAAAATTTTTGAGGAGATCTCAAGAGAGAGAGAGAGAGAGAGAGAGAGAGAGAGAGAGAGAGAGAGAGAGAGAAATCGAGTATCGTGATAATGTGAGCCAAATTTCTTATTGTCAGGTCTTGGCGATGGCGGAGAATTCAAGAATAAAACCATCTACAAGACACTGACCCGACTCGCCTACTGTCAATGTCGACTGCGCAGAGTGTTTGGAAGTATTTTCACGTATTTTCACTGGAAGGACATCTCCATCATCCACGATACTGGTAACGTACACACGGATGTACTCGGCGCTACATTGGGACTTGGATTGCAAAAAGGAAATTACACCCCGTACATGGTCTCCTACAACGGTAACAGACAGAACAGATGGCGACATTATCTCAAATCTGCATCAGACAGATCCCGAGGTATTGTTATAGAGGAGTGAGCCACTCTTTCTTTCTTTGTGGTCTTTTTCTCGGAAGTGTCGTGTTGTGTTTTTCACGTGGATTAAAAAAATGGAAAAGGGATGGTCCATAAATAAATCATTCCTCTTGCCTTTTGTCGGGCGGTAATTATCAATAAAAAGTCGGATTATCAAAACGAACTAACAAACAAAAAAAGTGAACACTGACTGACGCAAGCTAGGAGGTCGATTTACCATAAACTTGTATTGTAAATCGAACTCTCGACTAAAAACTTTTTGGTGGAATTTTGCGAAAGGAAACAAAAAAAACAACATCTTAGACATAACAAATAGCAAATATTCAAATTTTTCAGCCCTCTGGCTCCATTGGTGCAGACTGCACGCATGATCCATCCATAGCTACCCTGTCGCAGCTCACATAATCACTTCATTATATGAAAGGTGCAGACTTGACTGATTTGCATAGATTTAATTTCTAGCACCAATAATAAATTTCAGAGGGTTTCTATACATTCAAATATTTTAGCGTACTTAAAACCGGTTTAGACTGTTCTAGAGTCTCTGCACTTAAAATGTTGGGAGATCAGTTTTCTAAGCAGGAAGCCGTAGCCATCTTAAGGGTGCTCTTTATATTTTGATGCTTTGGTCCAAGAGTCTCCGGTACCAACTTTTTAGCAATATATCTGGCAACTTTGTTGGAAGAAACTACGAAGGGTAGGTCTTTGCTTCGCTCCGATAAAAAAATAAATGAAGAAACCTATGATGATGTCAACTATATTGATATTGACAGTTTTAATAGACGGCTTCTGACGAAGAGTTGTTTAGTCCGGTAGAGTTTTTCTGTGTTGAGATAAATTAAACGGCAAGCTCCACACCTGTTGGAGTTTCAGCATTGATACCATTATCCCCTCAACCCTGAAACCAAACTCTGGTTTCCCGCGCGTTTCTCGTGTTACATCAGCGTTGTTTGCAATGGGAGCTGCAGCAATATCGTATTTGAACCTCGATTTTCGATCTTGATTGGAGAAAACGTGCTTATCACACAGCATCACTTCACGTCATCTTGCGACGATCATCGAATTTCACCTCCAAAGTGACAATACGAGAAGCCTATATTGCTCCACATAACCACTGAGAGATATAAAACAGCATATATATATATATATATATATATATATATACATATATATATATATATATATATATATATATATATATATATATATGTATGTGTGTGTGTGTGTATAAATATCCGTACCTTGCATAAATGAATCACCGTAAATCACCGCGCTCTTTCCAAAACTAATGATCTAAAAATATCATCTTGATATCCAAAAAAAAAAAATTTTATTTAGAATTATACGAAAAAATAGAATATCTGAAAAATGTCAGCACAAGATTTGGGCATTATTGGTCAAAAATGGCCATATACCCCCCCCCCGGTACAACAACAACAGGAACAAACGTTTTTAGATGGTATGCAAAAACGTTCATATGTCACAATTTGCTTTCGTGGAGAGACAGATAAATACATGTGTTCGAAACGAAGAAGCATTATTTATAAGAAAGTCCAAATCACGTATAATCCAGTATTTAAAAACGAATGTCTGAATTTCTGAGGTGAGGAATTCTCATTATACATTGATTTATTCGAACAATTGTCCTCATCTTCAATGGTGTTTCTTTGGGGGGCTCTTGAACACTGGCAAAAAATTGTGATTACAAGAATATTCACTGTTCCTTAATACAGCATATCCCCTAGCACAGGCAGCCAAATTAGGAACAGAGTAGACACCTGAAAAAGGCTGGAGATACACGGCCGAAACGTTGTGAATGTGAATGCAACCAAAATGAGGACAGCAGCCCGAATAAATCAATGTATCAAATGAATTTGAATTCGCCATCGCAGTCAATAATTGGATAACCGTAGAATCAAAATTAGAAGTCACGTAAAAATTTCCATCGGGGAATAAATATGGTCAGGATAAATTCTATTGATGACATCAATGGCCCTTTTCACTGGAAATCGTCTAGAATAGAATGAGAAAACATCTAAAAGCATCTAGATTTTTGAGAATATTGATGTTATTTCCACTAGGGGATATCTAAAATAAAATGAAAAAGCATATAGAAACATCTAGATTCTCCAGAATCAAGTTGTTATTTATAAATTCGTAAGAAAAAGGCGCCCAAAAGGTAAAAAAAGCTCTAATTCCAAAAATGAAAAAAAAAAAAAAAAATTCACAAAGGGTTGCCAATTTTCAAATCTGTAGATAAAACAGTATGACCAAGAGCGGTAGGACATACACACACACACACACACACACACACACACACACACACACACACAGAGAAACACACGCACATATAAAAGGGGACGGAACTCATCGCCACTCGTGGTAGCTACGGTTGTCCAACTCCTCATCTTCGCATTTGCCAATAAGTTTTCACAATCGAACTAAATAAGTGCCTTTTTTCTGGATATTCTCATTCTAGTGATTCTACTGATCGTCCCAGGAGATGCTAAACGAGAGCTGCTACTCGAGGCCTACGACATGGGATACATCGATGGTCAATACGTATTCATGGATGTTGAGCTGTTCCGCTTTCACTCCTACTTCGGCGATCACCACTGGAAGAGAAACGATGGGCGCGATGACAAAGCCAAATTGGCCTACGAGGCTCTCCTCCGAGTGTCCCTTCACATACCCACGGGACCTGAATGGTTTCAGTTCAAGAATGAGATCAAGCGGTTAACCAGTAATCAATACAACAATTTCACTTTTGACAATGAAACGGTATGGAAATAGGTGTCGTAATTGAAGCGTACTCTCTCTCTCTCTCTCTCTCATTAGAAAAAAACAAGTTGAAAAGACGCATTCAGAATATTTCCCAACTCGTAGTTTCTGACTTACAACCGGGTTCCGTTCTGGCTAGCAGATCGTACCTCGAAACTGTCGTAAGTCTGACAATTTTTTTTTCCTGAAGTGTTTGTATGTTATACTTTACCATAAAAACCTAATGCATTGTCATTTTTACTCCTTTATCAACCTACAATGTTTTAAAAATTAAATAGAAAACAAATACGTAATCGTATTTTTAAGATATATTACAAGCATTTTGCTCCTTTTCCAGCCTCGCTTTACTTAGCTGTAGTTCTGACGCTTCTGAATCCTCGTACTGACATTAACACTATTCCATTGCAATTTTTTTTAGTGTCAAGGAGAGGCTCTCACTTTAATGTTCTATTCGGAAATGGTAAAACCGCATCAGGAAATTTCAACGAGAAATAGAGTGGAAAAGTCCGATTAAATTAGTACAGGGAGAATCTTGCTCGTCTCCTTTTTGTCATCTTTTTGATTATTTCAATTCAAATTTCTCACAGTTTGTCAGTATAGGACATCTAGTTTACACTTGATAGAAAAATTGATAACTTTCAGTGATTTTTATTGACTTTTGCGCGTTTTTCCATCGGGAAGCAGACGACAAAGCATAACAAAGAAAAGCAAGCAGCTATCATGGTTCAGTCTCAACCCGAATGCAATCATAGATCTGATCGTTACGGTTGCAAATATTACAGATTTCGTGATGACGAGAGGCGATCCCAGCGTTGGAAAGCACTAATTGTACATTCTCATAACTTTGAAGAAATACTTTTAGGCTAAAATAGGTGGCTCTTTTCTGAAACATAACAACAAAACAACCATGTTGATTGTATATAAGTTCATAAATCCCTAAGGTCATGGAGGCCATCAGTCGGCAAGGTGTAGATCCAGTATATGTTGAAGTGTTGAAACATATATACAATCACGGCAGCTCATTTATCAGGCTACATAAAGACTCGGACCCCTTCCAGCTCCAGAAAGGAGTAAGACAAGGTGATACCAGCTCACCTAAACTCTTCACAGCCTGCCTCGAGATGATCTTCAGAAGGCTAGACTGGGAGAGTAAAGGAATTAAAATAGACGGCGAGTATCTGAGCAACCTCAGATTCGCAGACGACATAGCCCTTTTTGCAGAGAACCTACACGACCTCCAACTAATGATAGATGAACTAAATGAAGAGAGCAAGAAAGTCGGCCTACACATGAACTTCAGCAAGACGAAGATCATGTGCAACAACCACATTGGAGATAAAAACACTAAGATCGAAATCGAGGACACAGAACTCGAGAAAGTAGACCACTACATCTACCTAGGGCAACGAATCTCCATGAGACCCTCAAAAGAAGAAGAAATCAAGCGAAGAATCACACTAGGATGGCAAGCCTTTGGCAGAGCTAGCTCAACCTTCAAAAATAATAAGAGCCCATTAATCCTAAAGAGAAGGGTGTATAACCAATGCATCCTCCCAATAGTCACTTATGGAGCTGAAACATGGAACTTAACCAAGAAACAGACCCGTAAGCTGAGAACCATGCAACGTGCACATGAAAGAATAATGCTGGGCCTCACATGGAGAGACCACAAAACAGCACAGCACATCCGGGAAAAGACAAGAGTTAGAGACATCATAGAATCCATAAAAAACCTCAAATGGCAGTGAGCTGGCCATGTTGCAAGAATGGCTGACAATCGATGGACATCACGACTCACAACATGGATTCCCCGAGACCATATGAGCAACCGAGGCCGGCAAAATGTTAGATGGAGAGATTATCTAGACAAGTTCAGGAAGTACTGGCTCCGTGACGCCCATGATAGAGAAGTGTGGCAAATCCTGGGGAAGGTCTATGTCCAACGACGGACGCTAAAAGACTGATGATGATGATGATGATGTTAAAAGGGGTCTTAAATTTAAGAAGGTAAATCTCTTACTTGAGATAGTCAAGAGGGCTGGAAATGAATGGGGCTGATGACTGCTACTGATACCATAAGTTTGACAGACGTGGAATTCGTTATATGCATGATTATTATTGTTTTGTTTACCAGATCAACTTTTTCATGGGTGCCTTCCATGATGCGACGATTTTGTACGGGATGGCTTTGAATGAAACCCTCTTGGCCGGAGAAGACCCAAGAGACGGTCATTACGTATCAAGACGCATGTGGAACCGAACCTTTCAGGGTAAGATGTTTACTTCGCTTCAGATGTTTTCTGAAATTCTGAAAGATTTGTCAAACTCCAGTGCAAGTCAGAGGCTGGAGTTGACTTTTCTCTTCTGCAACAACAATAACAATAATAATCCTCACCTAATTTAAGGGAATAAACTCCGACTCTGTTTATATGTCTCCCCACGTTAAATCAAACCCGTACATAAAAGTGACATTTCTTAACCGTGATTTGAAATCACTACCAACTGATTGGTAGACAGCTCTCTCGTACAGACCCAAACTGAAAAGTCTTACATACGTACGAAAATTTATGTTTCAAATACACAAGGGCTTATTTCATTCAAATGAATAAATACTTTAAAAAAATATTTTTTGTACATATATATTTTTTTTAATTATACATACAAAAGTTGAAGTGATCATCTTTGGTTTTGTATAAAAATAGTAATGGAGTTTGTCCCTGTCTTTTCATTATTTCTATTATTCTGGCCACATTTTGCATCCTTGGTTTCATTAACTCAAATCAAGCTTAGCTGAGCATGTTTGGAAGGGTATACATTGCCCATTCTGGAACGAAGTCATCATAGGCACGAAACCACGATAAAAAGAAAGTCTATGAGGCAAAAAGAACTCACGTATGAGTTTTTGAAAGAAAAAGCCAATGTATTAACAAACTCAGAGTAAAATTTAACATCTTATGAAAATCTGTGCCCAAAAGAAACACTTTTGGAAGTTACAACCCATAAGAAGCCCTCAATCTTTTCTACGCCAGGAGCCAACTACTGAAGATACCATTCTTATACATCCTCTCGTTGATACCCACACTAAACTTAAAACCCAGTCCCCATGATTCATAACATCAGAAACCATAAATATTTTCCGCTGCGGAGACTTACTGGCGGAGAGATTCCAATCATATCCGTATTTTACTTCTCACTGCTAAGACAATAACTTAGCCTCCAATTACGTGATTCTGCTAGACTGGAATGTTCCAGTTGAAAGGATGAAAAAAAAAATACTCCGCGAAAGACTAAATGCAAGACTTAACGATCTTGTGCCGAGCGCACGGACACTCTGATCCTAGACAGGAGTGTGCTAATAACCCCGTCATTTTTGACGGGTACTTTGCAAGTAATTTGATAATAAAGATGGTAATTAACATATTGCTAAGTACATTTTTTCCAAGTTGATAAATAAATACCGTATATACTCGTACAGAAGTCGAGTTTTTAAGATCACGTTTTATATAAAAATTAGTGGTTGACGTACATATACGTGATAGTGCCGTTAGGTTGAAGCCTATGCCCGATGGGAAGCACCGGAGGAAACGCTCAGCCTCCGACATAAACCATGTTGCATTAAAAAAACATTCTATTCGAATTGATTTAAATAAGTATCCTGATAGAAACGTAGAATATTTTACCACTTTTTGGTGTAAAGTTGGGAAAATGATATATCGTAAACATTTTGCCAATGGAGTTTAATTTTTCAGACTCCCCAAACCTCTGTTTGAAGGACGGAAGGGGATTTCTCGTGACAGTTTTCCAGAATGCTTCTTATATGGCGTTAAATGTTGTGCTTTATAAATATGATTCGCTGTTGGATTATCATGAAAAATCCGGATCAATCAATATACGAAGCATTTCATAAATCAATGATTTTTGGCATAAAAGTGAAGAATTGATCTATACCAAAAATCGACTTATACAAAAGTATAAACGGTATTAATTTCCTATTTTGATTTCAACTTCCATCTTTCTTCGAACTTCTATTAGGAATCTTCAACGAAATCTCCCAACATAGTGAAAATAGGCTTCTTCAGTTTTTAAGTGATCTTGTCTATCTATCTATCTATCTATCGATCATGCATACAGACTGCGCTAATGGAGCTATAAGGCGGAAGATTTAAACATCTACCCCTTAGTATGTCTAGAAAAAACATTTATTTTTTTTCAAATACCCCCTTCGATAATTTTTCGGGGGGGGGGGGAATTTACGATGTAAATTTATGCTAAGTTGGTCCGTTAGTTTGTATCCGGTAGCGTTCACGCTTATTCCTTTTTTTTCCAAATAAAGACTTTTTAGAGATCTAACGAAAGGCGAGAGAAATAACTTATACATTGATTATCCTTTTTCCAATTTATTTAATTTATCATTCCTTGACGGTTCCTATTAAGTGACTAACCAGACTTGTCTCTTTCTTTACTTTGATTTCTATCATAAAATTAAAAAAAAGACAAGATAGCCTTCTCTTTTTGCTTCTAATATTCCTGTATACCTTTCCTTTGAAATAATCTTCCGATGGGAATATTTCCAGGAGTCACTGGAAAGGTCATAGTGGATGATAATGGCGACCGGTTGACGAGTTTTTCCATTTCGGACATGAATCCCCAAACAGGAGAATTCCAGGTAAGTCCTCGGTAGAATTATTTCACAGATTATTAAAAGGTTGTCAAGAAGTTTATTGTCTGATTTTTCAGAGAGTATTTAGCTTTGACGTCTCTTAACATCGGCAGTAATTGATCCGCGATTATATTACTACTGCTAATACAGTTGAATTGAGTCAATATTTTGATTATAAAATAATGAAAATATTGATTAATGTAAGATTTGAAACTAGAAGCAAGATTCGGAATTTGTGGCTAAACAAGAAAAAAGAGCTAAATCTAATTCCAAAAGCGCTAAATTAACAACAGAGCTCGAAACATATGTTCCGCTGTACTCGACCTATTCGACTGATCAGCCATAGGAACGATTGCCTTAGACACATGGATCTTACGAAAATATAAATATGAAATATGAATTCCCCATAGTGATTTACGGTTTCCCTCCAAATTTCACACAAGAAACTGTGCAAATTTTGCTGTAACAGGGTTTTCTTTGTGCAACATTTTTCTTGTTTGGCCCATGTGGAAAGATTAGGTTTCATTACATTTGAAATTTTAAACTATCATAACTTTTGATCAAATCAGTAGATTTTGATCAAATAAAGTACTCTGTGATCAGCTAAATCCCCTTTATCTTTTACGATAATTTTCAGTAACAAGAATCGTACGATTAAATTTCACCTGGTCTTCCCACTTCCATGCTCTACTTCATGCTTACGAAAGGTTTTTATACGAATGCTCTACTTCCGGATAGAGGGGGAAACTAGTTTTTTTTAAATCTATGTCTGTCGATTGTATTCATGTTTGTGTACAAGTCACCAATATATTAGAAACCATCAACTCATACTGTCATAAAACTGCTAACTTTGGTGTCTTCACTTTTCAATTTGGTTTGGCTGACTACCGATGCAAGTATGCATCACGCATACACGCTACACCAATGGTGCGAGAGGGCTTAAAAAATTGAATATTTACTTCTTATTATGTCTAAAAAACCGATTTGTTTGTTTCTTAAAAAAAAACACTGCAGAAGTTTTTAGGGAGGGGTCAACTCGCAATGTAAGTTGATGCTAAATTGGTCCTTTAGTTTGCGTCCTGCTACATTCACGCTTGTTTTTTTTTCAAAACTCAGACTTTTTTGGTGAGCACTGCCCGACAAGAAGCAAGAGAAGTAACTAATTCATTGATCAAACTTTTTCCCCTATTTTCTTAGTTGATCACCCTAACACACTGTCAAAAGACGTTGGTCATTTGACGGTTTCTATTGGATGACTAACCAGACCTGTTGCTGTTTAGAACCGATCTATTCAATTGCAGGTCGTAGCTGAATATCTGGGTGACAAGTCATATTATGACCCCATTCCAAATGTGGAAATCCATTGGCCGAGAAACTACGGAAGACCACCATCGAACGAACCTCGATGTGGATTCAGGGGAGAGAATAAAATTTGTAGCCAGGCTGGTAATTCAATCTTCTTTTTAATTGATAGATTTCATACTTTTAGAGTTTTTTTTTTGCTTCAGTTATTGAAGAGTAGAGGATCCATTTCTCTTAACATACTTTTTATTAAAATAATCATTGAAAAATCGATTCCTCTTTGTTATTGTTTAACTATCTTATGATAGAAGCAACCTCAGGCGATATTGATGGATAGTAGGATTATTGCTATCACTGCTGATGTCATACTCCTACCACCTCACTTACAACAAAGCCCCCCAAATATAATACATTTTGAAAACACTAATTGTAAACCTTATTCAAAGGATGGTTTTCCACTGATATTTTCACACTTACTCGTTTTATCAAGTTACATTTTCAACTGAATCCTTTTAGAATAAGTACATGTTCAGATGTTATTAACAAACATTGTTACATGAACGCTTTTATTTTGGTGCTCTTTACATTCAAGTAATCCTGAAGCAATAATGCCGTTGTGTTTGTTTTGTAATCAATGCAATTCTCTTCCTCTTATGACAGAACGAATTCCCAGTTACGTCATTGCCTTGCTCATACTCAGCCTTATTTGTCTTCTGGGCATGATTATTGGCTTTTTCATCAACAGGTTAGAGAATATCTACTTTATATTTATCTCCTTTTATTTTGTGAAATGCATCTTCATCTCTTTGGCGGTAAATAGATTTAACCTTGGACAGACATTTTTGTCAATTTATACTTATTCATACGCAATTACTCGGAAACCGGTGGCCTGATCGGGCTGGATATTGCTTCATTCTCCTAGTTAGTCCAT
Source organism: Thysanoteuthis rhombus (assembly GCA_963457665.1). Lineage (NCBI taxonomy): Eukaryota > Metazoa > Mollusca > Cephalopoda > Oegopsida > Thysanoteuthidae > Thysanoteuthis > Thysanoteuthis major. The sequence continues at coordinate 14,961,691 of OY735202.1, forward strand.
TTTAATGGTATTGTGCTGATAAAAATTGCGCAACAAAGTGCCGTTTTGTTGCGTTACAGTTACAAACCAACAAACAGACATACCATAATCGAATCATAGTTATGTAGATAGAGTGATGCTTATATTTTATGGGCTTTTTAGGTTTTCTCCCATTCTGCGTTTAAAATCGTCCATTTGATTTTAGACGTCGTTTGGTTAAAAGCCTATGTCCTGTTATTTTTTTCAGTTCCTGATTAACACTTTTTATTTGTATATATTTGGACCGTTGTTATATTCATTTAACAATTACAATAACAGATTTTGTAGCTTTACGTTGACTTTGTGCGCATATACTGTGAACTTGGAAAAATATTTCAAGTGTTTTGATAATTTTTACTGTTTTTAACCTATGTTTTATTATTAGCATTAAAATCAATTATTTTTTTCTTTTGAAAAAAATCCCAATCTGTTTTTTTTTGTATTTTCACCCCATACTTTCGAAATTCAAATGGTTAGTTAAAAAAGTTATCTTCTCAAATTTTTACCCTATAGTCCGCATTGTTTACAAGGAAATGTTTGTTTCGGAAGGATAAAATTATTTACTCTCGAAATTCTGTTGCCGTCAAAAACTTCCAATATTGTTTAATGAAACATTTTTCGTTCCTTTTACTCAGTCATCCTGATTTTCTTCTGCAAATAAAATAAGTGCTGTTTTTCTCAATAAGTATCTTTATATATCTCTTTATCAAACCTGTTTAATTACAATTTCTTACGAAAGTTCAAGTACTAAAATAAGGATAACTCACGTTAGCCTTAAATTCAATTAAGATTTATAGGATTATCTCCCCATTGCAATTTGGTGATATTTTTCCACAACAGAAAAAAACTAACTTTATTTCCATGCGAACCTTCACCGTTTCTCATAGTCACACACTGTAAGAAGTAATTACATCATTTATGTATTTACTTCAGTTTTTTTTTCTTCAGGGTAGGACAATCCTATAAGCCTTAGTTCATTTAAGGCTCACGTGCTCCACTTTACGCAAGTTAACTAGGATCCTACCTCGAAAATCTATTTATTGTTTTATTATTTTATTCAGACGCATCCAAGATAAAAAGAACATGAAAGCCATGGCTTGGAGAGTCAACCTGAATGATGTAAAATTCAATGCTGATAAAAGACGAATAGGAAGCAATGTGAATTTTTCTACTAGTATGGTGAGATATTTTTACAGTATTCACTGATTTGTACATTAGATTCTTCATAGAATTTTATGCGAAATCATTTTCTGTAACTGGAACTGTTATGATGGATAATGTAATCAAACGGACATTTCTATCAAAATCAGTCGGCTCCCAAAAGTCTCCTTTTAAATTGATAAAAAATTGAAAAAAAATCATGTAAATTTTTATACTGTAAAGCAATTAATATAACAGGTCTGGTTAGATATTTATAAGAAAACGTCACATAAACAACGTCTATTGATAGTATGCCTTGTTTGGAGTGATGAATGAAAAAATTGAGAGGGGTGATTGATGAATAAGTTACTTCTCTTGCCTTTTGTTGGGCAGTGATCACTGAAAAAACAAATCTTCAAAAAACAAGCACGAACACAACCGGACACAAATTAAAGGACCGATTTATCATAAGCTTACATCGTAAATTGAGTCACCCTATAAATTTTTTTGGTAGGAGGATTTGGAAAATATTTCTCGACATAATAAGGAGTAGATGTTCAAATTTTCAGCCCTCTAGCTTCATTGGTGCGGTCTATACGTGTGACACATACAATGACAGTCAGCCAGAATCACTTGGAAACAGAAGAGATCTATATTGACAGTTTTAGTCGACGGTCTCTAATTATTTGGAACACAAATTTCGAGCCAGACAAGAAGTGGGGAATGACATTCTGAGACATGGTGAAAAGGCGCATGGGGGGAAAAAAGGTTGAGAAACACTGTATTAGACTATTACTACAGAGCTCAGCTTACAAGTGCCGACCAGGCTTCAGAGATCCAACAGGCTATGCCTGTAAGTCTTTTGAAAACAATAAGAGCATTATAACAATTGGGTTACATATGCGAATTTTGCTGCACAAAGCCGCCTCGTCGCTTGGTAAGAATTTGAGTTATTGGCAAAAAGCGGAACTAAGATGAAATGCACTGATACGAAACGGCAAAACAACGGATACGAAAACAAGTCGAAAATTCACGAATGTCTTTTTGTACTATTTTGACATTCAGCCATTTTTTTTCTGTGAATTCTTCGGAGAGAAAAAAAAGGACTTTTGTAAATCGTCTGCAGACGGCGACAAATACTGACACCAAAAAAAAAAAACAAAAAAAATTATGATAAATAAAAATAAATAGAAAAAAAGATGGAGTAAAAACAGCGCCCGGAAAGGAAAAACAACTTCAACTTAATACTTTTGTTTTTTAAAAAAGTGACAACATCAACAAAACGTACTGTCCAAACTGATTAAGATCTCATTTTGCCTCTCATTTATCTTAAGTTGAGAACACACAGACTGACTTGAAAGAGAACAACAAAAATAAAAAATTTGAAAATAAAATAAAAAGAGGCCTAGGTCTCCTCCGCTATCTGAAAGTAAAGTATTCTTTTTTTTCGGGTAATTCATTGCACGGATAACTGTTTGGATCGTAAAAAAGGAACCATACTGGACATAATTACAGGATCTTGAAATCTTGTTCGGATAATCCGAAGTTTGTATAATTGATGTTCGGATAACTGATGTCTCTCTGAAAAACTTTTCGTAAGACTTCAAATTTTTTGAGGGAAAGTTTTGGGTGCTTCAAGAACAAAAAAAAAAATGGTTATTATGGCATGTTAGGCTGAGTCATCTGGACTTGGTAGGTTCAGGAGACTTGAGTGTTAGAGAGAGAGAGAGAGAGAGAGAGAGAGAGAGAGAGAGAGAGAGAGAGGGGGGAAGAGGGAGTGCGTTTGCCTCTTCAAAGGATCGCTGTCAAACAAATGCTGAACGTTATTTTTGGTTTTCGCCTTTTTTTCGTAAATCAAAATATGGTATAAAGCGAATTTTTTATTTTTTTGTAAAGAGAACAAAACATTTGTGTGTGTGTGTGTGTGTGTGTGTGTGTCTTTCTCGCTATCTATCTATCTATCTATCTATCAATATCTATCTATCTATCTATCTATCTCTCTCTATATATATATATGTGTATATATATATTACATGTGCGTATGTATTTTGTATAAATTGCTATACACATTTAGCCCGCCAACGAAGATTTTCGGTGGGTTTTCCATGATTACAGGACCTATGTATCAGTGTCGTGTTGCTCATGCTTTTTCTTGATTATGATAAAAGAATATTAACGATTAAATAGCAAAGACTTCTTTTCATTTTATCCCAAAGCAAATGAATGGCTGGTCTCCATATCTCATAGATATCTTTTTGATTTGCAGCTGAGTTGTCAGTCCTCAAAATCGAAAATCACGTCTGGGATGTCCGACTGTCAGGTATTCATAGAGACTGCTAAATACAAGGTAAGCCCCTAAACTATTCCAAATTTGACTTTTTGGTCACCAAAGCAACACCATCGGTTTTCCAGCAGCTGAAGAACTGGTAACTCTTTTGATCCGATCAAAATTATGTGCGGACACTTGAATTTCTCGCAGCTCTTAGACTAGTTCAGCGAGAGGCCTCAAGCAGTGCTGTGTGTTAATTGTTTATACTGAGGTGGTTGCTACTACCCCATCGATCTTGTGAAATTCCTAGCCTTATTTGCTTCCATTTGCCCCAAGTAGTGGCTTTTAAGCAAAGTGTAGGCGTCAGCGATGGTGTAAAGCGCTAACACAAGTCTATATCAATACAGGAAAAGGTAAAAGTGTTGAGAAAACTGTTCTGTTACAGAAGTTGTGTGAGGAGAATTTAGGTAATAATAGCTCAGGTGAAAAAGGCACAAGTGGAAAAAAACAGGAAAAAAACAAAAACAAAACAAAACGGTCTAACTAGAAATAAATAACTGAAAATCATATATTAACATTTTTCAGACGTAATTGAATCAATTTATTCTGTTAAATCAGATTGACTTCCTGATTTTCCAAAGTCTTCGACGTTCTATTTTGTAACATTATTTCATTTAAGTTGGGACATTTTTCCAATTTCTCCATTTACGGGCCATTTTTACCGATGCCATTTTAACTAGGGCCATTCTTACCTGGGCTATTATTAATGTGCACCGTATGGGACATATGCTATATTACTCATCAACCATATATGATGTTTGTATTTGTTTAATTGATATACCTGTATCATTTTAATTAACTGTAACATTTATATTGATTCATGGCATTTAATAATCTAATTCGTATTTTCATATTTACTACTTGTTTCAATTAAGTTTCTAACAGTCCTAATCCTTTAAAGATATGCGATGTGTATAATCAGTGGATCACGGTTATATTATTAAATCATAATTAGGTGACCTCTCTTGGTCCGCTGGAACGTTCAAACCGACATGGCACTGGAATGAGGCGTCCCAGAAAATCGGTGGTGTGCATGTATACGGTTTTGGTTCCAATGGAAATTTATCGTAATATACACAATTAAATATGGTATGTGGAGTCCACTCTTATGTCTTAGATACTTCCCGGGATATTTCGTGGCTGTATACACCTAATGCTAACAGTTATTTTCAAAGGGGACGAACACAGATACATCACACAAAACTATTTTCAAAAGAACGAAAAAAACAAAACAAAAAGAAACAGACTCTATTCAAAAACTGCAACGTTGTTTACAGAAATCGTGTCAGCATTTGACGTTTGTTTCTGTAATAAAACTATTTGTTCCTATTTGATTAAGAGAGGAATAATATAAAGCTGTTGAGGGATTAGAAAAAAACCTCTCTAAAAATGGACCTTCATTCATTTTCTCGAGCCTAACTACATTTCAGTTTGTATCCAAGTGTGTATATATTTGCGTTCCCCATAACTGTGCGCTCACTATATGAGCTATGAGCGTCTTGAATCATGAACGATTTCTTACATCATATTTTTTTTATTTCGAGAATCGATTGAAAAAAGAATAAGTTGACGTAGTGTGACGTGAAAAAGAAAAAAAGTCTCCTCTTTTTTCGCCCTTTCTTTCTTTCCTTCCTTCCTCGTGGACGATTTTCGATATTTTACTGTTTGGTATGAAATAACGTGGTTTTGGCTTTCATAGACCTGTCGATATTAAGATAACAATTCCATCGTCGAATCAGAACAATATCAAGTAGCAACGCCAACCACCATTAAAACCTACTTAGACAATGCCGAGAATGCATCTTATAATGTCACGTTGACTTCTTATTCATCTAATAAATCAATTAATAAATTAAATAATTAACTAACTCGTCGTTTTTTCGCCAACATCTTTCCAGTTAGCCGGGGGTTTCGGTAGATAAAAGTCAGGCAAATAATGTCCTTCCATTTAGTTAATCTTCCCGCCTATGCGGTAGTCTTTGTGCCCTGCTATGATGCGTGTTAGTCAATAAAATATAGTGACGTCCTAACAATTCGTCTAGTATATTTAAAATATTTTCTTAATTAGCGGTGAGAACTGGTCATCAAAGGTAGGCAGCGAGTAATCTACTAGGAGGGTTTGAGCAGGTGGATAGCAGAAAGAATATCAGAAGGCGTAGAAGAGCGGGAGTTGCTGAGAACGATAAGGGATAGAAAGCTGTAGATAGCCATGATCGCCTACGTTCTGAAGGGACATAACTCATGAAGAAGAAAAAGAAGGGTTGGTAATCAGCTTCAGAGTTGAAGAATTGATGGAATAGTTGAAATAAATTATTTCAAACAGAGTGTAGTTATTAATGTGCTGGTCCTGTAAAACAGGCATAATAAATTCGATCTTCCATGAATTAATAGCCTGAATGAATGGCCTCCGTTCAGTCTCTATCGATAATAGAACAGCCCCTCTAGTGCGCATGCCTGGGTGCAGCGTATAGAGATCCTGGGATGCCTAGTCTTCAGAACTCCCTTCTCAGTTTTGCTGATGTAGTCCAGAGGAAAGTAGAAAACAATACCTCTGATATCAGCTTGGTTGTAGGAGCTGCAGGAAGGACGTTACATTGGGCGTCAAACCGCCTCAAAGGGGTTCCATTCCCTGATTTGGAACCAGAGTTGTCCTTCTCGTAGACTGGTTGCCTTCCATCGGCTTGGGAGCCCAATCTGCTTTGTTATTTAATCCATGGCTGGGATTAGAAGGAGTTGATTCATGCCTCTTTAGTGCGAAGGGAACATAAACAGCCTCAATCAGAGTTTGAACTCGGTTCACCGATTACATAAATGTGACCGCAAAATTCATCATTAGTGTAGAGTAATGAAAGCAATGGAGGTGCAGAGTGGCGTAACGGTAAGCAGTAAGTTTTGCCCGAGGCTGTCTACGTTGACTTCGTTCTGATACCATTACGAAAGGCATGAATCCACTTTCCCTCAGCAATGGGCAATCAGCAGGGTAGTTGGCACCTTTTTGCTCTCTAAGGCAGTTAATATATAAGGAGATTACAGAACCCCCCTCCCCCCAAAAAAACTTACAAATCACCATAACTGGTCTCAAACCCAGGTAAAGAAGGTTGGTTATTCCATTCTATAAAACTTACTTGTTTGTAGAACCGCAACAGAGTGATAGAAGCCCTATGCCCCCAAAAGGAGTCGATAGGAAAGAGCAACAAATGATAAGAAAGACTTTCTTAGTTGGAGTTTTGAAAAAAACGTATTCTAAATAAATGTGTTCTAATTGCTAAAATGATATAATTCAACGTTGAGTTGATTACGGTCGTTCGATCCTGATATAGGTGGATACAACTCGTAAATGTGACTCACACGATGTTTCAATACAATCAATTGGTTAACAATCGTTATGCCTCGTAGTGACCAGAAAAGAATGAAGGATCGTCTTGTGTGTGAATGCCAGAATGGGATTGTGATGTGAATACGCAACTCATTCCTTCGCATTTTTTTTTTGCTTATCTCACTTGTCATACAGTGACTAGTTGCCAGGATTAGATCACTGCTTCACTCATATCACTGATGTCCACAAACAGAGTTCTACGTTTTTTTTTGTTAATATGGATTGTCATAGATGGATGTACCATCGTTCAAGCAGTATCTTGTAAACGTCATACCAACAACACCGTGCGTGTCCTGCTGAATTCTCATTCTCATTCTCCTATATCTATGCCGACAGGACTGTAATTTTTTCCTAATCTTCTTGATTAAAAGATCATTTGAACTCACCGGAAAAGTTTCGAAATCCGGTCAACAATGTGGTTATTAACCAACCTACAAATGTGGATTTCATTAGACGCATGCTAGCACAAACATAACCCAAGTTAAATTCTTACTTAATCTTTGTTCCCTAAATTGTTACAATTTTTTTCATTTGAACACAAAGTTTGTATCATGTACGATTCTTATTAGAACAATTTTTTTCTTACAGGGAGTTATTGTTGCCGTGAAAAAAGTAGCCAGGCCTAATATCATCCTTACCAAGGATTTGATACGAGAACTGAATGAGGTGGTATTTTCAATCTACAATTTTCAAGCGTCTATACAAGTATAATTTATCCATAATTGCAGTCGAACTGTTCAAAATCGTTGAAATTTGAATGTGTGTGTCTCTCTTTTCTTCTCTATGCATGTATGTGTGTATGTGTGTGTGTGTGTGTGTGTGTGTTTGGTTCCCTTCGTTTATTCTCTTCATGGGTAGATCCCTGAGTTTGTCATTCACGATTGCTGACTTCCTCTTAGTCTGCTATCTTATCAATTAATCTTTCGGACAGGGCCGGTCCTGGGTGAGTTGTGTAGAGCTTTTGCATCATTTGAGGTATAATATTATCTTATATCCCTAGAATTGATTTGGCTTCACATCAAGGAATTTTCTTGTTTTGATTTTTCAATCTGTTTAATTTATTCGTTTTCCATTTGTATCTGAAGAATTTTACTTTCAGACATATGACCGGCGTCCCCAACAATTGGCACCCCGACAGATCGCCTGTGTTGCCGGTACCTAGGGCTGACCCGGCTCTCCGAAGCATAAAACAGTGATTGAATTCTGTTAACAAAAACCCCATTGTCATTGTTAACTTTGAATAAGTTTTTTTTTTTAACTCATCATTTGTTTCATTCATTAGAACGAGTGTGTACTTCTTTTTTTTTTAATTAAATTTTTTTTTATCCCAGCCACAGCCTGCAAATCTCTGCCACGTGTTACTGGAATATTTCGATGCAAAAACTATCCTTGCCATACCTTAATGGAATATTTCCATGCAAAATATTTCTATTCCGACGTTTTTTTTAAAATCTTATTTTTTCACTATTTTTTTTTTTAGAAAGGATATGAAAATATCAGTTTTATTGTTTTTCTGAGTAATTTTCCCATACAATCTGATCAATATTTTTAAGCTGATGATTTTAAAGTAACCTGTATTAAAAAATCTTTTTGATGTCTATATGATGAATATTTATCTAATTAACATATAGCAGGGGATCACAGGGAGTGATAAAGATACTTTTTGCATCCAAATATTGCATTACCGTATGACAGAGAGTGGCAGGGAGTGGCAGGAATAAAAAGTACTGTCAGAACAAAAGGCAAATAAATATTCTAAATGTTGACAGGTACGCTGCGTCCATCACACGAATTTGATAAGATTTATCGGAGCAGCCATTGAACCAGAGGGTGTATTCATACTGAATGAGTATTGCAACAAAGGTAGCTTACAGGTATTTAATAAAATTCTCATTATTATTAATAATGGAATAGAATATGTGAACTGTTATAATATTAATGTTTCAATTTTTAGACGAGAATATATCTAATTCTATAAAACTGATAAATCTTGGTTTGTTATCTCGCGGGTACATATCTTATATACTCCAAATAGACTGATGAAGATTTGTCTACAGGATTAACTCGAGCCCGGAATTATCATTGGATAGGTGATTCTGACCTCCGTGGTATTTAACTATATTCTTTTTTTCATCTATACATTGTTTGTGGGAAACTGTTTGTTGTAGTTCACGTTCTTAGGAACTGACCATGATAACACATAAGACATCCTATTTGTTTTTCATATGAAAGGGGAACCAACCGCTCTCAAAAGATGAGGCTTCAGAACACCATAAAGCCAAATCAAATGGTTAATAATGAAATCGGATATAAAACATTATATATAGAAGGAGGAAGGAGAATATAACATCTTTGGAACCAAATTTCAATAATAATCACAAAGAATAAGGAAACTGATAGCCTCGATATAAGTTTTGATCTGAAAACCCCACGAGAAAGCCATATATATATATATATATATATATATATATATATATATATATATATATATATATATATATATATATATAGTCTAGACTTCAAAAATCAATGTTAAATTTTTCTATTTTTTCCTTTTTTTTCACCTGCAGGACATATTTGCCAATGACTCCGTGACTCTTGATGGAGATCTACGAATTTCGTTCATCAAAGATTTAGTCCAGGTAATTATTACGCTAACAAAAATCCACCTCCCATTTCATCTCTCCCAAATAATGCTAAGCTCATCATTATGTTGTGTTTCAGCCATATTCGTGTTTATTAATAAAATAACTAGTGTTTCAAACAAGGATTAGAAATTACTGAATTGTCATTGAAATAAATTATCAATATGTATCGTGCGAAATTATATGAAAACCTATAATTGAAAAGAAAAGATCTGTATTTTGTGGAAAATATTACATGATAGAGAATAATCGTTCTTAATTTCCAATTCAACACACGAAAATGAATAAATATCACCAGAAATAATCAAAACGATTTTCTCAATGTGTCCAATGCGCACAGAGTAAACATGCAAACATCTATGATATACAACTAAAAAAACGTGTTTCTTGAAATAATGGCGGATGATGGAGAAAAATGGTTTTCGATGTTGAATTCAGTGCCCAAAAATGGATAAAAAATCGTCTGTAATAATCAAAACACTTTTTTTTTTTCAATGTATACCTGTGTATTCTTTAGAACACCCTGATATCCAGCTTGCCTGGATCGTCAGGGGCCGTAGGAGAATACATACTGTGTTTAGCAATTGAAATGTAATCCGACTGTTTTTTTTTCCTCATCCAGGGCATGATTTTCTTACACAATTCGGATATCAAATCTCACGGACGCCTGTCTTCAGCAAATTGTGTGGTTGATGGTCGATTCATTCTTAAAGTGACAGATTTCGGGTTGCATAAAATATACGGGGACAAGTCTACGTGTCCTCCTCAATACACAGAAGACTATAAAAGTAAGTGAACAATTCCAAATACATTTTTCAATGCAACTGCTTATACTCCCTTGTGCAGTCTCATTCCTTTCCTACCTCTGTTTTAGTATTTATTGGGCTGTTCTTAATACGAAAACCACCATTTTGTGAGAAATATTTAAATCAGTTACATGGGTGCGCTATCTATAACGGTTAGCTGTAAAGCAAAGGGCTAAGACTACTTTCGCTTTTTGCTTTTTTCCGTTAAAGCGAAATAAGGGGCGTAAAGCGAGGTTTCGAAAAACATTGGTCACCTGTACGAGCAGTTCTTTTAAAGAAAGAAAGATAGTGAACTACAATAGAAGAGAAAAAGAGGGTGGAAAATTGCAACAGGGGAAGAAACAGTGAATGTAAAAAGGATCCCCAGCTGAAAAATAATAGATCCTCTCCCGCAGCAACAATAACAACGATGACGACAACGATGCTAATAACCAAAAGAAAAAAAAAACAAACAAAATCATTAATGGAGAGAGAAAATCTGAATCAACATTAACAAACCTAACAATAAGTCTTTTGTTTCATCTTATAGTACACAGGGAGAATTGGCACGCGTTGATCAAATGTAAAATTGAAAAATGTCGGTCATTGTGGGCCGAGTCCTCATTTATCGGCGCAGAAAAGCCAAAGTTTAAAGAATGACAACAACGCACCTAATGTAGGTCTAGACGGGAAAACATTCCTTGGGTCGTCTGCTGGAGTCAGTTAATGGAGTCTAGGCGCCACAAGACTTATTTCTGATTTTCTAATGCCACCACTTGTGTGAAACCCGAGAAAAACAACTGTTTACTTTACAGTGCAGGTCTTACTCTAAACCACACGTTTTATTATTGATCTTTCTTTTAAAAGCCCACCAGATAGAACAAAAAAGGAAAAAAACAAAACAAAAAAAACCGAAATTTGGACACCGAGTACTCACCCGTGAGTTATCTCCCCTGCTAATGTTTGTTTCTTTTACGAAGTGAATTACTTTTCTGTCTTCTTGCGTTCTTCTCTTAAGACCAGATTCATGGGCGTCCACCGGTAGTACTTTTCCAGGGGGCGGAGTTGGGGGCGAAAACAAATATTTCCAGGGAGAGGGACAAAAGGATATATTACACGCATGGAGAACGCCACCGTTTGTAGTGTAAGTACGACCCACTGTATGATCAAGATGTCAGATGGTGCACTTGACCGTTGACCGAGACGCATGACCCTATTCCAGGGGCGAGCACAAGCGAATAATGATACAATATACGGCAACATTAAGTAGGAGTGGCATAAAACAAGTGTACTGCACTATTTTCTTTTATTGGCTATACGGTTCCAAAAACGGGGGTGGGGCACGAATGTCCCCTTTGTCCCACATCCACCGGGCGCTTATAACTAGATATATTGTAATATCTTCATTTCTCTTCTAATTTTGTTACACATACAAGTGTTTTGTTTAGCTTGATTAACACTTGAAATAATCGTGAGAAAGAAGACGCGGGGACTTGTTCTTTATCAACGATCGAAGCTACAGAAAGTAAAATGAATGAAAGACCAGTAAAAAAACTAAAAAGCACTCAGAGAGCACATACATCTACCAACGCCATTGTCGGGAAGAGGGGTAATTGTGGATGGATCCACCCCTAAATTCAATCAATTCTTTCGTAGCCATTTGCCCACTCTTCTACAAATTTATATTGAAATTCATTCCAAACCTCTGGAGATATCGTGTGGACAGACAGATGGAAAGACGAAAAGACGGAACTAAACACATATATGCCCCTTCAACTTCGTCGACAGAGGTAAATTAATGATGATGGCAACGTTTCATCTTTGAAATTCGAAGACTGTTATGTTTAATACAAGTGCAAATAAAGCGTAAATAAATCTAAACACACAATCGGGGAGATAAGGATTATAACTATCTGGATAGTTGGTCGGTGCCAAAATAATTACGGTTTTTGTTATTTTAAAATTTGATGCTTATTCTGAAATAAACAAGTATTTAACTATGTTCATATAATATACTATTTTGAAGCGTGACTTTCACTCTATTTATGTTAGCTGAACGTTTTCTTCTAACTTTTTATTCTGGTTTATTTGAGGCTGTCAAATCAAAAATGAAAAACAAAAACAAAACAACAACAACAAAAAAAACAAAACAAATTTGAGCAACGTTGTTGTATGAAGAGAATGGGGCGTAAAACGGTGGAAACTGCTCGTAATATGAACCAAGCATTTTGCCTGGGAACCATCAACAAACGTAGAACTCAAAATTGGCTCCCAAAATTTCGAAACTGAGACAAAAGCTTTGAAGATGAGGAGGGTCAAGGAGATCCCACTGTGTTTGACGACTTCCAGTACAGGGCCGTTATTAAGACGGGTCAACGCAAAACAACCCGAGGGGTTGCAAAGGAATTGAACGTTGGTCGACATTTGCACCAATTTGGAAAAGCAAAAAAAGCTAGACAAATGAATGTAGCACGAGCTGGACGACAATTAAAAAAAATGTCTATTCTGTGTTTCTTTTGTGCAACGGAAACAATTCATTTCTCGATCGGATTGTGACACGAGACAAAAAATGGATTCTGTAGAACAATCAATGGCGTTCTGTGCAGTGGTTGGACTGACGTGAAGCAACAAAACACTTCAAGCCAAACTTAAATCAAAAGGAGATTACAATCACTGTTTGGTGGTCGGTAAGTGTGGAATCATCCACTACAATTTCTTGAATCCTGGCGGAACCATTAGAGCAAAAAAATATTGTCAGAATCTCAACAAAGTGTACCAAGAACTGCAATTTCTAGGACCAACATTGGTCATTCGAAAAGGATCGATTCTCCCCCATGACAACGCCCTACCTTATGCCACGCAAATGACCCTGTAAAAATTGAGCGAACTAGGCTATGAAAGTTCACCCCACCCAGCTTACTCACCAGACTCAGCTACCACTCTTTCAAGTATTTCGACTACTTTCTACGGAGGAAGGTCTCCAACAACCAAGCAGCAGCTCAAAACACCTTCAAAGAATTCGTTGGTTCCAAGACCCCAGAATTCTGTGCTTCTGGAATGAATGAATCTGTTTCTAGTTAGCAAAAATGTGTACCTTCCGAAAGTTCTCATTTCGACTAGTAACTTTGATTATAAGCTGAGATATACAGTCTTAAAGTTAATGTTGAAAAACTGCAATTATTTTTATACCAACCTAATATATTGCTTTTCAGGACTAAGGGGATTTTCTTGTTCTTGTTTCTGTGTGATGTGACCCCTTCGCCGGTCTCCGCCCCCTTCGTCGGTCGGTGAAGTGCGACACTGGTCGCTGTATCTCTGCCTCAAGTCGCTTCCACCTCGCCCACGTTGTGTCCTGATCTGGAGGTGTGCAGCTGTTGGCTAAGAGACTCTACGGCACTTGAACAAAGGCCATTGGAGGTGTCACAAATTGGAAAGGAACAATCGACACCGGGTGTAAATACGCTACAAGATATATGTCAGTATTATTACACGATGACAGGTCAAAATATACACTGATGTGGCTGAGGACACTATGGACTGACTGTCTTTCGGGTTATCAAATTGATATCTCTTTGTATGTCTATTGGTATAGCTTCAACAAAATTCTCGAATTGAAATCATAAGTCGTTCGGGGAATCCACATGATGTCTCGTGGTATGTCAATTAGTATAGCTTCACCAAAGATATATTCTTTTAGGGGTCAGGATATTCGTGGAGACAAGGGACGTGGAATTCTATGCAGTCCCCGACGGCTTCTCTGCACTCACTCAGCTGCTACTCAAAAATAGCTGTCTTATATAATAGTCGGCTCCCTTTTAGTATGGGGCCGATGGCTGAATGGTTTATGATTGATTATTCCCTTCTCAGCTGTTAGATATTGAAATCATGCAAACCTAAGCAAATTTCATACCGCTCTCTCCAAATTTGGGAATCTATAATTTTCCTTTTGAAATAAGCGTAGGTGATAGGTGGTGCCAGATCCTGTGGCCGTCAATTTACCTGCCCAGAAACTTGAGATATTTCCTTAACTCAGGGATTTTTAGATCTCTCAAGCAGGAGTGATTAATCATACATCTATATTCTGTCCAGGCCTCGCTCGCCTAACGATTTTTAGTGCAAAAGTAATCTTCTCAACTCAAGGATTTTTAAACTTCTCAAACAAAAACGATTAATCATACACCTGGGTTCCTTCGAAAATCCCATAGGTAACCGTTCTGATTTGTAAATACACTCAACCTCGCAAGGTTATCTTATTACCACTTCCAGATTTTTCTAATGAACCCCATATTTCCACATTGTCGCACTTGTTTTTATAGGTTGAGCCTGCTCTACCAAAGGCTTACCGCCCTATAGTGATCCTTTGCTTTCCTTCTTCTTTTTTTGATGATTTCATGGAGATTCGTTGTCCTAGGTAGATGTAGTCGTCTGCTTTCTCCAGATATGCGTTCTTGACTTCGACCGTTGTTTGTTTGTCCTCAACATGTTTTTTCTACACGACATTTGTTTTAAGAGTCCTAAATAGAAAGATATACAACAAATACATCCTTCCGATATTCACCTATGGGGCAGAAACACGCAACCTAACCAAGAGACTGACCCTCAAACTGAGAACCATGCAACGTACACATAACTGAATCATGCTCAAAAGCACTTGGAAAGATCATTAGAAAAAACAGGAGAATGAGATATCATAAAATTCATTTAAAAATCCCAAGTGGTAATGGGCTGGCCATGTTGCGTCACGGACGACCGCTGGACGTCGCAACTCACAACGTTGATCCCAAGAGATCACATGCGAAACTGTGGCTGGCAGAATATAAAACGGCGAGACGAACTACACAAGTTCAGAAAGTATCGACTCCGTGATGCCCATGATAGAGAGGTCTTGCGAATTCTGGAGAGGGTCTATGTCCAACGACGGACGCTAAAAGGCTAATGATGATGATGATAATGATTATGAATATATTGCTTATTTGGGAAACGCCTACGGGTAAAGCCTTCATAATCGAACTGTTAATGGTGCTGTCGTGGAAAGATAGGTTCTCGAAGATGAAGGATAAATGTTGAAGTCTTCATTTTTATTCTTTATTTCTGATTCACACTGATGAATCGGGAGTTGTACAATAACAAAAAAGCAACAGGAGTACAATGAAAAAAAAACAACCCATTCTAGAAATAACTTCTTAATTTAGAAGCTTGAAAATCAGTTAAAAACCAACCGTGGAGTAGATAATGATAATTTAATTTTAGTTTAAAGATGGAAGACGGATTTTTAAATACTTTCTTTCTTTCCCATCAAAAAGGTTTTGCTTAGTGTGTGAAATGGTAGCAAGTGCTCTATACCATTATCTGAATTTAACCAAAATTTACATTTCCAATGCAAAATGTATCCTTCACGGAGAGCCAAACTTTAATCTTAAGGTTAGTTTAGGTTCAGTAATGACAGTGTTTCTTAAATAGCTGAATGATTCAAGGGTGGAGGAATTCATATTGGGGTTGAATGAAATTAGGGGAATGAATGACGGGGGGATGAAACATGAAGGGCGAAAGACTCAATTTGCTCAGATATTTGAATCTTTTCTATTAAAAAAAAATATTTTTGTCGTAAAAATGTGGAGAAAACATTATTTCTGAAAAAAAAAAAGTTATTAGCTAAATTTATGTAAACTAGAAAAATTCAAACAACTTTTTGTGTTAACCTTTGTGACACCTAGTTTTCTTTACATATTTTTGGGTTGTTCAAGAACATGAATAAAATAAACTTTCCAGAAATGAATTATTTTAGGCTCTTTGCTCATGATTCAAAATATATTAAAATCATACATAAAGGAGAATAAGAGAAAAAATTAATAGACACGTATTGAAATTTAGTCTTGCAATAAACACTCAAGGGTGACCGGCATTGAAATAGTTTAGGAACTGAGTCATGGCTCAAGGTCGGATTGCCGTGTGCCGGTGTCTGCGCTCGCTTGCGCACGCGTATTCTATTACAGAAGGCACCCAGCAGACGTTAGATTAGAAACCGTCAACCCAAACTGTCATCATAGCTTTCTTCAGTTTTCAAGTAGGTCTGTCTGTCTGTCTGTCTGGCTTTCTATGTATGTGTTGCACGTACAGATCACACCAATGGAACTAGAGGCCTAGATTTCTTAACCTTTGCTCCTTATTATGTGTAGAAAAAAAACGATTGATTGAAAACAAATCTCTCACGAGATGAGTTTTTCGTAGGGGGTCAATTTACTATGTAATTTTATGCTAACTTGGTTCCTTTGTGTATTGAGCAGTATTCACGCTTGTTTTTTTTTCGTCCAACCGAAGACGAAAGAAGTGACTTATTTATTGATCATCCCTTTTTTCCCAATTCAAAAAAAAATTGATCACCCCTAAAATGGCATGCCACCAAAACACGTTGGTAACGTGACGGTTTCTATTGATTGACTAACCAGACATGTTTGTTTTTCTCTTCAGAGCTTTTATGGAGAGCCCCGGAACATCTTCGCGTGATGATGCCACCGAGAGGGACCCAGAAAGGAGACGTCTACTCGTTTGGCATCATCCTTGAAGAAATACTTTTTCGGTGTCCCCCGTACGAAGTCGCCCGTTCCAAGTATTCCGTGAAAGGTAAGTCTTGACTGATCAGTAACTTTGTGGAATATAGCTGTAACAAGGACCTTCTCCTCGTCCTACTCCTCCTTGTCATTTTTCTCATTTATTCCAGTTATTGCTCCATTCTTCTTCCTTCTTTTAACCGTTATCAGGATTTTCTTTATATAAACGAATAGCAAATTATTTATTTTTCTGTTCCCCACCCTAATCCTTTCTGCTCCTTGGGAAGAAGTTCCCGACCTTCTGAAGAATCATTCCCTCTGTAAACTGTCTTCTTAGGATTTTCCACATTAGAAGCTAGCACGCAAGGAGCCTGTAATTACTTGCAATTTTCCTTATGCAGCATCTGTTTAAGGTTCGTGTTTTGGCTTTTTGTCATCAACTCAGAGAACCTTCCTCCTCCCATCATCATCATCATTATTATTATTATTATTATTATTATTATTATTATTATTATTATTATTATTATTATTATTATTATACCAGTTGCCTGGTGATCATCGCTGGAGTCTGAGTGACAGCGAGTCTCCTCTGGTTTCCAGCTCCCCTCTCATATCGTCCTCACCTACTGTGGTTTGTGCCGTCTCAACCATGTCTCATATTCCCAGTGCTCTCCTCAGTATTCGTGCAGTCCCCAGTTGTGCAGTGATCCGCATAGTTTCAATCCTTCCTCTTATCTCCAGTTCCACCAATCTCGTTTTCAGTGGTTTTGGTACGGTTCCGAGTGTGCCTACTATTACTGGTGCTACCCTGACTTTCATGTTTCACATCTCTGGTACCCGTGCCAAGTTCTGGAATTTCCCGAACTTTTCACTCACTTTCGTATTTACTCTGTGATGCGCAGGCAAAGCCACTATTATTATTTGGCTGGTTCTCCTTCCCTTGCCCACAACTTCCAGGCTGGTCTGGTTTTCGCGTTTGGGTGGGGCGGTCAGTTGGAATGTCAAAGTCCCAGAGTAACTTGTGGCTTCTATTTTCTAGGGCTGTTCCAGGCTTGTGCTGATACAATTTGTCCGCATGTTCGAATCCTAGTCGTTTGCTCAGTTCCCAGTTTGTCACTGTTGCTACCCTGTCGTGTCTGTTTTTGGACTCTTTCTGTGCTAGTTGACTACATTCACTTCTTATGTGGTTTACAGTCTCTTCCCTTTTCCCACATAGGCGGCATTTGCTGTTTGTTTGGATTCTGTCAATTTCGCCTCAATATAGTTTGTTCCGAGGCATTTGTATTGGGTTGCCATGATTTTCTTTGCGTAGCCATATCCATGATCTCTCGTCTGCGACATTTTATAACTGTCTTTTGAAATTATCGTGTAATTTTTTCATGTTCCCATTTTCTTTTCCTTGTTTATTGGGCTGCTGCTTCGTTCACAACTTTTTTGTTGTTCGTTGCACGGCTTCGGGCGCTTTTTATAATGTCCCCACTATTAGAATGCAAATACCTTTCCATTCCTGTTTTGGTCTTTTGAACACAGTCTTCTATGCTGATGAGTCCTCTACCGCCTTTTCCCCTCTTCAATTGGTAGAGTAAATCAGCTTTACGTAGATAGGGTGACTTATCTCTGTGCTTTTGGATGGCAAGGATTTATCTTGAGGTTTTTATCATACAGATGAGTCAATTCAGTACTTAATAATCAGTATTTTCTTCGTAGAAATTATCCAGAGAGTTCGAGCCGGATCAAACCCACCATTCCGGCCGGAAATATATCATCAGGATGACTTCCTCAGCTCGTTGGCCAAAAAGTGTTGGGCTGAGAATCCTGAAGAGAGACCCGATTTTCAATATATCCTAAAAATGATAAAAGGAAAGAACAAGTAGGTATCAAATGAGATTATCTTTTTATAAAAACGAAATCAGTTATTTGTTTAGAGAAAAAGAACAGTTTACTCTCATACTATTTTTGAAATCCTTTAAAAAAATGTTAAACTTGATTGGTACAGCCCCTCGCAGCACACCACTATAACAAATCCAGTCAATACACGAACTGATTATAATATCAAAGTAGCTCTTCCACGTTGTGGAAAAATTAGCTTTTATTATTCTTTTAGATTTAAACGAATAACAACAAATTATGATCAGAATCATCTTATTGTTTGGTTTAATAGTAATATGTCAACGAAACATGGAAACAGTCTTACCTTTGTCAATTACTTTTTGAAGTTGGAAGAAAATTCGTGCTTCAGAAGAGAGACAGTGTATTTAATTGTATTGATATTTCAGCGACCAGAGAAGCAATGAATACAGCCATATAGCCTGTTCCTCGAAAGAAAGACAATCAGAAATCAACAACAATGACATAACTTAATCAAAGAAATTTGTAAAGTATTACAAGCATTTCCAATTCAAGGGATTTGGTAACGAATCAAAAAGAGCGCAATAAATATTCTTCTTCCAAGTGTCATCGTGCTTTTTGTAATTCTGTAGGGGAAAAGACAAGAATATAATGGAGACTTTGTTGGATCGAATGGAAATGTACGCAGCCAAATTGGAATCTCTGGTTGATGAACGAACTGAACAACTGGAAGTAGAGAAGAAAAAGTTGGAAACACTTCTGGATCAGATATTGCCCAGGTGAATTCTTAAAGTCTTTAAAATGAACCACTTTGTATTAACTTTTTGATGGATATTTCTTTTTTCTTTGAACTACACGGTCATCTGTTGATCAGCCCAAGTATCAAACAACACAGGGAACAGAATATAAACCTTTGTTTTCCTAGGTGTATGAAGATAAAAACTTTTGCAACTTGCACAGTGATATTTTAAAATTTACTCATGCCTAATTGAACAACGGGTGAATTTGTATATTTTTTATTCACATTTTAGAAAAATCACATTTTCTTTCAGAAAAAATATAAATGAATTCAAATCGACGTATAATCACTTTAATGTTAAACAAAAGTGATCACAAAAGATTTAGAATTAAGTAGTTTTTAGAAAATTTATTTACGATTGTACTTTAATTCACTTTCACGAATCAGACTCCCTAATATAATCCTCGATCATGTTCTCTTTATATATTCGTTGGTATCGGTGTTCAGAGAACTCTATATCCTGGTGGAAACGCTAGCTTTGCTCCTCCAAAAATGCTCCCATGTTTTTGAATTTATCAAGATGGGAGTCAAAAATATGCACCTTATATTTTTCAATCTTTTGATTACCCTGAAAACCCCAAATCGCTCTAACAAAGCTGTGCCAAGCTGAATTCGTCTTCCTGGTGAGCTCCTCACACTCCAGGACTTTCTTCATCTGTGGTCCGATGAAAACACCACCTTTGACCTTTGCCCCTGACAGTACACCATGGTAGCATCTGCTAAGATTTGGGAGGCCTAGAAGGTATATTTTGGCTTGCCTATCGGCGATCAAGTCACATCCCAGACACCTCCTTCCCCCAAGCAATACCACATTGTCAAGCCCTTGCTAGTTGCGTTGAAGCACAATGGGTGTGGGTGGGAGGCAATCGAATGTTCCAAAATGGTGACATTCTTCATAGGTCTCCGAGGTAATTTTGCCAGGTGCCCTGATGTATTTGTCTTTGAGTTCACAGGGGACGCCTTCGTGCAATGAAAAAGGTGGGACTGGCCACAGCCACCCGAATTCTCGGTGGGGATGAACAACATCACGCATGAGTCGCTGGTTGATCCCCGGGAGGTGTTGGTGCAACCACTGCACATAAAATAAGGCCTTATGAAACAGTCACAACTCTAGATAAGTGGTTTACTGCCTTCAAGTACCTTCTTAATGCCGTCTAAAGTCCACGACAGTAACCCTTTTTTATATTCATCTTAGTCTGGCTCAAGGCCACAGTAGTGGTTCACACAGTGAGAATAGAATGCACAAAACTAGCTTACTTGCCATCACTTTACAACTCTCCGGTATTAGGTTAGCGTAGTGATATTTTCTTGATACCTATAAAAGATGGGTACTTTTTGCAAGTAAGTTATATTTCTTAGATTGGATAAGAAGTTTTCTTTTTAACTAAGTTTGTGATAATGTATTAGTTGATTTCTTCTTTATAACATTCTTCTTTATAAATCTGAAGGAAAAAAAAATCACTGAAATATATTCAGAAGAAAATGAAGAAAACTGCGGTGTAAAATTATCAACAATATTAAATTAACAAGTAGTTGTTTGATTAGTTAATAATACACTACAGTTTTTTTCCATTTCCTTCTAAAAAATTTTTCAGTGGTTTATTTTCTTCGATTTATACATAAGAATGCGTGCATTTTCAAGACATTCCATTTAATTAACATATTATCACAAACAATCAGGTTCGTAAGAAAACTTCTCATCGAGTCCAAGGGAGATAACTAGCTTAACAACTTGGTTATATATCGGTCTGGTAAGCATTGCCAAGTTAGATATTTAATATCTGAATTTAGATAATTTTTATTGTGTCA